>OW152825.1:4306000-5506000 GCA_933534255.1 Iphiclides podalirius | reverse complement strand
AAAAAATTGACATTCACATTTATAATATTATAAAATTAGGGCTAGTTTATTAACATAGGTACACTTTTAAAGTTCAACTTTCAATATAGAAGAAGATATAGAAGATATTTTTCGACTTTCGATATAGAAGAATTATACATGTAAAGATGGTTATAATGACATTGCACACCGGACGAATCGTTTTTTTTAAATAAAAATGTATTGACACCACACCTACATACGAAATGGCGTTTCTTATAACTGTCACATACACTAACTGCAGCTATGACTATATTTTTAATTACACCCTTATGGGTAACATTTTTACAAACTTTGAATGCCATATTTATTTTTATCTGTGAACCAAATTTCATTAAAATCGGTTCATTAGTTTTGCCGTGAAAGCGAGACAGACAGACAGAGTTACTTTCGCATTTATAATATTATATATAATCCGCTTATCGAAGGTTTAAACCTATATTAATTAAAAAGTCTTTTAAGCGTATCAAACGTTCGATAAAAATCTTTATTCATAATCGTTTCATAAACCTCCGATAACTACAATATCTTTATTGAACATAATGTTACGAAATGCGTAGAAAAATGGTGAAATTTGAATGATAAAAGAAGGTTTTCATGACTTATAATCAAAGGATCGCTACAAATAAAAAAAATTGTTTCTTGGCTTGTGTCAAACATATTGGTCGTTATTGGTGTCAACTTTCCTGTTATTATTTATTAGTAGTCTTTGGCCTTAACAATATAAATGAATTATTGTAATGTTAAAATGAACATCAATGCTAAAAAGGCAGAGTTGTGAAAATTGTCTAGAGGAAGATAAAGTTGGTGTTAAAATTTTGTTATATTCGCAAATCTAGAACTTCGCACATTAATTTTTATATACGTATTACCTAATAGAAAGATTATAAATAAGACTTTTTGACAATCTTTTTAGTGAGCTTTTAAAACCTCCGATAACTTATTATGAATAAGACCGTTTGTATCTTAACGATATATTCTCGTAAAAGGAAGTGAAAACTCGTCACCATTGACCCGCTTACATTCCAGTGTCTACCATGTAAACTATAGATAGTAATTTTGAAAATACATTTATTCCAGAACGCAAATGTAATGTAATTCCTAGTTTTATATGTATAACTAGTTTTAATAGTTTTTAAGCCATTAATAAACTGTATTTTGAAAAAGAAGATGACAAAAATCAAGTAAGGCAGGCCAAGAGATAAATAATAAACCTTAAAGAAAACCTTTTAAAAAGGCGATTTGTCTAATTAAGTATCCACTAATGAACCTTAATATAGCCCTCGATAAACAACTGTTCATTAATAAATTTATGATACATTAAAATATGCTAAATGTGACGCACAAATGAATGAAAGGGCCTTCGACTCTTTAATTCGGCTTGAAGTTTCCCTTATTCAAAAGGCTACATGTTCAATCAGATTTGCGGTGAGGACGTGTTTGTATTTATGTCAGCAAGAGGTCGGTCCCAGCATTGAAATTAAAGTCAATTTTATTTAACATAACATAAACAAAAATTCAATAGGCTCGTCTACTTTTAAAAATGCTGCTCTTAATAAAACCGTTTAAAAACTTTTAAGTTAAACGGTTTCATTTTATGTTTTTTTTTGTTAAATTTTTTTTTGTTAATATTGTATTGTCATCTAAATTAAATGTTTGTACCAAATTTCAGATCAATCTGACAACGGCAAGGTGCTTAAATTTCAATTTCTAATTTTGAACCAAACAAACAAATTCCGTACGGGTCGAGCTAAATAAAACCGTTTAAAAATACTACGTCTTTGAATTCTAATGCTGAATTGGATACTCAAAAACGAGTGTATGTTTTTCCCCGTTTCTTAGCTAGGGCTGTTTACTGCTGTATCCTAAACGATTGCGCTGATATCGTAAATTAAAAAAAAAAACATAATGAAGATTTTATAACATTAAGGAAAATAATAAGAATTTTCTGTTGTGAAAAGTTGCCAAACGCAGATGGTTCACCTGATGGTGAGTGAATACCGCCGCCCATGGACATCTGCTTCACTTGAGGGTAACAGATGCGTTGACCACCTTTTGAAAATCGGTAACGCGAAATACTTCCACTTTACGCCGGTCTTCTGAAGGTCGTACTTACCCGGACGAGCCTGCCCATTCGTGCAAAAGCCGAGGCTGCTGCGTGGCCCTACCACAGTTTAAATCCATCTTTATTAAAACAACGTTGCGCCGCGGTTATTTAAACAGATAACCGCTGACACAGATTCGCGTGTCACCTTGACGCGAAGTGTTACCCGCTATTTGTTTATCGGGACCCCTCGGCTCGTAATAAGGATGTTGAACACTCCCGCCGCCGGCTCTAGTCTCCCATCCTCGGCGTATTGTTTAATGGGATTTATTATGGTCGAACAACGCAGCTTTAATAAACATTTATGCTCCATCCTGTACGTTATCCAGGCCCCGATTCTCTTCGTTCGGCTGTGCGGGCAATAGTTACGAGTGCAGCTCTCAGTTATAATTTAGAAAATGATATGGTTCGCTTTAATTCAGTAAGTCGAGTTTCAGCGGATAGTATCGCAACAAAACTTTTTAGTAATGGAACTATTCGTTCTCGTTAGCAGATATGATAGCGGTCGTTGACATGAAAATTAGTGGTATTAGAAACTAAATTTACAATTGCTTATATGTAAATTATTTTACTATGCTTATGTTTTTATGTGCAGACCTTTAGAAGTCACCTATTAAAATGTTGAAATGACAATAAAATATTGATATCTACAAGATATACAGACATGTTACCTCCGTAGCTTTGGTATGACTCTGATGAGTCATCAGTTTTACCGAATCTACGCTGAACATGCTATTTCGCATATGATTAAAGAGAAAAGTCTTATGACCATTGAAACTGTGAACTAATTTAATATTGCTTATACAATTATTTGTATAAGCAATATTAAATTAGTAAGCAATATTATATTCACACCTCATTTCAATTCGGAAGATCGAGTTACCATGACAATTGGAGCATTTCATTTCCAAGCAAGATGTTTGATTTCCTTCTCAAAGAAGCTTTGAAACAATAGTTTCCAAACTGTAGACCGCTAAACCGTACACAGATTATTATATATTATTATTATTATATCGCATGTAAATAGAAATGTTTATTTGCTTTTGTTTTTTTATTATTATTGTTTTATGTCAGAAGATCGTAAAAGAGCTGGCGTTTCACCTGATGTTAAGTGATAACCGCCGCCCATTGACATTTGCAACACCCGTAGGATTTGTAGATGCGTTGCCACCTTTTAAAAAAGTGGGCCATGGCAGTCATCAGATCAAACGCATAAGTCCAAACTTGCACTTCGCGCCAATCTTCAGTGACCTCCCAAGGCGACTTTCCAGGGAGACCTGCACAGTTGTGCAACAGCCAAGACTGTTGCGTGGTGGCGGTGAAAAGTGGTGCATAAAGTGCTAAAAACGACATAGTTATAATTAAATTAAATTATAAGTAGTATAAAGTTAAATTTAAAATTGAGTTTCGCTTTAATTTAAATAAAATATGGGCTTGTGTAACAGGTAATATGACCAGTTATATTATTAAGCGCACGTAGATAACATTACTTTCAACCGCATAGGCGGCATAACTTTTTATGCACCCTCGTTCCGTTCTAAATCAAATCCCAAATACAGCTCTCAGTTTACGGTGCAGAAACGAGTCACGTGCGCTAGTTTGCGAACTGAGATTGCAGCTTGAAAATGACGTGGCGAGATAGGGTACGTCTGCGTCGTAAAACACCGCACTCATTTGACTTTATAAAGCGCGAAGCTGACGGTCCGAAGCGGATTCACGAAGCGCACAATATGTCAGCGTTTCTCGCGGCATTATTACAACGCGTCAAATGTACTGGATCGAATAAGGAGTCGGGATTTCTCCGAATTATTAGCTTCTGTACGAATGGAACTAATTTAATATGTTTCCCCAAGTAAAGTTACATTTACAAATTTAAATTTACATAGTGAAAATACCTTTTTTGAGATTAGCAAATGAAACCTTGCCTAAGCCCTGATTTGATATGGAAATTTTCATTGTGAAAATAATCGAAGTTATTATTGTTTTCTGATAAGATGCAATTTGTTTATAAATCAATGACACTCAACAAAATATACCGTTCTAAAAGCTGGTAAAAAACCGCTTTATCAGCATATTTCATACGCTGAAGTTAGTGACCTGTCTACTCTTCGAACATGGGAAATGTCTATATAAATACATCATTTAAAACTTCTATTGTTAAGAGCGTGCTTTTTTATAACTATTCTCATTATTCTTTTTATTGTTAGATATCACGTTATACATCAAAACTTGAATTTTCATTTGGAACATTATGTCTATTCCACTGTGCGCTGTACAAGGTTCTAAAACATTTTAAATTTTATGTAGTATCACCTCTAAGTCAAACTGTTTCCATAATAATATAAACTTAAGATCAAGCAAATAACAGGCAGTATTATAAACATAAAGAATATCATACAGATATGGTGTTTCTTTTATTACATAAGACTCTAAATTACATGAATCTGGTTTGGTGTTCCATTCATCCACAGTTAAGTCTAATGCTGTTCTTATGGATACAAAATATCAAAAAACAGGTACAGAAACTACTCTACCCATCATGAGATCAGAGAAAAGAAAAAAAAACCCTACATTCCTGGTTCGAAATATTTTTCGATAACTGATGTTGGGAGCTATATAGACATATAAAAATCATGAATTCATTTCATTTTTACGTTAAAACCAAATGGTGGAAAAAGAAAGTCTCAATTTTAATGTTATTGACATTAAGCTTCGGTGAGCATTCCAAGCGCTTCCGGTGGATGACAACTTCTTAATTGTTTTAGTTTTGAAGTCGGAAATGGTGAATTCAAATGATAAATAAATGGTAAATACTGACTGACCTAAGGCAATAAAGTTAAAGATGGGTATGAATAATTTACATTTTAACTCAATTTTCTGTCTTATTGAAATTCAGTTGATTTTTACCAGTGTTATTTTTTGTTTAACCTCTGAAAATTATGCGCTGCTGAAAGACACACAGACACACACATTTATGATTCATTTTTTAATGTGTAGAAACTATTTCGTTATATGTCCAGAGATCTTTAAGTGTCTGTTGTATTCAAATATTCACTTGGCCATAACACATATCGAATACTTATAATATATACTATTGTGTTTAATTTAACAAATGTTGGCCAATAATACTTTATACAAAGACCGGAAATCATTTAAAATATGAATTATTTCATAATTCATAAACAAAAAAAATCATACAAGATATTTATAAAGTATATATTTCTGTAAGTATATAATTCTATCTATTCCATCGCTGATCATGTCAACTATTATAGATAAATAAGTCATCTTAATCGAATCTTTATCATGATTACGCACAATACCTTTTTAGCTTATTTTGTTCATTGAAATTTATGGGAATTGAAATGTTGATGTTGGAAAACAAACGATGCAGTCTCAAGTCTGCGAGAGATGGGCAAGACAAAGTAAAACAAAATCCTAGAAATATATTTTCTAGATCCTTTAAAGCTTTAAGCAGCTGAGCTTTGGCAAAATTGTCTTACCTTGGAAAAAATAAACAGCAATGTTTTCACAAATACCAGTTTTCTTTCCTTGCACTTTTATACTTAAGGGCAAAACGGTTAAGTTGAGCTTTAAAGATGACTAGACTATTTTATAAGTTTTACTTCATAGCATTTACGTAAATAATAAATTCCCAAATTCTATGTTCTTTCGCATTTCAAGGAAAATTTGAATGCACATTGTCATTTTTTTTTACTTTTAGATAGATAAGTATTGTTCTACAGTAGTTTCTATTTATTTTCACTTTACCAATGTTTTTTTTTTCCGCAAGATGCGCTGGTATGCACAAGCAAAGGAAAAAAAATAGTTTAATGAAAAAACACAGTAAGTAGATTTAAACATGTTTACTTTGGAATAAGCGAAAATCTCATACATAAAGTGAAACGTCGAAGCAGATGCGACGGCAAACATTTCACACGATTTAGGGGCAAACGCGTCGACTTTGATATAAGGACGAACGGTGTAATAAACTGAAATAACGATACGAAGTAGTATTCCACAATTTGTAAGGAACAAAATAAATGATTCTGCTCAGAACGCCACACGAAATGGAATGAAAATAGGATTTAAGTTCTAAGGAGCTTACATATTTATTAAGTTGTTATAAAATACGCGTTTTGTATAGCATTTACACACATTAGGTGATATATTTGCCTTATGATAAATGATTCACGAGTACTTTTAACCACGCTCTTGGTCTGACAAGATGTTATATACATAGGTACATAAACAGTGACACCTTTCATCGATTCAGCTTCTCCGATGTTCACTAAGTATCTTTGATAAATCAGTAGCAACACATACTTCGTACTATATGCAAACCAAACAACTTCGGTTTTTACTTAATATTAATAAGCAAATACGCATGATTAAACATTTTGTGGTGACTTTTCTATTGATAACATATAATAAACCTAATAAAACACGATAGTATACTTAATTACTGCGCTATTTTAGATGGGGACAAAATTTTTAAGTCCATGCAATGCGAGGTTGATGACTATGCAAAACATATACCTGCTAACAGAAAAAACTTCTCTCTACTGGTACAAAATATTCGTAGTATAGGGCACAACTTTACCGATTTCGAAGTCCTGACAAATCGGACATTTTTTGCGCAACGTTTTTACCAATTCATTGGTACTTATCTTTATAATAAATGTAGTAAATATATAACAATTAATACTTTGAACAAATATGACTGTAAACAAACATTAACTAAATACCTATATACACTTAATTATGAAGAAACAGAAGCTCTCATTACTACACATTAAACTCACACACACGCACGCACGCACGCACGCACGCACGCACGCACGCACGCACGCACGCACGCAAGCACGCACGCACGCACGCACGCACGCACGCACGCACGCACGCACGCACGTTGTATATAATACATATATAAATAGGACCCAACTAGACGGAAGCCCTCGGCAGGGGAGACCAAACGGCCGAGGGTTAGGGCGATAGAGAGAGAAACCGGTGGACGATGCGGGCGGTATCGAGGAGCACCGCCTTCTGCATTTGAGCTTGAGCGATCCGTCCAGAGTCCCAGTCGCCTCAGATGTTTGGAGAGGCTGACTGGGATTAACCCATTCGCAGATACGACTATCGGGATAATTTCGGTCGGCACACCACCCCACATGTCGGTCACCTCGTGAGCCAGGTCCAGATACTTTGTCTTCTTATCTGTTTCGGCTTTCAAGAGGTTCTCGTCATATGGAATGGTAATGTCGACCAAAAATACCCGCGACTGTGCCCAGTCCATCACCACGATGTCAGGTTTGTTTGCGACAATCGTCCTGTCCGTGATGATGGGCCGGTCCCAATAGAGCCTGGCGCGGTCATTTCCGAGCACGGCCTCCGGAGAGTACTTATAGTAGAGCAGTTTCCGATCCACGAGGCCGTATTTCAGAGCGAGCTCCTGGTGTAGGATTCTGGCTATTAGGTTGTGTCTATGCAGATACTCAGAGTTAGAAAGCATGGAACAACCGGAAATAACATGCCGAAGCGACTCCCCGGGATGGCGACAAGCTCGACAGATGTCGACGGTGCCATCCCTTAGGATGTATTTCCGATAGTTGTTCGTCTTAATAACCTGATCCTGTATCGCACAGACAAAACCTTCGGTTTCCCCAAAGAGGTCACCGAAACGCAGCCAGTTGAGGGAGGCAGTAGTATCTACGAAAGGCTCGTGTAGGGCCTTGTAGAACCTCCCGTGGAGCTCTTTCTCCTTCCATACGGCCTCCCGGTCGGAAACGCTCAGTACTCCCGGGTCCTGCCATTGCTCGTTGGCTAAGCATAGAGGGGTAAGTCCTTTATCACAACTAATGATGTCTGTGTAGATTGAATCATCCGATCTCGCCAGGAAGTAGTTACGGAGGCTGCACACCTCGCGATTGTGCATGGTAAGGGCGCTCAAAAAGCCCCTCCCGCCATGCTTCCGCGGCAGGTACAGCCTCATCACTGACGATCTCGGATGATGCATCCTGTGGGACGTCATAGTTGTGCGAAGTTTTCGTTCCAGGGCATTGAGCTCAGTTTGAGTCCACCTGAGTATGCCAAAGGTATACATGAGGACTGGCATGACGCAGCCGTTAAATGCGCGTGCCTTGTTCACGCCTGACAAATGGCTGTTAAACACCTTTGTCAGGCGTGCAAAAAACACATCACGAACTGACTGTTTCATGCCAGCCTCATCGATACACATGTTTTGTGACATACCCAGGTATCGGCATGTTTCAGCCTCAGCCTCAGAGAGGGTCCTTATGTTAACGGGCATAGATAAGTCTATGCCCTCCGTATTAGTGACCTTACCCCTTTCGACATGAAGGACCGCACACTTATCCGTCCCGAGCTCCATTTTGATAGAATTGCTGAAATCACAAGTGACTTTAAGCAATTCCATCAAATGGGAGCGATTCGAGGCGAATAATTTGAGGTCATCCATGTAGATAAGGTGGGTCACTTTTGTCCCTCCTCTCCGAAGCTGAAATTCTCCCCCCGAGCCCCCCAGTAACACGCTGAGAGGATTCAGGGAGAGGCAAAACCATATTGGACTAAAACAGTCGCCCTGGAAAATACCCCGTCGTATCCTTATCCGGTATTCCGCAGCCGTCATCCGCTCGCCTAGATGACAAAGGATCGTTCTCCATTGCCCCATACAGTGCCCGAGGAAGTCTCTTACTGTACAGTCTACTTTATACAGTTCGAGGACCCTCTTTAGCCATGTATGGGGCACAGAGTAGAATGCCTTTTTGTAGTCTATCCAGGCGGCGGAGAAGTTCCGACGGTTGCGTTTAACCATTTTGCCAATGACCGCGTCGATGAGAAGCGGTTCCTTGATTCCACGTCCGCTGCCCCGACATCCATTCTGAGTACGAGACATAATCCGATTCACATTAATATGCCGGGTGATTCTCATACTCAGAACAGATGTCAGTGTCTTATAGATGGTAGGTAGACACGTAATGGAGCGGTACTTACTCGGGTCTGTGGTAACCTGATCTTTCGGAACCAAGTGAGTGACCCCAGTAGTAAAGAGGCTCGGGAGCGACCTCTGATCGAGAGCCTCTTGGAACTGTCGGGCGAGCACAGCATGACACACCACGAACCCCTTCAGCCAGTAGTGATGCAGCCCGTCGAGTCCCGGACTTTTCCAGTTCGGGGCTCTACGGACTGCCTCAGATACGTCGTCGGATGTTATGACGACGGGGTCCATGGGTGTAATATCTGCACATTGGCTCGCCACGACTTGTGTCCAAGGGCCCTCACTGTGGTCTACGGGCTCTGACCACAGGCTGCGCCAGAGGCGACAGTGTCTGCCTGGTCCGGTCCTTGGCCCGTTCCACAGTTTCTTGGTCGCTCCAAAGATTTGTAGAGCCTCTTTTGGTCACTCTGGAAGAGGCGATTCTGGCTAAACCGCGCCGTCCTCTCGGAATATATCGCCGAATCCGCTTCCCCCAAGCAGCGATCCTTGCTTCAGGTCATCTATGCGCTCCGTTAGTTTTTGCATAATATCCGGCTGGGACAAGTTTATGTTGGTCCCAGCGAACGCCATCCTAACGGTGCGCACAATTCTGGGCCTATTATTCTGGGCCTTATAGCCTGCCGATGATGGCCCTGACCTTTGCGATACGGTCCTCAATTCTTCTTCTCCATGCTGGGATAGTGCTACCTGGTTTAGTAGCACGTCCAGTCTTTGGAAGTTTGGCGCCAACGATTCGGCATACTGCCAGTGCAGCACCAAAGAGAATTGAGTCCGTATCGCAAAGATCCCTGCTGGCTTCCAAATAGGTTGCCAGCATCGGGTTAAGAGACCTCACGACAGACCGATCCGCTTACTTAGGGTATGCGGGGGAGTCGTGGTCGATTCTCGAGAGGTGTTTCGCGCACCTCCAGAATTGCCTCCTCCAATATGCTTCTCATCTGCTCTATTTCTTGGGCGACTATTCCATCATCGCACGAATCTACAGGAGCCGGGTGGTAAAACGCGGCGTCCGCTTCCGCTTGTAACCCTGCGGGATCCGCAGCTTGCGGGGTCGCATTTCCAGCCACTGCATTATTTTTCATTCGATGAGGGAACAGCCTCACGTCGAAGTCGTTCGAGCTCGGCATCATCAAATACTTTTGAACGCATGATGTACCGAACTCTGTCTGCTAGGTTTTGCTCGGTGACGGTTAAAGATGGCTCCAGCTCAGCAAAAACGCGATGCATCCTTGCCCGATACGCAAACCCTCCAGTTTCACTCCTTTTTCGCCCTAAAATACGCCCGCATTGCGTTCTGATTCATTATAGACGTCCAGCGCAAGCGGCGTATTCCACCAGCGGCGGGTGCCGATTGCTGGATCCGAGAGGATCCTGCCGACACCAACTGGTGGGGATGATAGATGCGAGGTACTGCTTGGTGGTCGTGCAGTACCCCGCGCTCGGCTGGCGTCCCGCATGCTGCCACGTCCAGCGCCAGCTCCAGACGCACCCTGGCGGCCCCCAGGCAGCGGCCCTATGCGCGTTCTTCTATTTTCCATCATCCATTTTAAGTAGGGCGTCGTTTAACGGAAGACGTCCCCAGACCGGCACCGTTTTCGGTAGTGTGGCCGAACGCACAGACGGGCCTATGCACCCTCACTTTTGCCTAGGCACGGTGCAAACACCTGTTGGCAAGGCGCTGACTAATTGCGCCGACGTAACAGTTCTGTCACTTAAACTGTTACGCCGGTGGGCGATGGGGTCGTCACTTCCCTACGCGTAATTATTATTATTATTATTGTGGGGGATATTCATTTGTTTTCTCGTCTGGTTGGGTTTATAAATAAAAATAAAAATATAGATACATATTGCATATATAAAATAAATATTATGGATAAAAATAAACATATACATATAAATGTTGTATATAATACATATATAAATAGGACCCAACACGGAAGATTATTATTATTATTATTATTATTATTATCGAAAAATTTAGACAAATATTTTGAACTATTTACGCGGCTTTCGCGATACATAAAGTTATATAGACATAAATGCTTGACAGTTATATTTCTATTAAAGCCCTTCTTCGGTAAACGTGACATTTACGAAATATCACTCAAGACAAAGAAGGTGAGAAGTAACTATATAACTAGTTATTATAGCTCTGTGCTGAAGCTATGGTGTTATACAAGATCTTATGATATAGTAGCTGCTGCCCGCGACTACGTCTGCGTAGAATATTCTGAAGGCGTAACATTCAGACAGAAAGACAGATAAACATAAAATATGTATATAAATTATAGTCTATATCTTATTCTGATGTATTAACTATATTATTGTGAAGTTTCATTGAAATCCATTCTGTAGTTTCCGCGTGAAAGAGTAACAAACATCCATCCATACCTATAAACTTTCGCCTTTATAATATTAGTAAGGATGCCTTATTTTAGTTTCTAGCGCTTATAAAAAAACGTTTAGGGTTAAATTACAACTTTGACGTGAAAGAATGGTCTGAAACGAAGCTTTATATCATATTTGGCTACCTAATATACGTGGTAAAACTAACTATATATAGTAAAACTAACCGTTCATCTATGGATTTCTAGTAAAATAGCAACATAATGTTTGGTTTATTTAATTTATAAGTTATTCTAAGTTAAAATAAAAAACATCCACCCAGCTCTTTAGCAGAAATAATCGTTTTAATCTAATAGACAATGTTTAAGTTCCGTTGTTAAACTTTGAAGTAGTTAATAGTTTTGTTGCTACTAGTTTTGTGTTTACTAGTAGAGGACTTTAAGAGGGTACATGGAAAGTTCTTTATATCGAAAGCCCACTTGTGCCAGTTTTCGAACTTCAAACAAACACTTGTTGTTTAACAACAGTGGCAGACGCTCACAAACAGACAACTAAAACAAATATTCCCAAACAACCAGTGCCTGCGGAGGGGCCATCTTTAACTAAAGAATTAATGTATTCAAACATTATTCGATACCATGACATTTCAGGACCTAAACAAATGTCTAGAGTTTCATGTAAACTGTTTGGAAATCACATTTAATATAAGACAGATTACATTAATGTGACAAAGTTGAGGTAATGCTAAGGTATTAAATGTCGTGATTTATATTCATTTTCCATCGACCTAGCAAAATATTTTTTTTTATGTGAGAAAGCGTCAAGCGAGCTAGCGGTTCACCTGATGTTTAGCGATAAGTGCCGCCAATGCACGGATGCTTTCACCTTTTAATAATGTGCGCTCCGGTTATCTCACTCACCGGACGCAACGCAGAAGTATAACTTTAATTATTTATTTATCATCCTTTTATTCTGTTTATTTCTTTTTAATGGAAGAAAACTCCAAACATCTTCTTGCCGTCCCGAGACTCGGATTGCAGAACCGGTCTGGACCCTTAACGTTGTGTAATTAGCGCAACTGTGGCAAAGAAAATGATGAAAACCGCCCCGAACGCTGTGTATTAATACAAACATCTATTGCAGTCTTTATTAAAGAACCGACGCGAGGTAACCCTGGCGTAACGTGCAAATAGATTTCTAAAATAAAATGATTGACCATTGTGTTTATGTTCAACAAATATTTTACTTATATAACGTAGCAGATAATGAATTAATTAATTATTACTAATTGGTGGAAAAGATAAACGAAACGATATACTTATTAATTGACAAAGATGAAAAGTGCCGCGAAAGCGAAATGGCTCTATGAATGGGCATCTGTGCATTGGAAATTGTCTATAAGATAAAGAAGAATACGGAAATAATCTAGAGGTTTTTAAAATTGGAGAACGCGTTTCTTTTTGATTTTGACATATACCTTTGTAATTTGTTAATAGGCTATATACATCTTTAAGTGTCCTTAAAGATGTTTATAGTCTAATAATAGTGTGGGTCTATAGTCTAATAATAATCTTTAATGCTTATTTTCTGTACCTTCACTTCATGTATATTCCATATGTATTTACTGCAACAAACCTGCGACAATACTGTGTCTCGACGCAGTAAAATGTATTATTTTATGACGTCATAATATTAACAAAGCTGAACAGTAGTTGATAACTTTAATTTATACAGAAGCATTTCATGCACACCAATTATTTGCAGCATCGCTTCTGTTGCCGCTGAATGTGCTATTTTCACAACAGTTTACTCTATGAACGTAAAGAGAAATGTTATAGCGAGCGATATATTATGTATCCTCATCCATTTGTGGCCTGAGAGGTATAGCAAAAATTTCATACGTGGGATGAAATTATTAAAAAAGGGAAAAGTGGAGTAAGAGACGTCTCGGTTTTGTTTTAATTTTAAAATTAAATAGAATTACAATGACTTATAAATGGTAATTAATATTTAATAATATTTTGCTTAGCCCTTCCAAGACAGAAATCAATCGCTGCTCTAAATGCCAACATTTAAAAATCATCTAAACTTGTTTTTTTGCTAAGGGCTTGATCTTCAAAAGATACTATGTTTCCTGTGAGAAAGACAGGCAATTTCTGAACTTCATTCACTCCACTTATTTCTACCTATATGCTAACAAAAAAGAAATTTATATCGAAAAAATATTTGATTTAATAAAAAATAAATAAAAAGTCCCTAAGACTAGAGCTAAAATGATAATGTTCTAAAAGACGGGATATATACTACGGACGTAACGGTTAGTTACTGTATTCGCTATAACCCTCTGGAGTTCAAAAGCTCTTCACTTCAGGCACACATTACCATAAAACCTAAGTATATAAACTTGCACTTTCATATTTAACTAAGTAACATGGTGATACGCCGTATCATTAGAAAAATGAAAGTACCGTTATATGACTTCTAACACTTTATACCCCATGTAAAAAGCATTGTATACTAATTAGTCACGTCCATAGATTAGAAGACACAAAACGAATTTAAATAAATTAAGAGAAGTACTACAAAATATAATATAAAACTCATTAAAACACTCTTTGATGTACATGGAGGAGACAGCGCGAAAGCCCTGCTGTGTTAAATAGGGCTGGCTGCGTTTGTGGCCACGTAAAAAGTTTTATGAAAATAAAAATATAAAAAGACATTTGCTGCGTACCCAATTTCCATATTTAACTTTAGATGAAATCTCAAATGTCCGCCATAAACCCTTCATACGGCTCGTTCAGAAGCCTTAAAAACCCTTAAATGAACCAAGTATTAAAACTTATTGTCTTAAACAATGAAAACTCTTATTTTATAATAACAGTATCTAATTTGTATTTGTATGTACATCATGTTTTATTTTTTCTATATCTAATTTCAGGCCAATGAAAAACGAATTCTGTAACATATGTAATTGCTCTACAAAATTTTGTTTCACTATCTGTGTAGCAGTACACATTAGAGAAAAACCAAAAAAAAAACTAAAACTGCAACGAGTTTAAATCGAATCCTATTTCTGACAGTTCATTAATGTTTCCATATGTATAATTTATAAAACTACTGGTTTTGAATAGCTCTAACGCTATTGTGACTGATTTTAGAATCAAATTATTTTATTTATTGTTATTCACAAACCTGCGATTTAATTTGAACTTGATTTGCAGTAGTACTATGTAGGTCTGATGACAAAAATATTTAAAGTTGTACCTTACAAAGCGATAAAGAGAATATCACTTTAAATAACGCGGACAACAACAAATAGGTACACATAAAAATGTGTTCAACATTAACTTGGACCTTTGTTGTAAATCTTCAGGCTGTATCTATAAAATCTAAAGAGTCGGCAACAGAGGTTTAAAAAAGGTCAAGCGTAAGTACGAGGCTACTCTATTAAGAGTTTACGAAATAGGGATGGAAAGAACATTTTTGTATACAAGAGACATCTTTTGGCGGGCAATTCATTATTACATATATACGAGTACAACCTTTGAGAGTGTTCAATACGAAAAGAGAAAAGTTTTCCTCAGACTACGCAAATTAAAATATGAAATGTATAGTGTAAACAATACGAAGAAAAGACAGATCTGTTTGGATAGCTAGAGAAAATTATGTGTGTAAATTGTTAGACACTGTTATTTTCTATGGAATATTATTAACACCGATGATCGACGAATTCTTGTAAAAAAAAGTATAATCAAATTAGGGCTTATTAATTCACTCTCAGTTATGCTACGATGCTACGAGCAAAATGTTGTCTAGTATGACACAATAAGTATGAAGTTAACACTATACATAAATAACTTATTTTAAACATTAATTTCGTCAATTTCACATCGATTCTACTTACGTTCACGTTCCTTCAACTTCCGCAAATCAAATACGTAAGTTCCTGCTCTTATCACTGAAACTTTACACATAGATTCATGAACACTCTAGATAAGGCGTAACAGTTGCAATTTGTCTTCCAAAGTCATGATTAAGATTGTACCTCTACAAAGTTCTCGACGTAACCTATACCGGATAATTATCTACTATATGTTACCTCAAGAAAACTGAAGACGATCTTGGAAATATGTTGAGTTTGTGTATTTTTACACGTCATGTGATCAATTGATCACATCTATCAATTATTAAATGATATTCTTAAGATTTGATCGCCAGTTATGTGTGTGTATGTGTACATGTATTTGTATATTTATTCCGATCTTCGGTATCTCGTGCGCAAATGCCGTTTATTTTAATTGAAGTTGGTTCCTACAACAAAAACATTTTTGTTTTTTACGTATACCTTTTATTGACTAAACTATAAAATAAATATCTCGAGGATAATAATAGTTGGGGCCTGTATCTTAATAAAGAAAACGTAAAAGTTACGTAACAAAATACTTTTCGATTATTTTCTTTAAAAACATTTTAATTAATGAATAAACGGAAGCTTTAAGCTTAGTAGCCTTTAATTTAAGAGCTAGACTCTTGTCAGTGCAGCGTCCATGTTCAGCTGTGCAACACCCTCTATCTTTCTATGTTCAAAGTCGTTTCCTTTACACGACTTAACATTTTACTTGTTCTTCAGTATTAAAAACTGGGTTCGTTGGTTGGCTCCTCTGGTCGTATATCTAAGCTGAACTATTAAGGCACATGCACATCATACATATGAGTCATGAGACATGACATTTGTAATTTTGATCGTTTTTTTTTCATAACTTAATGAATCGTCGTTAATATTCCAAAACAACCCTGAGCCTGGCGAGGATTTATTTGATTACACGTCAGAGATAGCCTTTAAATTTTATTATATCAATAAAACAGCAATTATTTTAATATAACTACTGGAGCTTTAAAATACCATTAAATTTATTTTATCGCGTGTAATTTCGTTTTAGCTCATTTCGAATATTTTGCATCATCTATGTATATCGAGCCGATGTAGCACAGTGTCCGGGCGCTCGCCTTTAATTAAATTTACTCGAGCAATCTCAGTTCGATCCCCGGTGCCGGCAGCAATGAAATTGTTAATTTTAAGTGCTGACGTATCAATTGCTCGGCGGTGAAGGAAAACATCGTAAGGACACATGCATATTTCGAAATAAAAAAAAAAGTGGAAACTATGTAAAATCCTCTATTCTGCGGGGGGCGTGTGGTGGAGTATGGCCTGATACTCTCTTTACAGAGTAGACCTTTGCCAAGCTGTGGTATATTATAGCCTGTTACTTTAATTTGCTTTTATGTATATTGAAAGGACTGAGGTGTTTGACGTCGTAATTATCCTCAGTCCTAATTAAGCTCAGACTTACTAGAGAAGAAGACTCCTAAGGGAAGTCTATAGAATATCGTATCACTGTTGGTTTCCTTGGTTTAATTCAAATTTTAAATTGGATAGGAAATTGTCAAAAAAGATAATAAGAATCAACTCTAGTTGAACTACTATCTTCCCAATCTTGTTCGTGCTGTGAGGGGTGTGGGGAGGGGCCATGATGAGGGGAAGGTAGTATTACATCGGGATCATGGAATATGGTTGAGATTTCTGTAATAACAAATTCTCCGCAGGATGCTTGTTGATTTATATAAGATTTGAAGGCTTACAATTTCAAACGTGCTTTCTGTATTTTGATTCAAGACTGAAAACAAGTGATGAAATTGGGTGACTACATTAATAATAGGCTTCAGTATACTATTCGTTGTTCCTCAAGGAAGTACTCTTGATCCAATATTATTTCTTATTTTTTTATGTGATAAAATTGCGATTTATTTTAAAATCGCAAATTTCTAGTCAGACCTTCAGAATAAATTTCAACTTGGTTTTAACACTCTGTAAATGGGGCATATCTGACATCTTTACCCCCAACACTGCCAAAACTCAATTAATCCCCTAAACCCACTTCACATCATAAAACTTCTCTTCCATCCACATAGTGTCCACGGATTACTTCTAGTGAGAGCATCAAATACCCTGGCATAATAGTACAAAAGTTATGAAAAACATCTTAGTTGTGAAACGCACAATAATTTTGTTACGAAAGGAGTTCGCGTATTGACATATTATATCATGTACAACTCTTCGACATGTTGCCTCTTTTGACTTTTTCAGTATTCGTAGGGTATTGTGCGCAATATAATTAACACATATCAATCCTTGGATCAAACATAAATGCAAATATAATTATATGCATGCATGATCATAACAATACAAAGCAAACTTCCATTAAGGTTTATAGTTGAAGAAAAACACTACATGAAATGTATTACTCCACATAACCATTAGTAAAATCGGGTAAAAATATAAAAAAAAACACTTTTTATACCATTATTTCATATTTGTTTAATATCGCATGAATATTATCATACGTTCAATTTCATTACTTAACGTTATTTATATACTATTTTACGAAGTTTAAGTTAAATATTTTTTGCTACCGAGTGATAACTTTGATAACTGTTTTATTTCAATTGAAGCAGTCAAACATGTATTCAAATTTACTTTCTTTAGTACGAAATGTTTGAATGGAAATGAGTCCTTAATTTACTTTGTTCGATAATATAGCAAGTGAAACATGAAAATAAATACAAAAGCAATACTGCGAAATAAATACAAAAAAATATCGTAAAGCGTTTGTAAATTTTTTGAATTGATGTTTCAAAAACACATACTGAAATGTAGTAAAAATTTAATAAACAAAAGACTTTTATTGGTTCACTTTTCTGTAATTATTCATGTGTGAATCTTAAATCTCACCGGGTAAAGTAAAAAAAAGTAACAGCCTATAATGTCCCACTGCTGGGCAAAGGCCTCCTCTATACAGAGGGTATCATGGCATAGTCCACCACGCGGCCCCACTGCGGATTGGCGGACTTCACATATTATCTTCGAAATATTTTGTTTAGTTATTATTTCGAAAATATGCAGGTTTTCTCTCGATGTTTTCCTTCACCGTGGAGCACCTGATAAGTCAGCACTTAAAGTTAAAAACTTCATTGGTGCCGGCACCGGGGATCGAACTCAGGTTGCTCGAGCATATTGAATTAAAGGCGAGCGCCCGGACACTGAGCTCACGGCTCACCGGGTGCGAGGCATAAAATGCTACACCAAAATGTTGTGACTGAGGAAATTAGTTTTTGTAAGAAATACGTGACGTTCGATGAGGAAAAAAAACGTAATATAACTTAATTTATTAAATATTATTGGTATTTACAACATTCTATTTTTTCTCACGGACTTATCTACCAATCCAGCTAACATTTCTTGCTGTTGCAGTTGTTATTGGTGAACGTACTGACAAGGGACTGAGACTTCGATACTCTTTGCTGACACCTACACTGTAATAAAACAGAAAGACGTAAGCAGTTACACTTCCCTAGTGTACGCGTAATATTCGTAAACGCTGACGTGAACTAGGTTATATGAGGGAAATGTTGAAATGTACTCCGGGTCCGCATGGCTGGATTTTGCTTTGTATAAACTTAATAGCTGTCCCGGTGTGAACGACCGCCACAATGGCAAGGGTAACAAAGAAAAAGCTTGACTTCAAGAGTGCTGGTTTTGTTGAAGCTGTTTTTATTCTGTACCCAATAAGCCGAGCTCAAAAGCCAAAACATAGTTAAATGAAACTATTTTATGGATTTTATCGTTCTAAATAAGATTTTAGGATTAAGTACCGAAAGGGTAAAACAGGATCCCATTACTAAGACCCCGCTGTCTGTCTGTCTGTCTCTCTGTCTCTCTGACGATAGACAATTGAATTTTTCAGAGATTATGATGTAGTTTTATTATGTTTCAATTTCTGTTGCCGTTATAACAACAAATAGTAAAACCAGCCACGTACGAGTCATGTTAGTTAGTATCCTATGTACATGACACACAGTCTGGTGACAAGCGGACAGATAGACAAACAGATAAACAGCGAAGTCTTAATAACAGGGTTCCTGTTTTACCCCTTGGCGTACCCAAAAACAGAATAAAAATATTATAATAAATAATGGTGCGGAACCCATCATGCGCAAGTCCGACTCACTCTTGGCTGGTTTTTAATTTCCCGACGTTTCAATATTCGCGTAAAAACAAGAATTCAATAGCCGAAACATAATCAAGTTTAGTTACCACAGAAACTCGCAAGGAGAATTAAACACATTAAAAACACAGGAACCGTGATAGCAGGGGTCGTTTTTGTGGTGAACAAACATGTTTGTTTTAGTGTGTTTTTGAGGCGGTAAATCTGAAATAACTGGCGGAACTGCCTGCAATGCGGAATATACTTACTCAACCATGGCATGTGCAAATTTTGGAGGGCTCACAACAGGTGTTTAGGCCAGGTGGATCAAACCCCGACTCTGGCGAACTTCTGACGAAAATTTCCCTTATAAAGCTTGCGTGTCGCAGCCGCTTTATACAATGATCTATTTTCGATATATTATTGAATAATTCTCATGAGCGAAATCATTAATATAAATCATCTTTTTTTTGTGTGCGATGGTGGCAAGCGACCCATCCCCGACGCCCATTGACATTTGCAACACTAAAGTGGGCCCCGGCTACCTTACTCACCAGAAGAAACGCAGAAATATAAAACTTCCACTTCATGCCGGTTTTCTGTGAGGTCGTAGTACTCACCCAGAGGGACCTGCCAATTCGTGTAACTGCGAAGACTATTGCGTGGTCCTACCATAGTTCATTTAGAAAGGCAGTAAATCTTTGTTCGTCACATAACAGAATGAATGTAATTTGCATATTAAAATTATTAAAGTTAAACTGGTCCATAACTAAAAATAAGAAAACTCTATTTGAGAGCAAGAAAATGTTAAAAGATTTAGATAATCCCTAGCGAAGTAAGGGCAATAGTGTCTTCGAGCAGCTTTAGAACGTTGTTAAGTGTCTACAGCACGTACGTTAGTTTTAAACGTGGATCAAAGTATACATTATGTGTAATTCGATTGAGTCGACGCTGCAAAGTAGCTTCTATTTATAATTCTCGTACTCGAATTCCACCATTGTTTAAAAATTAAGGCAATATTAAACGAGTTACTCGTAACGTTGGTTCAAAAATAACATTCGTTCGTGAATGACACAAAACAAAGAGCATAATTGGACATTACTACTTACTTTAAATGATGTTATTGTTTCAGTATCGCAGTTCGATGACTCCGTGGCACAGTTGCGCGGGGTGCCGGCTTCGGCGCCGAGGGTCGTGGGTTCGATTCCTACACGGGACAACTATTGCTGTGACAAACAGATAATTGTTTCGGATCTGGGGTTAGTTCACGAGAATACACAAAGTTTGTAAAACATCCTTACAACACAGAATAGCTTACTTCCAAATTAATACCTTACCAAAAAAAAAACCAAATTCCCGGACACGGAGGGCCTTGTATCTTGTATTAACCTTGTGGGTTTCCCGGACCCCTCCGCTGTGGGTAGGGCCACGCATGTGCTCATGCGTGCGTTTAAGTGTGGTGTGTCATCTAAGGGCCATCGAGGTCGCGGTTCGGACCGAAACCCCGATGACCGTCGACTGAGCGGTGAGAACCGCCCCGAAACGCGGGTGTACCTTGTGTACGCGTTGTGTTGGTCTCGCCGTGCTCGGAGGCGAGGGCGAACTAGTATGTTTATTGTTGCACTAACTGTGGGTGTAGTGTTATCCGGCGGGACCCCCGGCGGTGGGTCTGGCACACGGAACTTGTGGGCTAGCCAGAACTCTTGAGCTTGGTACGGCCCTTCGCGTTGAGTAGAGCCGCTCGTGTGCTCGTGCGTGCGTACCTTTAACGGGAGGTATGTTTTTTTTATGCGAAAAGATGCCAAACGAACAGACGGTCCACCTGGTGGTAAGTGAATACCGCCGCCCATGAACATCGGCTACACCCGGGGGTTACAGATGCGTTGACAAACTTTTGAAAATTGGGCTCCGGCTACCTCACTCACCAAACGAAACGCGAAAGTATTTGTCATACTTCCACTTAACGCTGGTCCTCTGTGAGGTCGTGGTACTTACCCGGACGGGCCTGCCCATTCGTGCAATAGCCGAGGCTGCTGCCTGGCCTCCGTATTACGTAATATGTCACCTAAGGGCTGTCAAAGTTCGGTACGGCCCTTGACCCCGATGGACCGACGACTGCATTAATCAGAGACTGGGGGGTTGAGTACCAACCTAGAACACTGGTGTACCTTGTGTACGCGTTGTTGGTTTCGCCTTGCTAGTAGGCGAGGACGAACTAACTGGTTTTATGTGCTACCTTTTTAAAGGTATAGTCCACAGCGGGACCCTTGGTGAGTCTGACGTACCTATGTCCCCATTGTTCGCAGAACTCGATGATGACGTTACGCGGACGACGTTTGTAAACGGTCGCGTTTATGTCGGGTTTGTGATTCGTTGCGTTTACAACCAGAGGGTTGGAATGGTCGCGAACCGTTTCGTTAACTCTTTAAAGTGTTCGCAATAACTATGCGCGTTACGCTGATATCACCTAGTATCGCTAGCGAGGCGGCTGAACTTATTTTTAATTACCTGAAGTTTATGTAGGTATGTGAGGCTTACGTGAACAAAGGACATACAAACGATGGACATTACGGGTCCTACGCAAGTCTTGTATAACAAAAGTTTGTGCCTTAAGGTTATCTTACTCGCGGGGTTAGTTAATTTATAGAACCGGCTCTAAATTAATGCGGCTCTGTCTCGTATGTTTGAAATGTGTGGCGAATATCCTTTTGGAGCCTAACATCAAACTTATCCTTTTTAAAATTCAACAAATATTTTATTACATATCTATTAACGAACGTATAACGGATGTTAATCTAATTGGAGATATGAAATGAAATCAATTTTAGGGATTTTCTCCAGTTATTTTAAAATTTACTTCGTAGCGTAGATAAACTATCTGATGTCTATGTCTGTCGGACTGTGAATACTGTAAAAGTATATACTAAACATTAAAATTATTCATTCATACATTAAGAATAAAAGGCTAAAAAATATGTAAAAATGGATTCACTTAATTATGTTCGGGTAAATATAATAACATATCACGAAGAGTTTGTTTAAATATCATACATACATGATAGTTTCTTGTATTTACACGATTACACTGACGATTTATCGCGTCTATTTTTAAATTTTTCTTCCCGATGTTTCGAACCCTTTACAGCGTTCATGGTCACGGGACAGACTGAGGCGTTGGACCGCTGAATGTCATTTAACCCGGGCTACCGTCAGTTTTATAAATCATTAATTTTTAATTTTGTGTCAGATCTACGCAGAATGTGCTAATTTTATCCTGTTTTTCAGTAGTGGTTAGTTTGGGCCTAGATTTAATGTTATTGATAATTTGATCCCAAGCCGATGGTAGCACCCAACTCTATTCTCTATTGAAATTCATGATTTTTAATTTCAACAGCTTCGCGAATTGCCCTTGGGAGGAATCGGTGTCCTTATGCAAGGATCTGTGTACTATGAAACCTGATATTATGTTCTAAATCGCCAAAGCGACCTAAGAGCGCGGCGGCCTCCCAAACCGGTGAAAATAATAATACCGTGACATAGGGTCCTCAATGGAGAACTACATACGCTCGTGCCCAGAAGATAACCAAGTAGAAGGCTCACTCCAGGAGCCAATACGGCGGGTGTTGCTTAACGTTCCTTGCCTCTTCCCCATGCTCTTTTCAGTCTACGTAAAATGTATTTATTATAAAACTAAATTGTGGCACAAATACCTAACCAGTGGGTCACAACAAATACTTGTCCTTTGCGGGAATCAAACCCAATAGCCTCCGCACCAAAGGATTGCCTTGTCGGCGCAGTCGGTAAGCTATTGAACTATACTGCGATTGTCCAACCGCTCTTAATGAGAATATTTATGGAATTTTAATTTTGTTCCGAAATAAAGTATGTATTTGGTTTGTACATAGGAGGTTATTCAGGTGATTAAAATGGGGCTTCATTTTAATCCATCTTATTGAATATATCCATCGAAATTAATTCAATCTTGATAAGCTTTTAAAGGTTATCAACCCGTTTGCAAGCCCTCAGGTGTTGTTGATTCTATGGGACGGCGGTAATCACTTAATATCAGGTGAACCACCTGTTCACTTGAAAACTTTTCACATAACAAAGCTGCTGCGGAGTGAATTTGATTGTTAAAGACAATCTCTGATACACACAAACTTTATAAATTACTTTGCGAGTAAGCTTTTAGCTTAAATAACATATGATTCGTGTGAAGCTGACTGAAAGTCTTTTAAACGTTATGGAACACATTGATGACATTTTTGTTATTTAAAACTGTAAACAGCGTTTGTCAGTTTTACAAGGTAATGCGCTTATGAATTCATGATAATAGTAAAACATTGTTGAGTACTACGTTTCTGTTACTTTTCTTTCGGCATTTAATTTTCTTGATTTGATTATTATAATCTTCGGTACGATTATGTTACTAATTCCTAAGTCGTATTCGATAGTATTAGTTAAGTAAACTGTTGCTGCAAAGAATGTATTCTCTACTCTACCCCAACTTCAACCCAATTCTTTACACAATAAAGTTACATTAACTACGGTGTTGGAGTGGTGGTTAAATATTTTTTTTGACCATACCCTTTCAGAAGTTTGATGAAGCATTGCGTTAACAATCACATCATAAATTTAAATGCAACTCAGTTAAAATGTGGATAATGGAAAAGTTTTGCCGAATAAGGATTCCTTTAATGAGAAATAAACAGCGAAACTATTAATTAAGAAGAAAATTTTAAAAAAATACACTTACTACATTCACGTTGAAAAAAAAATGATATTAGATTCCAAAAACAAACATAAATATGAACATCTACAATAATTAGTACATAACATAGAGACGCAATAAAAATACATTGACAAGTCATTAATCTGCTGGTCTGCAAAATATTTCTTGCTGAAGTTTCGCTTTAACAATCACTTTTTAAGTAAAATGCAGCTTAGTTAAAATTTTTGGTTATAAGAAAAAGATAAATAGAATTTTGTACATTTGAAGATAGTTCTTTTGTATAAATGTGATATAAGTGATTAGGCAAATCATTGTGTTTTAAATACAAATACTTATTAGTGTTAGTATTAGAAGGTAAGTGAAATATGCCAATCCGCATGGATTATAACCCTGTGTATCGAGGCGGCCTTTGCCCAGCAGTGGAACTTGTATGCTGTTATTTTACTTAAATCTGAGGACAGGAATGAAATATTCATTGTTTCTTTCCTTCCGAATGTAAGGTGGGCGTAAGAAGGCAAGAATGAATAGAATTTTTACCGAGCTATTTCGTTCATCATCTGAAGTTTACAATTTGACATGGTTTAGTGATGAGATAATTAATACTTTTTTTTATTAATAAGAAACTTGCACTGAATGAATCACTTTCAAATCGATAGTTCGTGAGTGCCCTTGTCACACAAGCATTTAAACACCACCCACCTCATTCGTTTTATTCGAAATAAAATCAAATGAAATTAGGATTTTTACAATCAATCGTAGTACAGTATTATTTAACCTTTCACATATTATGCTAACACCCTTATAACATTAATGTTGCAGAGACTAAACCGCGATCAGCTCTTGCAACTGTATTCCTAAGATCCACAAAATTTTTTGACGTTCACTTATACTTGCAAACTATTACATTAGAAGTGCTTTCAGTGCGTACAATTAATAACATATTTTTATATTATTAATCAAAGTTATTTATGACCAATTTTATCTTTACGTCTACGAATGTACATAATTACGTTGCTTCTCCTTTACAGTTACCTGAGAATATTTTAATCTCGTACTCAAGTTTTTGGAACTAATTTTGCGCCGGCGTATATATTACTAACTAGCCACAGCCCGCGACTACGTCTGCGTAGAATAGGCTGTAGGCGTAACGTTCAGACGGCATTTCGCATTTATAATACTAGTACGGATAGTAAGGATTATATATTATATATTACTAATAAACTTACTCTGCTAAGTCTTGCGGTCAACTATTGCTATATGAATTTAAAATATTTTCAACTCGAAGGTAAATCTCGATGGCGCGGTATCGCAGACGTGCTTATCGTGGAAATATGCGAACTTTACGGCGAGGCGTCTAGTTTAAAAGTAAGCCCGCGGCGACGAGCATAAATGTGGCGAGGTCCAGTCAAGTTTTACGGTCCAAAACAGCAATATAAAAATCATTCGACAAAGATAACCAAAGTATGGGCAATAATAGTTTTATCATTTTTATTTGTTTATTTTAAAACTTTTTTTATTTTAATTCTCTAGTTAAAAAGTTTACTTTTAGACTGGGCAAATATAATTTTCTATTTATATGCGCAAGGCTGTCTGTTATATGTGTACGTTATTTATCTTTTTTATAGGAATATGATATTTAGAAGTATATCTAGAAGTACTATCGTATGACCTAAATATCGTAATAAATATAGATAATATAAATGAAATTTTACATTTGAAAACAAATTTTCCCGAGTACGTACATTCAATTTCATTTCATTGTTTTATGAATACTAGAAATCCAATTAAGCGAGGAAACCTTTCACGGGCTTAATATGTAAAGAGAAATATCCCTTCACCAGCGGTTATTAAGAGTATTATTCATGTTTCGCCCCATTTTTTGGCAAATGATTGACCAATCTGGCCGATTTATACAGTTCAGTTCTAGAGCAAATGTGGACATGCAGATACGTTAAAAACTTTAAAAGAATCATCCGTTTGCCTCACTCACCAGACGATACGCGAAAGTACAATACTTTCACTTCACGGCTTCTGAGAGGTCGTAATTCTTCCCGAACGAGTCATTCTTGCAACAGTTGCAAGTACTTGCAACGGACAGCAAAACTTACTGTTTTGCCTGTCCGTTAAACAATAAAAATCATCCAATTGCGAGCTTTTATTGCCGACAGAATTTCTCATAGAGGATTCTATCTTGGCAAACACTCTATCATTGAGAAGACCTCTTTCATTAGGCAGCCAGTCAATCCTCAGAGCTGTCTCACTTATTAATGGATCAAGAAGCTCAAAATGCTGCGAAATCAAACACAATGCATACGGGACGTGACTCACGTTGTAACTTAAATAATAGTAACAGGCGCATGTAAGAGACGAAAAATGTGTTACAGGTACAAAAATGTTTGATGAAAGGACTAACGATAAACAAAAGGAATTGATTGCAAAATGCAAATACCATCGATTATCCACTCGGCATTGCTAAAGTACGATTTGTATTCCAAACAGGTAAGTCATTCCAGTCATTGTAAATGCCGTTCGGTTTCAAAGCCAGGAAAACTTATTAATGGTGGGGAAATAACCAACTTTATGATCTTAGAAATACAGTCTTTAACCGTTCGAGGCGATTTCACAGTGACAATTTCGAATGTTTAAGCTAATAAGGACTCTACAGTTGGGCAATAGTTACTAGATTTGATTGTGTAAGTTGTTATGAATGACGAAGCCAGCTGTGGAAAGACGAATGAGTCACTCTGTCCCGCTCCCTCGCCGCGTACAATGCGTGAGCGCATTATGAGCGACCAATCTAACCACCTCTTGTTGTCAGTATTGTGTTCGTTTTTGCAGACAGTGTGACATATACCACCGTCGTTGGCGCACGCGCGTCTAATGAAAATTGGCGCGAACAAGTGTGAAATAATTTCGACAATGAAACAGTTCTTCAAGTGATGCCTCTGTGATGACGGACACAATAAATTACATTGTTCGCGTTGTTGTAATCACGACACTGTATTACGTCTTGATATGTGTTTTTAAAGAAATACGACGTTATTTGACTGAAAACGATTTGTCCGCGTCTTGAATAACTTGGGATTGTTTTGATTTTGAAACGATAATAATTGGTAAGTGTTTTGTAAAATATTTATGCGAACCTGTAGACCCGACACCCCTCTGGATATACACCATTATTTTTGCTTACCTATGTTATTCTAAATTGGTATTTTTAATTTATTCTAAAATAATGCTAACTTATTTAATGGAATTATATATTTGAGCCTGAGATAGGACCTCAATTGTAAACTCTTGGACCATTAACTTTCTTACTCGGTTGTATGATAAAGCCAGTATAGGCATCCTTAAGTACCCGACACATCTGTTAAAAATATTGCATGTGTCATCGGGTTGGGTCTACCAATTAAGTCTAATAAACCAGCAACAAGTGCTTAAAAAGTAGTATACCCATCTCATTCTAATACCATCGGGATATCTCTTAGTAGCGCTCTATGTAGTTATTATAATATTGTATTTATATTTGCACCTTTCTTGTGTCTTTCGTGTCTTTGAACATTATTTTAATAAAATATATAGAAAAAACTACGAAAAGTTTTTAGCCGCTGTGGGAATCAGACGCACGTCTTCGGGATTCGCGTCCTGACGCTTTAGCCACTAAGCTAAACAACTGATTGCCACACCGACGAAAATCCTAACGTCTTTTATCTGTACTGTATTTAGCATTTGAAGCAATACTTTATAAATAAGCAGTAAAAATATATTAGAATAAACATCACATTCCAATCCACACGAATATTATTAAAAAAATATATTATTACAAATTTCTTAAGATAACATTTAATGAACGTGTTGAAGATGGACTTTTACGACATTGTAATTTAAAGATGTGGTTAATAGGAGTTGACGGGAATAATTAGATCGTGACTACCTTTGATCTGAGCAACTTTCCGGGAATGGGGTGATAGATACAGCTTCAGTAGCACAATCCGTGGTTAATAATATACTATGATAGTGATCGCTCGAACACCACATACATTCCCCACTTCCCGAGGACTTCCTGTGGATGTGATTCGTTGTTGCACCCTGGCAGGGGAGTAAATTATTACAAACATGGCGATGTTGCCAATGCTTGTCTCAAATATCTTAAATTGTAAAAATAATTTATTTTTATTACGTGCATTTTTAGGTACTCGAAACATCATTGGACAATAGTGCATTATTAATATGTTGCGTTAAAAGTCCATCGTGGAAAACTGTCAATAAAATAATAATGGAATATCAGTGCTATTTATATTTGTGGTATTTGTACTTTAAGTTGGAATATCATTTATGTTTCAGATATAAAATGTAAATTTTTATATCTTGATGACTTTCACTATTTATTATCTCATACAAGTCAAATGTTTATTTGCTTTTTTTTAATCTAATATTAAAAAATAAACGTAATTATTAAATCTCATTTTGAAAATTGTTATGCTATTAAACATAAATCAATCAATCGAGTACTCGGATATAACGAAGGAAACGAGCCTGCTAAATGAAAAAAAAAAAAAAAAAACAAACGTTCAAAACAAAATAATTTAATCGACAAACGGTAATATTTTCTTCAGAGTTGACAGCCCTTCAGAGAGGACGGAAACTGGTTGACGCTGTTCAATTAATTTTAGAACATTCCAAGTAAATAGCATTAATAATGTTCAGGACGTCCTGCGACGGTTTTCAATAGTTTTTCAGCCTAACTAGGGAAGCCAGTGTAAACAGTCTTAATAAATGATAATGCATTACTACTCTTACAGGTTTGCGTGGCCAAATCTGAGTTATCTTAAATATCCCATATCACAAGTAAGAGAATAAAAATATTTAATAAGTAAAGAAGGGAAATTGAGAATAACTAATAATTTATCATATTATTGACGAGCAAGAGTTGATAATATATTTTTAAAGGTCATACAAGAGTTGAAAACTAATTATATGAATATTTAATTTTTAGACTTTAGCTTCTGACTGATATTTCTAGCAAAAAGCCTACAAATATTTGAATAAAATATCCACATAAGCCTATTTTAATTGGGATAATGTGGCTTTTCATCATTGAAACAATTTTCATAATCGATTCGGTTTTAGAGATTACGTACAAGCAATATGAATAATTTATAATAAACAAAAAGTTTAAAATGCTTATCCTTACTTTCTTACTAATATTAGGTATAAAGGCGAAAGTTTGTATGTATTGATGGATGTTTGTTACTATTTCATGCAAATACTGCTGAATGGATTTTAATGAAACTTTCCAATAGTATAGCTTATACATATATCAGAATAAGACATACAATTTATATACATATTTTATAGCCTTCAGCCTATTCTACGCAGACGTAGTCGCGGACAACAACTAGTAGTATATATATAATTTACGTTAATAAAAGTAAAGTGTTATAATTAGCGACATCTGTAGTATTAAGTTTCCTATCGAGTTCTAGTGTAACTCAAATATAGTATTCAGTAAAAAATGTATCAACTTGATTTTTAAGCTCTCGAATATCCCACCATTACACCGACATTACCGGCACCAATGTATTTATTCGTTTCAATAAGTCTTGATTTACCACGCACTCTGTGACGAAGGATAACATTGTGAGAAAATATAACCAAATATACATTTCAAAAGATATTTACCATCGCAGTGTAGGACAACCCCGACTAGATGGAGTGAAGTGAAGTCGAGCCACCTGCTCAGGATCGAGCTCTGTGGCAGTCTGTGGGGATGTCTATTTTTGGCAGTGGACTCAAATAACCTATAGTAATGGTGATGATATATTTCAAAAAATATGTAAAGTATCAAATCTGCACTACGGGTGCATGGTGGACTATAACCATTGTCCAAAGAAGGCCTTTCTCAGTGGGAATTGTACATAGTACATGCATGGACGATTATTCCATTTTATCGTTCTATTTCCACTTTTACGTTTCCCTATGCACCAGAAACACAAATAGCAAAAACCACAGCACAAAATTTAGTTAACCTCATTCGATAAGTTGATTGAAACAGATCAATGGTTTGAGTTAGTCCATTGTTATCAATTAGCTATTTTTTCATTAAATTTTATTCACCATTACGTTTTGTTTCGTCCAGGTTTCCTTTTAATTTCCATTAGTTTTAATTTGCATTTGTAACAGTAATAGTAACTTGAATTTTTTTTATTCACCAAGTAAGACCATCTAATTATATTGAAAAATGTCCTTGGTATCATTTTCTTTCTTATTAGGAATTATATCTAATTAAAAAGATTAAAGTAAGAAGTTTAAGGGAAGAGTACTTCTTATGCTGAGAACTGTTTCAAGGTTGTTTTAAGTAAATATAGCAGAGAAAAAGGCTGATCGATAGCCGTTGCTTATAAATTTACTGACGTAATCAAGACGCGTTGAAATGTAGATTGGAGTTGAAACGCTGTAAAGAAATAATCATGTAGGCTGAAACCATTTAAATACTCTAGAAAGACACATTTTATAGAGAAATAAAAAAGGTCGCCATTATCCCAAACCATACACGATATAAATGGACCATACACGCTGCGGGCCTCTGCTGAGGCTTGTCGTATAAAAGATCATAAACAAATCGATAACTTTCTATATCGATGAAATGTTATTAAGGGATTAGCGAGGCATAGGTTTCCCATTAATAGCAATTTGTACATTTTACAGTTGACGCAATTGTTCCATTAATACAGACGCACAATTCTCGCAACGGTTTTCTGTTTATGTTATCGGTAAAGCTACGTAATAATGACGGTATAGAGTTATTAATAACATCATGGCTTTGACTTAGTCTCTTGCTTTTTTAGTTTCAATAGTCATGTGTTAGGGAAATACAGTGTACACGGGCAACCAGAGATCAAATCCCTTTTCTACCTGGTATGTGGCTCCACTGCTCACCAAGTTTCGGCCACGGAGGTTAGGTGGAACTGCTGCATCAGTGTAGCCTCGCTTAGTAGTGGAGTGAAGGGAGAGTAGCCAAATACTATGAACACTCTTCTTCCCTCGCAATTCCACTTCAGTTGTAGGAGACACATAGAGTAGCTCCTTTTCTATCTTTGTTGGATGGTAAACTTTACCTGACCTTGCAGACAACTAGAATGGGCTCAATGCAGCATTAGCATCGCTGCATTACTTTATTCGGAGTATTACTTTGCAGCCTTGTGTTAATTCCTCTTAGCTTCGCCGTGGGAAACAGGTAAAAAAAATGTTCGATTTACTAGAGTCTTACTATGAAGATAACGTATAAAATAGATAGGTTACATATTATTATCACGATGTTGATGCAGCTATGGTCTAGATTCTTTATATAAGGGCACAACTGTGAAATCAGTTGGACGTCTGGCAGTATACGTATATTGTAATTGAGAAATTTTATTAATTTGTTAGACATACGTGTAAAAGAAATAAAAAGGTTATAGTCAAATAAAACCTTTGTCGAAGCGTTTAAGATGTTCATACAATAATAAGTGTTCGCGTACATACAAAATCCTAAATAAAACATTAAAAAATTCAAAAGCAGCACTTTATATTTGCTTTAATTTCAAAATTAAAACACATATAAATTGAACAAATTATGATGATATGTAATTTAAAATTACTTTAAATATTAAAGGACACATTTTAAATGTGTTCCAACATCTTATAAAATACTTTAAATACTTTTTAGAAACTTTCAATTTCTTTCAATGCTTTCACACTCAAAGAGAGGAGGCCTTTGCCCAGCCGTGGGACATGTATAGGCTGTTACTTTACTTTATTTTACACTCAAGGCAAAACTTTGCACGAACATAACCGACAAAGTTTCTTACATTCTGTAAAACAAAGCTCCAAACGAAACCTTGGTGGGTATAATTCTTTTTGTCCCAGATATTGAGACAAACTCTTTATTCGACTACGAAATTGGAACACTTTGTACTCAACACGTGCACGATCCGACCGAATATTATACAAAAACGTGTGACGGACTTAATACCAGTGCACACATGGAGTTAAAAGGATTTGTACTTTCCTAAAAAAATATTTTGTCTTAAAATAGTAAACTAAAATTCATTGATAATAAGATATAAAATAGAGATACTAAACAGCGTGAAATCTACATACATCAATAAAGTTGCGATTACAAGATCGTTACGAAATTTTAATGTTTTCATTTCAGATACTTCAAGTAAGAAGTATTATTTAACGCGGAGAATACTCGAAGACCTTTTAAATTGCCTGAATATTCTGAAATATAGCTGAGAATTTCTCATTTGCATCACATAAGACCTTTCCTGTTACATTATTCAAAGTCAACAATTCCACTACCAATTACCATAACTCGCGAATTACAAATGTAAATTTTTCGAAAGCCCTTAATGATTATGTTAACGATCCAAAGAGGATTACCTAACATTATATAAGTATAATGTAATAACTAAAGTCGATATTATAAAAAATCAATTGTATCATTAGAACTTTTCCTCGCAATTCATTAGAAACATGTAGACGGAATGTTTACAATACAATTTTATGAAATTGCTGATTGGAATATTTTTGGTAAATCCTTACTAATATTATAAAGGCGAAAGTTTGTATTTATGGATGGATGTTTGTTACTCATTCACGCAAATACTACTGAATGGATTTTAATGAAACTTTACAAAAATATATCGTATACATCAGCCGTGATAGTTCAGTGTCCGGGCGCTCGCCTTTAATTCAATATACTGGAGCACCCTGAGTTCGATCCCCGGTGCCGGCACCAATGAAGTTTTTAACTTAAAGTGCTGACTTATCACGTGCTCCGCGGTGAAGGATAACATCGTGAGGAAACCTGCATATTTTCGAAATAATAACAAAAAAATATATTTCGAAGATATGTGAAGTCCGCCAATCCGCAGTGGGGCCGCGTGGTGGACTATGCCCTGATACCCTCTGTATAGAGGAGGCCTTTGCCCAGCAGTGGGACATGTATAGGCTGTTACTTTACTTTTTTTTCTTTACTTTTATACATCAGAATAACACTTAGGCTATAATTTATATACATAATTTATGTATATCTAGCTTTCTGTCTGAATGTTACGCCTTCAGCCTATTGTACGCAGACGTAGTAACGGGCAGCAGCTAGTAAATAATGTTTGTGTTAGACCTGAATATGATGCACTTGCTGTTGAGTTGTGCGTGTATTTATCGGGACGTGTTGTGACACGGGTCCTTCTTGAATAAAGTGGTCTCTTCTGGCAGGGTAAGCCACTGCACCAGGAAAAGACGAGTTATTTCCGTGATGACATACGCCAACCGTTTTAAATTTTTCAAGCAAGTATTTTTGTATTTCATCCTGGCTGAAAATACAACATTCTGTTTGTGTAGTAAGCGCATCAGAGGCGCGCTGTTTCCTAACTGCCACGGTTCATTTTAATTAGTTAATGCCATAAAATAATCATTATTAACAATGCCACACCGTGTTTTGCAGCATTGCCGTATCCTCAGTGGAGTCATGCGCCAGCCATAATATTATCGAAGACCTTTTAAAATAACTACTGAATAATAAAGACACATTATGTAGATTGTGTTAACATACAAGTGACGACTCTGCTATCGCCCGCGGTAGTCATAATAAAATGGTTAGATACTTCCCCCTATGTAAAATTGATAAGAAAAGTAATTGGGCTGAGTGCAAAAATATTTTGTAAACATTGATGCTACCAAAAAGATATCGAAACATTTCGTATATCTATGGATGTGGAAAAGAAGTCAGATCCTTGTAAGAATTATGGAAAGTGTAAATATTATGGTGGTCTATGTTTATAAGTATTTGATTAGCGTAGACGACGATCTTAAGAAATTTACCCTTTTCTTGGTAATGACTTACTAGCCCGCGTCGTCTTGTCTCTTTTTTAATCCAAATTACGACGGCGCTAAACTAAATTTTGGCCGTTATCTTTCGTAGATGAAAATCTGGAAACGCTTCTCATGTTGAGTGATCTAAATTTTAATGGAACGATACACTGTCTCAGAGTAGTTATGATGGCTTGGTTGGCGCAGATGTCAAGTTCGATTGGCTTCGATGCAGCGGCTCATGAGTTTTATTCCTACTGGAATTGTTGCCTTGCTCGAGTGTGGGTATTCTTCGTTATACCGGTTTGTAAATGCCTGTACGGCACAGACTTATTAAGGAATAAATCAGTTTGAGTCATAATCCCTGACAATTATGATGGCTCAAATTTTACCCATTTTTTGAGGATAAATTAATTTATACATTTAGAATTGTGCACAGTCCATTCATATCTCATGGCAGTGGACAACAAATCACATATGTTATACGTAGAGCATGCTTCATAGTGTTCAAAGCACTCCATTCTATTTATGTCATTCGTTTAAATATAAATCGGCTCATTGTTCACAGTAAATTATCACAAAATAGCAAACTTAAAGATCGTTTCTCATCCAGGGCCGTGACATTATGCTGATAAGGTGTGACTAATTACGACAAAGAGGCTCTTAATAATAAGTCACTCACAACTAAGCAATTCATTCCAGATACGCCATTTTAGGGTTATCTGTTAGTTGACCGTTTTAATAACGTTTTCAATGATTCCATACTTCATAATATTAAATCCTAGCACACCAACACTGATGTTGTAGGCATATTCAGCGTAGATCAGATCGTAAATAATCAAGTATAGACCACAACTAGGCGAATGAGCGATGTACCTGAAGAAGAATGGTTTGTTCCTAAAAAGAAACAATCAATATAAATGTTAAACCTAATTTATTATAAAGTCGTGATAGCATTGCGGAAAAATATTTCGGACATAAAATGTAAAGTCCGCCAATCCGCAATGGGGTCGCGTGGTGGACTATGCCCTAATACTAATACCCTCTGTACAGAGGAGTCCTTTGTCCAGCAGTGGTAGGTATATTGGACGTTTTATTTTATTAGATGTGGTATCTAAATCATTAGAGAAACGAATGTCGCTGTTTAAAATTTCGAACAAAATATTTCTATAATATTTCGAAACTGGACGAAACTAGCTTAGCTCAAAGTTGTATTGCTTTATAATTCAAAACCATTTTTTCTCATAAATAATCTACTAAGCAACATCAACTGTTTCAATCTGTTTGATTTATTACTTTAGTTACATTAGTTACTACTTTGTTTACTGATTTGTTATTTTAATTAAATGTTCAATATTGCTTTTTATCTTTGAAAAGAACAGGTTATTCATTTTCAGGCAGACAATTCAAATGCTTGCGCATCTGATATTGCTCGAGAAGCGTCATAACTTCTGAAATACAAAAGCATCTCAATTTATTGACGCGGAAAATTTTGAAACATAATTGCACAAAGCGTTCTGTCCAACTCCTGCACCAATGGAATAATTAAGAAAACTGAAGGAAAATAGGTCAGATGCATTACGTGAAACGTTTCGAGAGACATTTCATCTCTTGGTTAGAGTTACCAGGAAACAATGGTGTAGTTTGTACTATCATATTTATATTAAATTTCTTCTTTTTTCTGCGGGTAAACATTAATTTGTATACCATAACGTCTTTTTGGACTACGCAATTAACGACGTGTTCATGTTCCGTTTGTGTTCCGATGTACCGGAAAATGCCAACTAGAGCGCTAATATTTCTGCATACTGACACGGACGTAAATGTATTCATTTGTAATAGAAGCAAAGATTTAAATAGTAAATTACTTTTATTAAGGAAACAATTTAAAAGAAAACTGAACTCTGATAGACATTAAAACTTTTAGAACAAATTACGAAAAGTTTTTCGCATCGCTTCAAATGCTAAAAAAATGTAAATAAAAGACGTTGAGATTTTCATTGGTGTGGCAATCAGCCGTTTAGCTTAGTGGAGAAGCGTCAGGGCGCGAAAATGACTGCATGGAGCAGTTGCCAAAGGATTTGCTTCAGTATCGAAGGTCGTGTGTATATCCCAACACAGGAAGACTGTTTGTGTGACTCACATATATTTGTTTCACATCTGGGTGTTTGTCCACGTGAAAATTGTGTTTGCAAATGCAATTTTCACGTGGACAAATGTTTGGATAAAATCATCCTGTGTTGTATGGAAGGGAAATATTTTTTTAAAAAGAAAAAAGTAAAAAAATAAAGTCTTACTGAAGAACACACTACAGGGAATGAGAAAAATAAAAAGACGGCAAGTAAAATGTGTGCATATCAAAGTGCAAGTTTATAATCAACTTTTCAAATCCTATTTTGTATATAATTTCAGTAGTACTCATGTTGTACATTCATTGGCATTGGGCAAGGCTACTCGTATTATAATTAAACAGTTATTATACCTCATGGAATGACGTAAGGTAATTGAATGTTAAAGGCATAATCTAAATTGCTGATCGGTTAATGTCTTCATTCATGATGTTTCATTAGCTAACTAACATTAGCTTAGCAGAAAAAAATATTCAATGAATGTAATAATCTTATCTCTATATACAATATATAGTAAGCATATAACAGCTTATCCTATATTAAAGAAATTATATAATAAACTAGTAGAGCCCTTCCTACCGTTTCCCACAGAAGAGTGAGGTAACTGGGACCCACTCTCAAAGACTAAATGCGATTAAATACCAAGCGACGGATAATCATATTAATCATAATTATATTCTCATTAGTGTACCGTTAACCTGCCTCTTATTCCAGCCTCGATCTATTTCTTGCTATTACACACAAGAAATATTATTTGATAAACATAGTCATCTCCTAGTGTTTGGATGTTGATATATATGTATCATAAATGTTCGTACATAAAGTAAATTTAACATTCGTCCAGTCACTTACACACAGTACACTTACATAAGCTTTGGTTGATTCGGGACTAACATAACACTGTCTAATAAAATGGTTTAAAAACTTTATTTATTTGTATATAAAAATGATCATTAATCTTGATTTGATATATAGATACCTACATACTTGAAATTTTTGATAGCTGTCGGTACTTGGTTTTGAAGTCGGAACGCCGATGTGAACAAATGAAATTGGACGCTCATCGCCGAGTCATAAGAACGAGCGGCAATGATATTGCAACAGTCGATGAATTGTTATGATAATACAACACTGCTACTTTAAATTGCTTTCATGTAAATTGAACGCGTCCCTTATGCATTGTACGTCACGCGACGTGTGCGGTATCGCGGGTGGTGCGATATGACTAATATAGAAAATGTAATTATAACCTCACAGAAGCAATGCCCCAGTGGCTGGGACATTCAAAATGGCAGGTCGCTAGTTCGGATTCCAATTACAATTACAAGATGTCTCTGATTTGGGTCAAAAGGCGTGAGATGTGCATTGCTAAATTTGAATCAACGGATTGCATAAGCATACAATAATTTGATTTAAAGATATGCTACGTGTTTTGTTTTTTACCGAATTGTTCTTAGTTCTCACTTCTAGCTGTCACGTAAAATGTTGTTACTCAACTGTAGTAAAAATGTGTCTGTTGTATCAGCGGCAAGTATAACTTTGTTGAAGTGAAAATTCTCCTTGACCCAGTTTTGTTCAGTAATAATTTGCAATAATTTGACATTTCTTTGGCGGTTATATTTGCCGAGTATGCCTGAACGAAACTTTACTCATAAAATATACATTTTATATCACTTGACAAATTGGTTTCTCTAACCGAGTGCTCTTTACCTCACTCGAAAATTTCTTCTATCTTTCCCTTCAGGTCTTTCAAATACAAGTTTATAGGAGCATTAGTCTGCAGCCAATTATTTCTCGGTTTTTTGTCTAGTATGCTAAAAGCTTAATGGGATATGGTATTAGTTGTTCGCCTATTCAAAATATTTCCAGAGGGAAACCTACTGATGATACCAAACTACAGATAACTTAATCGTCATATTATAAAATGAATAGCCTTAATTTATGAATTTTAATAGTCTTGGTTAGAATATTGTTAACTATGTAATGTTTTTAAAGATACATTGCTTGATAGGAATAAATAAGTTTATTCATTTATTCATATTACAACTTGTCTCTTGCGCTAGCGTGTGTTGGTTCAATCCCCACTACTAGAAGAATATTGTGTTTGTTAGTCATAGTGTTTTTCTAGTTTCTGTTTGCTTATATTTATATGTAACGTCTAATTATTTACAAAATTAAAATAATTTAATTTATCCATTTTAGATTTTATATGTCTTTTCTAATAAGCATTGATACACATAAACACCAAAACATCACGATATTAATCGATTGAGCTTTGAATAATTTTCGAGAGCCCGTTTGAATGCGCCAATGCGACCTCAACCTTAAAATTGGTCAAATGGCGCCCAATTCCTTGCATCGTAAGAAAGATATAGAGGCACTTAAAAGCCATCGTCACGTAGCCCGCATAGCCGCGCGCCCAGCGATGACCACTCAAACGGTTCCAATTAGGCCTAATTGTCAGTTAGTTATATCATTAGACATGACGAGTCCAAATAACATTCGTCTAATAACTCATCCAGTCATAAGCTGGGAGTCACGCTATCTCAGAGGCTTGGATGCTCCATCATCAAGAAACATTACTTCCAACAAATTAGCAGTTTTTTTTTATGTCATTAATCGCCTGCTATACTTAAATAACGGTGGTTTCTATCTACCACGTTACGTTCATTTATCAACAAAATTCACATGTTATAATGCATATAACTGCGAGAGAGAACATTTAAGAGAGACAATGTCTATGCACCTTAGTTGTGTCCGGTTCTGAGAACGATATACGAATTTTTATTACGGGAACATCCGTTTAGGCCCCATCTGGTAAGCAAAATTCACCGGCCCTGTAATATCCGCTGTACATTTTCTACCGTCTGTTCACTAACTTTGCTTTTTTTTAATAGGTTTGCCTGTGCTTAATTCTATCTGGCCTGATAAGTGCAGAAATGCATACTTTTTTATACATTACATATAGCGTGTATACATTAAGTCTATTCTAGGATTTACAATCTTTTTGTAGGTAAGATCATATTCGTACCTTAAAATGCTTGCGATTGACTTAAACACTAGCTGGATTATATATTGTAACTCTTTTAAACTTGACTAAATTTTATGACAAGCTTGGTTCACAGTACAGGATTAAATACGTGTAAGCAAACATTCCACGTATTCAATCAAATTAAACCAAACCGGGCAGCTGATGTGAAATAAATCAATTTCAATCGAGAAACAAATGCTGTGCGGACTAATTTATACAGTCGCAGCCTCGTCACCCGACCGACCCAGATAAAATTTGTCTTAACGATGCTAAATAATTACATGTCTGGGGGATTATACGGCTGGAATTAATTACGGCCATTTCGCCCCTTGTATTTAAAACTACGTATAAGTCTTTAGGACGCTATGGTAATTGCTTCACGACTTGTTCGATCGACCTGGGTTTTTGTACTTTTTCATCTGCACGAACGTTGAGATTAGATGTTATAGAATTCCTGTGGGATCTTTACAGAGGTGTTGTTCATTGCGAGCGTTTTGATGGATAGAATTTTTCACCCTATGATCATTACCTACTACTACACTATGAATTTATGTAATACATATTATTAGTGTATGACATTGTATATTGATATAATTTTGTTGACTATCCCGCAAATCATTAAGTCATTAGAAATTAATTTAACGTGTTGCGAAGATAGAGAGAGAGTCATTTTAATAAAGAATTTCTGAAAATTAATATAATAGGTATCTGAAAACGTAAGGAATTGCCATGTCTATGATACAAAACATTTATTTCATTAACAACATTAATTCATCAATCCCGGCTCACATAGCGCTACAAGATGTTCTATTATCATTATAATCTAGCCCAGGCTAAGAATATTTTAAAAAGTAAATGAAATTAAGAAATTATAAATAGCATGAACAATTTAAAAATGATACAAGTCTGTTATTTTTTTTTTGTACACCCTTAAATTTTCGACGTGGCTTTGGCCTGACGTTTCACCGTCATAGAAGTTTTCAATAAAATTATTTTCTTCGCTTCCCGAACGTTTCTTCTGCAACTGTCAACCTCATAACTTTACAATGTCTTAGCAACGTGTATATATCCATGGATATTCAAACGTCCGCATTTTGCAAAATTTATACAAAATAATACCATCCAAACTCAAAAGAAACTGATAACACGAAAATAACATAGTCACATGAAAACAATATTTAATCGGAAAAGATGAAAAACAATAAAAGTAGATATAGTTAACGGTGATGATTAAAATCTGCAACTTCTTAAAAACGAGGCAGTACAAGAGATTTCTTAAGAAATCGTCGTAAAAATAAATCACTTCTGGTTACGAAAACCCCATGAGTTACCGATTCACTGATTAGGCGTTTAATGTGACGTTTAGAAATTCCGCTTCAACCGGTTGATCGATAAGCGGCCAAATGATAGATAACTTTAATGGCAAGCAAACGTTTCTATGTTAGTGTACTATCATTATTTACTTAGTGGATTCACAACGATTTGCTACGTTGTTAGCGTAATCAGCGGATTAGTCATCGGTTCCGCGTGGTTGTGGGAAACTGCTTGGAAACACGTACACTCATTTCTCAGTATTCCATATTTTATAGATTTAACTTTGTTTTTGACTTTTGATTTGGGGCTCTTTTGACTCTATTGTCGTTTAGTAAATCGTTACTTAAAGCAGCTTAACAATGTATGTTGCAATATATTCGCATTAAATAAAACTTATCCCTGAACCATTGATTTAAAAATTTATTGAAAGTACATTGATAGATAAAGGTATAAACGGGATAAAATGCGAAAACTAGTTCTATTTAACATTTTTTATTCGTAGTATTCGCGATAATGCAAGAAAATGACCTTAACATTTCTTATTACCGTTTTAATTTGTACGAAAGGTTTTCTTGTCACCATGCTGCATAGACTAGGTTTGTTATATAACATGTAATTTAGTTTATAATGAAAATCACGAAGGTAGCTAGCTTGTTGTTTCTAAAGAGTTATTGATCTAAGCCAAACCCAGGCTCATGAACAGGGTCGGAATTCCGGAACATATCTAGCCATGCCTACTCAATTTCTCTAATTCTAGTTACAACACGAGTATAAATACAAGTTCCTCTTTGCACAGTGCTTAGCCCATCCCCTTTGCACAATACCCATCCGTGTTTTGACCAATTCATCCAGTATTTCTAGGCTTAAATACAGATTACAGTTACGAGCCCTGATAACTCAGCCTTTAATTTAATATACTCGAGCAACCTGAGTTCGATCCCCGGATGCCAGCACCTATGAAATTGTCAATTTTAAGTGCTGAATTATCACGTACTCAGCGGTGAAGGAAAACATTTGTGAGGAAACCGGCATATTTTCGAAATAATAACCAAAAAAAAAATATTTCGAAGAAGAAAGAAAGAAAGAAAATACATTTATTCACCAAAAAAAGATATGTGAAGTCCGCCAATCCGCAGTGGGGCCGCGTGGTGGACTATGCCCTGATACCCTCTGTACAGAGGAGGCCTTTGCCCAGCAGTGGGATATGTATAGGCTGATACAGTTACGATGATTAAAGTTTCTACGTCATTCGTGAAGTAAGTCGCAAAGCAGATATTTTTCTTCACTAGGCCAAAAGTGTTACGAGCAATTCCGACCTCCATTGTGATGCTCATACTAGTAAATGTGCTCTCAATTGAGATGATAGCAACACCTCGTAATATAAAAGCCACCTTCAATTAAGACGACGCATTAGGGCTCGTATGTCTATCGACATAGAATCTAATATAAAATGCGCTCGTAGACAGTATATTGTTCCGTGTTGATGACTCGACAGGATTCGGACAACGTGCGAATGGAAGATGTATGTTAGGTAAAAATGCGTGAAAACGGAAAACGTGGAAACATATTAAGGTTAACTACCGAAGAACTAAGGATAGCTACAAAAGTGGAGACTCACTAATGTCTTTCTTCGACCGTTGGTTTCGTTGGACCTTCGGTTTTAATACTTGCCTATAAAGGGGCCGTGATAGCTCAGTATCCAGGCGCTCGCTTTTAATTCAATATACACAAGCAACCAGAGTTCAAGTCCCGAGGCCGGTACAAAAGAGATTGTTCATTGCAATCACAGTTTTACGTAATTATTTAAGTGCTGACTTACCACGTGCTCAGCGGTGAAGGAAAACATCGTGAAAAACTTGCATATTTTCGAGATAATGTTAAAATGGTCCGCCATACCGCAGTGGAGGCGCGTAATGGACCTGTTACATTGATACCCGTACATGGGAGCCATATAAGGTCTGTATGTATTAAAAGTAAAAAGTAAAGTAAAACATGCTTTACTTTTTTTCTTTTAATATTTTCACGTGTTTTCGTAACAAAGGAAAGGTACGAGTATAATGGGCCTCCCCATCAGGTCAATCCCTACGATTAAAGGATTAGTACGACTCGAAGCACAAATACGGTACAGGTTTAATAAATAAAACGCGGAACTTTAATTAAGAACGGCGATGCGTATTCAATTTAATGCGGAGATTACTTTAATGTGTTTAAAATGGAAGAAATAAAGAAAGAATTTATTTGGCATATGTTAATTAAAAATCAATAAATACTAAAAAGTAAATAACTATAATTGAAATGCACCGTTGGTGTCTCCATTCAGCTTTAGATCACGATGTTGACGAATCCACGTGAATACTGATTAAAATGTAATACAGTTACGAGATTTTATTACTTATCATTTAAAGTAGAAAAACCAACAGACAAAATTTTTTTATACTTTACGGATGTAGATATATAGTAAATAGAGAAGGCCATAAAAAAGTTCAATTAAGTTATTTAAAGTTCACGATGATCCACATTATTTTTTTCACACGAAATAATTAAAGCGATAATTGAATTACTAATATTTCTAAAAATGAGAACTGACCTATTACCAATAAACCATTGCCGATTCACTATGTTACCGATCCACTAATTAACTAATTAATGTGCCTAACTAGTGTCGTAATTAAAAGGTAAGAAAAGTTCGTGTTAAATAATATTATATTCCCCTTACCAAATACATTTCATCTTAGTTAGTAACAAATATTTAAATTATATGAATTCGTGCTATAAATAAAACAGAAGTCAGACCATCCGACCGAATAGGCAGTTCCATCCGGGTAAGTACCACGACCTCACAGAAGACCGGCGTGAAATAGGACCGTTCTACTTCTGCGTTTCGTCTGATGAGTAAGGCAGCCGGGACCTTCTTTATTATAAGGTGGCAACGCATCCGCTTCCCTACGGGTGGGTGTTGCAAATGTCAGTGGGCGGCGGTTATCACTTAACATTAGGTGAACCGCCAACTAGCTTGCCACCTTCTCATATAATAAAATATTTTATTCTTGCCGCAAATGTAAATGTTGCACTCTAAGCATTAACGATGCAGCTTCCTGTGCAAAGGCCTCTAAACAACATATTATTATTAACTTTGCATTAGACGCTATGTTATATGCTTATATGTTAAGTCATATTTGTCATTGACCCAAACAGCCGATTCCTTTTGAAGAAAATTTTGTGACTCTTTAATCTCTGTAGCTTACGCGCTTCAAAGTCGCGTAAAATTGAATTCGTTTTTAATCAATTTGAATCGAATAATTTTAAGGGGTAACGTTTTCTGTTAGTTTTTTTCGCGCATTCAGATTTACCTTTTATATTAAAGGCAGCAGAGCAGTGGCTGACGGCGGCTTTCGAGTCCTATTGACGGCAATGAATTTTAAATTTTCCAGAGTTGCTTCGGAATCTTTGGCTCTAGAACGTTCCACGTATACGACGACAGGGTTACCTATTTTCAGAGGCTTTTAAGCTAGATATAGACGAGTTAAAAGATGTTAGTGTTAATATTACTAAGGGGTTATCAGAGCGTGGCGGTTTCTATTCAAATTGACCGGTACTTGGAGTCGATCATTTTGAAACATGTTTGTTGTATATTGTGATGGGAATCGAACATCTGCCGTGTAATTTATGTGCCGGTTGTTTCACGGTTCGACTGCTTTCGTATCCAACAGTGCGGTTGAGCAACGAACAATTTGACAACGGTAGAGCGTCTGAATATACCGGCTAGCTTCGATCGTCAGGCATCTTCTTGTTTGTACTCATTTATGTAGATAATTTGTACTAACGTACAAATTACGTACACCTAGACAGGGAACAACTGTTTATAGAGCACATAATTTTTTCCCATGTAGGTAACAAACCTACAAAAGCAGGTAGCAGTTTGGCCGCTTAAACCTTTGCAATTCCAAAGTTTTGTGATGTTTGGAATGTCTTTAGTTTTCTAGTCCTGTTTCTCTGTTTATACTTTACAGACTGAAGTAAAGTTTATGGTGTGTAATTATTATACATTTTACAATAAACCATAAAAATCTTAAAGTTTAAGTTTAAATAATGATTGTAAGATGACTGTCATAAAATGTTAATTATATACACTTTTGATCCTTTCGTAATGTAATAAAAATATTAATTTTTGACCTAAACCTAACCTTAAACCTTTAACCTAAACAGTGGTAGAGCCACGCAGCAGCCTCGGCTGTTGCACGAATGGGCAGGCTCGTCCGGGTAAGTACCACGACCTCACAGAAGGCCGGCGTAAAGTGGAAGTATGACAAATACTTTCGCGTTTTGTCTGGTGAGTGAGGTAGCCGGAACCCAATTTCCAAAAAGATTGTCAACGCATCTGCAAACCCTCGGGTGTAGCAGATGTCTAAGGGCGGCGGTATTCACTGAACATCATGTGAACCGTCTGCTCGTTTGGCAACTTTTCACATAAAAAAATAAATAAATAAAAGAAAATTAAAAAGATTTGAACCTATCTCATTAAGTTGGCTTAACAAAACGTAAAAACTATTGACAAGCGTGTCACGGGCCATGGCCTAGTTGTTTGTTGGTACAAGTGGCAAATAGCACGTTTGGCCTAAAATCGCCCATCTAGGCTCTAAACATCTGTCTGGGTCGACATACCCGTTTATGGCAAACTGTTCGTGTATATACAACTTGTCCCCAACGTTAAACGATATGACAACCTATTTATTAGCACTATATTCTTTTAAGACAGTATTATGTTTAACGCCATTAAATTATCGATGAAATGATTACGAAACCTCAATTTTGGCTTTCATAGAAATTTGTATTGTACCTATACATGTCGAATCACGTGCTTGTTAAGGTATAGATTGTAAAGGTAAAGGAACGACACATTAAAAATAAGTTTAAGTAACCGATAATTTAATAACATTCACCAATCATAAGTATTTTATTACTTTTTTATTGCTATCTCTGTCCAAATTTTCAATTGCGCCAGTATTTAATTGTAAAACAATTATGTTTATTTGAGTATATTTTATTGTTATTTTTTTATGTAAACATAATATCTAAAACCACAACTTTACAACGAATGATTGTTTTGTAAAGTTTCCGACATCTACAGTAAGTTTTAATTTAAATTTTCTGAGGATAACTGTTTAGCGATATTTAAGGCGTTTTCGTAATAAAACATAAATGTAATTACTTTCGAAAGTAACCTCACAGTTGTAAAGTTACGTAATTAAAAAGCTGGAACCATTTATACCGGCTTTGTGAATTACCTCAACTGTTTCTAGAAAACGTAATTCACTTTGTCCTTTATTTCATGGACAGGTACCGTTAACCTCCGTGAACTCGTTTCTTACACTTACTTTGATTTAGAAAATATATCTCTAACGTAACGTATAAACATGTACATGTAACATATATATACTAAGTAATACTCTAAGCCGTCTAAGCAATGTTTTATTATTTTAAAAACAATGCATTATTTATCAGTTAATCTAATGTAATTCTTTCAAATGACAACCTATAAATGAAATTATGTACTTCGTTTTGACCACACAATTATAAAAAAAAATATGTATCACAAGAATCTTCCTTTGGCGTTGAAATTTATTTGCCGATTTGGTAATTAAGGTTTGATGGTTTCCTATTTTACTAAATCGGGAAACTCTTTTACCAAATAAGAAATACTTATTCACATACGCACACGAATACCGTAAATATATTGCTAAAGCAATCGATACTACGTTGATTCATACGTCAACAATGATGACGCTGAGTCAGGTCGCATTCTGGTTTCGAATCTCGGATATCTGTGAGTCATCGCGACTGACGTCACGGCTGCGTGTTACACAGCCTTTGTAATGTGCTTACCGATGTAATACGGTTGTTTATTGTAATTCCAACTCTGGTTCACTTGAGTACAACTGAATATAAAATAACATAGGGCTATATGAACAAATCACTGTGGTAGGGCCACGTAGCAGGTTCTTCTGTTGCATGATTTATGTTTTAGTACCCGGAGTACCGAGCTTTGCTCGGTTTGTTTTTTTTTTGGTAAATCGTGTATTTTGGAAATTACATTTAGATACAAATTACTGAGTAATGAAATTTGCATAATATTTTTCGATCTTACCGACGTAATAATAAAAAAATATGAACTGATGTCTTTCACAAAAGAAAGAACTTTAAAAAAAAATAACAAAATAACAAATCGACAAAAAATTAAAAATAAAGAAAGCAATGATTTGGAATCGAAAAAAAAGTAAAAAAATAAATATGTAAATGATCGTGACGCGAACCACGGCCGTCTGTTTTGGGGCCGCCCGATTAGCGACCGAGCTATTATGACATTTTCTCTTGCGGCGAAATTTACCGTCATATTCGAATTATATTTTTCATTCCCTGAAAACAGGGATAAAAGGACATTTTCTAAAAATGAAACCTAGCTAGATCGATTTTTTGCCCCCGAATCTACGCACATATTAAATTTCATGAAAATCGCCGGAGCTGTTTCCGAGATTCCGATTATATATATATATATATATATATATATATATATATATATATATATATATATATATATATATATATATATATATATATATACAAGAATTGCTCGTTTAAAGGATAAGAGATATAAATAGCATCTGTCAAAAGTCAAACGGGAAACGAGGCAATAAAAATAATAGTATTAGAATCAAAAGACGAGCAGCTTAGGGGACACATTGAATTTTGTTACACTACAGAAAACGGACTCAACGTCTCCATGTTTCTCCAATTATTCTATGAATAATAAATAGTGAATAAAACGGCAAACGTAATTCGGAATGCGATCGGAATAAGAGAATCTTTCACTACTCGTATTTCGTAACACAGGGGAAATACAAGTTCTCGTTGCTTATCCTAAAAAGCCAAAGCTGATAACCAACATGGTACAGTTATACCAGACTATTTTCTCTTAAACCGAAACTGAATGGATGTTTCGCCTGCTTTTCAGTTTTTGCCATTGTGTCCATTGTAATTTGTACTAAAACTCTATTCCATAATTTCATAGATAGATAATAAATAGATAATCAAATATATTTTTTTATTTATTACAAAGAATCTTAAATTAACTATTAGTCGTAAAATGCTTTATAATTGAAATGATAAGTAAAGAAATAATTATGTGACGTATGTGCGTTGATGTCTGTTTATTAGGATAAGCAATGAAGAGTATCAAGAAATGTTTTTCAATGCAATGGTCCTGACGGATCAGAAACGAAGCAAAAATTCAACAACAGGACTGACAAAGTGTGACAAACGAGTGAGATCTGTAGAAACTACAAGCTTTAATTAGACAAACATCTTTTAATCATATTAATATATCTTTTTGATTTCTTATTCTTCCGTCATTGTTAAAATGAGTCGATAATTGTGATGATTCTGAAGGTGATTAATATTGTTTAGGTCAAATTAAGAGCCAATTAAACTATTTATCAGCAGGTGACATGATAGTCAAGCTTAGGAGAGTCCATGATTGAAAAAGCTGTTTCTACATGATACATTAATATTATCTATTGGTTAATATTTATCAGTAATAACTAATATAGTTATTTAATATGCTTTACATACTGACTCATACCTACAGATTTTTTCTATCTTAAATACATTATATTGAAGACAAAATATCGCAGCTTTGGTCGGCTACCGTGACTCACAGGTAGTGCGATTAATACTTGTCATCGATACTTTTCCGAGAAGAATCGACGTTTTTGCCCATTAAAGTGTTTCACCTTGAAGTGACGAATATCTCTTCGTGCCGAATGTAACATTCTTGTTTTATAGCAATTGCCCACTGCTTCAGGTATTTTCGTATAATCTATCGTAGTAGAATCGTGGATTTAACAGTACTACATTGATCTATTTTAAATAAACTGTTGCTTCTAAGCGCTTTATCGTGACGTGATAATGAAACACAAGTCTTAGTTGATAACAGTTGGACTACTAAACGCCTGATAATATCACTTTTGCCATTTGTTAGAATAACTATAGACGTATTAATAGTAATAAGTAAGCACAAAATTTTTAATATTTTTCATAATGCAATATTTTCTAAAATGTGCTCAGAAACTTAAAATAAATAAGTCCAGTATGCAATCAGCAAATTGCGTTGACTGAGTTTCTTGCTTTTCAACAGAAATCAAATATCCACATATTTATTTTGCTTTGAAATCATGTTTTCTATAAATAGTATTCGGTCATTTAGTTTAAGTATTATCTTCGATTCTACGGCGAAGGGACGAATGAATAATGTACGCGTGTACCTCTCTATTTATACTGTTCGACCGTAGTTGTTATAAACTGCACATTTAATTATGTACTTAAATATCAGAATTTTGAATGTAGAATACTTGCTACATTAATACAGGGTGGCTTTTCTAAAGGTGCCCAAATTCACACAGGAGGTTCAGACTCGGTAGTATAATCGTTTATTGAAATAAAAACACACTGTTTTTTTTCAAAAAAATTGCAAGTCCAATCCCTAAGAAACAGAACTTGTTGACAATGCGATAGTCATTCATAAATGCGTCGTATATTTTTGAAACGAACTAGTGTGCGTGTTAGTTATGAATGTTCGCGCGTAAAATAAATGAATTTCCCCAAAATCGCGCACTTTTGGGATAAGTTCAAATGAATGTATTTAATAAATTGTGTACGAGTGATTGTAAATATTTATCATTTTTATATAACGTTATTTATTTATAGAATTTAATAAAAAAAATGGATACACTTAGAAAATCCCCTCTGTATATTTATCTCGCACGTATAGAATATAGATAAAGCTCGTTATTTTAATTATCAACATTTACACATCACTCCAACACCATTATTTTTTTGTACTGCGACAGTACCACGCAACCGCTTCTGGGGTTGGGGGGTGAGAATGGACAGGGTCCTCCGGGGAAGTACCGCGACCGCACGGAAGACCGGCGTGAAATGGAAGTGTTACCCTTTCGAATTTCATCTAGTAATTGCAGTACGGCTACTGTAATTACTAGATGAAATTATAGACCAGTGGTTTTATGTGTATATATGTATATGTGTTATATTTTTATGGTTGTCAATGTAATGTTTATGTATATGTATGTATATGTGTAATGTTTTTATGGTTATCAACGCATTTGCAACCCCTCGTGGTTTCTTGATGTCTATGTGAAGCGCCCGAAAACTTTTTACATAAAAAACACAACCCAAAAGAATAAATAAGTAAGTAAAGATAGTGAATATTTGCAATAAACATTAATTAAATTACATAAGTCACACACATTTTTTGATTTTTTGTCTATAGATATAAAATTGCATATTGCCCTTTTGAATTTTCTGTCCATAATTTCAAGATTTTTCAATCTCCTAATCCAATCATCTTTTGTCGCTTACACGAATCACTATTTATTAAACGGAGCACAAGCGGCATAATATGATTCTTAATTAAATTAGAACAGTTTATAGGGAAGGTTAAACGGAGTTATGAACTTTCACGAGTTATGCCCTTATAAAAGGTGCAGTGAACGTCGCCGGACGTTTAATACAAAATTCTAATTTAGTATAAATAACTCTTTATCATCATGTATCCGAAATTGAAAGCTTGACGTGAATGCATTCACATGCATATTTTTTTATATACATTTTAACGGTCTTGGTAACAATAGGTGCAGTGCAAATTTAAGTTAAGTGTAATTTATATTAGTATCAGTTCTAAACAATTTACAATTTATGCGTGATATTTGTATTTTATTTTCTCTAATGCGTAAAGAAATTGTATGCGCAACCTTAGATATCATCCCAAAAATTGATATCGGTTGACATTTCCAAGTTTTTGCAGTAACTAATATTTTATATTAATGTTTATTACATTTAAATTAAGAAGAAAATAGTGCTGGAAATATTGAAACAAAGAATGTTTATAATCTCAACTAAGAAGCATAAGTCACGGTAAATGAAGATTAGAATATGAAGCTGAGAATTATGTATATTGCGCTAGACGTTTGGTTAAAGTTGTACTTGCGATATGTGGCTACTGGTTTTTTCTGGACCATGCATAGCTCGTATGAACACGTTATCGTCTTCCCGATTAATGTGACGGGTTCGCCTATTAGATTACTGACAAAAAAGTGCTGGAATGTGTTCAAAAGTATTAAATGGTCCCTCAATCCTTAAATTGACCGCGAACCGCCCATAAAAATGTCCCACCTTCTTTGTAGAATAAGAATATATGACAATCACCTTTCTCGTTATTAAGAACAGTAAAAAAACACGTACATAAATCCAAACACTGTTCTGAACCTTGTGAAGCATCTGACATGTAATCAAGAAAGTGATTAAAGTTATGTTTTTCTTAAATGTATTCCTTTATTTGTTTATAAAATGTATTAATTTTATATTAATTATAACAGTGGGAACAAAAGCATCCTTCATACAAAGATATATAAAAATTTTCTTCTTAATCAGTGTCGTTATCTATTTTGAAAGAAAACAATAGCCCGTTCAATGTTTTGCGGATAACCACAAATCTCAGCCACTTGACACCGAGGCCAGTAGGTTAAGGATGATGAAATCGGGCTGAAGGCAACGGCATTCTGACGATAGATTAAATGCCTTGGAATTAAATATTATTAAAACTGCATAATTATTTGTGCACCTTATATCAACAATAATGACAAGAAGATCGAGAAGTAATCAAAATATGCACAATGTGTCTATTAAACTCGCATTTAAGTTTCACTAGTAAGCAGAGAGGCACTAATAAATAAAACAACGGCCAAATACGACGCGCCTATGGTTCCGTACGATTCCATCCATAAAAACGGCAAAAAAAAATCATGTCTGTTTTATGTTAAACCCCACTTAAATATTTTTTTAATCCAGTTTTTAGTATTTTTGTTATAGCGGCAACAGAAATATATCATCTATGAAACTTAAGTGCAGTCTAGACTCTTTCATTTAAAGCTATGTCATACCAAAAAAGGAATCAAATTATAACGGAAATTCGTAACTAATTGTGAATCATCGTATTTTTAAGAATATGTTCTGATAGTTTTTAAGTGTTCAAAACTTCTATAACATGTTCTAAATAAACTTCACGAATTAAAATCGAAATCGAAGATGATAAAATTGTTAAATTGCGGAGTATTCGGATAAATTCTGGAAATCATTATGATGCATGGTGTATATTAAAATTGAGTCCCAAAAAACACTTTGTTGTAATTATGTGCGCTTAATAAGACCACCGAAGGGAAACGACCCCAATATCAGTTCAAGCACGAAAATTTAATAGCTACGTCTGGCGAGTCCTTTTTATTGCGGAGGTTGAATAAACGAAAACTCCAAAGCGGAGATCTAAGTCTGTAAACAAGAAAGGAAACTATCGAGCGTCATTCCAGTCAACTACGAATGGAAAAAAGAAACAGCTAAATGGAAATAATAAACGAAATACGACACGTTTGAAACGCTTGTTTCTACACAACTTACGAAAATAACACAAATATGAATACAGATTAAAATAACTCTTTCATAATTCCATTCAAATTTCTTAAATCATCAGAACCTGTTCAACAACTGTGGTTCTAAATATCTAACGCGGTCCAACTATCGATTTTATTCTATTCGAATTTATGCGATTAATAATAAATTCGATAATAACGAAATAGACGCAAAACATTTCAAAAGAAAGAGTAGTTAACGCAAGCCCAGCCAAGCCAAGTCCCATTCAGCGCAATTTAGTCCAAACTCAAATAAAACTCGAAGAGGAAGTCAGAATGGTCGTGGGCGCTTCCTTCATTGAAGACAATGAGCTTCGTCCACTTAACGTTTGTCGCGTTAAATTAGTTAATTGTCGGTGCAACGTTCTCGACTAAGCCTTGTTGCCTCGCGCTTTAGATTAAAAGTTCGTGACTTAAAAACTCTTTCTGTATTTTAAACTTTTTCTATTTTGTGATATTGTATAATCTGTGATGAGACCAAACCAGTGGATTTAAGCTTTTGTCATTTGGGTTTTAATTAAAATTCAGGACGACAGCGACGTAAGCGTGTATAAAGAACAGTTCAACTTTTGTAGCTGATATCGTTTTATAACGTTTTAAAACTTTGCAACATTTAACATTAGCTCAATTGTATTATGTCATCGAATTTGAATACATTTTGTGTGTAAGTTTTAATAACCTGGTTTATGAAGCTATTTTTCATTTTCTACAAAGCCCCGATTAAAGATTAAATGGAGATTAATGAACATATTTATAAGTGAATAAAAAAATAAAACCCCACAAAATGAAGGATGGTGGAAGGATGTAGGTGGCTCAGGAGCGTGCTACGTGGTAGTCTATAAAAACGGCTAAAATGATGTTCACGATGAAAAAATAAAACATTAAGTGAAAAGAAAAGTAAGAAACGATAAAGAAACAAATATTTTACCTTTATCTTAATTAATCTATTTTACCTTTATCTTTATCTTAATCGTTAAAGTCCTCGCTGATTTCAGCCGCAGCCAAACATTCGGCAGTCACGTTTTGCTTAATCATGTCTCACCGTGTCGAACTGTTGCGGTTGGTACTCATTAACCTTGTCGTTCCCAGTCGAGCGTTAATCCACCGTCATTACACGCAGTCAGATATTGCGAAGGGACTAAGAGCTTTCCCGGTACACCAGTCAATTTTCATCAACGTTATTGACCTTATTTATGAAGTCAATTGCTAAAAGTCGTCGACATACCAAGTTGATCGTTTTTGTTAACCCAACTGCTACGGTACGGTCAAAACTGAACACGATTTTTCTTCTATTGTTACGTTATTCCTTTTGTTACAAATTTTAAGTCTAGTCTTTAAATTATCACATACAGTTTGATATTGTTTGGAAAAATTTATGATACTTTCGGCCGGTAATAAATTCAAACTTGACAATTCTTTCTTCAATTCCGCCCCGCCTTAGAACCATTAAAAACCCCTTTTCGAGGTCCCCATTAATGTAGACGCGAGCAAGTTAATATTAAATATATTATTAATTAATTAAATATATACGCGTTTCTGTAATTCTTACAATGCCATCTGTGAAGAACTAATCAGGATGAATTTGTTACACTTAAATTCTAAAAAATTATTGTTAATCAGATAATTCGTTTTTAATTTAGATCATTGTATTCATTCTGTATTTTTGTATTTGTATTTTTGCTTGTTATTCTTTAATTTTTTTCTTAAATTTACTGAAATTATATGGTAATATTTTTTGCGTTTATTATTCTCGATTATTCTTGTATTTAGCTGAAACAAAGCTGTAACACCTAATAAGGTACATACATCAGAATTTTTTCTAACCTTTTTGTTTAAACGTGGAATGTTACATACATTCCATGTGTCCTGCTAGTGTCATTTAAAAATAAATAAATAAATACATTCTAATATATTTTAGAGGCCCTGTGTTGTAAGTTACTTAATTTAAACTTAGGCAAACATTACTCACGTATACATATATTACTTAACTAAAACCCATTATTCATTGCAATTCATGTACTTAAATTTAATAGCCGGACTAGATACTATGATATAAACATGTTATCAAGAAGACATGATCCCATGCACATTAAACATTTTATTCTTTTAGTTAACAAAAAACGTGTTGGATAATTTACAGCATACATAGCCAACATAGCATCCAAATACAAAAATGGCCACTACCTTTGTTGTATTAGCGTGAACTCAAGAAATAATCGAACAAAAAAAACTCCAAATACTCGTATAGGTTAAACATATCTAAAAGTGTCGCTTAATTGTTTTTGATGTCTCACGCTAGACAGTTCTTGTCATTTTATGGCTCCGAGGAGACCAGGTGAAATGGCGCTTCCATTTAAGACGCATTAATTCCGTTACTCTTCTACGCTCGCACTAATGCTATTTTTGCTCAAACACCGAAATTACTATCCCCAAGGAGCCGTTGGCTTCAGTTAAATGTTACACAGCGAAACTTGGTCGGCGGCTAATTAAAAGCCCCTAGGTGTAACTTAGAAGCGGCTTAATCGTTATATTAGTATGGTTTTGCGAAGCTAGTATAGTCAATTTCTGTCTGTAACGGATTTATTTTTTATGTAAGATGGCCAGCGAGCTGGCGGTTCACCTGATGTTAAGCGATAACCGCCGCCCGTGGACACCTGCAACACCGGTTGGAAGTGTCCTCGGGCGCACACACTGCACACACTGCACAGACATTTTAATAAAGTGCTCCCCGGCTAACTCACTCATCAGACGAAACGCATAATTGTTACTCTTCCACTTCACGGCGGTCTTCTGTGAGGTCGTGGTACTTACCTGGAATGGACCTGCCCATTCGTGCAACAGCGAACTGTTGCGTGGCCCTGCCGTAATTACCACAACTGAATGGTTTCAATATAATCTTACGTGACAAGCTAGCTTGAGCAACAGACTAAGGAATCATCGCCACATCGAAATAGAGTGGTCTCCGGTGAATGAAAAGGTGTGCAGATGATTTATCTTATAAGTCATGATGCATAGTGATTTTTAATGATCATAAAATTAACTAACCAATCTTTATTTCAACGTTATATTGCACATTTGGTCTTTGCGAAAAACGTACTTGCCTTATATTTAGTTTACCTTGACTTTCTAAAGTTGTACCTTAGTGTTAAATAAAACTATTTAAGACATAGTATAGGGTTCTAGTTTTGGGAATAATTTTTATTTCTAGTGCTAGTCTTGGTACTCAAGATTAAACTTTAGATTGTGAATTTTTGCATATAAATGAGCATAAACTTTCGGCGCTGCGGGATTGATCTTCCGGCATAGTTGGTAAAGCGGAGGTTTATTCACAAAAATTCTTAAATTAAAAATTATACATAAAAAACCGTAACTTATATTAAAAAAAAACATTACTGACTTAAATAAAATATGCCATCATATTGCACTAATTATTTAGATAAATGCCATAAATTAATATTGGGGTGTTTTCGATATTTGCAGTGCCAATGGAATTTAAGAAATCGTACTTACATTTACCGAAAGAAATTATAGTGGCTGTTAGCACATTCTCCACACACACTTTGAAAATGTTAGGTAGTCGGCTATGCGCTAAATAGTCTAAATTGGCGCTTTAAATTGCACTGTGCGAGTCGGGTGCTCTCTAACTTAATTAGCAGACTTGCAAAGTATCTTGTGTAATTTATCCAACTGTATTAAACACTTTACTCACTGTGTACTACTTTCGATTACTTCAACGTACACAAGAATTTCCTCTCCAACAATATGTTTTTCTTCCTTAAAATTTATCCTGTTCTAAGAAGATATCTTGTAAATGATGTAATGTAAGCTATCTTGGCTCGATCCAAGCCCTAGATGGCTACAATAATAAGTTTACTTTACGAACTACGTGTAAAAAATATCCTCTCGATACACCGTATGTACACGGATGGCCTTGATATCGAAAATTGTTATAGTCAATTGGAAAGCTCTGACAACAGATTTAATATATTGGTGCTGAAAATGAAACTGGATTGACGTATATTGGAAACTATACCCTATTTGTGCAAATCCGTTATTGGTGGTAAATATTTAACATCCTTTCCCAGGTCCTTTACTTTAACGTTACAAACAATAGCACTTTATTTATGAATATTGATAGTAAATGTTGTTTAAGAAAAAAGGAAATTAATCCTTTGCACAAAACTCTGCTTATCTTTAATTTCATCATGAAGATCGTATAAGTTCAGTAAAATAGGATAGTACAATGTGTGTTAGATAAAATCAATATTCTTCAACATACTTACATTTGCATAATTTGAATTGACTATCCTTGCTAAATTACTTCTTGCTGAGAAACCAGTCGTCGGGATCACTTTTTTTGCCTTTAGATAACAAAATGACCTAGGGAGTTTGTTGCTCTCTTAGAGCAAAAGTATTGGCACAGTTGGCACAGTAAAAAGCATCTGTTTGCCAAATGCGGTCGTTAATTGTTAGGGAATACTCCGCGGCGTCTTTGCTTAGAATTAATGTAAGTGTTTACCGTCCAAATCGGGCAATAAAATTTTAAGGAACGAAATAAAAGCAGGAGAAAAAATTGCCCGCCTTGGCAGCAGAATTTAATGTAAAGGAAAATTAACTTTGGGCCACTGCAGTTCAATAAACTGCAATAAACTAAAATGTATGTTCAAAATAGTGGGAGAATTATACTGTATGTGGAAATTTGCCACTGGAAGTTTAGTTTAGTGACAAGGATAGGGATAGAAACATAAGAGTTTTGATATAGTGACTAAATTAGTATGTTCAAAATTTTTCGATAACTTTTAATTGTGCTAAAACCTCGCAAAAGTATTCGCCGGGACGTACCTGCAAGTGTCAAGGCAGAAGACCACATATGGAAGAGTTGTACTTCTGCGTTTCATCTGGTGCGTGAGGCTACTGAGGCCCACTTTATTAAAGGACCACGCAATCAGTAGTCTGTTGCAAAAGTGATTATCATCTAACATCAGATGAAACGCGAGCTACGTTGCAATCTTCTTACGTGAAAAAAAAAATAATTCCCGTCAAACTGTTACTGATTAAAAAGCGTACAATTGTATAATGTATGTCTGAAGCATCAGAACATGTCGAGGGCACGTGTCCGATGACACGTGACGATGAACCCTCTGTGTTGGACAATTGCACGCTTGGACACACGGCCGTGGGTGCAGCAGTGCCGTATATGCTGTTACGATCATTTCCATAAATAACTGCTACTCGCTACGCCTCCGCAGGTTAACGTGCGACGTGTCATCTGCCAGTAAAGTCATGTCCACTCTTAACGAGGAGACTTCTTGGCGTTTTTTAGAGTTCCGTACAAAAATATTAAAACGGGAACCTATTACTAAGACTCTGCTGTTTGTCTGAAAAATATCTCAATAATATCTCAAATATCTGTATAAAAATGTATTTAAGTGGGGCCCCATGGACGGAACCCTTCGTGCGCGAGTCCGGCTCGCACTTGCCCGGTTTTTGTTAAATCGGCAACGAACGCGATCAACTTCTCAAATCTACTCCTCTTAGACGTGTCTGAGCGATAAATGTGTGTAGGTGATAAAACTGTACAAACATTGCCTATTTTTGTACGGTTTTTAACAAAAGGAAACTAATTCGATTATCGTATAAGAAAATTTTATTTAAAATATGTAATCTTTATTCAGAATACAACACGATTTACCTGTTTTGTCGAAGAGACATTAAAAAACTTATCTACGCTAACACGCGTATCGCTAGGTATGGTTTTGTTCTGCGGAAAACGAGCGCAATGCCAGTTAGACGTGGCTAAACACAAGAATATGCGCCTTTTGAGCTTGACATTACTTATTACCGGCCGGACAGACGCAGATAATTGACATACATGATTCACGCCTTACTCAGAACAGCGGAGTTGACCGGAACATAATTGAAAAGGTTACGGTAAATTGTCCCGGTAACCCCATGGCAGTCCCGAAGTGTAATGTTACAGAGGCAATGTGCACTAAACTCTAATGCTGACTGACACATGTACCGATATATTTTAATGAAGTATTAAACTTTTTCAATTAAAGTTATTCTTTTGGTGCGTTAGAGAACAAAATTTCGGACTGAATTTTCACGGTGCGCGCACTGCGACAGAATCAACGCCATGTATAGTTGACAAATATCTCTTTTTTTTTTTGGATTTTATGGGCCGGTATCAAGGACCTTTAGTCCAAGTCTTAATTTATATGCACATCACTTCACTTAAATATCTCATTAGTAACGTGTGTCATCAATCATGTGTCAAAACTTCAAAATGCTATATGAATATTGTTAAATTCATGCTCATTTTTATTTTGTTACGCCATAATAATAAAAAAAAGTACTACACGTTCGTACACGGATCACTGTAACCAACGTCATGAAATTTATAAAAAACGGCGAAAAGTCTGGAAATTCATATACTATTGCCATATTTATACAAATTAATAATGTAACAATAACAACTATTCTGAAGAAACCTAATTACAGTATAACACATGTACTATTGGGGTTTCTCTTGGCCATTTTTATTTGTATAAGTATGTCTGCGCAGATATTGTAATTTACTATTACTACATATACCTATCTGTTTATATAACATAAGTATTCTATAATATTTTGCAGCTATTCTCATCTTAATTTATTAAATTACTTAAGGCACATAAACAGCAAACGTATTAAAATTAGCATATTAACGATCAAGCAGTTTTGTCTATGTTGTTCACAAATTCACCTGCGTATTGTATAATGTTTACTTTGTAATTTCTTTAATTTTTTTTTAAATAAAAACTTTTCATATTATTTGCTAGAAAATATACTCTGTTTTATACCTTTCTGTAACTTTTCATTGTTAATATGTTAGATTTTTTTATTATTTAGATTGTTTTATATGTAGTCATTTTTAACATTTAGTTTTTTATACAGTGTTTTTCCCTTCATTCCAGATATTAATCGAAAATGGACGAGGTAATGAACATAACTGACGACACTACTTCCAGTATTCGACCCAGCGAACTTTCAAAGTAAGTATATATAATGATTAACATACAAAAAGTACAGAAAAACGTTAATTTGTGCATTAACACCTACTTCACTTAACATAAATATGTTCTGGTCTCATTGTTCCTACCCTAGATTAAAACTGTATTTTTGCGTTAGAGATAGACAGAGTCAGGACATTTACCGTTAGCATTGTCACATCTTAAATTTACTGTAATTACTACATTCCTTATTCGATTATTGATAATAAGTAATTTTGTTACAATTTTTGTGTAAATGTTTTTTTTTTTCTAATAATTTATTTACAGATAATATCATTATGATAATATTAAAAAAAGGTAAGAAACAGTCTAACCGACCGTCATTCCCTCTTATTATCGTCCAAATATTTCGAAATATCAGTACATTTTAATTTCCTTAGCGAAACGTTTCACGCTTAAAAAAATACACATATTCGTTAAACGATTATTAAATAAATATGTTCTTAGTCTCATATAACGAGATTTTTGTCTGTCACAAGTGCGCTAATACAATGAAACGTTTCTAAATACGCATTCCTTACACAAAATTTATGCGCAAATGATTTCTTAATGTAAATATGGATCCCGATCAAAAATTTTTTCATAAAATGTTCATTTCCTATCGAATGTTGGATGGGTTTTAGTAAGCATCGTTTATTTATGCACGCAGCCTTTATGAAGTTCCCGATTGAGAGAATATAAATGAAGTTCGTTGATGACTTTTTGTTTCACAACAATGTTAAGCTCGGGAATGTATTCAGCGTGAATGAATTGAATCCTAAAACAAAAGACATCCTCGAGCAGAACGAATAGGCAGCTGCGTGGCGTACTAAGATTTTATTGAATTTTCCACTTCAATAAAACATTCAATGAAACTATAGAGTTCCACGTACAATACGCATATTCAACGAACCTTTTAAGCGAAAAAAGTATGAGTAAAGTAATAACCTGTATATGTCACACTGTTGGGCAAAGGCGGAGGCCCGTACAGAGCGTTTAGGCCATAGTCGCCGCGACCCCAATATGGATTGGCAGACTTCACATACTTCTCGACATTTTTTTTATTATTATTATTTTGAAAATATGCAAGTTTTCACAGAATGTTCTTCACCAATGAGCAGGTGATCAGTCAGCTTGTTAAATCAGTTGTCAAAGACTCGGAAATGTTTTATTATTTACAGATGACCTAAATCTGTATCGTGCTATTAGAACTGTAGAACGCGGCCGACTGTAAGAAGTTTCAGATAGATATAGACAGAGTAGTTACGTGGAGTAAAGACAACCTCCTACAATTCTAACAGGTCGAAGTGCGTGACAATCAGTTTTTCCCGTAAGAACCATCAATGTTGCAACTGTACAGAATCGTGTACAATTGCAACAAAGGAAGACACGGACTTAGGCGTCCATTTTACTTTAGGACTAACATTTCGTGATCACATTGTAGATGTTTGCACAAAAGCGTACAGAAACCTGTGTTTTATTCTTATATCAAAGCGAAATTTCGCTTGGAGTCACTTTGAATATATGCATAATTTGGGTTCCATATGAAACTAAATGTAGTCTCAAGTCGGAACACATACAGAATGAATTCTTAAGACTTGAAACAGTACGGAGAGTATCCATTTCATCCGTCGCTGTATCCAACTTTATTTAGTTTGGTTATGGTTGCATATTAAACATTAAGCGTTAGAAGACATGTTCGTATGGTGGTGTACATATCTGAACTATTAAAACATTCACAATGCGAACTTATTGAGTCAAACAGGCTTGTGCGTTGCGATTGTGCCTTCCGAATAAATGTGCTTGGCGGCAAATCGCAGCTGTTTGTGGTGTCGTAAGGGCCCTCTTGGTTGTTAATTGAGGTACTGTGCACTGTCCACTTTAAATATAATTGCTAGGGATATAGATATATTTTTGTCTTCTCTATTTACAAAGATTGCATTGCTAATTTGTGGTGGATATAGTAAATCGTTATTTGTATTTCAATTTTATTATCTTTCCTTGTATTGTAGATTTCCCCACTATTGTATCAGGTTAAGTACCTGTAACGATAGTATAAGTTTTTGTTAATGAATAAACAATAAAAAAAAACATTTTACAATTTCATTGGTGCCGGCACAGGGATTTGAACTCAGGCTGCTCGATAAGATTGAACAAAAGGGGGCGTCCGGCAAATGAACGGAAGGAATGGAGATTTTATTAACATTAAATTAACATTATTGAATGAATATTTGTTAACATTTTAGATCGGTTTGCTTCGTGTCGAACAAATCTAACACAGTAACAATTCAATATTGTTTTTAGTGAAATTATCGGCTGTGTCCGAAACTCCGTATTTGAATTATTCGCAGATGACCTAAAGATATCCAAAACATTTTCAAGGGTGTACAGGAAGAAATATGTCTTGTATGTATTGCATAATGAAACGCCTCTCAATACTAATACATCCTTTCAATTTAAATGCTCTCTAAAATTTTACTAATTTCATAGGAGTTATAATATTTATGGTTTTAGTGGAAGTAAATGGAGTGAAGGATTTAGTCATAGTTCCTATTGACTATTTGATACGATTACCTAACTACATTAAAATTACCATAAACAAACCGTTATGAATATAACAGAACTACCAAAGAGTTTAAGTCATTTTAGATATTAAAAACTATCTATTTTGCACTGGTTCGCAGTCATGTGGATTATTGTTTTTTCGACGATACCTATCCCATCAAAATGGTAACTAGCGTATGGAAAGAAAAAGGTTTATAAAAAAATGTATGTAAAAACAAATATTACGACTTACATAATATTAATAAAAATATATTATGTAAGTGGCGTTCATCGTAAAATTCACTAATGCTTTGAAAGCATCTATAATAACCTAATTTTGAATTTTATCATTGGTGCAGAGAAGGAATCGGGTATCTATAAGTTTCTTACATAAATTACTTAATAACATATTAACTTGAAGGTGGCCTAAGTTTCAGCATGTTTGAGTACTTCAAGTCTCTTCTGTGTCAATAGCATAAATTATGGTATCGTATGGTTACTCTCCTCTATGTTCTATGATGAGAAAGTACAATAATAAATAAATGTTTCGGGGACATATTTTTACACAATACTACTAATACTAGGATACTAGGTAACGAAAAAGTCCGCTAACATAACATACTTAAATGTCTTTTATAAATTAATACGTATTATAGGTATTTAAACACCTAGGCACTAGGAAAACACTATGTAGGTATATTAGTGGGGATCGAACTTACCCCCTCTGGCACAAGAGACACTATCTGCTACGCCAATTGGGTCGCCAATGTATTCGATAAATACAATATACTAGCTGCTGCCTGCGACTACGTCTGCGTAGAATAGGCTGAAGGTGTAACATTAAGACACCAAGACAGAAATATGTATATAAATTATAGCCTATGTCTTATTCTGATGTATAAGCTATATTATTGTAGTTTCATTAAAATCCATTCTGCATTATTTGTAATATTAGTAAAGATTTTATTCTTTAAAAAAGGAAAATTTTCTGTACATCACTAAATGACAATAAAAACTATAATTTTTAAAGTACTTAGCTCATTACATAAAGTTAATGAGCAACATTATTTTGAGCACGAACATACAAATCCACTGGGAGGAAACATTAAATAGCACAGAAAAGAGTAGCAGAGATAAGTGTCTAGGTCGCCCAAAACTAAAGTGTGAACAATTAAAACAGGTTTTAAATTCCCGAAACAAATACGTAGAGGCACGTTGAAAATTAGACGAGAGATGCTTCACAGTCATAAACAACGGAAAACTATAACCTGTATTTTTCTCTTCGCGTTTAAATACACCTTCCTAAACATTCCACTGATTTCATTTCAGGTTCTCACCGGGTCTACTGACCTTCGCCGCCGTGGTTACTGGTTTCATCATGGTGATAGGATTGTTTGGTAACCTCCTCACTGTGGTCGCGCTAATCAAGTGTCCTAAAGTCAGGAACGTTGCTGCAGCCTTCATCATTAGGTACGTAACAAGAACCACTCTCCACATTTTATACCTTAGTTAAAGCTTCAGTTTTGGTAAATATAATGGTATATATAATATATCAATAAAAGCGAGGGCAGATTATAGTGGTTTCATCTTTTCGCCTAGTTTATAGAACTGGTGGTCGCCCAGTGGTCGGACCATTTTTTTTATTATTTATATAACGTATTTCCATGCATAATTAAAATAAATATTAGCATTCTGCACTTATACTTCTCTATGTAAACTTATAAGTGTGAGAAATTTCAAACTCTCTCCGTGCAATTTTTGTAAAAAGGAGTACAAAGTTTTTATTTCACGTATTAATATATAGAAGAGTGTGACTGCTTTCGTAAACTGGAAACAAATGTGACCTGAAAACTGAAACTAATAGAAACGCCTCTAATATTTTAACTAATCATTTTACTGTCATTATTTCTCTCCCACTATTTCACTACGAATAAAATGTGGCGGTATTTTCTAAGGAAACATTATTACTATAATAGTATAAACCTAAACAACATAGATCATAGTAACATTGCTGTGGGCAATTTTTTTTATTAAATTCATAAGGTCAATATTACATATTACTGATCTAGAAGGACCGAAGTCTTATCATAAATTCAATGAAATTTGCCTTTAGATCAATGTCCAGTGATTTTGCAATCAATTACTCGACACCGCAAGTGACAGTTTCTACCAATGGACTTTACATGATGTTTTAATTGAAATATAATTTAATTGAATTTACGGTGGTAGCGCCACGCAGCACGATTGCATGAATGGGCAGGCCCGTCTGGGTAAGTACCACGACCTCACAGAAGATCAGCGTGAAGTGGAAGTATGACAAATACTTTCGCGTTTCGTCTGGTGAGTGAGGTAGCCGGAGCCCAATTTTCAAAAGTTTGTCAACGCATCTGTAACCCTCGGTTGTAGCAGGTGTCCACGAGCGGCGGTATTCACTTACCATCAGGTGAACCGTCTGCTCGTTTGGCAACTTTTCACATTAAAAAAAAATTTAATATATAATCTCAATAAAAACTTACATTACAAATTGAGTAACAATAATATTACCTAAGGCATAACACCATTGTGAAAGTTGTTTGTTGTAAACTTCACATATGTAATTGTAACTTGCGTAATTACCGACACGAAATTTCAATTAGCTTTACAAGGAATACTATTAGACTATTAAGGGACGCCCCCTTTACGGCACCTCTGAAATACGCTGTTGCCCAAGCACAAGTGTAAATTTATGGTTCATTCCGCAACAATTAACAGGGAATCGGTCCCGGTATTGTCTCTTAGAACTAAAATAAACCACCATTTATCCGGGGTGTCCTGATTCCCTGTAATTTGAATACCTTACATAAGCTTTGTAAGGTATTCAAATTACAGGGACCTACGCCTACAGTTATTCCAAATGTAATAATTGGTATAAGTAAGCAAAAATATCAATTGATTTTACAGAAGCGTTAAAGTAATTTTATTATTTTATTAATCACTATTTGATAGCAGTGTGAAGAATTTAAATGTACAGTTTCATAATAATCGCTACTGATTTTTTATTAAGTATGACGTTATGAGTTGACTATTGGCGCATTGCTTAAAAATGTGAAAGATCAATGTAGAAAAAAAACGTTGATATATTCGCCGGTGTGGCAATCAGCTGTTTAGTTTAATTTTAAAAGCGCCTGAGCGCGAGAATACGAAAGACGTAGGTTCGATTCCCGCAGTGCCGGGAAATTTTAATATGATAGTATATACACAATTAGCCTATGATCTCCAGCAATATCTCAATATGCTCATAATGTACACACTCCTAATGATTTTTTCCGTTTACGCGAATAAAACACATTATTAAATAAAACTAATTTACGGACATTTTCGTGTTTAATGTTGTACACACAATTTTTAAACCTCAAATATTATGTCGATCGAATTAGAATGAAACTGCAATCCGCAACGAAAGGAACAATGTTTTATCTCCCTCTTACAGTCTCTGTATAGCGGACTTTTTGTTCTGCGCCGTGGTGCTGCCGTTCGCCATTTCGGGCTTCTGGACGAGGACCTGGTCCCACGGCGGGGCGCTCTGCAAGCTGGTGCCGTTCTTGCGGTACGGAAACGTCGGCGTATCGTTGCTGAGTATCGCTCTCATCACCTTGAACAGGTACGCTTTTTTATGTAAAAGGTTGACAAACGAGCAGGCCGTTCGACTGATGTAAAGTGAATAACGACGCCGACGGACATCTGCTACACCCAAGGGCTACAGATGCGTTGACAAGCTTTTGAGAATTGGGCTCCGGCCACCTCACTCACCAGACGAAACGCGAAAGTATTATACTTCCACTTTACCCCGGTCTTTTGTAAGTTCGTGGTACTTACCCGGACGAGCATCCCCATTCGTGCAACAGCCGAGGCTGCTGCGTGGCCTGAGGAGGATGGGCAGCGACATTCAGTAAAGAAATAGGAATGCGTTTGCCAATGCACGAAGCGTCTTGATGTAGATCGGCCTTACTTACAGAATGGACACAGGGACGTATCGCTACAGAAAATTTATAGGATAAAGAAATATCTAACATAAAAACTGGTTACGATTTCCCTCGCAAAATATTGTCCCGAGTTACGAGCCCGTATGTATTATTATCATATTTTACCAAACCCCCTTTCCCGATATTCACCTGAGATAACTTCTATCTTTATTCCATTTTACATATTAAACTACGGTATCGGCCGGGTGCCTCAAACATATTGGCACTTTTAGTTTATTCGCCGCATAAATCTACGGAATTGTTTTATTCAATTTATTCAAAAACGAAGGTGACTAAGACTTTATTCTGTGAACATAATACGGTTTGGATATTGTATTTTTGCTGGAATCAACATAATGTCACGCTCGTTCGATTGATTTTTGTCTTTTGCCATAAAATAACTACATTTGTTTTGCAAAGCAGATTGTTTTGAAAGAGCAATCTCGCATTTATGCTGGATATTGAAATTCCATTTTCTATGGCTGGTTTTGACAGCATGAATATTGACACTAAAAGTATGGTAAATATATGTGACGACGGTGAAGCGCTTTTACATAAGTGTCTTTGACGTTCAATATTGCAAGTACCTAGAGGTCGTAACCTTCCAGACGTATTTGTTACAATGTATTCATTTTGAATTATTGAAGCGGTTTTATTGCCTTCTGGACAGTTTCGTTTCCATTTCAACAGACCTTACTGCTCGGTTCGCCTCTTAATTCCTCCCATCTATTTGAAAAAGATTTTAGGAATAACTTATATGGTTGATATCAGCCCAAATTATACTACATCAATATTAAATATAAAATACATACTGTTAATGTCGGTATTTCTTTTAAAATAAGAGAAATTTACTCAATAAAGTTAAAAGAAAAAGTATTGGTTTATTTCATAATGTTTAAATAATATAAATTCCTCATATTAATTTCTACATTTTATAATTTTATTATTAAATAAATCATATTGAACTATGTATATTGTAACGTATCAGAACTAAGTTTTGCTGAAATCTCACTCTTTATCATCTCCAAATAATCTGCACAAACAAGAGATTCATATAATATGTGGCACATACTGTGGCATTTACTCACTTCAGCTGCTTCTGACGTCTTTGCGGCGTTAGTACCCCTTACATGTGAGACAAATTATAAACAATTTAAATACTAGTATAACCGACAGTACGGTGGGATTATGGTGAGAAGTGTTGATATATAACTTGCTGAAATCTTAATAAGGTGTCTGGAACCTTGTACAGTGGTAAAAGTGTGGTAGGGCCACGCAACAGTGTTCGCTGTTACACGAATGGGCAGGTCCATTGGGGTAAGTACCCCGACCTCACAGAAGACCGGCGTGTAGTAGAAGTATTACACGTCTGGTGAGTGAGGTAGCCGGGGCCCACTTTATTAAGAAGAAGAAGAACTTTATTAAAGGTTGGCTTCGCCTACGGATGCTCGTTTGCCACAAACAAATTAAAAACCAGCTGCCAATATCCTTTAAACAATATAACCAAATAATGTCTTGCGTGATAATCTTTCCAGATACATAATGATAGCCCACCACAGTTGGTATGCGCGCGTGTACCGGAAACACAACATAGCGCTCATGATTGTCTTCTCGTGGATGTTTTCGTACGGCATGCAGATACCGACTCTTCTTGGAGTGTGGGGTAAGAAATATACGTACTCCGGATGCCTGAGAATGTTTTTTTATGTGAAAAGTTGCCAAGCGTGTAGACCGTTCACCTAATGTTAAATGAATACCGCCACTCATGGACATCTACTACACCCGAGGGTTTGCAGATGCGTTGACAACGTATGAAAATTGGGCTCCGGCTACCTCACTCACCAGACGAATCGCGAAAGTATTACACTTCCACTTCACGCCGGTCCTCTGTGAGGTCGTGGTACTTACCCGGACGAGCCTGCACAATCGTGCAACAGCCGAGGCCGCTGCATGGCCCTACCACCGTGAAAAAAATAAGTTTCAATCCGTGCCGATATTTTATGATTAAATTATAACTATCGAAATGCATGAATGCTAGATACGATTAAAACTTATTTATAGAGTTCATTCATCCAGCGAATAAAAACCATACCATAAAAAAACTTTATTAATTCTTTAATAGAATAAATCTTATGTTTGTTACTTTTTCGTTCGTTACTAGTTTCGGGGTTTGATTTGTATTTTGAACTAGTTTAATCTCGTTTGACTTATTATATCGTGTTTATATAAAATGGTTTATTATTTGACTATTTTATGTCAGAATAATTAAAGAAGAAGCAAAATGTAGTCATTCAATGATGAGTGTTTGGACCTAAAAATTGTGGAATGGAATGCAAATGCAGCAACATACATTGTTTTTCGGATTTGTTACGCGCATTACTCATTGTTTCATATTTGCCGTCTTATTATTTTGAATAGATGCGGTGGATGAAACGTGCTCAGAATTAGATTTAGATCTGCTCCCCTCACCGTTAAAACATGCCAGGCCTTCTTACTTCGTTTTTTAATGTTTTATAACGTCAAAAATCATTTACGACGTAAATTAACCGATTAGTGTTTGCGAAGTACATTAAATAACAACACAATTTGCTGTTTGTTTTCTTTTTACTCACAACCCTTTTACATGAGCCTTAGATAAATATTCCATTACTAGCTGCTGCCCGCGACTACGTCTGCGTAGAATAGGCTGAAGGCGTAACATCCAGACAGAAAGACAGATATACATAAAATATGTATGTAAATTATAGCCTATGTCTTACTCTGATGTATAAGCTGTATTATTGTAAAGTTTCATTAAAATCCATTCAGTACTATTAGCGCGAAATAATAACAAACATCCATCCATACATACAAACTTTCGCGTTTATAATATCAGAAAGGTTTGCCCGTTTAGGCCTTCCGTCTCTTTTCGGCCATATAAGCATATTTGGTGATATGAAATAATAATTCTTCTTTCTCCTGCCATCCTAGTTGCAGGCGGCTCAACACGTGAATCATATTTTTAATGGTTTTTACGTCCTGCGTCAACCATTCATTGAATTTTGAAAGAATTACGTGAATCACAAAACTACTTGCCCCTTTGGGAATCAAACCCGTGACCCAGCACTGATTCCTATAGCCAAGCGACTGTGACACCAAGTATTGTTGTAATGTAAAGTATCAGCCTATACATGTCCTACTGCTGGGCAAAGGCCTCCTCTGTCAGGCATAGTCCACCACGCGGACTTATCTTCGAAATAGAAAGAAAGAAAAGAAAGAAGAATTAATAGAAAGAAGAATATATTTTTTTATTATAATTTCGAAAATATGCAGGTTTCCTCACGATGTTTTCCTTCACGGCTGAGCACGTGATACTTGTATAGTAATTAATTTGGATAACGTTCTCAGGTAAATTCGACTACGACCCGGAACTGGGCACGTGCTCCATAATGCCAGACGACCACGGCCGCTCGTCAAAGACGGCCTTGTTCGTCATCGCGTTCATCGTGCCGGCCATGTTGATCTTCATTTGTTACGCCAGGATATTCTGGGTTGTGCACAGGTAATAATCCAACTACTAGGGATTCACTGCTAGCCTAAGAACGTTGGAGTTGCATGATCTTATACCTCCCGCCCCTTTACATCATCGGACAACCAGGCGCTCGGCGGGGCTCCACCCGTATGCTGTCGACGTTCCACGTACGAGTACAAAGGGATTCGCTTCTTCATTTATCATCTTTACAGCTAAGGAATGGAATAACATGCCGGCGTCCGTCTTTCCATCCGATTACAACGTAGGCGTCTTCAAGGCAATAGTGAATAAGTTTTTACTGAGCTAGCGCGCTTACCATCAACGGCAGTCAAGTGCTGGCCAGTTTTTTTAATAAAAAAAAATGTTGAGTCCTAAATTCATACACGACAGCAAACCTCTGACTGTAGAAACAGTACGTATGGGAAGTACTGTTGTACAGATGGTACATAAAATATGTCAAGAATAGTTTAACATAAAGTAAAGTTTAAAATACATTTAACGTGCGTTTGACTACAAGGCGTGGCTAAGTCACGCCATCTTCGTTCGAAAGATTAACTGCCTGGCATTAGAGTCGTCCATTGTATGAAATAAAATGATTTGATTGATTTAATTGTTTGTCTGTAATAAAGTGTCGATTTATCTTTCTCTATCATCTTCCCTCAATCAGACATCTCCCGTTGTAGCTCTCCTCCATGAACCATCTCGTGTTGCAGTTCTGAGCAGAGGATGCGGGAGCATCAGCGCTCACAGCACTCGGGGCCCGGCGCCCTCAACAGCGGCGACAAGCGGAGCACTGTAAAAGACAACAGGGAGAGTAAAGCTAAACGCAACGAGTGGCGCATCACTAAGATGGTTCTCGCGATATTCCTCTCCTTCCTCGTGTGCTACCTGCCGATCACCATCGCGAAGGTCGCCGACAGCCACGTACATTACCCCAGTGAGTGACCTCGATACGTAAATAAAAAAAATATTAAGGACACGTTCACACAACGTTCTCTAGTCACAAACTAAGCAACTCTTGTACTATGGGTAAAAGATAACTAGTAAACATACTTTTCTTGTGTAGATAGTATATTAAACATAAAACCATAAATATATATAAACACCTAGACTCTGGGAAAACACTATGTCCATCACACAATATTTTTCCACTAGTGGAGTTCGAACCTACACTCCCTGCCGCAAGACGGAGATTCGTTACCCACTACGCCAATCGGGTCGTCTTACATGAACGCATAGAACTCGTTCAATCCCGGCAAGTTGAACAGTAATGAGAGCCTATTTCTACTTTAAAGGCTGGCAACGCACTTTTAAGTCCTTTAGTGCGGCGAATATATGGGTGGCTGTCACTCAAGATCAGGTGGCTCGCTTACTAGTTTTCCTGCTTTCCATAAAAAGCCTTAAGTATGTTGAGTGGGCCTATCAAGCCTAACCAAGATTATGTATATATGTATATATATATACACATATGGGATCTGACAAAATATAATCACCTTTACGTCATCTCGAGAAACTCATTTTACCCATCAATAAAATTCGGCAAAAAAGGTCTCGGTTTAACATTCCTGTTAAAAAGCCATTATTTATCATTTATGAAAAGCTATTCCAAATTGATTACTTTTACAAACTGAAACTAGCAAGACAGTCATTGTAAAGTAAAAGTAAAGTAACAGCCTATACATGCCCCACTGCTGGGCAAAGGCTCCTCTATACAGAGGGTATCAGGGCATAGTCCACCACGCGGCCCCACTGCGGATTGGCGGACTTCACATATCTTCGAAATATTTTTTATTATTATTTCGAAAATATGCAGGTTTTTTTCACGTTGTTTTCCTTCACCGCGGAGCACGTGATAAGTCAGCACTTAAAGTTAAAAACTTTATTGGTGCCGGCACCGAGGATCGAACTCAGGTTGCTCGAGTATAATGAATTAAAGGCGAGCGCCCGGACACAGCTATCACGGCTCTCAGTCAGACAGTCATTGATAAGAGCCAAAATATAGCCGAAGCCGACTTCAAGTATTTTAAACATATTATAATATCGAAACATAAACCAGTTTCATCTTTCGTATGGCTTACGAACGTTTTACCTCATCAGCTTACTTCTAAGTTATAGATTTTATCTTAGCTCGGTATCCAGGATGCTTAATTGCATTTCGAGAAGTAACGAAATATTGTACTAACCAATGTTTCTGGGTACAACCACAAATACATCTCGTGACAATACATCGCACTCTTTATCGAGAAGCGGGACGACTTTTTTGTAACGCATCTGGAACACTACGGGCGTTGCGAGCGTCCATGGGTGGCAGACATCACTTAACATCAGCTCTCTTGCCAGCGTCTCACATAAAAAGTAATAAATTAATTATCTAAAAAATTTACCCCCTGCCCATCCCCAGTCTTCCACATCGCCGGCTACCTGCTGCTGTACGCGAGCGCGTGCGTGAACCCGATCATCTACGTGATAATGAACGCGCAGTACCGCGCGGCGTACGCGGCGGCGCTCTGCTGCCGGCTGCCGCTGCCGGGGCTCACCAGCGGTGCGTATCCCCCATCGGCCCACCGCGCGAAGCTCGCCACGTCGGCGGTCGCCTCCTACGTGCGCACATGAAGGTACCGTCACGCTCGTCGCCCACCCGGGGGCGGATAGCGGGCCACGCCCGCGTCGGCTGCTTCTTACGCGCACTACGGTACCGTCACGCTTGTCGCCCCGCTAGGGGGCAAGACCGGGTCACCGTGAACAAAATTCCGGAAGGCTCTGCGACGGTCAAATCAAAACTAGGGATGGATCACTCTGCATCTATCAATGTCCATCAACCAGAACAGTTTCGATAATCTTTTAATATGTTTTACTTTCGAATTGGTCATTATTTCTAAAATATCTAAATAACAAGGTTATATCTGTGTCCGCCCTGCAGCTCGCACCGTTGTTCACTTGCTTCGCTTCAAACGTATGTCATTTTAACGCAACACACAGCTTAGCAAATAGCAACATTTCAAGCAACTTTCATACAAAACAAAAATCTGTTTATCTCTGAAAATGCTAATCCACTTACATACACTCAGACCCATCATCGTGCCCATGTGGACAGTTGACAAAGTAATAACTAGCGTCGAATTCCTTTTAGAGAAATGGAACGAGCGTCACGGGTACAGCTACAGCAACACACGAACGGCGCTCAGTCAAGTGTCGATCGGGGACTCGAGAGCGGAGCCCCGGGCCTCGGGGGTGCCCGCGGGTCCCGCCAGGTAGGGCCCCGCCAGTTAGGGTCCCGGCAGGTAGGGCCCCGCCAGGTAGGGCCCCGTCCCGAAGCCACGCGGTCCACCAACCTCGGCACGAATATGACGAAGGCCAGGTACAAGACCGGGGACCCAGGGAGTCTCCCCTAGAGGCTTGTCGCTTGTTAGTGAGACGCACCAAAGATACGTGTGGGGTTGTTCGTCCGACTACGATGGGGCCGAAAGATGGAACCGTGTTAATATCTGTTTACGTTCATTATTTTTGAGTTCGTATTGCATGGGAAAGAACTTTTCGCTATAGAGCCGCTTTCGCTGTACTCCCACTCCCAGCTCAAAATGACATTTATTAATTAATATCAACAAATGGCTCATGAAGGCATAATAATACTTAAAAGGCTAGATTTCAAACCATAAACTCAAAGTTATAAAATGATTGATTGTACAGAAAAAAGTTAAACCTTAATTATGCCTTGGCTAATTTAAAATGAAATAACTTGTATACGTAAAAATACATATAACCATTAAAGTTTGAAAATTGATTTATTTACTAAGCGTGACATCTAACCTTAAACGGATTTTCTCAAATGAAGACTTTGAGGCGTAGTCGGATTTCAACTTTAACACAACTTATATCGATTTAAAACCAAATTTGACTAGCATGCATTTATAAAGTTCCATTATTTTTTATGATAACGATTCTTTAAGAACCAACTATAAGATAGGTCCGTCCCAATAATGAGTGACAAGTAAGCAATGTAAGACAATGTATATAGGGGGTCTCCAAACAACTTTTAAGGTTCTACAACAGTCAGATCTGTAATATATAATTTTTAACATTCTGTATGTTTCTAACATACATATTTCCACCTATAGATAGCTTGAACTTACATTCCAATAACCCTGAATAGAATTATATTGCTTAGTATTTAACTTTATTCATAAATGCAAAACTCTTTGCTCGTGTTCATGTTTAGCTTGTTGATGGAGAGATCATGTTTGAAATGTGATGAAACTGGACAAAGTTGTTGACGTTAAAAATTATATTTAATACGATCGGCCATTTCTTATCAACAGCACAGCCAAAGCGATAGGGAAATTTTGGGTCAGGATGGTCCATAAGTCCACAAATGAGAGCAATATGGCTGATTTCGATACAAAAAAACAAAATGGCGGACATTCATAAATAATATCGTAAAGGCGGATGTTACCTGGTTTCTTTAGGAGCACGGCACTCCCTCTTTTACTGTAGAAATGCCCATATATATTTAAAGATAACAAATTGTGTATATTTAAAAATTTACCTCCGTTAGCCTTTTCACCAAAGAACGTCGAATTTTTACCCTAAAATATGTTAGCTGCATATGGAGCTCAATTTGTAACCATAAAAGACCAAAACAGTATTTAATTTTTATTTTAGTTGATGACATCTACTGTTAAGAGATTTGTTTAAAGAATGTATAGAAATGCCATATTAAATTTATTATCGTATAAGCATTAAATTCTCAATAAAATGACACATAATTATGTAATTTTAATCGTGTTAAGAGTTATTTATTATTTTGTTATTATTCATAAATGCGATCAAAAGAATGTTATAAAAATATACTGTTAAAATTCAAATTCATGCATTTTATTTCCTTTTCACCTTACCGTAAAAGTTGGGAACAATATTTGTTCCGTCAAATAATTCACAGAAATGTCTTGGAGCATTGATTACATCGTCGAGATTACTGTTGTGGATTTAAGGGTCCTTAAGGGAACTGAAAAAATTGAACCCTTAACGGTTTGCCCATCAGTTTTTCTCCTTTGTACGAAATAGAATGAATTAAAGACACGACAAAAATTATTAGTTGCACCAATCGGTAATTTATATAACAAAAGACTTAAGAGAATTATATTAATATTGCCTTGTGGTATGTATTTTTATGTCGTTTTACATATTTCAAATAATTTGGGATATATAACGGCTATTATATGTCCCAAAATAACGAAAGGTTGAATTACGAATACTAAAAGTCTACCGAGGGGTACAGCTTCTAGCTTTTCTTGGTTCGCCGTGTGGTGAACAGCGAGATGTTTTGGAGTGCATGCGAGGCCACGGATAGGTACGGGCTGGCTTACTTAAGCTACCTTCCCGAACACATATTACCATAGAGACTAGATACGCCCAGAGTCCAGTGGCGCCGTGGTTCACGGAAGATTGCATCTTCCTGCTCGTCTATCCTGTGCCCATACTTTGAAAACAACAGCTTCTGGGGAAAACCATCTGCTGTTGCTTGAACAACTTTTCACATTAAAAAAATCGAACAGGGTTCTGGCTGAGAATCAGTCCAAACAAAAAAAAAAGGAAATAACTAATTATTTTTGCTCTCGGTACGTTTTCGCTTGTACAAAACTGTATCGGTAAATTTCACGATATCTTGGCACGGAGCTGATCGCAATTATTCAATATCAATAAATGATAAGACCGCTCGTTGACAGCGAATGGAATGATAATGTATGATATATTATATTCTATTCACGGATCTCGCATGCTATGTTGGACAGCGTCCAAAAGTTCTATGTTTAAAATACAAGTCCATGTTTATAGACATGATAGTGTATACGAAAGGGACCGAAACGGATATAGGTTTTCCGACAACAATAAATGTTTGGACTTTTTGTTTGTTTTGATTATGCGGCGCGTTAGTTCTCATATATTTTTGAGACAATTTAGTTTGTCGCGATTTTTTTTATTTAACCTGTACATTTATGTAATTAAATCTTTCTAATATAATTTTCACGCATTTCATAACCTCCGAATAATTCACAACTTCTTATAGTTTTTGTATTGTTAACATGACATTAATTTCATGGCGATAACCTGTCTTTTTTTTTAAGTTTAAAAGTTATTTTTTTTTTTCATTTTAAAGTAATCTCATAATATTGTGATACGTGGCATAAAAAATATTACGTTTTGAAACCTGTAAGATTTCGCTAAAAATTTATTTCAAAGTTTTTACTGCGATAACTTTCAAGTGCGACGGCTGTATTTTTGTATATGAGTTTAAGTTTGTCTCTTGTAAGAAATCAGAAAAGTTTTAATTTATAAATATGAATTGATGAAAGCTCTTCCAGCTAAACAATTTAATTTGTTTAGTTGAAGATGCAACTACAATACAAGATTTATTAAAACAGACGTTAAAACGACAAACAAAAGGAAAATTTTATATTACTCATGTATGTAAATAAATAGTAAGATTGATACGTCACAGTCAGCCCTAATATTTTTTTTGCAAAGAGAACCCTATCAAGAACATAAATATACATGATTTGGGTAAGTACTACACATTTCGCACTTTTTCTACATATTTTAATGTTCAATCTTAAGTGCAAAGATTAGCACTATAAACAATTTAAATTTCTACTACACATTTCCCTAGAAAAAACCGATTTAGTATTACTAAATCGGTTTTATAAATCTAAGGTAAGTTTTGTAAATCTTTTTCCGCCATTCGTGCTTTATTTTTTACAACGAACCAAATGCAGGAAAAGATTTTATGGAAAAACGAACTAAGAAATAAAAAAGAGATAGAAAAGTAACAAAAAGGTTTTGGAACATACTAGCATCTATAATAGGTTGGGGAAAAAGGTTTCTTCGCATTTTATATGAAAATTCAAAACATTTTTTAATAAAGTTTATTTACATTTAACTAAAGTATGTAGGTGGCATTTTGTTCAATAACTTTCTGCCATCTTGTAGGTAGGGACATTATCCCATTGCTATAGAACCAGCCGCCGCGCGCATATGATAGCTCAAACACATTGGAAGCTCAACAGCATATACGGCAATGACCACCGTTCGCGAGCACTGACCATTATTTTCCTTACTTTGGTTCCTATGTACATTTCTCTATTATGAATCCTACCCACCAAAGATATTTCGAGAATGGCTCTAGGAGCTAGGAGTGAAACTATTCATCAGGAATTCTTCATTCACAGATCTTAACCTTTAGTTAGTCACGAAACACAATCGCGAAAATGCATACACACGTCTAAACAATAATGAAGTTGGTATGTTTGGTAAACACGCTTAAACCGTGTATAACGCATACCAATAACATAACCGTGGCACGATTATTAATCAGTACCCGGAGAACGGAGCTTTGCTCGGTGTGTTTTTTTTTGTTAAATCGTGTATTTTGGAAATTACATTTAGATACAAATTACTGAGTAATGAAATATGCATAATGTTTTTCGATCTTACCGACGTAATAATAAGAAAATATGAACTGATGTTTTTCACAAAAGAAAGAACTTTAATAAAAAGGGAAAAAATATAACAAAATAACAAATTGACAAAAAATTAAAAATAAAGAAAGCAATGATCTGGAATCGAAAAAAAAGTAAAAAAATAAATGTGTAAATGATCGTGACGCGAACCACGGCCGTCTGTTTTGGGGCCGCCCGATTACCGACCGAGCTATTACGACATTTTCTCTTGTGGCGAAATTTACCGTCATATTCGAATTATATTTTTCATTCCCTGAAAACAGGGATAAAATGACATTTTCTAAAAATGAAACCTAGCTAGATCGATTTTTCGCTCCCGAATCTACGCACATACTAAATTTCATGCAGCAAAAATTTCAACAGCTTGGTCGGTAATCGGGCGGCCCCAAAACAGACGGCCGTGGTTCGCGTCACGATCATTTACACATTTATTTTTTTTCTTTTTTTTCGATTCCAGATCATTGCTTTCTTTATTTTTAATTTTTTGTCGATTTGTTATTTTGTTATTTTTTTCCCTTTTTTTTAAAGTTTTCTTTTGTGAAAAACATCAGTTCATATTTTCTTATTATTCTGTCGGTAAGATCGAAATGTAAATTCCAAAACACGATTTAGCAAAAAAAAAAAACAAACCGAGCAAAGCTCGGTCCTCCGGGTACTATATATATATATATATATATATATATATATACAAGAATTGCTCGTTTAAAGGATAAGAGATACATTTACAACTCAATTGCATTTCGATTGAGTCTGTATCAAACATTAATGGACATCGTGTCCATTAACGGTGTGAATATAGTATCTGTGGCATCGAAAAGTTTTATATAGATGTATGTAAAAACATAATCACAATTTACGTAGGGTCAATGAAATATTTCATTTTATTAAATTAGAGTAATACTGAAAATGTAATTAGTGTACAATTACATTTTCAGCTTCGATCATTATCGTATAATTTTATTTTCATCGAATAATTATAATAGAAATATCTTATATTCTTTCATTAGAACACATTCCTTTTAAAAAGCTTTAATCATCTGATTTTCTCAGAAATAATAAACTTCACGTTTTTACTTTTCTTCGTAAAAGTAGAATTTTTCTATTAGAATTGAAAATTTACGGTGAGGATTGGGAAAATTAATTTTCTTAGCCCTCAAGTGTGAAAGAAATGACAAAAACTTTTTTCGTTTTCAAGATGTTTATGAATACGACTTGAAAACCCAAACCTAGGCTCTGTGGCCAAATTCTCACAATTTTAATACTCACAACCAATGAAATCACATGTTTGAGAAATCCAAAAAAAATTGTACAGTAAAGTACAAAGTAAAAATTTATTAACCTATAATTCCTTTGTAGCTAGAAATGCCCGTAGTAGATGAAATAATTCAACCGTTAAACCAGCCCACGGCGAACCAATCAACGTAAGGCATACTGAACTCTATATTTCTAATAATCCCATATACAACACTCGTTGATTTGATAAATAATTCATGATATAATTTTTTTTCTACAAACGATATTACGAACGGCGAATCCAGTACGCAAAGAGGCGAACTTTCACGACCCCCAAAGGACGGGCAATTCCATTAAACTGTAACATCAATGCCATATTATGCCAGAGACAGCTGGCAAAGTTTTGACTTACAGACAATCTTTGTAAGGAATTGGTATATACGGAGTGGAGTGTACTTCGTTAGGTACTACTAAATCCATTAAGATAACATGGGAAGTTCGCTATAATCTCGTCACGTATGACCGTTTTTCTTTATTCAGTTTCCTGAACAGGTTTAGATTTATATTATTTTCATAAAAAGTTGAACATACTCTCATTTTAATATAATAATGTTGATTATTTTGAAGCTATAGTTGAAATCATTTTATTATTGTTGTCTTCTTAAATGCAATTATATAATGATGATCTGTGAGTTTTAAAAGAGATAATATTGTTGATCACTAATTAAGTTAAACTGTAACAAATATTATATAAAATAAAATATTATACTTTTCACTAAAATAAAATATTATATTTTTATTTTAGTTCTAGTCTCTGCACTCAAAATGGAATTTTAAATCGTAAATTTTTGTAGCTAAATGAACAAAAACTTTCGACGCTTCGGGATTCGAATTAGAGTCTTCTGGTTCCGTAGAGCAAAAAGATTTTGTTTATTTAACCTCAAAAATTTATAATTTAATGTACGAAAATCTTAAAAAATTGTGCTTCTAAACTATACAACTTTTTGTTTTAAAGACTACATTTAAGTTTGATATGGTCTAAGAAATCAGATAAATGATCATGTTCTAAGTTCGAAATACAATTTCCTATCTGTACCGCTTCCATTAAAAATATAATGCTTCTCATCAGAAAAATCGAAACACCTTGCAAGTTTATGTTTTGTCTATAATCCTTTATCAAAAAATGTGTATATTTAGGAATATAATATGTCAAATGTCGTTTAATAGTGAATAATGTTAATGTTTTAAATACAAATTAAATTTCCATTGTTTTCTCTTGCACGAGTTCGTCTCTTTAATTTGTCCCACAAGTGTTCAATCGGATTCATGTCCGGTATTCTTGCTGGCCATTCCGTAATGGAGATACCGACTTCGGTAACTAAATCTCGTACGATGATCGCGGTTTGAGCCCTAGCATTGTCGTGCATGAATATGAAACCGTTGCCAATAAAATGTGCATAGGGCATCTTTTGAGGCTCAAGACACTGTTCGATGTACCGATGACTGTTTAGTGCAGGCAGTCATCGCCCAAACACAAAGACAAGCTCTCACTTACCGTCGGCGCTTATTCCTCCCCAAACCGTTCACGAACCGCAACCATAGCTGTCTTTTTCTTCAATGCAGCATTGTGCAAAGAATTCTCCATCTCTTCTGTAGACCTTGTTCCTTCCGTCGTTACCATACAGCACAATTTTACACTCATCAAAAAAGAGGACATTGCTCCACTTAAGATGTGACCAATTTAGATGCTCACATGCAAAGTTAAGGCGCGTTCTTCGATGGTCTGGATTGTTCTTTTAGAAAAAAACTCTTTCAGACGTCCCAAGTTCACGGTATTCAGAACACAGAACAAAAAGTTTTAAGATAAGTGCTAATTTTTAGTATTCAATGCTCCAACTCTCAATACACATTTGTCTCAAAACATTGAATCGTTTCATTTTTAGAATAAACAAATGAAAAAATGAAATTCTTATTTTGAATTTAGAGTTTTTGCTAATTATGGCAATGGCGAAACTGCCAGCTATACAATCATTTGATTTTTTTTTTCATTGAACTCTTTTGTAAACTCTTTTGTGTTAAATTAGGACAGAAAACATAAAAGGAAAGTGTTTCGATTTTTCTGATGAGAAATGTATTATGTAAAATTTTTCTGTTTTTAGATAAAGAGTCAAATAAGGGTAGAAACATATATCCCGGAAAAACTCAATTTCTATTAATAGACCCTACGTTAAATACGTTAAATTAACATGGTACAGTTAAATGGCACTTCGTGCTTTTATGATTTTTTTTTGTTACAAAGTGGGAAGCTTGCTGGCGGTTCACCTGATGTTAAGTGATAACCCCCGCCGCAGTTCTTTATTCATATATAACCTTTTTTTTTAATTTAAATAGAAATTTTTCGTGAAAGAAATATTTAAAGCATTAAACAATATACGACATATTGTTATTGTTGATTCTAATTTTCAGCTTTATCCTTCCTGTTTTTAGGGAACTGCTTTTATTTAGGTCTCTTGTATCCAGGTTGCTTATATTAATAGTATTAATATATATTTATAATAATAATATATTTATCTAGAGATGCAGCAGTACAAAAATTTCTTCATCTAAATGTATATTGCCTGGTACATTATTGCTATATTTTCACCTACGATCTATTATACCCCGTCACTCTCCTATTACGCCTCAGCTATTGGATTTCTAGGCACTCTTATTAGAGTGCACTCAACTGCAGCTTTGTACAGAATACACTTCGAACGAAAGCCGAATTCCGTTTCATTTAACGTATAGACAGTAAAATATTGGATGAAAAGAAATTAGAAGAAAGCTTTTAAAAAATATCGATACTATATATTTTATGAAGGTATATTAATATTAATATTGTTTTTATATAATAACGTACAAAAGTAAAACGAAACTTATGTCTAATTATTTATATATTGATGTAAATGATAAAATAAGATATTTTAAACTTAATTTTTTTTATTCAGTCTTTTAATATAGACAATTTTAAAAGTTTGCTTGTAAATCGAAGCTAACTTGATTGACTACGCCGGATTTTCCCGAACGCTGCCCATCCGAGTTGGATTCGCCGATTAACATCTGCGTTGAAGTTGGACTTACCTAACCAGATTGAGCCAAATAAATGTATGGAAATATAACCATTTTTCTCTAGTCGTCATTAGCTGCCCATTATTTGTCACGTTTTTTAATTCAAAAAAATTTTTAATCTAATAACAACAACAGATACGGACATTTTCATAATGGTTCCCCAATAATTTAAGCACGTTAGGTTTTGAAGTTCCACGCAGTGGCGTTCCAAAGTTTGGAGTTGATCCAACTGGGACGGTCGCATCCATAATTGCAGCTGCAAATCAGCCCTCAGCTACCCATTTGCCATTAGCATGGATATTCCTATTATTGGATTCCAACAAATAGACGTATTTCAACATATTCGCGGAGTACAATGAAGTGCACTATGAAACATTACGCCTCTGCGCTCAAAATATTAGGAATATTACACATTTAACATACACTAATATATGAAAAATATTAGTCCCTATATGTATTACATTCGGTCAGTGGATTTTTTCTTTTAAGACTTACAGTTAGTCTTTGAAACGACTTTTTTTGACGCATAAACAAAAGAAAAACAAGTCATAATTTTTACAAACTATAATTACATTGTACAATAAGTTTTACGAGGCTCATCAGATATGGGTACAATACGTCTCCTAACGCTATTTCACTTAACTTTATGTTTATTGCCGGTTTTAGTGTCTAAATCCCGTACGTCTGAAGACAAAAACAAATGTTGTAGCTTTGTTTCTTCGAATCAGATATCGCATCAAATATGTATGTATGTATTTAGGAGAAATTGGACTGGTTTAATTGTTATAATATAGTGACCAATAACATAGTTTTGATAATAACTTTTATGCCATAAAAGTATAAATATTTACTCACATGTGCAAATCAGTCAAGCCTCCGAGTCTGAAGCAATATAAATACATATAACAAAATGGTTGTTCTAGAGAGCCGAATTCTCGCCATAACCATCTGGTGATGAACGCAGCTAATTATTAACCGTCAGCATTTGCAAACATCACCAATATAATGTCGTCCTCGACAAGACAAGGAAGGGGGCGAAAATATTCAAGGTGAACCTGAGGTCCCTAAGATAAAACTACACACTTAACGTTAACCTACATGATGTAATGCTAGGAGAATACTAAGTACATTTACGTGACTGCACAGCTCTTACCGTTCCCAGCCGAGGAAATCCAAATATCAGCCACTGATCCAACGATCCTGTCCTTACCGACTCGTAGAATCCTCTCGTTTCCATTAATGCACATGTCAACATGCGCAGCTCTGTTTAGAGAAGACCTGCCAACTCGTTGTAACCTACAATTTTCACAAGCACTGCACTCGATCAAGCTTTATATTGTCTACGTACTGACACAGCTAACATCAATCATCTGAAAGCAAAAATCAACATTCATGTTTATTGCATTCAATAGAAACAAAGCTATGATAGTGTAAACAATATTGTTATTAAGAAAATTAAAAATGTGTTTAAAAAAACACTTATGTCACTATATATATAAATCTTAATGCGGATTTTTTTCAATTAGGTAACTCAAATAGCTTGGCTCAAAAGAAAAAGTTTTGTTTCTATCAAGATAATTTTTTATTGTTTTTATTTTTTTATTGTTGCTTTATGCAACTCTAAACAAGAACAATAAAACATTTCCCATTTTTCGATAACGAGCGAATGAATAACTTTCACTTTTTATTCTGTTCATCATCGAAAACTTTTTTATTGATACTAATGTTAATTTTGATCTACAGTGTATAAAAAAATTGAAACAACTAATGGAAGCATAATGACTTTCCCTCTGTGAACTCTAAATTTAAACAATGAAAAAAACAGTCTTTATTTTTATTTGGAAAAACAATCAATATAGGTAATGAGTACACATAGTACACAAAGCAGTACTTGAAAAAACAACATTCTGAAAAATAAGAGGTCTTCAACTTCAAAGGCCCTTTTTTCTCGGCCCATTAATAGAGCTTCTTTCTTATTCGCCGGAAGCTGTTTACTTAGAATATAGTCAAATACGTAACAGTTTATGCGCTCGTTTACAGATAAGAAAAATTTGCCTGAGAGCAATCGAACCTATAAGAAATATTGAACAATTTGCCTTGAGTAGTGAAAATGTGCAACAGTAGCTTAGCGCAGTCATTTCGAAAAAATATCGATACCGATATATCGATATTTTTTCATTATAAAATAAATTTATTCATTATAAAATATTCAATATCGAAATCGTATCATAAACTTTTTTTTTTTCAAATTCGAATCCGGGACAGAATCCGTACTTTTTTTTTGGACTACAGGGCCTAAAAAGAAAATATCAATACATCGATATTTTCTCTTTGATATATCGAGACCGATATTGATATTTTTTTTTTAAATATCGAAATCAATATATTTTTTCACTTCTGCATCCCTACAATACCGCAGAATGGTTATAAATAAAGACATTGAGAAGGTTGTCCTAATTATGGGAAGAGAAATAATTATATTAAATTTTACTTTAATGTCCTTTTTTAAAAAATATGTACCTAAAAACTCTCACGTCGATTTTTCGTTCTTTTAATATAAAGCAGGAACAAATCTACGATGATTTTATTTTTTCTATTTTCAACTGAATGCAGGTGTAATTTCTTTCTTCCAATAAATTAAAGAGATATCAATTCTAAGGAGTCTACATCGATATCTATGTAGGCTCGTATTATTGGTACCAAGTACAGTTAAGAGTTGTCATAATGAATTTCCAACATTAAATATATATTACACTAGGCCACCCGGCAGCCAGACTAGCAGCGCGTTTTCATTCGGCATCCACTCATTGTCACTGGCAACTCTCTTGGCTCCCATAGCCTCTGGGTAGCGGACTCACGGTAATCAATTGCCCGTACAAAAGGGGCGAAGTGAGAAAGCGCGTTTTATATTCACGTACGACTTCCTGTAGAAATTGCTCCTCAAGGCAAGTCTTCTAAGGCAGCCAGCTCCGATTGGGTAAGTATCGAAAGTGTCCCCGTGACCCTGCCAATATTCGCCCTCCGAGGAGTATCATGGAGTTTTAATCGGTGCGAGTCGGACATAACCCGTCTTCACGCCCGTTAGAATATGCGTAGGTATATCCTAACACAACAAAAATGCAGGCCGCGGGTTGTTACCAAGTGGAAGATGTTAAAGCGAGCGCAGACCCATAGAAGTGCATATAAATGATTTCGCGCATATGAATGAGTCTCGGATTATGACTAGAAAAAGAACTAAAAACCTAAGAATGAGCTGATCTGAGAAAAGATTTGAAATTCTGTCATCTACCACAAATATAATATGTATAAAGCACAATATATGTAGGTAATAAATGACAAAACGGATTACAAGTCCTTTACATAAAATACAGATCAGGCAGACCTCTGCTAAATTAAAATATTTTATGCTATTATAAATCCTACCAATCTGATTAACACTGAATCAGCTCCAATAGTATAACGCTTTGTAAAGGACAGCAAACAAATTTTATTAACTCTTTGTCTGCTTATAAATAAAGATCTTGAAAAAATCTCTACTTACCTATTACAGGCAAAATCATTTATTTCTTTGTATCTGTGGTACAGTTACTATTTTTTGAAAAGCTTGGCAATAATCTTTGCATAATGATAGAAGCATTACAAGAACTTACACAGCCTTAAGATTTTAATGCACCAAACACAACTGTGTCGCGGATTAGATTTGTCATTTAATTCTTGCAATTAACCAACCCTTGCCTTTGTGAGCTCCTCATATCATTTCTTGCATTTAAGCGAATCCAAAACATTGTTAAATAATGCTAATTCAAGTATTTTGTCTCGTTTAGTTGTAGTGTTGGAATTAAAACCAAAACTGGATATGACATGTTGCTTAAAATAGTTTTATTTAACAACTTTGCATTTTCATCTACGAAATTGAATACAATATTCGTCTTGTTGGGTCCACTTAAATGTTCCTGATATTAAATCATATTAAATATATATTTTTTTATGTAAGAAGTTGGCAAGTGAGCAGGCGGTTGCCCTGATGGTAATAAATAATTAATATAAGTGATAACCGCCACCAATTGACATTTGCAACGCCCGTAGGATTGCAGCTATCTCACTCACCAGACGAAACGCAGAAGAATAACACTTCCAGTACACGCCGGTCTTCTGTGAGGTCGTGTTACTTCTCGGACGGACTTGCTCAATTGTGCAACAGCAAAGACTGTCTTGTGGCACTACCACAGTCAGGTACACTTCAAAGTCAGTATCATAAATTTATCCTCGATGTTATATATAGCCTATATTCATAAACAGGAAGTCGAACCAATATTTTTAAACTAGATAGACGTAGCATCACATATACAGTCCACTATCATTCCTAACTAACACGCACACAAATTCGTGCACAGTAAAATTTAGGTATTTATGAATGACTACCGCATTGTCAACACGTTCTGTTTTTTAGGGAATAGAATGTCATTTTTTTTGGAAAAATAAAACTTTGTTTTTTATTTCAATAAACGATTATACTACCGAGTCTGAACCTCCTATGAAAATTTGGACACTCAAAAAATCTCCCTGTATAAGGATAATTACTTAAGTACAAACTCATCCGCTTTTAGTAACAGGATTATTTTCCACCTGTAATAAGATAAAAAAATACCTCTGTCCCATGAGGTTGTTTTTGTTGAAACGACAAACCAATTTATAACACCACTTATCTCAACCTCCGCCATCATTATTGATGACTTACTATTAAGGCGGGAAAACACTTCAAGTATATTGTATTAAAATATTTATCATAGCCCTATTGACTCAGTACCACTACGTTAGGTATATTTGTTGACCCACAATCGAGATTATTGGACCGAAAACTGTAGATTACATCCAATTCGCAGGCTTGAAATTTTGACGTAAAACCTTTAAAAACGGAATTTATTTATCGAAAATTCAGTTCCCTTACATAGACTAATTACCACAACACAACAAAAAATCCGATAAACGATTATTAAATATTAAATCCGGTAAAGTATTCTTTAAACATTCTACAATTCAACATATTCAACCACGAGCGTAGTACACTTTTGTTTCTGTTTTGAATACCATTGAAGTATTTTCTAATTCCAAACATACAAATTAGCTTTCATATCTTTTAAACCTTATAACAAATACACCCTGTATTTGTTATTGTATTACATTAAACTTTTACACAAATCTTATCGATGGCGGACTTATTGCTTGAGACATTCTCTATCAGCCAACCTAAAGGGAAATGATAGAGATAATGGTAAAAAGTGGGTGTAAAAGTTATTAAAAAGGAATAAAGTCGACCGACAAATACATTTTATATTTATAATAATCTGAATATATAAAAATAATTAATATTATAGTAAAAACGATTTAGTACCCACATACATAAAGTACACAATATACATAAAGTACCCACATACATAATATACATAAAGTGCGTATTGTATATAGTTCGTACATGTGTTAAACTAATTGTAATATAAAAAAGAGTAAATAATAACGCGAATGATCTACCAAACTATCCAGAAACAGTTTACGCATTTTGATCTCTAATGCATAATGATCCATAGTCCATTTCCGGAGAGAAGAATTTCGAAGAATTCGAAATAAGGAATTTCGAATTATTCTCGGTTTTAAAGAATAATACTAAGATTGGCTTCGATCAGATAAATTAACGAAGTGATAATTCTTAAACACACACTGAAGTTAACGGTTGTTTAGTAGGCGAAAGATTAGGTTATGGTTAGAACACATAAATTGTAAGTAGTGAGTTAAATATGATTGAAAGGTGTCGTCGCGAGAATCGAATGAAGGATAATGTGTACACGAAAATCGAATGAAGGATAATGTGTACACGAAAAATTAGCGTAGAGTTGAGAGCACCATAAAGAAGAACCATGATCATAAGATATATTAATTTATAAGGTTACAAGGTACCAGTTTCTTTCGAGCATACATGATTAGCGTGGGTTTGCCAGCTGAGCTTGGTATATAATCCAAGACACTTAGCAGAGGGGCTAGGTTCAAGGACAGTCCCAACACACATAATCTGAGGAAGTAAGTAGTACTATGGTCTGGCCTACCAACCGCCACAAACCGATGTAGTTGCTTGAATAGAGATAAGGTCGAATAGAGTGTTTGGGTATACATACATAGTAAGATGTGGAGTCTTAGGTAAGGTGAGAAAGTGTGCTATACGCCATAAAAATTTAAAATATCCTGAAGTTGCGAAAAATTAACAATATTATATAATGGGAAATAGGTAATAAAAGATTATTATATTAAGATGATTCGACGGCTAAAGTTATTTCATTTATTGAGTCTACCCCATTTGATTTGATGTAGAGGGTTTTCTTCTCGATGTCAATGGCAACTGAGGAGAAATAATAGGTAGTTAAAAAAGTTAATTATGTTAGGTGTTTATTTTTAACTTTCACAACCCTGGTGTTAGCGCGTGAAATACGAGCAATTTTCTGATAGTTTCATTTAGACCGAATTTTCAAAAGGTTGTCAACCGCATCTGGAGCGGGTGTAGCAGATGTCCATGGGCGGCGGTATTCACTTAACATCAGATGAACCGTCTGCTCGCTTGGCAACATTGCACATAAAAAAACCGCTTAATGACAAGATGTTTCGTTTTTGATACTAACCAACAACCAAATAAAAGGGAGAAAAACGTTAAGCTATTGAAAACGAACGAATCCTCACTATTTACCAAAATAATTTTGTACATTGATCTTCATACTTAAAATTTTGGCAGACTATACATTTTTCGTGATACCTAAAAATTTCTGCCAACATCTATAAAGTGTACATTTTATAAAACTGGCGTAAACGCATCAAAATATTTATTCAAACAACACAAAATACTTAATCAAACTTTTGCAATAGAAGTATTGACGAAACTATAAAGAATACTCTCTTCAAACACACGATGACATCAAGTATGGTAATAAAGTTATGAATTTGAGACAGACAAAAAACTGGCCTGCGCGTCTCGACTCTCGACACTAAAATAAATTGACAAGGTAGAATTGAAACACAAATTGTTACTTTTCTAAATATACTTCATTCATATCTTACTGACCCGACTGATTTTGTTCTGTCCGAATGAGGAGTGAGTGAATAAAAACATTGCTTCGAACTGGTCTTCTCTATTGTATAAAAGACCAGCCCACAGCAATGTTTTATTGTCCTTTGTCTCGTTGAGGTATTGAGTTGAAACTAATGTCAAATATTCAAGTCTGTCGGCCCTTAGAGCTGTTAAAAAATCAAATTTTTAACATAACGCAATCAAAAGATACGGCTAGCACACGGGACCATAGTACCTACATCAAAGCCAAAATTAAGGCCTGTACGAACGTTCTTTGGTTTCTTTCAGTAGTGTTCCCTATCCCGACAGGAAACTAACAAGATTTATTAATCACTTCACCATGCACTAGAATTTTCATTTTTTCATTCATTCGTTCATCAACAGTTAACAAATTCCAATTATACCACTGGACGTACGCTTCCGCTAGCATGGAGAAAAATATGCCAAACATTTAGCGTCTGTGGGAAGCATGCATGATATGGTGATAAGGATAAAGTAAAATGTAATAGCAAAACCATGCACCCAGACTGAAAATTTCTCTATCTGTTATTGATGTTCGCGACGAATTGTCATATTTGTAGTATCAACAATTCACGTCCACTAACAACCCACTAAATGAAAGTTTGTTATTTTACTTTTCTCTTAAAAGAAAAAAGTAAAATAACAATCTTAGATGTTCCACTGCTGGGCAAAGGCCTCCTCCGTACAGAGGGTATTAGGCATAGTACACCACATGGCGCCACTGCGGATTGGTGGACTATGTGAAGTCTTCTTCAAAATATTTATTTTTATCTCAAGATGTTTTCCTTCACCGCGGAGCACGTGATAATTCAAAACTTAAAATTAACAATTTCATTGGTTCTGGCACCAGAGATCGAACTTAGATTGCTCGAGTATATTGAATTAAAGGCGAGCGCCCGGGCACTGAGCTATCACGGCTACACTATCCTTTCTCTTATGTCAGCCTAAATCAGGTTTATCCATTGTTCCATTATATTATGACTTTCGTTGCCCTTATTGATTCGCCATTGTGTACGGATCGTTTTTATAACTGGGATGCAACAAAAAATCAAGTATCCACGCATCTAGAAGGTAACGCACCGCATTCTTTTTTTATGGTTTGGTTTTTTATAACATGTTACCAAATCATTGAATTTTTTTCTTCTTACATATGTAAGCTGTCAACCTCACCTAGCTTTACAAGTTTCTTGCGTATATATTTTCTTAAAATACTTGTTTTTACCTCAATGTTTATATGGAGAGCAAAAACAAACATTTTCGCTATATTTTGCTTAATATTTCCAAATCGAAGTTGTTAATTGTTGGGAATTGATATTACACCCACCACATATAGCTCTGATCTGTCGCCATCGAATTACTACTTATTTCGATACCTGGAAGGGGGCCCGTCGATGTAAAACTTTCAATCATGATGACACTGTAAAATCTCACTTAACTCAGTTTTTGGCCGAAAAGGATCATACTTTCTACGAGCGTGGAATTTTCAAGTTGTCAGAGAGATGGCGTGATCGAACAAAATGAAAAATACATTATAGATTTAAACTTCATTCCAAGTAAAAAAACAAATGTTTTATTTTATTTAACAAATGACAATTGTTTCCGAAATTAATCACTGTCCTATCAATCGTGTAACGCAGGTAAGAGATTTAGGTGTATTACTAGATTCTAAATTAACTTTTTCGGAACATTACAATGTGATATATCATAAGGCTCTAGAATGTTAATAAGTCACTAGTAATCAAACTCAACTCATCCTTTTGGCAACTCAAATGATATTTGAAAAGCCATTTGACAGCTGATTAGTTAACTTCTACGATGATCAGTATTTTGGAAACCGGAGTCAGTGATAAAAAAATCAATTTAATTTGATTATTCTCAGAGTTCTTTTATATTTATGGTTAGGTACCCAAACGGTAAATCATTTGGGTACGTAACCATTACCTATTACTGTACCGCTGTCTGTCTGTCTATCCGTCTGTCACCAGCAAAGATCTTATACTTATGAACTTAGTAAGGTCATTGGTCACCAGGCTGTATCTCATGAACCGAGATAGACAGTTGAAATTATCACAGATTTCACTAAAAAAACTTTCATGATATCCCTTACAACAGACTTATTATATATTTGCCACTTTTATTGATAATGATACGGGACCCTTCATGCGTGAGTCAGATTCGCACTTGGCCGGTTGCAGTCAATATATCGATGGTCCCTAGGTAAAATATCGAAAGTGAAAAATGCAACTTTTCAGGAGAGCGATTTAAAGTTTATTTTTTGCATAACTTTGTCATTTATGATAAGAACTTCATAAAAATATGGATTCACAGTTGTATTGGGCTTATTAATTATTACGTCATTGCAAAAATCGATAATTATAAATAGTTTTCGAGAAAAGTAAGTTACGATAGTATACAGTGTAAATGAACTTGCTTTATGAATCGAAACTGGCACTTTCGATTATTTACAGGGAACCGCATATATACAAATATATCGAATCTGCCGATTTCGATATTTTACGTTGGCTTATGTTAGGAATATTTTATTGAAAGTGTCATATTCGATTATTTACTTCGTAGATTGCTTGCACTTACAATTATTTTGTAATAGAAAAACAAGAAAATAAATTACGTAAAACATCTTTATTAAAGTGTGTTACAAATTAAACAAATGTATAAATTTTGATGTAAATAATATTTAAAATCAGTCTTTGTTACCAACTTATCTATGGTAAAATTTAGGAAACAAACAAAAATGTAAACTTCATTGGTAGATACGTAATACTAATTCAGAAAAAATATTCATCAGAATAACTAATCTCAAATTTCTGTCTTAACAAAAAATATTATAGTATTTCATCATAAATAGAGAATACAGAAAAATATCTTAGTAAATGAGTATTACTCATCGGACTCATCAATATTTCAGATGAAAAGAAAAATCCGTTGCCGTAAAACCTATGAAATATCATTATTTTTTGGGTATTATTTATGAACGACATAAAGAAATCAAATCTTTATACTTTGCTACTGGTAAAAGTAGTTAATCTGAATAAAGATTTTTTAAGAGGTGGTAGGACCACGCAGCAGCCTCGGCTGATGCACGAATGGGCAGACTCGTCCGGGTAAGTACCACGACCTCACAGAAGACCGGCGTAAAGTGGAAGTATAATACTTTCGTGTTTCGTCTGGTGAGTGAGGTGGCCGGAGCCCAATTTTCAATGCATCTTGAACCCTCGGGTGTAGCAAATGTCCATGGGCGGCGGTAATCACTTAACATCAGGTCACCGTCTACTCGCTTGGCAACTTTTCACATAAAAAAAAACTACGTGGGCCGACACATTCTCTTTTTGCGGCTTCTTGTTTCTATAGTAGTATTTACACAAAAATAACACTTCAAATCACATTTAAAATAGAATCTGGTTCCTCTTTTCTTACACTAACATCTTTAATGCTGTTCCACTTCACATTTTCATTTGTATTGTCTCTTTTCCAATTTTTATCAGCTAATAAAAATTAAAGTCGTAAAGTTCACTCCTGGTTTCTTCTACAACGTTGTCGGGTCTCCGTTCAGCCTTTGCCCGTCGTACTAATGCGTACGATCATCGGTTAAGAGCGTAAATTAGTTTTTTCTTAGATTATCTCTCTATGAGGACGTGTACACTATCGCCCTCGATCTAAGTATGGCCTTGCTCTAAACAACGATGAGCAATATCTACGCCAAATCGTCTTGACAACTGCATTTATAACGAATATACGATTCTATTCCTATTCTGGCCCACACAATTATCGGACCAAGTAAGAATTTCTTAGCACACTGATCTATCATTTGCGTTTAAATAATGATTCAAACAGCTACTTACTTCATTAGCTCCTCTTTTACCGGTACTTTCTATCCACATGTGCTACATGAGGATACGAAGTACTGGTACCTTCTTTAAAAGCTAAATCGAAAACAGCCAACGAAAGTTACATACCAAAGTAAAATAAAAAAGTTAAATACAGAAAATTTCAGCTTATAATAAAACAAACCAATGTCTCGTGAGTATGGATGAATACATAAGCCATTTAAAAATGTTTACACACAAACCTGTTGTGGTGTAAATGTGCTGGTAAAAAAATACTTGGACGTAAGTTGTTTTCTTGGTTTTATTAATTTTATGGGTGAACTTATTGATAAACTCCCATTGCCTACCTAGTATGTTTTCCTTTTCATTTCGACTGAGGTATTGCTGACCAGAACTTTCGTTTTTACGGGATACCTTGATCTTTTTTCCGGAGTTAGTTTTAAAAATGGGTTTTCTTTCTTTTCCTGTACTCCTACATGGAGAATTACATTCCGAAACAGTTATGTATGAGTCTGCACTTGGTAACTATAGGTTTAGCATAATCCTCACCTAACTGTTAAGACCTAACTCTAAAGACTCGGGTTCTTGTTCTCCATTTTGACTTCAGGTAATAATAGTATCCTAGGACCTATAAATAGGACCTCAAGTCAAAGTGACGAACAAGAACCCTATTTATAGAATACTATTTCTTGTACGGGAGACCCAATCATTGAAGACGCAGTTGGTGGGTATCGGTGACTCTAAAAAAGTAGAAGGTAAGTAGGTAATTTAAATAAAAATAATAAAAATATTATTTAAGAAAGTCTAGTTTTATGAATCACAGAAAATAAATATTATAAGTAAGTTACTCCACATTAATATAAGCACTTACCTATATCGAATCTTTACAAAAAAGAAATAAAATCCACCCAAAACAATCGAAAGTGGCACTTCCAATTGAAATTTGACTTCGTAATACAACGTAAAGTATCGAAATCGTCAGTTTCGATAGAATTATATTATGAAAAAACCACGTAGGTAATCGAAACCGGTACTTTCGATACTATTAGGAAATTACAACCCGTCATAAACAATCGAATCTACCCAATTCGATATATTACGCGGGATATGCACGCCAGGCGCGCATCATTGCGGCGTAAACTAGCGATAGTGGTAGTTCCGTCCTTGTTTCACACTCGCCGATGCAGCGTAATCTCGCGAAAGTTAACATTCGTTGTTTTACGCCGGATAGACTGTTACGTTTCGTTATTATACGTTTCTAAAAAACGCATACACAATGACTTTTTAAAATTTTTGCAAACCTTGTTACAAAATTACTATTATAATTTTGTAGATTCGATACTTTACCTAGGGACCATCAATATGCAGTCTGTGGATTCCAGAAGATGGAGAAACATTAACAATTGTTATATATTCTGTGCTGAGTGTGCTGTGCTTCTCTATGCGTATCGTTCAAGAATGTTATTCCTATCCAAAAAAATAATTTTTCTTCGTTTTCGCTATGTAATGTAATTTATAATATAAATGTCTTGTTTTTGCATGTAATTCATAATTCTAGTGTAAAAACATTTTTTTCATAAAATAAGTAAAATAGATATATTACTTGTATGACGTAGGACTTCACAAGACAAACACAAGTGAAAAATGGATGTTGTCGGCAGTGAAATTGGGCAGAAAATGCGGGTAAATAGAAGGATATTTCACCTTTTATATTAATTTATAATTGAGATTTTAAAAACAATAAGTTTTAAATTGTTCTCCATTTGGTATTATTGAATGTACCCTTAAATACTGAATATTGTTTGCATTTTTTACCAATAAGCAATAGTCTCATCCATCCATTTCATGATTTTCAGTCTGCTATAAAGGCCAAGCTTACAGAATTGGGATGTTATGTTGGTAAGTAAATATGCTCAAAATATCTAAAAGTTTTCACTAAGTATTGTGTTATGCATTATCTACTTTTTATATTTAGGTGGTATTATATTTAATTGTGAAACAATAACATAATTTTAGTGTATGTGGTTTTTTTAAAGATAAAAGTATTATGTAACTGGGTTAACAGTCATAAGATTCAAAATCTTTTGAAGTGAAGTTCAAGAAGCTTCCAGTGTTTTGAAATTAATTTAAGTCTAAATAAATTAACCACATCTTATCTTTGAGATGATGTTTTTAATAATATTTTTTTTTATTTTATCTTTGATCTAATATTTACAAGATTAAATCTATTTAAAATTAAATATTATCAATTATAATAAAATAATGATAAAATGACAGTTTGCGGTAGAAATTATTTCAATCTATTTACATAATTTTATTAATATATTATTTTGTATTATACTATATACATATTGTATCATAGTCTATATACATAGATTGTGTTGCTACAAAAAGTCAGGCCCCAAATACCCTAACTTTTTGTAGAATCCTGTCTAATCACATAAACTGGTTGGGTTACAGATGATGAACTACCTGACTATGTCATGGTTATGGTTGCTAACAAACGTACACGAGCACAAATGGATGAAGACTTGCAGCTGTTCCTCGGAGATAATACTGATTTATTTGTAAATTGGCTACATCAGGTGCTGAAAAAATTACAGGAAGTAACTGTCACTGCCCCACTAAGTAAGTTATTAAGCGAAATGTACATAAAAAAGTTATTCTAGCTAATTTTTCCAATAAAAAATGAAAAATCTGATAATGATCAAATTTGATAGTGAAAATAACAAGTTTTAAATAAAAAAATTTATTTAGAGAAAAATGAAAGCGTCTGGAGAATTCTGGTTGTTGAATAAATTTTTTGAGGTCCCAAATTTTACAATTTTTTAATAATGCTAATTTCATATTCCAGAAGTCATAGAAGGTGGTAAAATTAAAGAAAGGTCACAATCTAAGGAGAGGAAAGTCAAAGAGAAAAAAGAAAAAAAGAAAAGTGATAGTTCTAAGAAATCAAAAAAGAAAGAAAAGGAAAAATCACATAAAAAGAAAGAAGATAGAAAAGCTCACAAGAACAAAAAAAAGAGTAAGCATCATGGAATGATTCGCCCAAATGTACCTCCCTTGCTCATGAATATAGAAAAACAGTCTGAGCCATCAATAACAGACGTTTTTGCCGGCCAGATTCTCAAAAACCATGGTATTACATTGGAGGATGATAATATGTCTCACAAAACTTTGGACGAAAAGTCTTTAATAAAGGAAATCAAGCGGCCCATTCTACCTATAATAGATCCGGCAACAATATCGTCTCAGCCAGAATCACTTGAAGAGCAAATGAGTACAAGCATCACAAGTGCATCATCAGCTGGAGGTCCAAGAGATGAACAAAGTAAAGAAATGAATGACTCCGAAATGAAGGTATGTGGGCAAAAACAGAAATCATCTGAGCAAATTGACTCAATATCTGATGATGAAGACTTCTTGAATATAAGAACTGAAGCTGAAGAACTTATGAATGATTTTGCAGAAGAATCATTACCGGTATGTAAAATTTATTTCATCAACATTTGATTGTTAATAATAAATCAAATTATAAAATTGAAATGATCAATTTACAGGAAATATCACATAGTGCTCCAGTAGCTACTCCACCACTTGCTTCGCCAAATTCTCCACCATCCCAATCTTCCCAACAGTCACTAGTGAAAGAAAAAAATATCCCCGAAAAGCCCGAAGAATCCCTACCCCATATTGAACTTAATCTCCCAAAACGGCCCATTAGAGAGAGACTTGGAGCTCGAGAGGTATCCAAGGACGCGCAAGTAATCAGAGAGAAAGAAAAGGTTACAGCAACAAAGCCCGCAGAGAGTCCCGAAAGGTTGTTGTTAATTACAAACTCATTTAAGGTAGTAAGAAATGATATGTGGCTTATCTTCGTATTTATCCTTCTATTGAATTGGCTACCGGTTCTCAAATGACCTTTTTGACATTTGTTATTGAGTTTCAGGTTTACTCCGGAGAGACACCTGGACGTCCAAGTTGCAACTAAGTCGGCAAAAAGTCGCTTAGGCAGCTCTCCCGAGCTACCGACCCAAAGCTCGGGCTCAGAAGAAACCAATGGAGATAAATATGATCATGCAAAGAGCAAGAACTCAAAGTATGCACTTTTTTTCTCTTCTATATTACCTAACTAAATATAATCAAATGGCTAGCATGCATATGAAGTGATTGTCATATTTATATAGACACAACAAGTGAGACTGATAATCCATTACTGTAAAATTTCTAGGTACAGTTTTTGATAATTGCTTTTACAGGTATATACTGTAAAAGCCATATTAGGAGTAATGTTAGATTGTAGTTGTAGTTTTAACAACACCTAATTGTTAAAAAAAATTATTAATAGAGAAATAAATAATAAACTATAAGAAGATGAATATAAATAATTATTGAAAAACGTATAAAAGATACTTCAAATAGAAACTTTTTTGAAATTGGGCTTTTTGGAGTGGCTTTTGAATTACATAACCATCAACATCATTTCAGCCTGTATTAGTCCACTGCTGTACATAGGCCTCCCCCCACAGACCACAGAGACAGGCAAAGTATTAGATTGTATGTATCAGAAAAAAATGTCAGTTTGGTTTAACGGTTCCAAAAAGCCTGAGGTGGACAATCTCGACGTCTGGGCACTTCATACTGTCTATGTGCGTGGTTCATTTTATTTGACGAATGTTGATCATGGAAAAAGGATGGTTAAACTCTGAATTGATTGTTGCTCATACATTCGAAGAGTTCAACCATCCTTTTGGTAACTCAAATTACATTATTTGATGCTAATTAAGATGTGGGTTCATATTGCGACTGTTTCATATGGTAATGTGTGTATTAACATTATATACCTAAGTTTTTTTTACATAATTTTATTTTTATTTTCATAGAGTTTCCGTGCTGGAAAGTAGACCGCAGCGATCGAGCTGCGCGAGCGTTGTGCGCGTCCGTCCCCGGCCACGTGTCTCTGCGCCCGCCTCCAATCTACTCCTGAAGGCTGTTGCGGATGCCCATAAGAGCCTGCTCAATGTATGGCCTTATTCTAACTCGTAAAGTAACACAATCACATGTTATATCGTCGTAAGGCAATTTATTCGTTTATGGACAGATAAGATTCATCCTTTTGGTTATGAGGGAACTATGTTGACTTACATACGTATATACAGTCCTCGGACATGATGAATAAAAGCGAGCGATCGGATCTCAACTACCGCGGCTTTTATGCATCATATCCCATGACGCTTTGTATAGTTTGCGGAATACGTAGAAATGATTATCAAAATGTCAATAAGTTTTAGCCTTTTAGTAGGGTACATACACTTCATGTGGGGATCTTCTAGGTTTATTGATTGTTAATAAATTATTTAACAACTCTTGCTAAGGCGCCGCCCAAAGTGGAGTTGGAGAAGCAGAAAGTGAAACGTGCGCTAGTGCTGCCGATGCGTCGCTGCGTGGACGCGAAGAATATCGTCATCCAAGTGCCGTCGGACGTACGAACCGGTGTCTCCGTCAAAGAAGATGACATGGCTACCAGGTAATCTCTATACGTTATTTATTCTTTTTACACTCTCCTCTCGTTCACTCTCCTTTTTCATCTCCCTCTCCCTCCCACTCTCCATTGGACCTGCTCTCTGTTTGCTTTATGCTACTTCCAAACTACGAGAATTTCTGATAAATGAACATTTCATGAATTTATATGAATTCAATTATATGAATTGACTCCCCAACTTATCTAGTCTTGTGTTTTTATATAATGTATCTCTATTTCTCTTTTAGCCAAACAATTAGTGCACCAATAAATAAGGCCGATTTGAAACATATGCAAATAACGAAAGTCATTAAAAATACAGACTACCTACCAAGCAGGGCAGCAGTTAGAAAAGACGATAAAATGATAATTGAAACAATGTAAGTATGACTAACCATTTAAAGTTTTTATGAATACCATGATCCTTAACCAAAAACAATACATTTTACCCGAAATTTTTTAATAATCTAATATATAAAATTTGCTTTCAAGTGTTTGTAATTGAATCCCTCCAAAACGGCTCGACCGATTTTCGTGAAATTTTGTTTGCATATCGGCCAGTGTGGAATATCGGACAACATCTATATTTCATCCCCCTCAATGCTAAGGGTGGTCCACCCTAAACAGTTTTTTCTACCCTACAAATTCTCTAGAAAAAATTTATATGGCAGAACAACGATTGCCGGGCCAGCTAGTTAGATATAAATACCAATCACAATAATTAAGTAACACTTTATTTTGTGTGACATTACGCCAGCTATTTTTTATTTGAATTGGCCTTAGATATTATTATACCAAACCAACCGTCTTTTTTCTCACTGTTATAAAATTCAAATATATTGAATTATTTCAGTAACATCCACAACCCAACAGTTGATAAGGACAGGGACACACAATTCATCGTCACTATGGATGGCTACCTTCCAAATGCGTTCCTAGCGAAGAAACTGATGATGGAAGGACTACTTGATGATGAGGACATTGATAAAAATCAGCTCATCAGGCCTCCCAAAAGTGTCCTAAGAGCAACTGACAAGAGAGAAATAGAAAAAGCGAAAGTGGCTGAACAGCCTAAAGTCAAAGGAGATCAACCAAGTACACAAATCACACATAAGGTCCAAGATGAAGAATCAGAAGAAAGTAGCGACACCCTAAAGAAAGATTCAAGTGATTTGAAGAAATCAACAGATACTTGCAAGACACAGAAGAGAAAACTAAGTGACTCTACTGAGAAGACAAACCCTGTCGTTACATGTCCTATTGAGAAGAAAAGATTAAGTGACTCAAGTGATATTCAGATGAAGAGACTTAGTGATGCAAGTGAAGAGAGTGACACTCAAGTTATAATAAAGCAGGAGCCTCCTCTCTGTGGAGAGAAGAGAAAAGGTGCGGGTGCTGTCAGTGAGAGTGAGAATTCTGAGAAGGCTTTGGATGTTCCACCTGTGAAAAAGAGAAAAGCATCCCCAATCGTATTTGATGCTGATAAAGTAGAAAAAGAAGCTGATAGATCGAGAGAGAGAACACAGAGTGCCAGTAGCGACAGTCATGTTATAGTCACCACAGCAACTAATTCCCACAAATATGACACATTGCCCCCATGTAAGTTGCTACAAAGCTTATTTTGTAACCTCTATTCTAGATTATAGAAATTTCTAGAGATTTTAGTTTTTAAGTGATTTGTTTGTACAATCGTTTGATTCCATCATCATCTTATCGAGTAGGTATACAATAAAAAAATCGGCCCAACTCTGAGCTGCCACGACTCTATTGAATCAATTAGAGCAGTGAGCCAGGTGGAAAAAGGAACAGAGAGGTGTACGTGCGTGCGTTCGTGCGTGCGTGCGTGCGTGTGTGTTACCCTCTGTGCTGCTGTATAATAGTTTGGATCCATCATCATGTTATTGAGTATGCTATGAAAAATCAGCCGTCACGTCTCTATCGGATCAATTGGCGCAGTGAGCCAGGCGGAGAAGAGGCTGGTGTGGTGCCGCTCGTTCCCGCTGTGCCGCTACGGGGCGGCGTGCGCGTTCGCCCACCCGAGGTGCAAGTTCGCCGCCGCGTGCACGCGCCGCGGCTGCGTCTACGCGCACGACCCCCCCGCCGCCGGCGCGCCTCCCCCCGCCACGGGCCCCGCGCTCTGTGAGTGTAGATCCAGCGCGCTGACGTCACCAAACCCCCCTCCCCTCTCTGCGCGTAGAGCCGGCGATGCGGACGCCCCTGCGTCGGCACAGGGGCGCTCTGAGCTTATGCCCGGTGGGATCAGACGGCCCCGCCGCCCTGCCACTACAACCGCCCCCCCTCCCTTCCGCCGCCCTGGAACCTCCCCTCGTACTCCCGCCGCACTGACTCACCGTGTGAGTAGATCCGATGAAGTAACTTCGTGCGCGGCAACCACGGCGCTCTGCGGGTGTGGATTGGGTGCGGCAGACCGAACCCCTCGCTACGCCCCGTTGAGATATTCACATCAGCCGCGCGGAGTGCTCAGTCGCGTTGTGACGGGCGATGATGTAATGATTGTCACGCTTTCCGTATGACCTGCGAAGTATGCCGTGGGGTAACGCAGAGCTTCTGTCGTCGCACGAATGGGCGGGCTCGTCCGGAAGCGGAAGTGTTGTGCAGTCACGTCTAGCCCGGCCGGCAGTGAGGTGACCGGGGCTCGCTTCTTTTAAAGGCTGGCAACGCATTCGCTACCTGTTTAGTGTTGTGGCCACGGTCGGCGTTTAATAATTACCGTTAGATGAACCGCCTACTCGCTTGCCGACTCTACCAACGAAAAAGGTATAAATATTTCTACTTTATCTCGTTCGGCGGTCCATTCGTTCTCCGACAGATACTGCCGTGTCGAATCGATGTATCGCAGAAATATAGCCTCAATGCCCACTAACATTGCATCGCCAGTGAAATAGACTTATTCTGCTACTATTTGAGTCATTACAGAAGCATAACATTTGCATATAAAATCCAATATGGTGGAACCAATGAATGCACATTATTAATACTTTATTTCCTACATGACGAATTACGACACTAAAATAAAAGTACACGGATACTTTTGTTCGCGTACTTAAAAGGAGTTCAAAGAATCTGTTTCATCGTTTAATAGTTATGCTGCCCTGTTGTATTACGGTACCCCGTAATCATAGTTGAAAGTGTTGTAAATACATGAATAAATAAACAATTGGTACAATTTATTTGTCCCGTCGCAGCGTCCCACGTGGTGCCAGCTGCCAACTACAAAACTATCTGCGCGGCAGGCGTGGCCAATATGTGCAAGTTCTACCCGAACTGCGTGAATCCCGCCTGCCACTTTTACCACCCCAAGCCGTGCAGATACGGCAAGGCGTGCGTCAACAAGCTCGAGTGCAACTTCTACCACAACGACGTGCCCTCGGGCAAGTGGAAGCATCCCGTGTAGAAATAAAGAGATATTCAGTATTATGAGTGGTCTTATTTTGCAAATCATCAGTTCGACACGTAACCCTAATTAGATTTGACTTCCTTGTTACTCGAAGAGTAAGGTTATTAAACTGGCATTTGCAAAATTTTATAAAAGTCACGCATCTACGCATCTACTAAGACACAACCGATCAGCCATTAAAGTCGTTAGCATGGATTAATGACCATGTGCACTCCACATTGGACCACCCATGACACTATGACATTCTTATCAACGACTGAAAAAAATATATATAAGTACATTAAATTGTGTACACAAGCCTGTGTAGGTAAGTAGATAATACATATGATATAGTTCCATCATGGCGTCGCGTAAGCCGTCCTACGTTTTACACAAAAATACAAATGTAATAAATATGTAATTTGAGTGCCTTCTTTTTAGTATATAATTGAAATATACGATTTAGAAGTAGCGACTACACAAATCTTTAAAAAGCAATACCAAATCAATTTAATTTCACGGATATTTAAAAACTAACTTCTAAACTTATACTTAAAATAATACTAAACTATAAAACCATACAAAAGAGCACTGCACAATTTATTTTTGCACCCTGCGTAATTCATATTACCATATGGCATTAATTTTGATTTACCTTTTTACACTATTTTATGGTATTTTTTTATCTTAGGTAATCCTTTTAAATTTGAACCACTTAAAAATCAGAACGTCCAAAAAAACTACCATTATTTTTTTACACTTACGATTAACTACTACTGTGGTCACGGAGGTGATATGTCTTTATTTCAGACCATCGAGAGAATTACTGCTCGTACAGATTACACCAGCGATTATGGTGTAGTAACGAAAGCTACATTCAAATATTAAGCTTATGGTAGGGTTAAGCAAAATCTTAATTTTTTTTTATAAACAGCCTGATTGATTTTGAAATTTACTGCTTCACTGTATTTTGAGAGTTCATTGATTGAAGATTCTCGAATCTCTAAGAACCTAATATTTTTAATAATTTTAATTAAAAATATGTTTTTCACGTTTCATATTTAAAAAACGCTTAAAATATTTGTAGGTAAATAATATTAATCACAAAAAAAATCTTTAATCGGGGTTTGAAAAGCGACTTAAATATTTCCTTTAAATGTGGGTTTAATAGATAAACTGTCGAAAAATCTTCGCTACTGCCAAGAATCGATCCAGCGCCGATAACATTTTTCCATTTATCTATTAAACTAAAATTTAAATTTCGATAATAAAAAAAATGTTTGTAGCATAAAAAATATATTTTTCCTCGCCCTGGATGTTGCACAACAGGAAAGGCAGGAATTGACAAATGTCTTAATAGGGTAACCTATTGCCGAAATACTCTCCTACGCGATCATTGAGACCAATTGAGCTCAACCTTTGACCAAAAAATATGATTCGATAGTCTTCCATTTATCAGATTTACGACTGTAGCCCCTAAAGTCTTTGTAAAATAGTCGTAATTGCTATGCAATAAAAATATAATTCGATTTGATATGTAGGCGTCGACTAAGGTTCGTTAATGATATATAAACGTCGAATAACTAGCAAACAGAGAAGACCACTGTCAATGATACAATATTATAGGTTTAATATTATAGATATTGATACAAAATGTTTATACAGTGTACCTGTATAAAAATTTTGCCCAACCACTAAACATAAATTAACAATTTAATTGGCGCCGGGGATCGAACTCAGGTTGCTCGAGTATATTCAATTAAAAGCGAGCGCTTGGAAAATGAGCTCACGGCTCTGAAAAATCTTGACTGATTTGTTCACATTTAGCGTAATTTGAACAAATAAATCAGGATTTTAAAAGTTATAGTTTTTTTGGCACGTTTGGTAAAAATATGAGAGTATAACGTAAATATGTACGATGCGAGCGCTCACCAACAGTCAGAAAGCGACATGATGAAGTTGGTTCTCTTGAAGGGGAAAGCCACAAAGAAAAGTGGAAAGCCACTTTTTTTCTCTTCCTTCTTTTTCGAATTTCGACACTGTTAAGACGGAATGTTGATTTCAAGACATCAACCGCAGATCAACCCCGTATTCGTAATAATAATAATTTTCAGGTAAAATCCTATGGCTTTGTTACAAAAAATAAAGGCTCACATCTCAGCGCGTCTTTATTGTGGATGTATTAATTCCTTTCTTTAGAAAGGAAGTCGCATTTTTTATATTGTATTCAATTCTAAAGAAATTACCAACACAAATATTTTGCTATATGCAGCCCTATATGGAACACGGTTATTCGCAACCAATTTTATTACCTAAAAGAGCGCCATTAGTAATATTGACGCTGTTGTATGTACAGATAGAAAAACACGACACATGATAAAAGTGATAACAATCATAAATAGATTCTCTTCTGCTAGGATAAGTTTGAGTAAATATTATTATCTTTTTTTAATTAACATATATTCATACTTCGTAGTCGTTCTTGTCACAGAGGTCCAGATACTTAAACTTGTGTATAATTAAATAAAATGATTTTATCCATAAAATTTACTACTCGGATAAATTGATCCGTTCAAGCGATGATTTTATCTTTGGAAGGACGTTACAATATGCAATCCCATAAAATACTGACTTAGGCGTAAATATGCATACAAATTTTTGTTGTCTCAATTTTAGTCTGTTTAACAGAATAAAATTCCTTCTCAAAACACAATATACTTAATTATATGAAATTCAAAGATAACAAGGAAGGTAGGACGATGCATTCATTCTATTCATTAGCAAATATAAAAGGAATTTAAGATTGAACTTTATTACTATGACATTATGAAAAAACTCGATAATTATGTCGGATGCCTAAATGGAAGATTTGTTAACAAGTAGGTACCTTTATCTTCTACAGACCTCAGTAGTCATAAAGAGTTGCTATACTCGTTAAAATTACGCTATTATATTTAAAAGAAACGGTTTAGATGTTAATGAATTCGTTACGTAATATTCAGTTTTCTGTAGTCACATACATGAATACGCCAATAGCAGTAATTTGCTTATGTTGGCGGCTTGGAGTTTTTGTTTTTGGTTTCAAATAGCAGACGTCGACAACTATGTGTTCATTCGATACTTTATAAACGTTTATGCATGTTCCTACTATTATACATATATTAGGGATGTCTCCAAAGACTTAAACACAGGAAATGAAGTATTTGAAATTTTGAATACAGGTAAATTGTCGAAATTGAGAGTTTGATGTGTCAAGTTACTTAAACGGCAACTTTTGTTACGTGAAAAAGTTTAAAAATGAGTTTAGTTATAGCACAATATATGTTTAAGGTATACATGAAACGCAAATATTGATCAGAAAGGATGCGAACTGTTAAGGGTGAAATGAAAGAAAAATCTCAAGATGTCTAAATATTTTTGGGGCTAAGGCTTACAAGTAACCGATTGCCCCTTTAGGAGGCTAAGTAAGTATGTTTGAAAGAAAATAAATAGCATTAGCATAGCGATTTTGCCAACCCGCTTTTTTAGAAATTTTATGAGTTAAAGAAGTTTTGTTTATCCCATAAAACTTGATATAGTGGTAAAACTAGGAAAGGTATACGATTGTGTCTTCAATGAGCATATTAAGTAATAGATCGATGGAAGTATTGAAATTTATCGAGTTTATATTTGATTATCACTAGGCATTAGTGATACTATTCATTGTAACTCTTATACAATTTCACCTAGAAAATCAACAAGTGCATTATATTACGCTTATCATTCTAGATTATCATTTGAATTGTGTGCACAAATAAACTATTTCTGATCTAGTGCATCCAAGTCTAAATTCGTTGTGTTCACCTCGACTAGCGCGATGCACTTACATTATTAGTAGCAAAGGGCATCGATGTTTCGTACAATTTACATTTTCGCATGTAAGCTATATTTCATGCGATAGTACAAGAATCGTTTTGAGACCTCTTGTGATGTCGACTTGACATTCCGACGGTCCCCTGTGCGTACTAAATCAATTGATAATACAACCGTGAGCACCCCTATCATCCTGTGATTACATAGTCCGCAATAGGGAATGAGACTCTTCTGACTCGTGTACGTTAGTGCAGTGAACTTTGGCAAGTAAAATTTAGTTTGCTACATACAGTCCAGCGAGGATCGTTGTTGACAATACTGCAGGTAAGTCATGTTGTTATGTTAATTTATAGATTTTTTGGTAATTTCTACTTTATATGTACCTATGCATTTTAATTAAAAGAAATCAAGCCTAGAGCATATCTTATATTTCTTCAATACATTAATTACGCTTACGAAAGCGAATTGAAATACGAATTTCGCTTAAAATTCAATGGTAATAAACTAACGCCCGGTTTCTGAAACACTGATCATCGTAGAAGTAAACTTTTCAGCTGTGAAATGCCTTTTCAAATATCATTTGAGTTGCCAAAAGGATTTTTAAGGTCTCTGAATTGATCATAATGATCTTCTTAATGATCAGAATGTATATAAAACATATAAATAAAAATACGGCTTAGATCGGAACCGAAACTGACGGTGGTACCATTGAGTAATATAGAAACCTTACATATAAACGCAGGTTTCACTAGAGTCGGTATTTTTTTTATTATGTATGGCTTCTTCACTACGACTGTTCTGTTTCTGAATCCCTATAAGATATGTGGGGTGCAGTAAAAGTTTCCGGAATGAATAAGAAAAAAATAGTATTAAAGGTCAAAAAGGAATTTATTGTTTTTTAAATATCGTCACTTTGAGTAAATGCACTTATTTTACAATTTTGAAAGCATTTGTAGCACTCCTCAGTGGTGACCTCATAAACTTATTTTTCATAATTATTCTTCGACAGCCTCTTCTGGTGATGAAAATCTTTGCCTTCTTGAATTGATTCTTAATTTTTGGGAACAGAAAAAGTGACAAGGTACAGCCAAAGACTTCCATTTTCAAATGTTGGTTTACTTTTTTAATATTGTTGATGTAAGTGGCCAGCTCCTGAAACCTTTAGTGTGACCTATGTATGTATGTAGGTATATATATATATATATATATATATATATATATGTGTGTATGTATATATGTATATATATATATACAAGAATTGCTCGTTTATAAGATAACAATATATTTTGGATATTCAAAATATTTTCATATGATTTATCGTATTCATTTCAGTCTATAACAGATAATAATAATTGTTGCGAAAACTGTCGCGTTCAACTAAATATTTTAGCTTCTCACTTTCCTATAACAAGTTCAAATTCATATTTTCATTTTAGATAGAACCTACATACATACAAACATACATACATACATATATATATATATATAATCGGAATCTCGGAAACGGCTCCAGCGATTTTCATGAAATTTAGTATGTGCGTAGATTCGGAGGCGAAAAAGTGATCTAGCTAGGTTTCATTTTTAGAAAATGTCCTTTTATCCCTGTTTTCAGGAAATGAAAAATATTATTCGAATATGACAGTAAATTTCACCGTAAAAAATATGTTATAATAGCTCGGGTAATCGGGTGGCCCCAAAACAGACGACCGTGGCTCGTATCACGATCATTTACACACTTATTTTTTTTTACTTTATATTCTACACCAGATCATTTTCGTTATTTTTTATTTTTTATTTCCAAAATACATGATTTACCAAAAAGAAAACGGTCCTCCGGCCACTAAGCGTAATATGAGTTACGCTGTAGACGTAACATATGTTATTTGTTTTTGGACAAGTGCTTGGCAGGTTTTCTATCTTTTACGACAACTAAACTGAATACAATATTCCAACACATTATGAATTTCATGATTTATATATTCTATCTATTCTAGCTTGTGACGATTCTTTAAGATAATCGGTCTCTGATAATTTCACTATTAAAAAACTTACTACTATTTTCACAGCACATGTACATATTTTGCTATGTATATGCTTAGGTAGTTTCCTTGAGTAGTAACAAATGAATATCGCATATAATTGGAATGCAGTAAGTTGGTGCGGTGACCTTGAAATATAGTTATAGTAATAGTCTGCAATTGATGTTTTAAAGTGAGTGTTGTTTGTCGAGCAATGAGACAGAAAAGCAAAACGTTTCTTTTGTTTTTTTTTTCTGTGTTCGAGTTCCTTAAGTGCGAATGTAAAGAGCTCAGAGCATCCGCTATCTTAAATTGGTACTCTGATACGTTTTAGCACGATAGAAGAAACTGGGAATGAGTAAAAATACAGGAAGTCCCAAATATTTAACGGCAAGCTTTCGTTAACTCTACATAGTGGGCAAACGGTGTGCTTAGGTCTTTCATTATGTTTTTTTTTATGTGAAAAGGTGGCAAACGATCTGACTGTTCACCGCATATAACCAAGTGTTGTGCGTCTATGGTATGCCTTTTTCATAAGGTACTGTCTATGTCACACCATACAAACGTACAATAGAGCAAGCAGCCTGATTGTGATTAACACTCATAGACATACGCAACATGGAGAGGATACAGAGCTCAGGGGGCAGACTGCTGCTTACCTCAATAAAAGGACGGGCGAAAGGCAAACATATTTATGCAATGCCCGTCTTTTTTTGATATGAAAAAGTTGCCAAACGAGCAGACGGTTCACCTGATGGTAAGTGAATACCGCCGCGCATGGACATCTGCTACACCCGAGGATTACAGATGCGTTGACAACATGCGTTTTCAAAAGAAAATTGGGCTCCGGCTACCTCACTCACCAGACGAAACGCGAAAGTATTTGTCATACTTCCACTTTACGCTGGTCTTTTGTGAGGTCGTGGTACTTACCATTCGTGCAACAGCCGAGACTGCTACCATCGTCTTCTGCAAAATTTTTGTACATCACTGAATTGTTCGGCCCATTCGTGAAAAGCAAGTTCTGTGCCCCGGCTAGTTTTCACTTCAATAAAAAAATGGAAATAAAAAAAATACGTGTTGTTTACTTTATATTTTATATGTAGTTATATTTAGTCATTTTATAACGTTGAAGATTTAAAGCCATTAATGGATGAATTATTTTCTTTAAATTTTTTAATTCAAAAAAATTTAATTTATGTGACCGTTTAATGTATACATTAACGTATTTAATTTTTATTGTGGAGGCGTACAAAACGTTCTGTCAGCGGTTCGCTATAAATAAATTACTTTTACTGCATCTGATACGTTGTCACGTTGAAATGTCACACTAGTGTATTATAAATATTTATTTATTTATTTAATCTTTATTGCACTTAAAATTATAGAACAAAGACGAGCTTAATGCTATACTGCATTCTCTACCAGCTAAGCCTCGGTAAAACAGAAATAAAATGACTAGTAGTATGATACGAAAAGTCATTAAAGGAATATTTTTATATTCTTATTGCCCTCCAAAGGCGATATTAAATTATTTTTAATAATATTAAAATACTATTTTTTACGAATTATTTTAATTCATATAGGTCATTTTTAGGCCTTGTAAATAAAATTGGAAGTTAATTGATTGCACAACAGCATTACCTTGTTTTTATCTTTACAAAAATATACATTTAGCTGACCAGGAATAAACAAACACACTTAAATGTTATCACACGTAATTAACTAGAACAAACAAGCCTTGCCAAAGTTTTTGCGAGAAGAAACTTCACTAAACTGCTAAAGCATACATACCTGCATGCATTGTATTTTTCAATGTATTCCGCCTTGTTGAACCTACTCCTAAGTAATACTGTAACTTTACATGCAGATATAAACTTAACAAACTTACAGGCTGACCGACCCAAAATCAAAAATATATTTATTCACATAGACGCTTGCGCGTTCTTATGAAATGTCAAAAATTTTACATAAAAATTAATACGTTCGTAAGTTACCACCGGTTCGGAAAGCAGTTTCTGTTGAGAAGAAACCGGCAAGAAACTTAACAGTTGCTCTTTTTTTAAAACGATTAGTTTACAATATAATAGAACAAGTATGTCATTTTAGCCTACGTGAGTATCAACAGCATTAACCACACACATTGGCGTCGTCAAGATATTCTGCAATGGTATAATATGCCTTAGCCATAAGTTCGCGTTTAATTTTGCGTTTAAATTCATCTAGTGGCAGACTTAATACCGATTGTGGGATTTCATTATACATGCGCACACTTTGCCCCATGAACGATCTATTTACTTTTTTTAGACGAAACAATGGTGTAATTAATTTGTCCTTATTTCTAGTATTTAATTTATGTCTGTCACTATTTTTTAGATAACAATTAAGATTATGTCTAACGTACAAGATATTACAATAAATATATTATTGCTCTTTTTTGAAGAATAAATATAGAATTTATATCAGATGCACTACCCCACAACAAAATGCCGTACGATAAGATGCTGTGAAAATAACTAAAATAAACAAGTCTGACAGTGTCGATGTCTGTTAGCTGTCTAACCTTCCTAATAGCAAAAACAGCGGAGCTTAGCCTACTCGCAAGAGATGATAGATGGGGACTCCACTGAAGCTTTGAATCTACTGTAATCCCCAAGAAAACTGCAGACTCAACAGGATTGAGGGATACGTTATTTAATAATAAACTAAAACTTTGCCTTCTCTCACTAGGAAGAGTAAAAAGAATACATTTAGTTTTTTTGGCATTTAATATCATATTATTCATGGTGAACCAGTGAAGGATATGCGAAAGTGCACTATTTACGTCGTCATAATTGGATAAATTTCGGTCAACCTTAAATATGAGTGATGTATCGTCAGCAAACAGTACAACATCACAAAACTCACTGGCATAGGAGGGGAGATCATTTATATATACTAGGAATAAAAATGGGCCCAAGATTGATCCTTGTGGTACACCCATTTTCATGGGGGACCCTGAGGAATTAACATCATTTATAGATACTTTTTGAATTCTATTACTAAGGTAACAGGTGATGAGATTGAGGGCGCTGTCACGAATGCCATAATAATCTAGCTTGCAAAGAAGGGTATTGTGATCTACGCAGTCGAAGGCTTTTGAAAGGTCACAAAAGACATCTAACGCATCTTGTGACCTTTCCCAGGCGTTATGCTTAACAAGTGCGACACCCGCATCGGTTGTCGACCTGCCTTTAGTGAATCCATATTGCTCATCGTGAAAAATTTTGTTCATATTAAAATGTACTAACAGTGGATTTAAAATTAGTTTTTCAAATATTTTACTTAGAGATGGCAATATGGAAATAGGTCTATAGTTACCTGGATCATTTTTATCCCCACTTTTGAAGACGGGGATTATCTTACTAAACTTCATAAGATCTGGAAATATTCCAGAATCTATACAGTTATTAAAAATGTAAGCCAAATGTGGTGCAATATATGGCATTATTGTGGTCATTAATTTTAACCCGTGACCATAAACCGGAAATGAAAAGGAAAATTTCTCGCTGAAAGGTTTCTCGCTGCAGCGAGAAACTTTACGCGAACCCACGTCTTCGGGATTCGCGCCCTGACTCTCTAACCCCTAAGCTAAAAGGCTGAATACCACACCGACGAAATTCTCAAAGTCCTTTATCTATATTATTTTTAGCATTTGAAGCAATGCTTGGCGCATCCATTGATATATCTTTCCAGCATACAAACTATTTCGAATATCGTTTTACAAGAATAATTCGAACGAGAGATGCCGCCATTGCTTTATTAGAAATTAAAAAATTTCTACTGTTTAATTTTAAGTGTAGAGATTAGCACAATAAGAATTTAAATTTCTAAAATAAATCATCACCTTCAATAACTTTATACGAAATGTACTTCCAACAAGGGCACGGGAAATGACATAAAAACAAAAGATTAAAAAAATACGCCTATAATTAAATAATTACTTAAATGTTTTAAGTGATTTTAAGAGTATATTGAAATAGGTACATTTGTATTGGATTCGATTCACCTTACAATGTTTTGATAAATATGTGTATATACGAAATTTTTACGTAAGATAGCAAATACCGTGCCAAGACAATCATATAATTTTAAAAACGAAACGAGCAAACACCGTTATCCATTTCCTGGCGATTGTATTTAAGGCTCCTTATTACCGTGCATATTGTCGCTTTAATTTCTGCTTCCCAATACGTTTTTTTTAAAATGCCTATTTTTATACCCAAAGGTCGAGGTAACTTGGTTAAAAGTGACTTCGTATTAAATACGAACGTATAACAACTATTAACGATAATTTTCTTCCTTTTCTTTTTTTTATATAAAGAACATTGCCATTACTTAGGGATAACATTATCCTGTGTTGTAAGGACGTTTTACGAACACAAAACACGTCGACAAACACCCAGATGCGAAACATACATTTGCGGGTCACACAAAAAGTTGCCCCGTGTGGGAATCGAACCGACTGCAACCATGTCGCCTTTGAGTTCTCTTGCTAATTCAACCAGAGCATTCACTTTTTCCGAGCAAATAACGCGACTGGGCGCGGAACCGGAAGATGCTGGTTAGAATACCGCAGCTCCGAAAGTTTTTGTTCATCTATCTTCAAAAATATACAATTTGAAATAAAGTCAATTATCTATGACTTATTACTGAAACTTTGTAGAGAAAACTCACCTGAGAAAAGCAGAGATTGTTAGCTATGATAGCTAACGCTCTCTGCAGATTATTGTTTATATGGACATAATGGTTCGATTAATATACATAGTATAAAACAAAGTTGTACCGCTGTCAGTCTGTCCCTATGTATGCTTAAATCTTTAAAACTACGCAACTGATTTTGTTGCGGTTGTTTTTACTACATAGAGTGATTCAAAAGGAAGGTTGACGTGTATAATACATTGCACCCGTGGGAAGAGGGGCGTGTCCTTAGTGGATATATAAATAAGGCTTCAACACCGATTTATTTCTATAGACGTATATCGTGAAATAAGAGCAGTTAGCTGAAGTCTTAACTACTCCGCCAGTCAATGAATTAAACATTTACTGATTGACGTGTATTGTTTACGAACTCCTCAGAACTAACTCTTCATTAATGTTGAAGAATCTAACTCTTTATGTTTAAATGGATTTTTCATCAATTTTAAAGACCTAACCTATTATATCGACCGCTTAGCTTAGTTGGTAAAGCGTCTAGGCGCGTAACCAGAAAGAAGCAAGTTCGAATCCCGCACCGCCAAAAGTTTTTATCCTTCTACTAAAATTCACATTTTATGTTTACATCTTTACTACAGTGACTCAACCCTACAAAACCCTAAAATAAATTGAACTTTCTTGAAATGCCACAAACGATATACATTGCGTTTCCTTTACAACAAACTAAAAAACGATCTTAAAATGTAATGAAAACAAAATCGTAGTATGATAAAATTTGATAAAATCAAGTTCGTCGGTATGAAGATTAGCCGTTCAGCTCAGTGGCTAGAGCGTCGAGCGCGTTCCGGCAGAACACAAGTTCAAATCCTAGCAACGATGAAAAACTTTTCGTCCATTTTTCTACAAACTTTTATATACCACCCTGAGTGTTGAAAATGCCACTATAAAAAAATGATATCCTGTAAAAATCCGTTTGCATTTCTCGCGTCATTAAAACCTAATGAATTCGCAATAAGCATCGCGTGAATTGTCGAAAAAAAACCAATGAAACAGCGGTGCGCTCGAACTCCCAAGGCCGCGCAGAATGCGGGTTGCTAATTAGACCACGAAAACTGTGGAGCAATCGTGTTAATCAGCATACTGTCGCAGTTTACGGAATGTAGTCGCGTTAATAACGTCCCGGCTATCGAGGTTTTAGGACTTATTACACGCGTATATATACTAATTAATAATTATTTAGGATACATTTTTACACAACATTCAACAATGAAGATGACATGTGGTGATTCATTGAAAACTTTCAATGAAAACTTTCTTTTCTTGAATAAAGTGAATTTAAGATTGTGAGTTTTTGTAGATAAAATTAAATTGTTGCCAGAATGGAGTCTATGTATAGAAAGATATTGCAAAAAACAAATTCAAATTATCATTTGGATTATCATTCTATAAAGGAGAGATTTTCAGATTTGATAGTGTAGACACTTAAGGATAGTCGAAACATAAAATTAATACTTCGCATGGCTTTCAACGCGAAGTTTAAAACAACGAATCCTTTTCATTGTAGTGAGATGCCCTTGCATTCGATAATGCAACATTGCCTTTTGGGAAGACCTTTGCGATAGGTCAATGTGTTAAAAGCTATTTATAGCATGCGAAACTTACGAAATAAATCTCGGTGATAGTAAATTCTGATTGAACGACAACTTTTCGCGGTAAGCGCTATGAACATTTACGTCTGATATATTACAATTTAAATTTATCACACGCAAGTAGTAAACAACTAAGTGAAAGACATGACTCTCGGCTAATATCAATTGCTATGAGGCGGCGATCGGAATGTATAGCTTGAATACTGACCATTAAAACGTCTAGACATGTTGCAGGCTGCGTCCAAGGAAGTTGTCTAGTTATGCGATTGCAAACCGCCTAGCGAATAAGGCGATTGCGACAGTGCCACCGGTTTAGAGGGAGGCCTATGCCCTTATTGGTCATTGATCGATCAATTGTAAATTGAACGTAAAAGGAAAATATGTACGCCGGTAGACATATTACAAGGAGACATAATAGAAATACGTGTACTATTATGATGCCAATGGAAGGTATAACAAGTATGGGCATATTAAAAACATACATTTTATGTTTGATGTGTTTACCACACGAATTGTTTGAATGCAATATTTTAATAAGCATAATGACTACATGAACATAATAATTATGCTTGTTACTTGATAAATTGATAGAGTAAGTAGCAAGAATTTGTATACTGTAGTGTAATGTACACTTAAAACGTAAGCTCGTGAAAGCGTTGAGACAGCTTTCGATACTTTTAAGTGAGAAAAATACATTCATATAAACTAAAAGTAACAATAGATGTTGACATTGATAAGGCTTTTGAACCTAATTCATTGGCGATACAAAATCTGTTCATTATTTATTTATTTACTAAAAAAAAATATCCTGTAACGTTGCTCGTTATAGACAATAACGGCAAACATATCGTGACCCGCAAGCCGATTCTAAAGGGAGCGGAACTAGCAATTGCGTGCCGCATGTTTTTGTTTATGGCGCTTCTTACGATCGAACATTAAATTATCCTTAACTGACAGATAGATTTTAATTGTGCGTTAAACGGCGCACGAGCGTGCTAACTCTCGTTGTTACTTTGATGATGAACTGAATGAAGTTGTTATGTTCTTGGATATAATTGCCTCAATACGGTCATAATCATTGTCTAAGATGGAGTAATTGATAATAAGATGATTAAAAATCAAATTAAAACGCAATATAGTGTTTAACTTCTGCGTTTTGTCTGGTATGTGTATTGTGTTTAATCTGGTATGTGTACTAGCTAGCTCGCTTGCCACCTTCTCATATAAAAAATGACAAAACTTAACTCATAAAAAGATATAACAATAGCTAACAAATCTCGGTGCAGATTCTAACTCAAGTTCAAACGTTACGTACGCGCAGCGGTTTTAACATTATAAATAAATAATTGCCTATCATAACAGTCATCAGAGTTATGGGCAATTTGTCTTCCTGGTGTATTTTTAACTTTGTCGATAGGTGACCAGTTTGATAGGATTTTTTTTATTTTCAGATCTTGTATGCGTAATTTTAAATATAGAACATTTTTTTGTGTTCAGAACGGAAGTGTACTCGATAAGTTTATTTGTATTTACGTTAAAATATTTTATAACGGTGAATGGGAAGTTTACGTGTCTTTTTTTAAATCAATACTATAAAAAGGAATATAAAAGGGAACAAGAAAAGATATACCGCTGCTTCACCTTTGTTAAATTCCTCCGCTGTTTAAGAGTTCATATTTGTAGATTTTGGTACGTTCTTTGATATATTCAAATGTCAGGTCCCTTAATACGGCATGAGATGGCTCAAATTACTACCAAAGAGTTAAGAGCTGAAAAAATCTTAAAATCAGATATATCATCGAGCGAGAGCGATTCAAAACTCTAATCAAATTATTAATGCCCAGTTTCCGAAATGATCATCGTAGAAGTCAACTAATCAGCTGTCAAATGGCTTTTCAAATGTTATTTAAGTTGCAAAAAGGATGGTTAAGTCTCTGTGAATTGATCAAAATGATCTTCTTAATGATCAGAATGAATTCTATGATGATCAGGCGTATCTCAATTTGGGGTAGTTTTTTACAAAAAAAAATCACAGACTCAATATAAGATATCGTATCTGTCAAAGTCAATAAAAAACTGAAATACGCCGCGTCAAAAAATAGGCGAAAGTGGTTTCGATCAATTTAATTGGATTCAACTTGTGATAATCGCTGACATTAAGGCCACGTATTTGAATTAGTGATTGTTTTAAATGTAATTAAAATTTTACAATAGCTTTATCTGGCGATATATGTGAACGAATGGCTAATTCCATTATTCGTAACAATCTGAGACATAACCCGTTTAATAATGTACATTATTCAGAACTTCCTTGACTTTAGTTTTTTTCTTGTTTGTAACATAATAAGATAATCCTTATTATTAAACGTCCAACTAGTTTCTCATTTGAAATACGTATTCTATTCAACTTGAACACTGAAGCAATTCGATAGACAACTAACAGTATCAACAAGATCCAGTTTTTTTATAATAAGGAATAATTTTTTCAATCATAAACCGTGGATTATTCTATTATAATTCGCATTCATTAAAGAACATTATATATAAAATTTGTTATATAAAACTCATGATAGCTCGGTGTCCGAGCGCTCGCTTTTAACTCAATATATTCGAGCAACACGAGTTTCAATCCCACTAACAGAAAAATCACTAGGAGAACCTGCATATTTTCAAAAACATTCTATAAAAAATATATCCAAGAATTGTAAAGCCCCTTAGTGCCTTAATGCACTATTCACAGATGAGGGATTGCCCAGCGTGGGTCACGTATATCCTCACATAAGAATTGAATTGTAGTTATGTCGTCTCACTTTTCTTTTGTTTATACCTCTTTTAAAACTGTTGCCGGCAAAAAATCTATCGCAAAACCATGTTGAAATAAGTTATTAATTGAGTGCCTAAATAAAACCAAATTGCGACCATTACCGTCGGTGTTTTTAACTCTTTTAACGTAATATTAATTCGCAGAATTGTGTCCGGGTTTGTTTTATTAAAAAACTGCACTTTTGAAGTATACCACAAAACGAATCAGATCTTCTAAAGGGTTGTTTATCGGAATAACCACACCAACGTATAATCCAACGTAAAAACCCTACAATTTTCCATATAGCGCGGTCCCTACGCAACAAATTTGCATTCCTTTAAAACGCCCAACTGCCTCGAAGGAGTCTGGTATATCTAGGATTGCGTCAATCTTATTGATTATTCAAAACCAATTACTACACCTTTGTTTACAGTCTAGAATAGTCCGTCTATCTAATTTACGCAATGGTTATAAATAAATTCCCAACATGACTCGTTTTCAAATATCAATCAGAACCAAAGTATGTTAAAAATAACTTTCTATAGTCGGTGTTTGCTCTTTTTGATGTGTGAAGATGGCGACGAGCTGGCAGTTCACATGATGTTAACTGATAACCGCCGCCCATTGGTAATTGCAACACCCGTAGGGTTGCAGATGGGTTGACACGTTTTAATAAAGTGGGACCTGGCTACCTCAGTCAGCAGACGAAACGCAGAGATATACTCGTAGCACTCACACACTTCACGCCGGTCTTATGTGAGGTCGTGGTACTTACCAAGACGGATCTGCCCATGCGTGCAACAGAGAATAGTGTTGCGTGGCCTTACCACTGCTGTATTCCACAGTTACAGCTCCTTATGCTTCTAATAATGCCTTATGATAATGCTTAGAGCCGTTGTAACACGCGATATAAATTCGCTTTCCGTTACTAGTATTTAGGTTTCATGTAGATAATTAAATAAATTTTATAAATATTTCAGGGAACTATGCTTTTTGTCCTATACTAAGCTACGCTTATACTGTGGGCACTTGCTAGCTGATAAACACACATTTCTCTTGTAAATAAATACAAATTATAAATATACTATCGGACCGGGCAGAAATTGTCCTGTAAACACGACTTAAATACGATAACTCAAAACAAAAATTGAATCTGAACCATTCTCGAATCGAACTGAAGACACACAAAAAATTTCATTAAAATCGATCCTGCCGTTTAGGAGGAGTTCATAGTGACTGCTAGATTAGTTGGGATCGAACCCACACACTCTGGCGTCAGAGTAAGGCTCATTATCTATTAGGCGAATCGAGTCGTAACAAAAATATAGCTGATTGCATTTTGAATATACAGCGTGTCGTTACAACTGCGACTTTACATGAAAACACATATAGAGGATAACTTTTTAAAGACTGGTTGTCCCATGTTTCCTCTTCTTACTTCGCTGGTGACGAGGAGGTGCCAGTTGTCTTGCCCGATGAGTACCCGTGGTTTCACGTCTTTATAGATGAGGTACTTACGGATGTCTACGAGGTGTTGACAGTCTTCCACCAGTTTCTTGGAGACACGTTGTGACGACACTTGTAAATTCTTGACCGTGCGTGCTTGTATTTCTTCTTCCCGGTTGTTGAGATCTTTCAGCGTGATGGTGACCCTTCTTGAGCACGACTCGGATGTCTTCAGCTCGTTGATCGTTTCTATCTTCAGTGGGTCGGTGGGTCCCTTGGCTCCCACGCAATTTGCTATGGCGTCGTCTATCAGAGTGACCGTTGACCCGTCGTCCATCAGTGCATAAGTGTTCGTTATTTCCCGTGGTCCCCTCACTTGAACCGGGAGAATTTTCAAGTAGGATTGCTTCCTCTCGATGGTCCAAGCAGAGTTGATGGCTTCTGGCGCAGCGTCGCTTTCTTTATTTTCTTCTTTATTCGGTGGCTTCGTATGATGCAACATTCTGTGGTGAAAGTACTTACAGTTGTCTATGCCGCATGGTCTGTTGCGGCAGTTGTGCACCTTGTTCCTGAAGCGAAGGCACCGAAAACACAGGCGTTTTTTGCTTTCGCCGTGTCCCATCTGTCGTTGATGTTGCTGCGTTTGAAGCGTTCACATTCTGTTATAGTGTGACCAGATTCTTCACACACGGGGCACTTTGACTGTGGTGGTTTCTCGATGACGTTGTTTATCTTCTGTGGTCTTCTCTGTACAGTATGATGTACTATCGGCTCGGGTAATGCGTATGGTGCGCATAAGTCGGCTTCTCTTCGCAGGAACTTTACAATTTTCATTAGGTCGGGAGATTCCTTCGGTTGGTTGGCTGCGAAGTCGTAGAAGCGATATCGAAGTGTCGGCGTAAACTTGTCGACGATGGTCTTCGCTACTTCTGGGTTGTACATGTAGTGCATGCAGCTGAGTGTTTATAAAGTAGCCGTGATGTTGCTTACTTTAGTTGCGAAGATGCATATGTCCCTCGGCGACTCGGTGAGACGTGGCAGTGAACGAAGAGCTTCTATTTCCATAATTGCGATTGACTCTGGTCTGCCGAATCTTGATTCTAATGTCTTCATCACTGTTGAAGGGTGTGCGCCGGTGATGAGCAGCCCCTCGACGGCTTCTTTCGCTTTCCCACTAAGTTTCTTCGCAGCCGATTTACATTTTCGACTGTGGAGAATGTTTCTTCAGTTTCATAATATGCAGCGCGAAAGGGTAGCCATTCTTGATGTGCTCCGTTGAAGTGCGGTAGCTCGATGCACTTCGGTCGCTGTGCGGCATTGACAGCTTTGGTGATCGCTACGGCCAGTTCTGTCAGGTCGGACTGTGCTCCCGCCACTGTTGAACGTGTTGGCTGCGGTGGGTGATGCTCGTCGGTGGCGGTCTTTTTGTCGATAGGAGCCGCCTGCACCCTTGTGGGTACGTGAGATTCTACCCAGTTGTCGACACGTTCGTCTATTTCGATCTTCGAGCAGGCGGAGTCGTCGTCTTTTTCGTCGTCTTTTTCGTCGTCCGTGTCTTCGGTTTCCATGGCTGCTATTCTGGCTGTGGCGAGTTCAACCTGTAATCGTAATAATTCTTCCTTGGCCTTAGCAATCCTGTGTGCTTTCGACTGGCCTCGTATTGAACCGCCTTTTCTCTTGCCTGGTGAACGGACGTCGACCTGTTTTCTTTGTTCTGTTCTACTTTTTCCCGCAGTGGCCGTAGATGCCCCCACAGATGCCGTGAATGTGGCTTGAGCGGGGGGCGCTTCGATGGCAGTCGTGGCGGTGGACGTTGTTCTATCAGTGGTTTGTTCGGTGGCTGGTGACTCCTCGACGTGAGATGTGGCTTCGCTGCGTTCCGTAGCCTGCGCAATGCACGTTTCAGTGTGCTGGATTGGTAAAGAAACAAGAATGTCGTGAAGACAGAAAGAACACTGTTTTATTTTCAGACGTTTTGTACAAGTTTTTTCTTATGCAATAAAACGTTCTTCTAGTGGCTGCAGGCTCCTCCTCTTCCAGGCTGCAGGGCTTCTTTCTTGCTGACTTCTTCTAGTTGCTTGTTCCACTGGTAGATCTTGATGCTCGTCGACTGCGATGATGCCCCGAAACGCCGCTATATTTATGTGATCCTGTGGGAATTAATTCCTGCTCTCTGATTGGTTGTCGTATTGGTATCCAATCAGAGAGCTTACATTTTTTCTTTGGCACCCTCTTGGTGTGTTACCTTAAAGAATTCGAGGTCTTATGACTATATTACAAATAATTAAATTTAATTAATTACGATAACACTATGAAAATACACTTTTTCCCTAATTATTTTATCGTACTAATTTTACAACATATGTGTTAATAGTCATATAAAACCAGTTATACAATTAAAATCTTATAGTATTTCATTATACAGACATTTTTATAGGCAATCTAAAATAAGCAAGTTTTAAGCAATTATTTCGACTTACGTTACATGAATTAAACAGTAAATTACTTTTACAAACACTATTAAACTAAGTTATCCCGCACAGTAACTTATACGAAGTGTGCACAATAAAGCCGTGACCGTAATATCATTTCAAGTGAAATAAAAACGCAGATTACATTTGTAGCCTGTCTGGGAGGCATAAAGGCAGGCCTACAGTTGTTATGAGGAAGTCGAGGTAAAATGTCAAGGCTGTAACACAATCGCGAAATCCTGACCTACGATTCTTAGTCATTTGATTCCATCTCGTTTCAAAAAGTGGAGCAGCGAACTTTCTAATTGCAACCGTAGTTTGCACGAGGAATACTTCCTTTACCTTACTCGTAGCAAGTACACATTGTTTTATATATTCACAGTGCTCGCGTTTGAAAAGGATATTTTAATTACATTTTTATTACGATTTCAATGCCCACCTCATATTTCAAACATGCGCTCAGTGCCGTTTATAGATTTTTATTGCCGCGCGTTCGCTTCCTCGATTTTTCAGATTCATGTTTTAATGCGATTTTATTAATTAAAAGGTAAACGCAATTACAGCTAGTAAGGTGTTATGTGCGCATGCATTAAAGCAAACTGTGGTAGTTAACTGTGGTAGAGCCACGCAACAATATTCTCTGTTGCACGAGTGGCAGGTCCGTCCGGGTGAGTACCACGACCTCTCAGAAGACCGGCGTGAATTGGAAGTGTTATACTTCTGCGTTTAGTCTGGTGAGTGAGTGAGAATTCATAAAAAAGTGGCAACGCATCTGCAACTCTACGGGTGTTGCAATCGTTTAATAGACGGCGGTTATCAATTAACATCAAGTGAACCGCCAGCTCATTTGCCACCTTCTCATATACCAAAAAATTACCGGCTCAGTAAACTCGCCAACTGCGAGTCGCTTTGGGGCTTCAACCTTTGCAGAGGCTATACCAAGTAAAATAACAGCCTATAGGTACATGATACCATCAATGTATCCGAATCGTGCAACCTTAGTTCAAATCCCGGTGCTAGCGGGATCATGCGGTGCATGAAATTGCAAGTTTAAGTTTGCTGACTTATTACGTGCTCCGCGGTGAAGGAAAACATCGTGAGGGAACCTGAATATTTTCGAAATAATAACAAAAAAAAAATGATATTTCGAAGATATGTGAAGTCCGCACAACCGTAGTTTAAACGATGTTCTTAAGTAAACAATAGTATTAAATAACAAACGCTTTTATGTTATAGTGTATTCTAGAACATATCCTTTCTTAATTTATGATACCAAATCTTGAATTTACATTTGAAATCGTCTATAAATTAAAGATCACAGAATATTCATGCGATCCATATCACAATATCATAAAAATGGTAGCACGACATATACACGAACAAAGTACGGTACCTGTTAGAATCGTAAACAGTTGAATAATTATGTTGGTTTACGTTTTTTTCTATTTCTTTATATATGAAGGAAATGAAACGTTATTATTTCCTGACTTCAGTCTTTTTATTTGAACAAGTTACTGGTAACAACAGGTACTGTATGTTTTCCAGTGCCAGTCGATAGTTGATGTAAAATGAATAGGGAGCAACTAATATTAACAAATATTACTACGTTCGTTTCACTAACAAAGGGAAATCAATGGATCGCTATGTCAAAAAAAAGTAATAAAAGATCTTGGTACTCTCAACATTAAATTTTTAAGTCAACATTATTGATTTTAAAAAACACTACAAAAGATTGTGTACATGACATGTATTGTGTATAAGATACTATGTATAAAATACACAATACATTTCAAAGTTGTTTTTAATAGCAGTTTGAAAATCTCACATAAAATCACTTGTATGTATATCACAAGTTATTTTTTTACTAACGAAAAATAAACCGACTTCAAATATCTCGCTTTGTATTCATTTTAAAATTGATTTTCAAGATTTTGCTAGGTATCTTCGGATCCCTAGATCCAGTACCAATGAAATTAATATGGGACGACATGGAAAGCACCAGATTTCAAATGAAAAAATAATCATCAAAATCGGTTCCTCAGTCAAACGTTCTCGGGTAAAAAAACATTTAACAAAATACAGTCGAATTGAGAACCTCCTCCTTTTGAAGTCGGTTAGAAAGGGACCAACCATCAGTACAATTTATAACTGAATTGTTTATAACTCAATACCATAATTTCTTTAAGTTGCAGACGCATAATATCCCCCACAAAATTTCACACAGACTAATAACAATAATGTTTCATTCGTCAACTGTAAAAACTAATCCTAGTCTCGATTGATCAAAGTTCTCTCTTGTACATTCTCACAACAGGTGAGAATGTGCAATGAGTTTAATACACTTATTTCCACAGCTTCACTCGAAATATTGAATTTTTTAATGATCCTTCAGATACGTTTTAAAAATGACGTACCTAATCATATCATGTCTCTAGGATTTTCTTTTTAATTGATTAATTGCTCTCGATATCACAAATTCTATTGCTGTTTTTATTATTATTAATTTTTAATTACCACATTAATTTTTCAATGTGCTGTCTAGCATAATTCCTTATTGTCTATTAAATAAAATAATAGCCACAATGTTACTAATCTTATAAATGCCTGTCATGGTGTGCATATTAGCATCAAGCTTAATGTGAATTTTATTCTAAAACGCATTAATATGTCAACCGTCGGTGTGTATACTATATTTATACTACTATAAATGTATAAATAATATCTTAATAAAAAAGTAGACAACATATACGATTATTAACAACTCGGCGACAACATCCATGGAAGTTTCGAAGACCAAAGAAAGTAGCTGATAAGGCGTTATTAACTAATGAAGTTAGGAATGGGATCTCTATATATGTATGTATATTTCCCTATATATTTCAATCGAACACTTTTTAGCTAAATCATTTTAAAAATAAAAAGATGATCCTTTGTGATGTTAGAACATCAGCTTTATTAGTTTACAAGTCCATATTTTTAGTAACCAAAAACAAGACCAACTTCAAATATCTCGCTCTGTATTCATTTTATAATTGATTTTCATATGTTTTATAACACAGTACTATAATAATAACAAATAGGATACGGATACTATGGGGGATTTATTTTTGTCGTCTATTTCCTTTTAACGTTTACGGTTAATAATAACCGGATATAAATGCACAGAGTATGTATAGTATTAAATTAATAACCATATCCGGAATCAAGCTCAGGACCAGTGACGCTTAATGGTCAAAAGGATACTCGATATGGCTTCTAAAGATTCTTCAATAGTCTTTTTTTTCTATTTAAAAAACATTGCCCTTACTGTACTGTACTGTATTACATTATCCTGTGTCGTTAGGAAGTTTTACGTGCATTTCATTTGGAATCTGGAATAGGTAGTTATTTATGGAATAAACTTAATTTCTAATAATTTCGTGTTATTTTCGTCTCTATGTTAAAAATGCGATGAGCATTTCTAATTATTAACCTCTGCTTTTATCCGACCTAGGCGGGGGCGGCGAAACATGGGAATCATGTTGATAATCGCATTGCCCAGGTTTTTCACGGCTGACGAATAAACAACCAGATCAGGAATAATTATCTGTGTAACCAATACCGGTCTCATGTGGGAATCGAATCCACGGCCCCTGGCGCAGAGTTGCCAGCAACTGCGTCACCAAGTCATCGATATAATACGATAACTTCTCTATATAATTTTTAGAGCTTGCCTTTTGGTCGTATTTTTAAGTTGTTTATTTAAGTAACTTTTAAGTGTGGTCCACATTTCATGTGGACAGTTCAAATAGACCAGGATCGACATGGAAAGGGTTAGATCCATTACCATAAACCACGTCATTTGTGGCGGCAAAAAATCTGCCACCACAAATGACGTTCAAAATGTTCACGTACGTCAGCAAACTAGAACGTTTCGGGACATACTCTATTCAAATACGTATTTACTTATTTCAAACCAGTTCGATTAATAAACGCGTACACGTACGATTAAATTAGAAAGCGTGCTAATTATTATCAGCAATAAATAAACATTAATCGATTTGGCAATGGGAGTCTTTTATGAGTCAGGTGATGCGATTTCTGATCGCGGACGTACATAGACCTTTCGTGACGTAAACATCCAGTTATTTGACTACCGCTCTACGTTACAATTGGGAGAGTTCCTAACTTTATTACACCTGGTCTAATGGCTGGTTCATATAATATACTGTATGGAAGAAATATGTATCGATCGCTCGCTTTTAATTCAATATTATCGAGCAACCTGATTCCAATACAGGCGCTAACAGCAATGAAATTTTTTATTATAATTTAATTCCTGATTTCGCACTTACTGTACTCGATGGAAAAGAATACGTCATGGGGGAAACCTGCATATCTAAGGAATAATAACTGATCCAAACAAGTCACATATTATTTCTATGAGGCACGACGTGATCCAAGGACTTCAGACGTAGGTTTGAAATGTGAGAGAGCAGTATTTTAATTTGATTTTGAATGATTACCGCCGCTCATAAACACCTTTATTGGGTTGCAGCTGCCTTGTTAACTTTCAAAGTAGTGAGTCAAGTCAACTCGACAGATGAAATCCAAAAGCATAGTTCCCTCCCTTCATTGTAATATGTTCATATATAAGCCCGTGGCACTGGTTAGAAAGAGCCTGAACAGCCTCTCCCTTAAACAATAAATTCCAAAATTCAAACAAAGGCAAATGAAGCAGAAAAAACCGATCCGAAAAAAAATTGAGTCCGTTATATTAAAAATTACAGATTTGAATTAAGAACAAAAATGAGCAGTCAGATACTCTCTGCTCTGAGATTTATAATCGCCGTAACCTACACATTACGAGCAGGATAAGACTTAAACACTTTTTTATTTGCAAATAACTAGATGTCAGTCCCGGTGAGATCCGTTCGACTGATTAAAATTCTCAATGCAGACAACTAGTAGACAACTTATTTTATGTTACTAATATAGAATCACTTAATGTATCCTAGACACTGTAATAGTTGAGTCAAGAGTTAAATAAAGATTTATTGTTATGTATAGCAAGCGCCCATAATTATTTCTTGTCATCAACACTGTTTCGGTTTATCGTTTTGAATATTTCCCGGTAACATAAATTAAACCGTACTATCATATTTGGAGACCGTACAATACAAGCAAACTAAGCTCCTTGTCAACTGACGTCTTTGGCACCTGGGTATTACCTATTAAAAAAAAACTTTTACTGATTTACTCACCGTTATTATCCCTTTTATTACGTTTTAAAAAAGTTCCACTCATAGAGAATAAACCCAAGCTTGAAAATAACAGATATCGAGCATAATTTTTGTCTCTTTTTTAAAGGGACTATAATGTCTTAATTTTTCTTTATTTCTAGGGCTTGCTTCGTCGTTGGCATGATTCGAACCTGCGCCGCGATTTGATTTCTGAATCTGCTAGTACTATTTTTACACTACGGTCTACATGATCTTCATAAGTACACACAAATATCAACAATAATAATAAATATATCTTTTTTATCTGTGGTAGGGCCACGCAACAGTCTATGCTGTAGCACGAATGGGCAGGTGCGTCCCGGGAAGTATATGTCACACTCTATTTGTACACGAAAATAGAAAAACGAGAATCGTTGCTTGATTCGGGGATGTATACACGACTTTCAATAAAAGTGTGTTTTATTTATGTGAAAAGGCGGCAAGCGAGCTAGCGGTTCAACTGATGGTAAGTGATAAACGCCGCCCATTGACTCCCCGTAGGGTTGCAGATGCGTTGCAAACTTTTAACAAAGTGGGCCCCGGCTACCTCAATCACCAGATGATACGCAGAACTATGATACTTCCACATCGCGCCAGCCTTCTGTGAGACCTTGGTATTCGGATGAGCCTGCCTATTCACGCAACAGCAAAACGTGCGTGGCCACCACGGTTAATATATAAAAAATGTTTCAATGGTCAAATGGTCTACCAATAAATTTTATGTTATACTTTAAAAAAGGCGCTGCTTAGAAGAGCTGAATTGAAATTTTTATTTATCGATCTTTGTTATTAAAAGCGGCAAAAATTTGAAAGGTCGCTTATTTCTATGGAAACCGAAAAACGAATGAAGCTAAATATTTCTGAATAATATTAACGTAATATTTTTAGACAAAATAAAAACGATTTCATTTTGATTAGATTTAAAAATATGTATACCTTTTCAGAAGGTCCGCTATGCCTTGGAATGCATATGCCAAAAATATCCATACAAATTTTTATCTCAATCGGATGAAGGTTGCGCGAACCCGTAGTGTAGGCTCAGAAGAATCTTAGTTTCTTATAAATAATTACTTTATTTTATATATAAATATATATATATATATATATATATATATATATATATATATATATATATATATATATATATATATATATATATATATATATATAAACGGATTTATTTTATGTTTTTTTTGTTAATATTGTATTGTCATCTAAATTAAATGTGTGCACCAAATTTCAGATCAATCTGACAACGGCAAGGTGCTTAAATTTCAATTTCTAATTTTGACCCAAATAAATTAACAAACAAATTCCGTACGGGTCGAGCTAAATAAAACCGTTTAAAAACAGCCAAGTGTGAGTCGGACTCGCGCACGAAGGGTTCCATAACTATCTATAAAAATGGCAAAAAATCATGTATAAAACAGACATCATTTTTTTGCCGGAGCCCCGCTTAATCTGTTTTTAGTACAGCGGCAATAGAAATACATCATCTGTGAAAATTGTCAAATTTATGAACTGTCTAACTATATGTAACTAGTGACAGAGTGACAGACAGAAAGACAGACAGACAGACAGGCAGGGCCGGTTTAGTGATAGGGGCCCGTTTTATCCTTTTGGCACGGAACCCTAACGCATTTCACAAACAATTCATTGTTTTGAATAAATCGATTCGTTCATATTTATACGCAAGCACTAACTGGCTTCTTACAACAAAACGGTGCCATTATAAACGAAATTGGCTGCCCGCGCCCACATCAATACTTCCGTACCAAATATGTTAGCCACAGACTCCGAGTTGTTCACGCATGCTGAACTCGAATGGGCACTTCTTGACGAGTCGTGAAACTTACCACGCGCAGCCTTGCCCGCCCGCATGTAACTGTCAGTCGATAGGTGTGAGTAAACAGGTCCGTTGAAGGCCACCTGAACAGTCAAATATACACTGTAGTATATAGTAGTACACATTATTCTGGAACAGTTTCGCTTTCAAGAGTAACGCTATGCCAAGCGGCCGCAGTGAAGCGTGTGCCGCCGTTTCCACAGCACAGTCAGTTGATTGAGCTATTTATATGATAATAAATTGCGTGTTATCTTAAATAGCTTCTTCATCTTCATCGCCGTTTGTTTATTAAATTAGATATAAACGATTTTAATGAAAGACCTCGTGATCAGCGATCGTTTTAGAATTAAGAACACAAACATCAACTTATAAACGCATCAAACTACATCTAAATGTTTATTTTTGTACTCGTCACATTACGTATCAAAGAAATTTTAGCGATTGTTGACGAATGTACTTTTCCCGCAGTAAATGTAGATATGTTTTAAATGAAGTTATTGGCATTATAACTATTTGAAAAATGACCAATTTTTTTTAAATAAATTGAAATGTCTTACAAAACCTTGGTAATAAATGTGATCACTTCGCCGTATACTATATTAAAAGAATATCCTATATATGGTTTGAGTTTTAAGACTAGACCATGTAAAATACAAGCTTTGTTTTAATATTATAAAGGTTTTTTTTCCATTCGCGAAAATATCCTTTTCTATTCATTTCATTCAGGTATAAGATCAGTAGCTCAAATTCTATTGGCACGTAGACATTGATTTCAGACCCAGCTTACATACTATAACAGCAGTGTCAAGTGAATTAATGACTATTTTGTTCCACCCTCATTCTGTATATGGCATGTATTTCAATTATTTTAAGAAATTGCTACGTACGTATATTCTTAGAAGTATAATCAGCAATAATGAAGTGTCACGCAAGGAACAGTTTGGACGACCTTATGTTGCTTACGGAAAAGCCTATTTTCAACATTCCCGCACCGCAATCAGACGACCTCGACGAAGTTAGCAAAGCCATCGCCTCGAAGCACAGGCTAATTCTATTTTTGAATTTATGAATCATCGCAGGTTATGAGTATTTGCAAGGACGTAGTTAGAGATAACTCTATATTTGGAACTATGAAATCGTGTACACGTCGCTCTTGATAAACGAAGCTTCCGTTTCATAGATTGAAGGAAATGTTAGTGTTACAATAAACCGGAATCACAACGGAATTACCCATGTGAACGTACCAGACAAGAAATAAGCTATTGACATTGCTTTGTCCGTACAGACATCGTTGTTCGTTTAAAAAAGCCCAGATGTACTATTTATTTAACGAATATTGTGAACTATCACACAGTTAAAATTGGCATAGTGAAAGCTTGTTGCAAGTTTTCTATGATGACGTACATGTGGTATAGTCAACGCATAATGTGATCATCACTATAGTTCTATTGCTATCTTGAAATACGAAATATTGTCCATTATACTTCGTAGCTGTAATAATACTACTTTCGGCGCGACGACAACGCAACGGAAACGCGTTACGGCGATGGCACCTTTATATAGCATCCGTTTTTAAATATTTACGTTGTATGTATCTAAACTATACATAAGTATTTAAATTAAATTATCATTAATTACTTATTTAAAATATAAAAATATGAATAAATAATCATAAAAAATAGAATCTCATTATAGAAATGATTATAATAATGTTGTAAAGTAAGGGCCTTTATATGTCCTACTACTGGGCAAAGGCAGTAGTACTCCTCTTTAAAGAGGGTATCGGGGCATAGTCAACTAGGCAACCGCACTGCGGATTGGCAGACTTCATATCTTTGGAAAAAGCTTTGTTATTATTTAGAAAATATGCAGCTTTCCTCACGATGTTTTTCCTTCACCGCCGAGCACTTGATAAGTCAGCACTTAGAATTGACAATTTGATTGGTGCTAGCACCGGAAATCGAACTCAGGTTACTGGAGTAAATTGAATTAACGGCGAGCGCCCCGACACTGAGCTATCACGGCTCAATGTATTATGTATACAGCGTGTCGTTAGCATCGCGACAATAAATGACCACACATATAGAGGAAAAGTTTTAAAAACTGTATTAAACATTTACATTCTTTAAACATCAATATTTACCGAGTTATAAAATTTTCCAAAACAAACAATTTTAGAACAGCCTTACGCATAAAACGGTAACGTAAAGTTCATTTGTACAGGTCACAAAGCACATGAATGGGTTAAATGAATTTGAAAGAGATACAACATACTGTTAGAAAGAGAGATTTGTAGTGTTGCGGCACCGAATGAATAAGTGTCTGAACGTATGAACCAGTCAGTTTTAGTCATATAGGCTATAACATACTGTTAGAATTGCGCGAGTTGTATAGGATGTTACAAATTTTGTTTCTTTTTTATTTAATTAGTTCGTTTGAAAAATGTATTTTTTTAATTATGGTTTTTTTTAACGTTTTATATTTTTTATGATTATTGGCAAGTAGCGTTAAACGTGTGTTAATTTATTGTCGCGGTTGTAACGACACGCTGTATTTTATTTACTAATATTTTTTTATTTTAAATTAATAACCAATTTAATTTATTTTTAAAGTGTATTAATAATAATTTGCTAATATTTATTTTTATTTTATAGGTTTTTAAAATTTTACTTCAACCGCATGTAAAGGTTACACACTTATTTCTTTACGGAGATTAACATATAAGTATTGTAAACGGCAAACGAATGACAATGTTTTAAATTATTAGCAACTAGCGACCAGCCCGGCTTCGCACGGGTGCAATGTTTTATACATATAAACTTTCCTCATGAATCACTCTATTTAGTAAAAAAAAAACCGCATCACGATCCATTGCGTAGTTTTAAAGATCTAAGCATACATAGGCACAGACAGACAACGGGACGACTTTGTTTTATACTATGTAGTGACTAGTGATCAAGCAAGTTGAGGTTGTATTTACGGCCGTATTCTACTCGTATCCTATTTAAATTCTATAGCTTCTGCTTTTGTATTTCCACTAAAAGTAAACTGTTCTATATCTGTTTATTTAATAATTATACATTTTCAGGAGTCTGCTCACTATACCGTACCATATCATGACCGTGCTATGAACGTATCAGGATCGGAAAGCAACACGATAGGCTCTACTATACCTAATAGAGAGTATCAATTGCGTATCATACCCGTACGTAACGCTTATAGTGATGGAGGTTTGGCTTATCACCTCCATTGACGCGTTTGTAGTTTACGTGCGGGGCAGACATGTCAGGATGAGCTATCGATTGCTCATTTGATAACATTTTTATTATATTTTGATAAGATGGCCATTAGAAAATTGGCAATTATAGCCATTATTTTAGACGGGAACGAAAGATAAAATATTAATATTAGATGATGCAGACATTAATGGGTTCCCGCCGCGTTACAAAGAAAAAACGAGGGAAAATACTGGACATTATTTTGTTACCTAGTTAATAACGGAAAAAAATATGTATAAATCCGTATGACGGCAATTCACTTTAATAAATTATTAAGAAAAATTGAAAGATACCAGAGAAAGCCTTACACCATGAGAAAAACTGGCGATCTGTCTACGATAAGCAAAGTACTAAACTGTTTACGTTTATTTATTTTTATTCTGTTTACTTATTAAATTTATTATAAATAATGTGGTGTCTGATCATTCTACTTGTCAGAATTTATCGGAATGGGCTAACTTGTCTGGGGATTTTTTTTGAAGTTTTAGTTTGTCTTTTACAGATTTAATGTAAATATTATAAAATTTAGTATTTTAAGAAGAATTTGACATTGGCGGAATTGTGATAACTCAGAAAACAAGCAATTAATAAAAAGAAGAAGAAGATGACGACTTGTCTGGTCATTTCAGTTGTTTGGACTTGTCGGAATTCACGTCGTACTGGTACTTGCCGACTGTGGGGATGTCTTGAAAGCATATGGAGTTGAGCTGGGTGGGGCTAACAGTTCTAGTTCCATTTCAGATACAATGGTAAATATTTTATTTTTTGCCAACGCTTGTACATACGGTGAAAATTTCTTAACAGTCTCAGAAATGTTTAAAAAAAAGCGATCTAATTCGTCGTGTCCTCGTGGTGCGTCAAGTTTGTTTTGATCATCGATCAATTTCGCCATTGATGTAGCACATGCTGATGCCTCTGTTTGGACTGCTTTTCTTTTTACTGCTTTTGGATTCTTGGTAGATTTTTTGTGTTGTGACTCATTTTTAGGAACTTCATCTAATATTCTAGTACCGTTAGCATCATTAACATTAGCAGGAGTATCGTCGATATCAATTTCGGTGTTGGGCTTCTCCGAAACGATGGAATCTCTCGCATGGTTTTCATCGGAGTTGTCGGACAGTTCATCGTCGCTTGCAATTTCAACGGAATCTTGAGTTTTTCTTTCCATGAAAAAGGGAACCACAAACGCCATTTCATTTTCATATTTCCATGGTTTAACGGTTTTGGCTGCTTGTTTACTTCTCCCTTTTTTTTTATTTAAAGCCCTTCTATATGCATCTCTAAGGCATTGCCATCGTTGTTTACAAGCAAGAGCTATAAAATAATAATTTCAATTAATTAATGTCATTGTTACATTTTACTGGATTCATTATAACATTCCACTGGTACTAAGCGATTAGTGTTTCGTTTATTACAATTGCTTTTAGTTTTCGTATGGGACTAAGCTCCGTGAGACGTGTCGTTATTGAGGGTTGTGAAGCTATAAAAGTGCAAGTTTTACGAGAAGTTATTGCCACGCAAACCAAAGAGCAATGCGAATTTTTTACTAAAAAGCTAGTTTGGAATTAGTGGAAGAATCTGCTAAGACCTTATCCATCGAAACAATCAATAACTGATCTTTGAGAACGCTGATTCAATTATCGTGTTTACCGAGCTCGACGTGTGATCAAACATGATTTTGGGATTTTAAGTTTTAATTTTCGAATTTATAATAGATGAATGCATTTAAAGCCAGAGTATGTGGAAAATATTATAATCCTGTATTTTGAATAATTTTATATGACGCGAGAATCTATAACCTTCTCCGAAGGAATAATCCTGTACGATTCAACAACCAGATTACTACTTTGACGTAAAGGGGTAATGCAATTTTTTTAGCTTTTGATGTTCGCAATCTGCAGTAAACTGATTTCTTGCAAACATCAGAAGAACAATTGGACCGGCTTTGTTAAAAATTCTATTCAAATTAGTTAATTAAAGAAATAATGGAAACGTTCATAGTTGTTACTTAATTCATGGTAGTGATAAAAATATTATACAGATACAAAGAAACTAAGAGGATTAGTTTTGTCGTTACAAGTAGGTATTCGCTACCATTGTCAATACTATATGTATTTGACCATTCTGTATCTGTGCTTAAATTCCGTAACAGTTGGTACTAATGACACATTGTTAAATATAAGAAAGTAAAAAAAACTTACCGGATTGTTTTAGTTGCTCCCCAATTTCCTTCCACACAATGTCTTTCTTGACACTATCCATATATTTCGGATGTTTCAAATTATATATAAATTCGTGTTTGCGAACCAATTCGATTAATTTTTCGTCGTCCATCTTACATGGAATGCTTACGCGTGTCTTCTTAAGCGGACGGTAACAAAATGGCAACTAGCAGGAGAAGAGCGGCAACGCGTTTGTAACGGTCATCATATGCGGTTAAAACTCCAATGCTCACCGTTTAGCCGCCTGCGCGCACTGGTTTGGCAACGTCTCGAGCCATGCACGGAGCGTATCGGCACCGGCAAACTACATAATATTTTCTCCGATAATTATTGACGCTTCGCTTCGTGCATGACACGCGACCGTGCTGGTCGGTGACGGAACGGTCTAGTGGGTATAGTCTCATACTTTTCAATACAAACAACACGGTCCTATTGCAGTCATAGTACGTTGTAATGAGCAGTCGCAGTAGTTTACTCAATTTTTGGTTTAGATGATATAAGCCGAAATCTTTACCAGTAGAAAAGACTAACCGCTTGAACAGTTCTAGAAGATCACCAGAAGGTTATTCATATAAGACCTGACATACGTCTTCTCTGATAACATGGTCAAAGGTTGAGATGCAATATTAATGCGCGCGTCTAACGAGGCGCCTTAAGTTCCGGTAATCGGCAAACATTTACTAATTCCCCCGCGTTTAAAACTTGTTTTATCATCAAATGATCAAATTAAATACCTTGCCAAACCCCGAATTAAACTTTTATATCGGTAACTGTGCAAGTTAAACTCTAGTCTACGACTATGACGTAAGTTGCGGGTCTCCTACGATGTCAAGTCTTTGTAAGTAGTCACCGCTAATCGGTCTATTCTGGGCGCAGCCATCGCGAAGGCGCTCCAGCTAGAACATTAACTCCTTGCATCCATTCAATGCCAGATATCTTCCGTATTTATTCAGTCCATCGCATTGAATTGTGTCCTGTGGATCATCTATAGGATACAATTGATTAAACCTCGTTTTCAATAAAAGGGCTTTTCGGAATAATGAAAGCAGACCCTTTATGCTTATCAGGCTTATGAGGGGCGATATTTTTATTGCAGACTTTGAATATTGAGATAGTTAAATGTATATTTAAATGCTGAAACTGATCCTTTTTGCCATTTACCTTGCGACATACCGCATTTTTTTACGAACCATCAAAAAGTGTTAGCCCAGACATTTTTATGGCCGGATAATCCGACGTATCAATATCAGTCAGACGTTAAAGGTTAAGATTTATACGATAGCATACATAACCGCATCAACGGTCACTTCCTTCATAAAAAAATACCGACAAAGATGATTGATTGTAATCACGATTTTGGTTAATTATAATTAAAATTGCAATCCTGGCGGTCATTAACTATGTTATGCACATGGCTCTGCTTCGAAACAATATTTTTTTTAAATTACTAAAGTAATCGAAACTAATTTCATAGAATCAGGATGATGAGCCTAATCAGGCTTTCAATTAAAGGCAATTGAACACCAATATCTTCAAGGAAAAAGCTGATTCTTTACTGAAAGTCCGGCAATGCGTTAGTAACCGCCCCAGTGTTGCCATTTTCGTTGGTAACGGCGATTATTTACTATCTAGTGAGTCGCAAATAAATAAAAAATCAAAAACTGGAAGCAATATAAAATATACAAAGCCTTTAGAATCGTTCGTATATAACGTATCATCCTTAGATTATGAACAAACAAAAATGGCATCCGGTTTTATATTACGACTATTTAATTTCGCAATAACATTTTCGAAACCAGCTTGCACTAAGGTCGAGACTGAGGTAAGGTCTTATATATCGCTTATCTGGACACATGTTAATAAAAAGAATATCAGGAGCAGCACATTAACTCAAATATTCATTGTAGTCTTATCTATGAATATAAGATTAGGATCAAAGAGCAATTACAGCGACTCTTTACATTGTTTTAATATGTTAATATATTAGTATGTTAAAATATTCCGCCAGTTTATTTGAGTAAAATTATATCGTACTCGTGGAGGATGTAATAAAAAATCTTCATACCATAAAGTGTAAATATTCTTCTCAGATTTGACAACTTTTATTGTTTCAAACTATTTTCATGTGCATTATTTCGTATTGTTCGAATTTTATTTCACATTTAAAATTCACAAATTGAAATTAATACAGTAGATCAAGCATTTTCAGTGGTCGAATTGTATAACCCGCTCCCTCTCAAGCAGCATTTATGCGAGATCAGATAAAACTAAATGAAATTTTTGAGAAAATTAATCTTTATCTCATTACCTAACATTCAAATCAACGAACTAAAGTGATAAAGGATACTACTAATATGCCAATCCTTACTGATCACATTCGTCTTGTGGTATATCTATTTACTTGCAATTGATTGGTCATATGACTTTAGCAGTTTTAAAGGACTTAAATAACACGGCACATAATATTACGTGTAGAGAACATAAAGTAAGCTAAATAATTGTTTGAAAAGACAGTATCAAACGTTTCGAAACATTAGGCTCAGTAACGAATTGATATTAGGAGACGCATTCGTTAAAATTTGTGCTTCAACTAGCGGCCATGAGGTAAGCGATGTCCTCTGTATTCTGTCTTTGTAGCAATGTTGCTTGCACGTATCCTGTTACGGCCAAATTATTCCAATCAAGTTCCAACCCTAGAATGTTACACGGTTCGATTGAAAATAATCAAGTGTTGCTACTTGTACTATAATCTAAGAGCGGAAAATTTGATAGTTTTTACGGGGACACTTAACCATATTTCCGCTTAACGATTGTTTGTTTAAATGACGTTTTGCGTTTAAGGGTAAGTATACAGCTCTTCCCGTTTATTATTTTTCTTTGTATTAACGATAGCTGTATAGAAGAGCTACCATGCAAGCAAGGATTCTAGTTGTGAGAAATTATTCTATTTTAGTAATAAGTCCAGTAATATAATCTAAGTAATATTGTATTATTTATTCTATTAATAAGTCTTTTATCCAGTTTAGAGACGTTTTCAAAATTTGTCATTTTTGCATTCATAGATATAGTGCAATCTGGTGCAATTAGATAAGACTCTCAAGTATTTATTTTCGATTCTTCATAGGGTGAAATTAAAAATAATAACACGTATATATTTGTATTGGGACTTTTGATACAGTAAAGACTGAGATATGATCCTACCACAACTTGGCCTTAAGTGAATGGTGAACCAATCACATCCAACAAAAAATATTCCATTGAGTATCACGTGAAACCATTAAAGGATACGTATTATAGTCTGGACGCAAAGAATGAGAAAAACAAAATGATATCCAAATCATGGTGTCGCTCTGCATCTTACATTTTTATCATCATTGTTATTTCACCCAGATTACATTTTTATATACATTGAATCATAGTTGAAAATCGATTCTAATTTAATAACATAGGTTTCGTATTTATTACAAGACTAGCTTTTCACCTGTGGCTCCACCCGCCTGTAATACATTTTATATCGTTCTTAAAAATTACCTACGGAACCCTTAGTGCGCGAGTCCGACTCGCAATTAGCCGATTTTTTTAAATTTGTATAAACTTAAAATCATCATCATTTTATAGACCATAATGTATAGTTAACTATAGTATAGCGTCGTCCAAAACAAACTGTAGCCATTTATATAGCGTTGCATCGCACAAATCTTTAAGGTGGTTCTTTGAGTTGATATAACTTTTTTTTATTAATGAACCGATTTAAATAAAATAGACACTAAATGTTAAGTGAAGCTTAATACAATGCATTAGTGAAAGTTGCACCCAAATCGGTAAAGCCGTTTCTGAGATTAGCTCACACTAATGCACAGATAAACCGAAAAAAAGTTTTTCTCAAATATCTTTCATGTACAGGCAACGATCAGTTACATTTTTATTATATGTATAGTTTTTCTTGAATCAAACGGTTTATTTAAATTGCAATATCGAACATTTAAGCTCGTTCTCGCTCGGAACAAATATTTCCCTTCATTTAGGCCGACACATTTTGATACACACCCTTTCAAAGCAATTAGCAAGCTACGCCGCCGAGCATGCAGACGATCGCTGTTCGACATCGAGTGAAATAACTATACAGACTATACAGACTAGGATTGTACCAGGGTGTGCTGTTTCCAAAGCATTCCACTAAAACCCACGGCAGTCGTTGCGGTTACAAAAGAATTTATTCGAATCAATAAAACTCGAGGCTGGACCGATAACGCTAAGCTATCATTAAGAAACGCGGACACGACAGATTGATAACATTAAACCTATATTTACATTAACCGCACAATGAAAATTCTTATGAGCAATTTTCTGTTGATACTTGCATTTTATTACTGGTGACCCTTGGCCTAATACAAAGGCGTATGAATATACACATGTTTGTCTTGTTATAATGACCATCTTATCACGGAAAATACTAGTTAGGATGTAACTAAGCTGAAGTAATCGGTAGAATACGGTTCGATTCCAATGAGTTTTCGTTTTACCTGTGTTTGACCTGTGTGGAATGTGTAGCGTTTAAACAACGTTATTGCACATATCGATGTATTTCCTATCTATATTTTATTGTAGTTGAGTGTAAGATTTTGCTGATGTTTTTGTTAGTTGAGTGAAAACAGCTAAGTGTTTCGCTGACGGAACTGTAAAATATTTCCCTTCATCACCAAATCAGCGAAATCGGAGTTACGGTTAAACGTTGGTTCAACGGGCCGACAACATTTTGATACGGAAAATAAAGTATAGACACCCTTTCAAAGCTGACTAATTAAAGCAAGCTACGCGCCGCCGAGCATGAAACGTCAAAATTTTACGAAATTCGCTAAGTTACCACCGGTTCGAAAGCACATCGAGTGAAATCAAACTTTTTTTAAAACAGACTATACAGGCTAGGAGCCTTGTAACAGTAACCCCACCATTGGGTGTGCTGATTTCCAATAGCATAATTAGGCTTTAGCCATACTAAATTTTTCGTTTAAATTCATCCCACGGCATGCGTCGTTGCCCCATGAACGGTTTACTTTTTTACGAAATAAGAAGTTTTCCTTATTTCGAATCACTATAAAACTCGAGGCTGGACCTTTAAAAAGATGAGTGTATTCCGCTCCTAAAGCTAGCTCATTAAGAAAACGCGGACACGACGACAGATTGATGAACATTAGTAAACAAGTCTAGTGTATCTTACATTAACCGCACAATGAAAATTCTTATGAGCAATTTTCTGTTGACTCAACTTGCTATTCAATTTTATTACTGGTGACCCTTGGCATTTAACACCTAATACCAAAGGCGTATGAATATACAGCATGTTTGTCTTGATCATTTTATAATGACCATCTTATCACGGAAAATACTAGTTAGGATGTAACTAAGCTGAAGTAATCGGTAGAATACGGTTCGATTGATCTGCCTTTAGTGAATCCATATTGCTCATTGTGAAAAATTTTGTTCGTATTTTCGTGATTTAAAAAGATTTTTTTTACATGTTATATGTCACACAACAGCATCTAGATTCTGCGATTTGACCTGTGTGGAATGTGTAGCGTTATTAATTTTATGGAAACAACGTTATTGCACATATTGATGTATTTCCTATCTATATTTTATTGTAGTTGAGTGTAAGATTTTGCTGATGTTTTTGTTAGTTGAGTGAAAACAGCTAAGTGTTTAACGCGGAAGAAAATGACTAGGTATATCTTTACTGTAAACTTCTTATATGTTGTCAGAAGTAGACGATTTATATCATAATAATAATCACCCCGATCACCAAATCAGCGAAATCGGAGTTAAAACGGAGGTTGGTATTCCTCTCAAACGGAAAATAAAGTATAGACGACCTAGTGTCATGCACGCCTGACTAATTTAAATATGTTAATTCATACTAACCAGATTAACTTTAGTTCTATAACGTAGGTCGCGTATAGTAGCATTGTCGTAATTGAATGGAATTTTGAAAGCTATGAGTAACTAAGGCTAGAAATAAAAACTTAATAAATAGAAAAATATTAGGTAATTTCCGGGCGCTAACATTTAATTGAATATAATGCTTGCAAATTCAGTTCAAATCCATTGAATAGTTAATAGCAATTTTAAGTTCCTTGCTTATCACTTGTCAACGGTGAAGGAAAACATCGCGAGGAAATCTGCATATTTTCTTAATAAATAAAAATCGAAGAATATGTTATTTCTGCCAAACCACAATGGAGTCGCGTGGTGAACTTGCCCTAGTACCCTTCGTACAGACTAGGCCTTTGCCCAGCACAATAACTAGGAATATACATGCAACTTTACTTTTGAAAAAGTTAGAAAAAGTTTAAAATAAAAGTAACTTTAGGTTACAAACGTTATGAATTCTAACATATACATTAAACCATAACAAGGCTTTAAAAAAAAAAAAATTGTTATTTAACAACGATCCTTTCATAAACGATATTTATTTTTTAAAACAAAAATTTATTTTGAAAGCTCCATATTTAAATTAGTGTCGTTTAATTTATTAAGTCATCACATAATTTTATTACAAAACACAATGTATATTATATGTATATTACGATAATTACAATAATATTAGATTTTAGGCCACTGAATAAATAAAAACTGGCGCTAAGTAAAAAAGTTTTAATTACAAATTTAAGATTGAATTTAATATTTTAGTTGTAAGGCAACTCTTACAAGAGGTCCTTTAGCAAGTGACCTTACAAGAATCACGTGGCGCGCAGACAGAATGGAATCTTAGATGAACATGTTAAGGCGTAAACTCAGTTTAAACCAGTATTTATATCCGGTGTCTAAAATTAAAACCTTATTGGCAATGACACACTAACTAAGAAATCGAGCCGAGTCATGTTTGGCAGGTCAATGCTGATAGTCAAATTGATAGTCAACTAACTACTAACAGATTTTATGATAAGTACAAAATGCATGTTGTGAAAAATTTGTCATCTGAAAAAGAATTTCACGGTGTTTTATTCCCGCGTAAAAAACACGAGATCTATTCAGTTTCAAATCCTTTGAACGCGCGTTAAAACGATGTCCTGTTTTCTTCGCTAACCTCGAAACGTAAGTCTTCATTCAAGACCCTTACTACTACCGTGGTTTTTCTTAACCCTATCTAAAGGGCCAATAGTTTCTTCTTATCAATGCTGGGAGTCCTAACAGAGCGAGGGCGACAACTTCGTTTTTGGCTTCTACACTCGCATTTTCTCTATGTCGTTTGATGCGGCGATAGACAAGTATTTTGGTTATATCAAAATTTTTCAATAGTTCGAAAATCTGATTTGGCGCATAGCGCGATAACTGCAACTCGGTTTCCTTTAAGCGTCCACTTCATATTTATAATTTATAAATAAATGAAATTCTACGTGCAAACTTTTATTTTCATAAATTATTATTATCATTCGAATTTAGAATTCAATAAATATTTTTGTGGCCAGCATTCAAAATTCAAAAGACTTTATTGTGTGACAGAATTTATGACCGGACTATGTATACATGTGTACACTAACACAAGCCACTATATAATTTCGAATAAATTTTACAAGTCAAAACCATCAAAATTACGATGCAACGTATACCTACTATGCGTTATGCGTTATCAAGCCGAAACTTAAAAGAGATTCGTTCGGCTTCAGGTGTAACTTTAGGTATGAACATACTTAAAACAACATATAAATAATTTCGAAATTGTGTACGTAGGTATGTTTGATAGCAACCGGCTCAGATTTGCAAAATTCTCGGAGGGGAGGGCTACACGGCTCTTTGAGAACCAGTATCTAGAGTTGGTGTTATTGTAAGTAGCCAATCACAACATGAGAGACCAGACGTCCAATCCAATCATAATATTATTAGGAACGGATGAAACTACGATAATTATTGAATTAAACGGAAATACGAACGTTATTTGATTTTTGAACGCTAGAGAACAGTATACACCTCGCTACGAGCGCTATTATGTTTCACCGATTTATAATCAATTTCAAATAAGAAATTGATATTAATAAATAAATATAGATTTATGTATCAAAGCCCTGGTGAATCAAAACATTTTGTAATTGAGTACTTAATTTAAATGTAAATAATGGTAATTGCAATTAATTAATTGAAACTTAATCACCTCGGCGAAATGTTGATCAGCTATCTCTGTCTACCCTTCCAGGGTCATTTTAAGTGAGAGGTTGTGTTTATGAAAAATAACATTATAACTGTAAAAGTCCAGAAGATCCTTTAACTAGGAAAACAAGGACTGTATTGGCATCTAAGCTTTCAACAAAAGTAAAGCAATCATTTCGCATCGATTGCAATTTCGAAGCTAAATAGCAAAATAAACCGAGAACAGATCGTGCTATCGTCGATGGCAGAATGAATCTCGGTTCATTTTCCTTTATACGCCATACGACCAATTTTCTTGGCGACAAATAGTTATTGATATTTTTTATCATTGATTGATTGCCACCACCCAATGGAATACACAACATCAGACGTGTTACCCACTAAACTTTGTTTCATCAGACTAAACGCAAAACTATACTACTTCTACTTCTTGTTGGTCTTCTGTGTCGGTAAACCGCGTACATCCCCGGACGAGCCTGTTCATTCCTGAAACAGCACCCGCTATACCACAGCTACGGTTTCTGTAGCTATTCTCAATAACGTCTCTTAAACGATGACCTAGACCTCATAGAGAAACATCTAACAATTAAGCTTTTGAAAGTATTAGAAAGTTCTTGAAACACAAAACAGGGGCCTAATGTACAATAATTATATATTTGCCTTTCGTCTGCAGAGTAAGGAGGCTGCGATCCTCCCCTCAAAAGTTTGGCAGAGCATTTGGCATGGAAATTAGGTGGACTTCCTGCTTGCTACCTGCTTACATAAAAAGTTGTTTTCCACACCGACAACCTTAAACTAAATTATGATCGTAAAATATAGCAGTTACGTCCTATTTATTGACAAGTTTCAAGTTGTACACATTAAATTTTAAACGTACTACCAACCGGACGCTAAAGGTAATTGTAATAAGTACAAATAATGAACTTGTACATGAATTAAACAAACGTGTATATATATAATATATATATAGGATCCATTAACTTTTTCACACATTTCTTTTAAAACCAAATTAAGGGGTCTTCGGTTCGATTCCCACACGGGACAACTATTTGTGTGACCCACAGATAGTTGTTTCGCATCTGGGTGTTTGCTGCGTGAAATTTGTTTGTAAAACGTCATTACAACCGTATACAATTAAGGCCGCCCATTATACCCATCACTTCTACATTAAGTTTTAATTTTTGTTTGTTTTATTTTTGGTGTGCAATAAAGTATATTCATTCATTCATTCATTACAACACAGGATAATATTATTCTAAAGAAATGGCAATTTTAAAAAAAAAAAAAAAGGAAAAGAAAGAAAGAATTAACAGTCTATAATTAGTATATGTGCCACTGATTTATAAAGGCCTCATTTGTACAGAGTATATTAGGGCATAGTCCACCACGCGTCCCCACTGCGGATCGGCGGACTTCACATATCTTTGAAATATTTTTTTTTTTATTATTTTGAAATATGCAAGTTTCAGTCAGCACTTAATATTAACAATCTCATTGGTGCCGACACCAGGATCGAACGCAGGTTGCTCGAGTATATTGAATTGAAAGCGAGCGCTGAATGAATGAGCTATCACAGCTTAATAGGCAATGTACTTAAATTAAAATGAAGACACCAAGTTTATGAATTCTTGTGAATTTTTATACGTCTGTCCTCTATCTTAAACCATTCATTCTTTGTGTTTAAAACTTGTTGTTTTAAAACTAGAAAACGATTGTATACCATTTTTTTCTATATAGTTTTAGTCTTTAGAGTTTTAAAAACTCCAAGCATACCAATAGTGCAACGGTTCGGAACATGTTCTTAGATCGGAAGAAAACAAGCTTGTTAAAAACAAGCTTGTCATTAATAAATAAAATGAAAAGGAACCGAATCCCTTGATTTTATTAAGCCGTAGAAGTACTTATTAATATTTTGCGTTTCATTTACCTCACTGTTCAAGATTGCAACTTCACGGGTGTTTCGAACGTCTTCGGGTGGCGTCCAAATAATTGAAGGAACCGCCACCTTACTCGTATGTGCCACATTTTACCATAAACAAAATCTTACTTTAATATGATCTAATCTCTTTTGTTGCCAGTAAGTAATTTTATGCCGTTTTTTTCCTTTTATTGAGACAGCACTTATTTTTATCTGTTATCATAACGGTGTTAATGATACATAAACATTATTACGTATACAGACAGTAAAGTGTTTTAGCGCGCAATAAACCAAAGAAATTGACGTTGGTTAATATGACACTGGATACATAACACTGGATTTGGGACGAGGCAAATTAGCTTTCGTTCGCTTCAAAACATTCGAGAAATTTGTTCATTAAGTCGACTGAAATTTATTCACTAACAATAATTTCATTTTATGTAGGTACAGAAAGCATCGCTGGTATTGTTTAGCTAGAATGACTGCACACTCATCCTAATGAGGCAGAAGGTACAAAGCTGTAACGGCATAAAAACATCCCGTTTTTCTCCTAACACAAAAGCGAACTTCACCATTCTTAGCATTTTAATTCGGATAGCACTTTTCCACTGACTCCTTTTACACAATAACTTGCACTCAAAGTTTAAAAATGTTAAAAAGTCCATTGAGAATTTAAATTTGGGATCGCAAAACTCACAGAGCACGGAATAAATTTTTTTTTACCTCTAGAGAGTTAGTGTTAAGTTTAATCTATCCTTGTGGCGTTGTGCAAACCCTTTTTCCGCGGTTGCAATCTTGTAGAAAGGAGTGTGAATGTTTTTTACGAACTAGATCGGGCAAACTATTCGTCACATAGAAAATTATTTTCGGAAAATTTTTGGTGCAAATAAATTCTCTACGACTTGGGTTCTGGAATTTATAAGTCATAAAACCAAAACTAACAAAGTTAAGGAAAATTGTTGCGAACAAATTTTATTACATTTATAGAAAACAGGATGAAAAGTTTTTCGCCACTGTGAGAATCGAACCCACGTCTTCCGGATTTTTCTTTAAAATCTAAGCTAAACAGCTGACTGCCTCACTAATGAAAATATAATTATCCTTTAAAGAAGGATAACAATTTCAAATATCGTTTCACAATGATAATTCTAATAGATATCGCCATTGCTATACAGCGTGTCGTTACCATCGCGACAATAAATGAATTCACATATAGGGGATAACTTTTTAAAGTTGTATTAAGCATTTAAATTCTTTAAACATCAATATTTACAGAGTTATTAAATTTTCCAAAACAAAGAATTTTAGAACACCCTTACCTATAAAAGCGTAACGTAAAGTTCATTTGTAAAGGTCACAAAGCATATGAATGGGTTGAATGAATTTAAAAGAGACAAAACATACTGTTAGAAGGAGGTACTTGTAATACGACGCTGTGGCGCGAGTTGTATATAGGATGTTACAAATTTGGTTTTTTTTTACTTAATTAGTTTGTTTGAAAAATATTTATTTTTAATTATGGATTTTGTTTAACGTTAATATTTTTTTATGATTATTGGCAAGTAGTGTTAGACGTGTGTTCATTTATTGTCGCGATGGTAACGACACGCTGTATAAAGTTTAAAGTTTTATAGCGCTAATCTGTGCACTTAAGACATTAAAATTTGTCGAAAAAACAACGAAAAGTTTTTCATCGGCGCGGGAATCAAACCCAAGTCTTCCAGAAGCTTCAACCACTAATCTTAACGGCTGATTGTCATGTGCATCGGTAATCAATGAACATCAGGTGAATTTCTTGCTCGTTTTCCAAACTATTCTCATAAAAAAAGAGAATTTGTTGGACCCGTTCGTTGAAAAAGAGTTACAGTCCTGCCCACACACTGTGGAAAATATAAAAAGGCTTGGCAATCGGTCGTTATTTTTATACAAAAACAGCAAAAAGATAGAAAATAACCATATCACGTGGTCGTATATCGCGCGAAATAAATTGTGCATAATATTTGTTTATTGTCAAGACTACAGTCAACATCGGACCAACTATAAATTTATATAGACATAATTTCGCAAGCCACATGACAGACAATCAGTGCCCAAGGTTCCATTAATTTATAATATGAATATATAGTCAGACAGGTGCTAATACATAGTCAGGAAGTGAGACTGGATTCGATACCTTCAGTTTAGAATATATTTTTTACTAGGCTAGAACGTTGTTCACTGCCTGAGTAACTCGATCACTGAAACTATAACCTAAATGAATAACAATGAACAATACATGAACTTAAGTAAAGTTAAGTAGAGGAACAGTCTATAGATGTCCCACAGGTGGGCAAAGGCCGCCTCTCTACAGAAAGTATAAGGGCATAGACGACACTATTGCGTACTGACAGCCTTCACACATTTCCGGAAACATTTTTCTTTTATTTAGAAAATATGCCAGTTTCCTCAACAGATTTTCCGATTTTTCACTGTGTAACTATCGCGTTTCATGAGATACAGCCTGGTGATACCCGGACAGACGGACAGACAAAAAAGACAGCGAAGTCTTAGTAATAGGGTCCCGTTTTACTCTTTGGGTAGGGAACCCTAAAAATGAGTGCCTGGACTGTAGTGTGAAATACGCGATTGAATTAAGGTAAGACAGTAACGCCCGGTTTCTGAAACACTGTTCATCGTAGAAGTTAACTAATCAGCCATAAAATGGCTTTCCAAATGTTATTTAAGTTGCCAAAATGTTGGTTAAACTGTTTGAATTGATCCTTCTGACCATATCAAACAGTTAAACTACAGTGAAAAACCGATACAATCTTTAAACATCAAGCCAATCAAGACAAGATTTTTTTTCTTGCACTATTAAATAAATTGCTTGTTTCTGTTGTCATTGTTTTATATTGTAAGTAGGTACCATTCATATTCTACAATAATTCTAATAATTTAGTTACAGTTATTTTGCAATTAAAAAATGCAATATCAGAATACATTATCAGCATTGTAAAATGAAAAATATTTCCGAGAGCATGTTTTCTCGTTTATTGTGGTCAGGCATATAATATTCACAGAGCTTAAAGGAAATAAAATACTCAGCACACAATTTATTAATTTCAATGGAGTCAGCGTTTTCAAATACCTTTTTGGAGCACCGTTGTTATTTCCTTATTTATGTCTGTTATGCATATTCATATTGCATTTTGTATCTGTTGAGCTTATGAAATTCAAAATTCAACTTTATAAATAACTAGCACCAAGAAAAATCTATCATACTTCATACGTAAATAAAGAAAAAATATTGCTTATGATTTTTGTTATTCTAAAGAGCTTGGATATATTAATATAATTTTTTTTAACACCATCTTAAGCAAAAACAAATAAACTTGTCGGTTTACCAACGCGGAAACACGCGACAAACGATTGCATTTTGTTATACATACTGAGATTCAAATATATTGGATCTATGCTATGATTCACATTGAACTAAACATCACTAACGCCATCTATCAGTTACCAATGTAAGCATATTAATTGGTATTCCAATGCTGTGACAAACATGTATACAAAGTTTAAAAGAAAACCGGCTATTACTAAGACTCCTCTGTGTTGGGTACGGAATCCTAATAAAAGTCACTGCTAGGGCCAGATTTAGGGGAGGGCAACCGGGGCAACAGCCACAAACGAGGGGCCCCCACAATAGAGATAATTTTTTTTATGGATTATTTTTTCGCGTTTTACTTTTAATCTAATACATAAAATATAAATAAAAACATAAAATATTAACAGTAATCAATAGAGAATAATTTGGGGCCAAGGAGCCTCCACTCCTTTGTTGCCCCGAGGCCTCCAGACCTCTAAATCTGGCCCTGGTCACTGCCACCAGCGCCACCTATCTTGCACTAACTATGTTCGTCGAAGTTTTCATGTCGCCCTTTAGATGAGTTTGTGTAGTTTGATATCAATCGGGCTAATGGTTCTCGATTTTTAGGCGATAATACATAGAAATACACATACATTCTCTTTTATATACATAGATAAGTTTTCATGAATCTCACGCCGTATTTAGGGTTCCGTATCCAAAGGGTAAAACGGGACCCTATTACTAAGACTCTGCTGTCTGTCTGTGTCTATATGTCTGTCTGTCCAAAGTCAAAGCTTAAATTTCCACAAATGATAAATAATATAATAAATATTTTAGGACACATTTTTACACAACATTTTGAAATCATTCATGATGTATTTCTGTTGCCGCTATAACAAAAAATACTAAACATTTGAATAAAATTAATAAATGGAAATTTAGCCTATGAATAGATAAAGAATTTAGCCTAAAGGCAAAAATGGAAAATTGGGCTGTCTAAAAACGAGGTTATAAATATAATGTATTAAAAGTTATTTATTATGATTATGTATGTATACATAAAAATGTTAATCACAGAATAGTTTTTCCGAGTCCAATATTATTGTTGAGTCACTTAGGAAAAGTGTCTTAATTTCGAAATACTCTACTGATAAATATTTGTGGCAGACTGAAACATTTTAGAGCCACATTATTAAAACAGCAATTGATAACAATTACAGGCAAAAAGCATGATCGGGCATGTAACGGAACAGTTAAATTATTTGTTCCTAACTTTTAATCTATTTTGTAATAGACGATATTAGCAATATTTCTAGTTGTTTCTCGACACAATAATAACAAAATTATACTTCATCGGTCAAGCATATTTATTAAGCTTTATTTTTTCTTTATGATGTTTTATGATAACAACGGTGAAATTAAACTAACTAAGAACAGATTTACTAAAATCATAAACTTAAACCAATACATTGAACAGAATATTTGTTAAAATAAACAATAGCTGTTTTTAAAAAATTAAAGCCTTTTCTTAATTTCGTTTTATAAATATTAAAATTTAAGTGTATAAAATGAATTTAAGAACTTACGACCCAACATGTTTCGAAATTCCATCCAATTTGCAAAGAGGTGGCGAGAAGGGTTGCGCTCTATCTGTTATGAAAACGCCATAAAAGAAAAAAAAACAATCCTTATTAACGGATCTGAGCTCAAATGATCTTTTGAATTGACATAGCTTACTCTCTCTTACACGTGTTTTAAACAGTGGGACCGATAGAGAAAGAGATGGGAGCACAAAATATTTAAGCTCTTTCACGGTTCGAGTCTCTCTAATCAATGTATGTACAAAATGTTTTTAGCAATGTTTTCTAAAGAAGCAGGTAAACTTTGACCTCTCGTATTCATAGACGCTTATTTTGCATGGATTTTTAATATCGGATTCATTAAGTTTTCTTCCGCGATGTATTCATGATGTCACAGCCTGTGTAATACCAGTTATCGCATTATCGACGCAAATGCAATTGCTATGGAAATTCCACAAAAAAACGCTAACAAAAAACGAGTTGATTGAAAAATAATTACAAGAAAAGTCAATCATGAGGTTTATAAATAAAAGGTTTAAACAAATAATCGGTAAAGTAGACAGGGAAACTGAAGTCCTTCCCAGGAACAATCGCTAATGACTCCAATTTTTATTGTTATCTTTTACGCAAATAGTTAAGAACAGAATTGCGACTTTTAGTAAGGTTGTGTGTGTTACTTCAGATATTTAAAAAAAAAACATTGCCCTTACTTTAGGAAAGTATTATCCCGTGTTGTAAGGACGTTTTTACAAACATAAATTTCACGCGGACAAAAACACCCAGATACTAAACAACTATCTGCGGGTCACACAAATAGTTGCCCCGTGTGGGGATCGAACCCACGACCCTTGACGCCGAAGCCGATACCTTGGCAGCTGCGCCACGGAGTCATCATATATATATGTATATATATATGATGACTCCGTGGCCACTCGTTGCATGTTCAACGGTGAAGAAAAAAGAAGAAAAAAATATCTCGAACACATGTGAAGTCCGCCAATCCGCATGGTTGACTATGGCACATATTATGAACTAGATTAAGCGACTGTTATATCTCCCATAATTATTGGCGACCCGAATGGCGTATTGGGCAGTGTACCTGCCTCCTGCGCCAGAGGGTGTGGGTTCGATCTCCACTATTGGAAATATATTGTGTGATGAACATGGTATTTTTCTAGGGTCTGGGTGTTTATATATGTATAATATGTATTTATTTACAAAAGAAAAGTATGTTTATCAGTTTTCTAGTACCCATAGTACAAGCGTTGCTTAGTTTGGGACTAGAAAATGTTGTGTAAAAATGTGTCCTAAAATATTTATTATTTATTATTATTATTCCATTAGGCTTTAAATATACCACAGATATTATCAATGATTCTTGTGCATGTCACATTGGGGATTTCGCAGGCTCCCAAGATTGCTGTAAAAGCGGTAATCACTTGCTATGAGGTGAACATTATTTTCCATCTTTACGTACACTAATACAACCTATGCCCTCATAGTAGCTGGTAGACTCGTTAATGTGAATCGCATGTTTCTGACCTAACCTATATAATTTTTTTCAAGTGTTATAATAACTTTGGGTCTTTAGTCAGACTCCTCTTTCTGCCACGTTTTGGGTATATTAATTTCGTAAGGTATGTATAATGTAGTCGTCCTACACTGCGATGGCTAGTACGAGGCTGCCACTCAAGAACTTTCTTCCCAATGGTTATCGGTTCTACGAACCATATGGCCGGCCCATCGCCACTTCAGCTTACTCTTTTCTTAAATCTTATTAACTGATGTTTGTGCTTTCAGTCCCGAGACTATTAAAGCTTCATCTGACACAGAACCGGTGGGATAGCCAGAACCCACGGGTTTGGGCCCTCTGCTGTGGGTAGAGCCGCGCATGTGCTCATGCCGCACTAATCTTCCGTGTTGTGTCGGTACTCGTATCCTTGCTCTACTGCGGATGTCTTCGTTGCGAACTATATAACGCAGAGAAATACCGAGTACATAGTCCGCATAGCTTGCTTCAAACAATGACGGATATTGGTTTACTTTTAATTCTTTATGGTTAGAAGATATGCAATATGATGAAGGTTCCCGAACGCTGCCCATTAGAGTTGGATTTTTCGATTCGCGAAGTTGGACTTATCTGACCGGACAACCTGTCCTAGGGAAACCCACTAATAGATTTGGTGGTGTAAATTTCACGGTGGTAGGGCCACGCAGCAGCCTCGGCTGTTGCACGAATGGGTGGGCCCGTCCGGGTAAGTACCACGACCTCACAGAAGACCAGCGTAAAGTTGGAAGTATGACATCTACTTTCGCGTTTCGTCTGGAGAGTGAGGTAGCCTGAGCCCAATTTTCAAAAGGTTGTCAACGCATCTGTAACCCTCGGGTGTGGCAGATGTCCATGGGCGGTGGTATTCACTTAACATCAGGTGAAACGTCTGCTCGTTTGACAACTTTTCGCATAAAAAAAAAAAGATTGAGTGACGACCTGTGCAATTGCGCGGGAACTCGATGGATATGGGTGGCTCAGGATCGTTTTTCATGGCAGCCTGTCTCCCCCAAAGGCTGCCACGAAGAGCTTATGTTCGGCAGTAGACTCAAACAGGCTAAATTGATGATAATAATATTGCAGTCTTGAGAACCTTGTGTGTATGTACTCGATTATCTTCTATCGTGATAGATTCGCACAAATAGAAATTACCATGAAGTGATATAGTTTACATTAAGTTAATAGGTAAAATAGAATATTTATCGCTTAATAGACTCTTGAATGCATTCGTTCAAAAGGTCGAAGTAGACAGTTGACATTAGCGAATTTGAATAAAAACTCTTTGGATGCAATAAAAACGTAAAATTTACGGAAGTGTGAAACTGATACGTTCAACGGAGTAAATTTATTATGTTAAATTTAATATTCATAATGGAGTTTGCGTATTTAAATCATAAATGTAATGTATGAGTACATTTCAATGCATTAAAATTAAGAAAGGAAGCTTAGTAACCATGTAGGTCTAGGTCAGCATGTTGGTGGTTCGCAGTATATTTTTATGGCTATGAATAATAATTTAATAATACATTTTAGACTGTTATTAATTTTTGCATATGTTTAAATGTCATTGAAGATATTTATAGAACATTAGCATTATTCTAAAGTTAAAACGAGTTTAAACTGAATTAAGAATTATTAAGAAATATAAATTTAACCCCCGAAATTATTATAATCGCAGCAAATGGCTTAAGCACAAAAGGAGAGTTTAGACAAAAAAACTGGCCAAGTGCGAGTTGGACACGTGCATGAACGGTTCCGTACCATCCTTACTAATATTATAAAGGCGAAAGTTTGTATGTATGAATGGATGTTTGTTACTCTTTCACGCAAATACGTAATGGGTTTTATGAAACTTTACAATAATATAGCTTATACAACAGAATAAGACATAAGCTATAATTTATATACATATTTTATGTATATCTGTCTTTCTGACTGAATGCAGGAATACGCTGCAGGCGTAAGCCTGCAGCCTATTCTATGCAGACGTAGTCACGGTAGCAGCTAGTTATCTATAAAAACGGCAAAAATCATGTTTGCTGTATAGGAGCCCCACCAAAATATTTTGTTTAAATTATTATTTAATTATACAAATTATCCAATAAATACTATTAATAACATTATACACATATTGCGCCGACAACTCCCAGGAGATTAGACAAGAAAAAAGATCAGTCTCAAAAACTTAGCAATGTGTCGCCACTTGACACTAAAGGAAAATTTTTTGAAGTTATTTAGTTACATCTTTGGGCTTGTTTGAAAAAAAATATGACATGGCAATTTTTACGATGAGCGCGCCGACACTCTGCCGAATCTGAAACGATATTATGAATGCAGGGCCAGGAGAGCCAGTGCTAATAAGCAGCAAGACTCCTAGCCCCCAGCAGTGGACTTGGTCTGCTGCTCCGGCGCTCACCACGTTTCGGCCGCGGAGGGTAGGGCTATCGGGGTAGGGAAAACGGCGTATTGCAATAAAAACATTCCTATCCACAGCGACTCCTCTTCGGTAGCAGAAGACAGGGGGACCACCACCGTCGACCTGTCCCCTGCACCCTCCAAGCAAGCATCCAAAGTGGCTCAAGAGCCCACTCGGAGCGGCCCTCTCGGGCCGGCTTTACACCACAGGTCGGCTTAGTGTGGCTTCCTCTTGGCTCGGTGGGTGACCAAACCACCAATACTAAGCCCTTTCACTACGACAAGGCGGGGACCCGATCGAGTCAAATTTTTTGTTAACGTGGGGGAAACGCCTGCACATGTCCGCCCTCGCGGGGACGAGAGCGGGTTATGTCGGACTTGCACCGACTAAAACCCCCATTAAAAACACTCCTATCCCAAGCGACTCCTCGGTAGCAGAAGACAGGGAGAGTGGCACGCGGGGTGTAGTCAAACTTACCCCAATTTAAATAAAGTCCTTAGGGTTTAGTCAAGCTTAAATCTGAAGTTGGTGTCCCATCCACTGCGCAGTAACGTTATATAGTGTTTATTAACTTTGTTACCACGGTGGGAACTGGAGCTGGTCCTTGTTAATTCAATTATCGCAGCGTTATTATTGGAACGGTAGTTCTAAACGCGCTCTGTGCATGAACCCGGCAGCTAATGGTTTTCAACAAGGTTATCTCTCTTCCTGCTATTTTTTATGTGCTAAAATTACGTCTTTAAATGTACGTCATCAAGTAACATCTCTAAGGCATGCACTCTCAATAATATCAATCAGCCCGACGTTGTTTTAAAGCTTCCTCGAATAAAACTAATTAAAATTTAATTATTTATGTATTTTTACGTTTATAATGTTGTTGAATATAAAATAATATAAAACGTTGGAATGTTGTTCTAATTTGGAACACATGTTTGCATATGACTGAAAGGTCGAGGATCGCTCAGCAGAGTGAACCATTAACTCAGTTGGAACTGTAGGTGTTGAACTCGATGTCAGGCTAGCAACATTGCATACTATTGATACTGTATGATATTGAACAAAACAATATACAGCACAAGTAATTAATTTATTCATTAGTAATTAAAAAGCATTACAGGTTTTGAAAAGTAAAACAGAAAGGAATAAATTTATTTAGATTTACATTAATATGTTTTAATAATCTAGGAAGTAGTTAAAACATCAAATGAGACAAAATCAATCAGTTAATAATTTTTGAATAAAATATGATATGACATATGCTGCGCTTTATTTGTCCATATTTAATGGATGCATTTAATTAATTATGTGATTTACTAAAAAAGCAGTTCAATCAAATACATTTCTAGAAAAGGTATGTATTTTTTTCATTCTTCAGTAAAACGACGCATACCTAATCAATGATAAATAAACAGCCAAAATATTTAATTCAGACTACACAAGTGATGACTGCGTGGCGCAGTTGCCATGGTATTGGCTTCGGCGTCGGGGGTCGCGGGTTCGATTCCCGCACGGGACAACTACTTGTGTGACCCACAGACGGTTGTTTCGCATCGGGATGTTTGTCCGCGTGCAATTCATGTTTGTAAAAACGTCCAACACAAGATAATGTTATCCTAAAGTAAGGGCAATGGATTTCTAATAACAAACAAAAAAAACAAGTTGATAATCTATTTATAGGTTTCGGCACAGAGGGTCGCGTGGTCGATTCCCTTTCGGCAAGTTTCTACCCACAGATAATTGTTCCGGACCTAGGAGTTAGTTCCCAAGGAGATTTTACATCAGGCAGACGGCCGTTAGTTAAAAAACCTAACCAATAGCATTACCAACATATTGTGCCGACCCCACCCCACGGGCTAAAGGCAGTGAGATACAATGTTAATGTCAAGTACTCTTTTCACGAAATTTTCATCGATCGAAAAACGCTAGTTGTCTTTTAATGAGATTTATACATTACATTTACATATACATAAAGCGATCAACGCAATGAATACACTTCACACTCTATTTGATTCTTCGAAAGAATACATAGATCTCTTGACATTGCTTTGTCCGTACATGGATCGTTGTTCGTTTAAAAAAAATTCAGATGTACTATTTTTTTATTAATGTACGGTGGGACCACGCAGCAGCCACCGCACAGAAGACCAGCGTAAAGTGGAAGTATCATACTTTCGCGTTTCGTCTGGTGAGTGAGGTGGCCCGGAGCCCAATTTTCAAAAGTTTGTCAACACATCTGGAAACCTCGGGTGTAGCAGATGTCCATAGGCGGCGGTATTCATTTAACATCAGGTGAACCGTCTGCTCGCATGCAACTTTTGTCATAAAAAAAAGAAAATAAAATAAAATCTATGAAATAGTTTCATTTAACTAAGTCCGATGGAAATAAGAATGTGAATTTGTTGAACATTAATTTGTGGTGGTCTCAACGCTTCTCCGGCTTTTACTAGTGTCACGCTTCAGATGCCACGGCATTTTTACGGCGTCGCTATTATGTTTCGGTTCAATGGAGTGGACATTTTGTTTCGTCGGATTAACGCGACGCTTTCTCATCGATGCAGCGTGCAGATGGGGCACTAAAGTGTAATTTTCTCGGTTCTCATGATAGTTTAAGGTTTGAAAATAAAGTTCAAATTCGTGTGGGATCCATTTCGAGGTATTCATCTGCATCTAAATCGATGCTTGCAGCCTTTTTTGTTTTTTTTTGTATCGATGGAGAAAACTACAAAATATACACTGGCAGTTGTGGAAAAACAGGGTATGTGGGAACATAGATCCGTAATTAGTGGGTGCTAAAAACCCCTCTGTGGCCTTCTAGCGAACGCGCCGGTGCCCATCGGGACTGCACATGAGTACGCCTCGGAGAACTTTCTCTGATTCACTCAAGGTCTTGCGGCACGAGGCTACTTCAAGTAGCACGATCGCCCCCGAACCGATTCCTCTTTAACACACCTTTAACCACGCAGTGGATATCTTAGCCCTACTCTTAAAGTCTGTCATTACATGGCTTGATTCTTGCAGCCTGCTTGCGTTCCAGCGGAAATTGAAGAAAAGATAGTAGACCCAAATCAGTGACGTCATCCTCAATATGTCCCACAGCCGATCAAGTCTATAATGCACTAACCGTATCAAGACAATCCCCACGCATCGCCATTGCAGATTAATGATACTTCACATACATGATTTTTTCTTAACAACATTTCACATCACCGCCGGTCAAGTATTCAATTAGTAACACATACGAGTATAATTGCAAGAGACAAAGGTCCGAGTCATATATTCTGATTCAATAAGGCGGCTGGTGACGAGAGCTGGTTCTTTTCTCGCTTAAAGGTTAAGCATAACTATTCAGCTAGGAAACGCAACTAGCCTTTTTGGCACCATGCCCCTAGGTTGACGATTTATTAGATAACTAGCTTGTACCCGCGGCTTTGCTCGGGTTGAACCCCTTTAAAAATATATATTATTAATAAAAATAAACCTGTCCTTTTTAATACCTCCAAGAATATGTGTACACTACCCACTACGCCATTCGGGTCGTCAGTAGGTAGGTATAAGTAATTTACAGATTTAATGGTGTCAATGTTGGATAAATAAATTGCATATCATTTCATTTAAAATGTCATGTGATTTAAAAAATAACTCGCCAGTTAAGATATTTGACAAGTTTTCTGCATAATTTAGATAAATATAATATAGAGTATTTACTCGAATCTCTATAAATTATAAATCTCAAGAGGTTTTTCGTCGGAACGCCGAAACTTCCTTCTTCATCAAATTTAATGATTTAAATCCATTTTGAAGCTAAGGTTTGCCAATAGTGACGAAAAATAGACAATTTGAATAAAATGAATGTTTTCATAAGAAACTGCTTATGAAGCCTGTATGATAAAACACCTATTGGCGAATTGTTTAAATAATAGAAAGACAAGTAGACTAAATTTCGTCAAAAATAAAAGTGAGATACATTTGGTTAATTAAAAATTCGTTGATGCTTATTTGCACACTGCCACTTGCAAAATGTCCCAGAGGTTAACTTGTATAACATATTGCTGATTATAATTATTTTAAGCAGATTGTCGCGTTTAGTTTAATTTAAAATTCTCAAAGTTTCAAACATTTTACAGTATCAACGACAACAAGATAGATGGTCACAGTCAAGTGAGCAAAATGGTGAAAGATAATAATATAAATAAAATAAGCTGTACAAATGTTTAACGTATGGTCGATACATACGATGTAAGGTCTGCAGTTGCTGTACGAATGCCTTTACCTTATGTGGGTTGGTAATTGCTCGAACAGATCTATTATGCCACTGAAAATAAAAAAAAAACATAATAAGACTAAAACACTTAGGAGTGAGATTTTTTATCAGATATTTTTTTCTATATCGGTAACTGGCTTGGTCTTTCATTTCGATACCGAGTCATAACAATAGTTGTTATCATCACATCCAGGGTATAATATATTTGCTTATTGGTATTTACGACATAGAGAAATTATTTATAAATAGACTGCTAATGCTCTAAATTTTAAGTCAGTTATGCACCTTAATAATATGCACCTTTCTCTCGACTAGGGAACAGTACCCCTGAGTATTTGAATTGAAATTCAAGAATCTAAAGCCACACCAAGAAGATAAATATGTAGAATGCTCAAAACGAAAGAATTAGACGTATGGAAATTGGCGATATTTAAACGACGAAATCGTCTCTATACCTTATAAGTATAAGTAAAGTCCCTGGAAATTGTTCTACTTCGTAAACTTACAGATACATAATCGATAAATTATATTTTTTTAAATATATAAAAAAATAAACACAATGTTAATAAACACATAATGTATTTGTAAATTTATTTTAATTAAGAAATGTATAATTAGATGATAGATTCAAAATCAATAAAAACATCTTATTTTTGCTTGCTTTAAGCTGTCTCGTAAAAGAATATCGATCGCCGTAGAAGGTTAACACAACCGAATATAACGTCCTTGCACAAAAATACATCAAATATGTAGGATTTTCCGGAGCTGCCTCGAAGAATCTAGAGAACTGTTCTGGCAGTGAACGTCCAAATCGTGTAATCAAGGTTCTTTGTTCATATACTTAGCGGTACAGTATGAATTATTCAATAAACACATATTAATAAGTATTGATCTTTCAAATTTCGAGGATTTTCCACAAAAAAAGAGCTTCGGCGATAATTTTACTACATCGCCCGCAGATATGAAATAAATCATTTCCTATTGTCATCTGATTGTAATCTGATCACCAGTCAAAATATAGTAAATACTATTTATCGTTATTTATTTTAAATTGAGGAGAGAAACGATAAATATTTTTATAGAAGATAAAAAAAAGCATTTTTGATACAATGTCATGACAACTTGTTTATAAATACGACATTTAAAATTAGATCAGATTTTAAATAATATTTTTTAATCGAGAAAATATACTCGGTACTGTGTCAGGTGGTTAATATATTTGGTAGGCCTTAAGGTAAAAAACTGCTGAACTCAGAAATGTCTGTAAGCTATCTTTTTTTATATCGGTAACTGGCTATATTAAGTTATATTTATTTAAATTTAAATAAATGGTGCAAATAAATAGCTCTCTGAGTGCAGCCGTTACCCTTTCAATATACAAACTTAGGCCAATGCAATACACATTAAATTGCTTTTACAAGTAATGTCATTTGCGAAACAATTTGTCAAACTTTTTTACAACCCTAAATTATAATTAAAATATATAATTTCAGGTAAAGGGAGCTGGTTAATTTGTATTCATATTTCTGTATTTACTATGGAATTATTTTAAAGTTTTACACAATAACTTGGCACGAACCTATTATTGCTAAACGGTTCTAAAAGTTTAATGTGCTTAAAATATACTATAAAAAGTCAATAAGAATTGTCTAACCTCTGACAAAATCTTACTTCAATCTTAAGTAATCATGTGTTGTATCCTTTTTAAATACTTAGTGTTTAAAAAGGGTCAAGGTCGTACATAATGCTTAGTAGGGTCACGTAATGCATTTTATTTTGGTATGCAGGTCAGGTTAAAGGCTGTTTTAACGAAAAACGAACGTAAATGCTCCTCCAAACACTGCTCATGAACACATCGAAACCACAATAGTTGTTGTTGTTTTAACTTTAACTTGAATGTCACATATATTTTTTATAAATAAATTCTTACGTCCTATTCGGCGTCACCGGGTTTAATCATTGTTTTTTACTATCTACATTCTGAGTATGTAATTTATGCACTCTAATTACTCACGGAATATTTGCATTAATTTGATAATTTATTAAAAATTTAAATAAAAGTTGCATCCATCATTTTTTTACTAAATGAAGCCTTTATAAAAATTTTGTAAAATTAGAAATTGTCTTTTTAAATTCGGACGCTAGAATACTGGCCAAATAATAGATGCGATAAAAAAAAATCGATTAAGCCAGGACCCGAACGCGCAACAATGTCTGTTGGCTGTTCACGTTTCGAATCAAATGAAAGGGAGCAGGAGCGAGAGGGCGCCTGGTGCTCCATACAGCTTTTATATAAAAGAAGCGTGCCATTTCGCAATCATTCCAACTTGGAATCTCGCCGCGGTCCTACCGGGGAGCACGCGAGAGCCGCATCCAATTCGCGCGCAAAGTGACAGATCTTATAGAACGACGCAGTTTTATTTCTATATTATAATTTTTTTATTAATAGATTATAAATTCTTAGTAAATTTACGCGTTCAATATGGCTGTTACAAGTGCACGGAGCATTGTGAATATGAAGGAGAAGGGCCACTTCGAGCATGACAATGCGAGGATTGATAAATACACGGTAAATATTATTTGTAATAAATTTTATGCAATGTTAACTAATTTAATTTTAATTTAATGTGCAGTAAATGAGCCGTATTCTGCCACAAAAATTGTTTTAAGGCGTACATTTACCACGCAACACAAAAACATAAACAAAGTGTCAATGACCTTTGGCCGATTTTTTGAGATAGTGAATTAATTTAAAATTGTCGGATTAACCGATCGATTAAATTCATGGCCTCTAATTATCATTATTTAGTATCGTAGGTAATGTAAATGTGAACAAAATGAAAGGTACGGGATACACGACAATATTCGAACAGTACCGAGCAAAAATACTTATATGAAATGACTTTCTCATTCCACATTGTTAATTTATGATCACTTAGGATCATTCATTGCATGTCCATGACAAATAAAATTTTCGTCTACCTACGATTAACGATAAATCGAGTAGGAACGGTGTACATTAACGTAAATACAAAAATAATACGTCAATAAAACAATAATCAACGGTTCAATAAGACAACGTTTAAGGTTTACGAAAACTTTCCTCTTTAAATTTTGGCCAGAAAATTGCCTGAAGTGTCACATACTAAGCGTAAATATTGCGAAACGGAAACAATAACGTGTATTTTGTGTGAAACATATTTTTAAAATACCCAGGTGATAATGAGTTCATTTAAGTTGTTCGTAGTTAACAAAGAGCATGTATAATATTCGGCACTAGCTTTTTCCCGTGAAACGAATTAGAGAGAAAACTTTAAATGTCATGTTTTAATTAGTACTATATATAATTAATACCTATATCGTAAAAATATAGCCAGATATATATACATGTAACTTTCAAGAAAATCAAAAAAAAATCCTTGCCTCCGAGCCTTTAACTTTGAATATCTTTCTTCCTATTTGCAAGAATCCACGCATAGAAAAATTCTAAAATCGGTCATGTACGGCTAGGCCGGATAAATAGCAGTTAGTATTATCCAAAAAAATAATTCCACTTGTACAAAATAATAAAGACACCTGAAAAGGTCTGTTAAGTACGGTCAAACCCCCAGAAAAATGTAAGTTTGAGAAGAAAGTGTCTATTATTATCTTCATAAATTTAACACTACCGTAGAGCTAACTAAATAGTGATTGCTAAAACGGCTCCGTGCGTCCGTTATTATAAATAAAAATCACTAAGTATCGATCGATACCGACATTTTGGGCAACAACAATATGTAAAGACTTACTTCGGTCAGCGCTTTCGTAATGCAGAGTATATTTGGTGTTAAAAGTCGTAGTACTGGAATCGCGTTACGAAATTAAAAGTACCTATAAGAATATTTCGTAACTTTATAAATAACTGCGGTTTATTCACAACCATTTATTACCGTGCCTTCCTTGATATAATTCGTGATCAACTTTATTAAAAGTAGCACGAAACCAGTTCGATTCGAGTCTTTGTCAACGCAGTCTAAAAAGGGAACGAAAATTACTTTAGTTCTGCACTTTTGGCGATAAATAATTTTGTCAACAAAAGCTAAGAACTTAAACTCTTTTCTTGTTTCTATTATACATGTTTAAGATTATGATGCTAATTTATCACCACTTATTTGCATTATTATTTGCAAAATGACAAATCAATAAATAATGCCGTTAAATAAGTAGTAAAATATCTTATCATTGTGATAGTTAACAAATAATGGGCATAACATGATAACATGTCAGATAAGCATAAACTTAACTAAGCATTTACAAACATACATAATTATGTCTTCATATTAATCGATCATGTGAGTATACTTATATTAAATATAACTGAACGTAATACCTATCTTTGTAGGTAATTGAAATAACTAATCACATATCCATTTATCTTAAATTAAAAAGTAAAAGAAAAGTAAAGTAACAGCCTATTCATGTCCCACTGCTGGGCAAAGGCCTCCTCTATACAGACGGTAGCAGGGCATAGTCCACCACGATTGGCATACTTCACATATCTTCGAATATATATATATATATTATGTTTTATTATTTCGAAAATATGAAGGTTTCCTCCCGATGTTTCCTTCAACAGTGAGCACGTGATAATTCAGCACCTTAAGTTAAAAACTTCATTGGTGCCGGCACCGGGGATCGAACTCAGGTTGCTCGAGTATATTGAATTAAAGGCGAGCGCCCGGACACTGAGCTATCACGGCTCTTATCTTATCTTAATTAGCCGATAGTTTTTAAATCTTATAAAATCATACAATATGCCAGTAAAGTACATACATGTCTAAAGATGTATGAACATAATTCAAATATTATTTTCATGTCGAATTTTTTATAATCCGTATGTAATACAAACTTTATAGCTTGCTTTTTTACGAAAGAATATATTTTTATGTGATACATTTCTAAGACTCTAGTATATTGGTGTGAACTGACAAATTAAATGTAAAAATCCATCCAGCCTGGTAATGTCCAATAAGCTGTAAAATAAAATTAATAATAATGCTATGTACATGCGTAATATGTGTTAATATTAAGCATCTCCTGTTTATTTATTCAAACGTCCAACCACATAAATACAGTATTAAGACATGTCCGATTGTCATCTACTATCGTGAAAAGTTTTTTCTTTTGCATCATAAACAAATTTCTTTACTATTTTTACAACATTTAATTTATTCTATTTTATTCAATCGGTGATATTCACGCCAAAAGATAATTTAGTCTGTTGATACTCACTGTGTTCTTAAACAATGTTATCTTCACGATATGTGAAGTTATTTAAAATCAAGTATGAAGTTTTTCAAATGGTTTATATTGCCACTAGCGCCTGAAGTAATTGAAGCGGTCAGTGGACCGTAAAGTTGATTAAAATCAGCTGATTGTTTAAAATAAGTATGTTTGTAGGCAGTTAAGTTGTACGCATAATTTATAATTACACGTAATTTATACAGATATAAAAAGCGGACATCAGCCCTATTGCAAGAAAAAATCTTTTAGTGCTGTAAACAATTTTTCAAAGTCCTAAAAAAATTACAAAACTCGAAATATAATGTCACAAGGGAAATGGTGTAAAATAAAAAGATAAATCAAATGAAACAATAATCTTAAAACACATTTTGTCAAGAAAGTAACAGCCTATAAGTGTCCCACTGTTGGGCAGAGCCCTTCTCTGTACATAGGGTGTTAGTTAGGGCATGGTCCACGACGTAACCCCCTGTGGATTGATGGACTACACTTCGAATTTCATTGGTGCCGGCACCGGGGGTCTAACTAAGGTTTCTCGAGTGTATTGAATTAAAACCGAGCGCCCGGACAATGAACTATCATAGCTTTTTATGCTTTATAAGATCACTGCGGTAATTAATCGGTATCGGGGCATTAGGATACGAAATATTTGTATATTTTTTTCCAAATTGTTACACCATTAGTGTACAACGCAAATTTCAAATTGGCCAAGTTAAACCAACACAGACGTGTGAAAAGAAATCATATCACAAACGTATCAATGGGCTATCGATATAAAATTACGTATAGGCGATTGTCTAAACTATGTCTGCGCATTTAGTTCAGTCGACCTCGGTATAGGCAATCGAGTTCGTGATCATACACAGAGAGATCTACAAATCAAATCTAGATATAAATATCCGTCTGTAGTGGAGGCCGAAGGTAATCAGGGTATCGAAATTAGGAGCAAAATAAGAATAAGAAAGGGTATCCTCGCCTTATAAAGTATACTGATCTAAAAGTTGTTAAAACTGATATATAGATAATTCACCTTTCCACGTGCTGTGTACAACATATCATATAACTTTACTGCATATACTACAGCTGAAGCAGTCAGTATCTGACATTATATATGTTTGAATCTTGGTTCACGATGTATCATTTTCTGGATGAATCCACTGGATTTGGATTATATTATTATGCATGACTTATTAGTCCCAATTTCCATTGTCTCTTTAAACTAAATTGTGACAAATAAAGTAATGTAAATAATAAAACTTTAAAAACATTTTATAACTTTCACAAACCGAAGCCCAGTGCACCTAAAATAAGGTTTTTTGCTGAATGCAATATTAAGGTAATTTACATTCACTACATAGTATAAAACAAAGTCGTCCCCCTGTCTGTCTGTTCCTATATATGCTTAGATCTTTAAATCTACGCAACGGATTTTGATGCGGTTTTCTATAATAGATAGAGTGATTCATAATATAGTAGAGAAACACTGATAATTTTAGAGATTTCTAATGCGATGTCGAAAACAAACATTCAGCATGGCACCCGTGCGAAGCCGAGAAGGTCGCTAGTAATTTAATAATCTTACTTCGTGCCAGTCTATGGGGGAAGCCTTGGTTTAGTAGTGGACTCAAACAGGCTGACATGATGATGACAAATGTGACGCTTAATTTTGAAATATGCTCTAATGAACTCAAATGAACAAAAGCCTACTACTGGCAAACATCTCAGTCTTCTGGTAGCACCAATTTGATCATATCGATAATAACAATTTGAAATGTGAGAATCTTTTCAAAACAATACAGTCCCCCTGCGCTTTGTCCGGATTAGGACAAGGGACCCACCCTTGGGGTCAGTTGCAAAACTCAAAGCTGGCCTTCTTTTTCTTCGACCAAACAATGCATTTGCATCGCGTCCAGCCACAACGCATTTTATAAGCAACCACTGCCGATTGGCGTGCATCACAATAATTGAACTATCAAACGGACGTTCTTACCGAACTCGATATAAGTGGGTCAGGGAACGAGATGAGTTCGCTCCATGAGTTAATCGTAAACAACGTGCCGCTGCTAGACAATTCTTTTTTTTGTTTGTTTTTTTCACTTGTCACACTGGCCGCCTAACCTCGGAGCACATTCTATTAAACCTCATTGGAAAGATAAGAACTTTACTTCCGCGCTCTTTGGCCGCGTCTCGTTTTTTGCGAGGGATTTATCTTATCGGCGTAACCTATTCATGTCTCATTTTTGTTGAAATAATTATACCAGAAGTTTAATCTTAACAATTATGTTGTTTAATAAATATTATATTTATATTAAAATATATATTAATAGTTTAATTGCAGCATCATAATGAAATTAGCCAACAATAACAGCAATAAACATCGTTCTAGAAACTAATTTTATCAAAATTCTGTTATATGGACAAAAATAAGATATAGGAAAGCAGTGGACTCTTAACAGGTTGAAATGCTAATGAAGCATGTCAAACAAATAACACGTGAATGTGATGTTGCCTTTTGTCACTTAAGATGACTATTACTGTAAATTTGCCTTAGTTATAAAATAATTGTTCTTTGGCAGCATTTTCTGTCGCATGAATCGGCTGGTTTTTGTTGAGAAGAACTGCGTTAAGTAAAGATACTCATTCTTTTATGTTTCAATTGCCGACTGAGTTAACCGGGGCCCAATCTCCCAAAGCTTAGCAACTTAACTGCCACGACCTGCCTCAATCTGCCACGAGTCTTGCCCTCCCACCGGGATAACCGTCCAAAAATACCGCCTACTTGTAAGGCTAACAGTATTTCGCCCTTGCCTACGGGCACGATAACACTCCTGTATACAAGGCACATGCCGGACTTGAAGGCCAGCGCTTCAACAATTCCCTCATTTTGTGTGTTACTGCATCACTGTGCGTAGGTTGCATCAAGCTCGTGAAAACCTAGCCTTACCACGAGCTTTGTGCCCGATACAGCTTTATTTAATCTACCAATTGGTACGACAGCAAGGAAAAACTCCATTTTCTCTCAAAAAACTGTTCTGCATTAGCTATGTTCTGTGATAAAATCTAGATCGTGAATAGTACGTATACAGCGGTGAAGTCGCAGTGTACTTGCAAGTCACGGCGTTCATGAAGGCGGATATAGCAATGATAAGTCACATTTCGTGCCAAGTTCTATTTATAAAGCTTTGTCGGTATCACGAGAGGAACCGGAAACTACGATTGACAGTACGTATAGCATTAATGTGTTACATTCCGCATATTTGCCTTGCATACCTTCGTAACAGCACACCTTTATTTCATTCAACCCTATAGGTTTATGTTTTCGCTTAAATGGTAGCATATCAATTTTCTTTCGGAGAAAACGCATCGAACATGTCGTTTTATTTCATGAAGCAATTATAAAGTTGATGCTATAAGAAAAATAAACTTGTGCAATGATAGTAATCCTGAAAAAAATAGCTCGCCACCACCATTTTCACTCTACACTCTTCCTCTCCTTCTTCTTCTTTACTTTAAGTTCATGCTTTTATTCCACTGTCTTAAGCGTGGCCACCTTTTATAGGCCGAGTTCGATCGTCTTTTCACGTTAAAGGTTATAACAACAGTTCGTATTTTATTTATAAAATGTATCGGAATGTACTTTTGTTAAAAAGTAACAATTTACAAGGAAATAGAGTCTTTCGAAACTATCAAACCGAAACGTCGACATTAAAGACTTCAATTGAGTAATTGTAACATTACAACTTAGATGAAGCTGTTAAAGTTTATATGGATGAGTGCAGAAAACTTAACACTTGCACGAATGGACAGGCTCGTCCGGGTAAGTACCACGACCTCACAGAAGACCGGTGTAAAGTGGATAAATAATAATAAAGTATAATACTTTTGTATTTCGTTTGGTGAGTGAGTTGACCGGAGCCCAATTTTCAAAAGGTTGTCAACGCATCTGGAACCCTCGGGTGTAGCAGTCGTTAATACTTAAAAAAATGTTCGAAACGTTTTATTCAGTATTACATTAAATTAAAATAAACATTAATTTTAATTTTATAAGTGCATATATAAGTGAAAAACAGAAAGATTATAACAGGTTTATAGTCGCATACAATAGACATTGTCACCAAATAAATCAGATTGCCGAAAACGAGATGCATATGAATGCATGTTGCATAAATTTCATTTTACGCTCCCAATCACATAAAACTTCACAAGGTTAAACCGATCACGGGTATTTTTAGAAATAATTGCCAACATTTACTACCAGATCTTGTCACGCAGCTATTATCGTATTGACCGAACATTCTAATTAAGAAATGCCTAACGCTTCCGCGGTCGAAAAAAACAACACGAAAAAAAGTCAAATCACATCCGCGCCTATTGTCCAACGATCAAGCCCGATGCCTCGCGGACCTTGCCAGACTTAGATGACATGTCGTAGTTAAACGCACGCATGAGCACATGCGCGGCCCTACCCACAGCGGAGGGCCCAAACCCGTGGGTTCTGGCTAGCCCACCGGTTCTGCGTCAGATGAAGCTTTAATAGTCTCGGGACTGAAAGCAAAAACATCAGTTAATACAAGATACAAGATACACCTTGCCAGTTCAAAACCAAGGTCTGATCGGCTTTCGCCATACTTAACGCTCTCAATAATACGGCTTTCAGTCAATAAAACAAACAACGCACCTAAACTGTAAGACGATGATGGGACCAATGTCACACCGGTAAAGCTCCTTATATCATAATTCTGTTCCATTATTTCGTCTTAACTTCGAGATAAGAACTGCGCTGAAATTTTAGGTTCATTAAAAGTAGTTTAATTCCATACAGCTCGAAAATTAGTAATTCAACAAAAGAAAATTTATCGTTTCTTCTCTGATACTTCCAGTTTTTATATGAATGTAATAATTAAAACTGAAAGAAGTGTAGGCTTTTTACAAATGTTTGTATTTATGTAAAGAGTAAAAAGAATTCTACAGAAATTTACAGATTAGTGCTCATGCAATAAAAAGTTCGTAATAAAAGGGAAATAGCATAGTATGTTTCAGTGCCCCCAAGTTTTAAAGAACAGTACATTTAATTAGACTAAATTTCGAATAGTCAATATGTTTGATACGTTTGTATGTTCACTTAAATATATGAATTATAAAATACTCCTACCGCGGCTCAGGATTCATTTAAACAATAATTACGAAAATAATTATTGCTAAACGTGCGTTTAGTCGAGTTGGTTTATAACGCTTTAATAATATCGAAGGTTACATGTAACCCGTAAAATGCAACATTTTATGCCGATGTGAGATTGACGCTAACTAGCCAATTGTTTAAGATAATTGAAACCCGGTAAAACTGGATACTTGTTATTGTTTCAACGAAACAAAACCACGTGTTACTATGTTTCCTAAGTTTGTTTCGTTTTTCATTACCCACGGTCAAAGCGGACTGTAACTGGACAACAACAACAATTAAAGTCAATTTGGTTATAAAATATCGTAGTGTACACATTTTGTATCTTTCCATTTCTTGTGAGTCATTGTTTCAAAGAAATAGGACGATATCATTAGCTTAGTTCAGCATTAGCTACAGAAATAAACCTTATTAAAGTTATCATTTTCGTCATAATAACATAGATCGTATTAAAGAAACTTAAAAAATTAAAAGTAACAACTTAAGTAGCGGACGCGTTACCCGGAAGGCGCAGGTTTGAGTCGTGGCAGCGGTGAAAAATGTTTGAATCAGTTTTAACTAAACATTTTTAGTTGAATCATGTTACTTTTATGTGAGAAGTTGCCACACACATGCCCGTTGCGATGGTTATTAATACTGCATGTCTATCTGTTTAAAATCTTTGTAATTGACATTCAACCAACGTACTTAACAGTTGCAATATCCTTTAACAAAGCCTCGTAAGATCCGTTTATTAAGCAATCAATTAATCCAACACAAATCGACATGGAATGCGCATTAAAAGACGCATTAAACCAAACTGTTTAATGTCCCTTTGCAACTATCATAAACGTATTGATGACATACGTCATGACCTATTTCTACGGCATTTTAATAATGCACTTTATTAAAAAAAATACCACGACACCCGTCCGCGCGTTAGCTTTGTACATTATGAGAGTAGTATTATTGAAAACTCATTCCTATGTATTTAACATCACGCCGTATTTACGCTTTCTAAGCTTAATTGCCATTACGAAAACACCGACGTTGATCGGCAGCGACGGCAATAACTTGACCTCTAAATCTAAAAATCCGCCTCTCTTCTATAACACGCCTCTTTTCGATATACCGGAACACGCCCGAGTTCAAAACTCCACCCACAAAAGCGTTTTAATATTTTTGACTTGAACAAACGTATTAACCAAGGTATTTCGGAAGAAAAATACAGTGCGGTTGGTAATAATCTCGAAATCGATCGTTGTTCTTTTAATATTATAGGTACCTACGTTACAATTACTTCGATACTTTTTCACAAAAAGTAAAAAAAAATCCTGCATGTTTAACTAAACGTATGTTAAACTAATGTCAATTTTCATGTTCTATTCAGGACATAACATCTTTTTAACACAGGCTAAATTGGTTGTGATTTGCATAAATAACTACACTAACTATTTGAGAACCTGCAATAATGTTGTTTTAAAATCGGAAGTGACCTTTACAGATGCTATAAGGACTGAAGGTCAGAATTGATGACGATTTGAAAATTATTTATTAAAATCGTTAATTTATTTAACCACGCCAACAATCTAATGCAGGCGACAGGTCCGACACACACTCATAGAGAACACAGAACTTTTAAACAGAGAGTGTATCGATTGACATTATTAACTTATCTATCACAAAGCGCTATGGCCTCATTTTGTGATACAGAACCAACGTAATGATATAAACAAACCGACATCGTGTTCAAGCGAACGTAAGCTGAAACCATTCTTGGGTTAAAGATCATAACACAACTGGAGACATGTAGTATAATATTTAGTAGTTATTAGTGTAGTAGAAACAAAAAAATATCCAAAATTTATTATAATGCTATTTAATGTATACTAGTACTACCGAAGGTTGAAACTGAAGTTGCTTGAAGTTTGTATTCACTATAACAAAACAATGATTTTTTATATTTAAAGTTGCCCAGCGGGCAAGCATGATGCTAGATGATTACCGACGCCCATAGGCATCTAAAAATACGACGGGTGGCAGTCACGTTGTCAATTTAAAAAAATGGTGTGCCCCGGTCACCTTACTCACCAGACGAAACAAAGAAGTATAACACTTATAAGTTATGCCCGTCTTCTGTGACGTCGTGGTACTTCCCGGTAGCTGGGGACCACTTTGTTAAAAGTCTGCAAACCTACGCTTGGTGCAGATGTCAATGGACTGCGCCTATCTCTTAACATAACGTGGACGGCCAGCTCGTTTGCCTCCTTTTCCATAAATATAAGTTATCCTATATAGTATCTCTGATCTAATTCCATTCAACATAACGGAAACAAATCTGTATTTGCATATCACTACTACACTGTTTACAAACGTTCGTAAACAGGAATGGTTGTTAACACTACATTTTATGCAAATTACCCACATAACATAACTCGTATTGCAACATCAAAACCAGTTTATCTTCCTTTTATTATTAACAGATAAAATCACATGACTTAATTCATTCATCAACCTCAAAATGCAACACCGTTATGACCGCTTTAATGTCTTGAACGAGCTAATTAAGTTATTTTTATCCGGACCATAATGTTGAATTCATCATATTAAATTTACATAAATACATGTCAAGAAGATTATGAATCTCCCGGAAAACATTAAATTTACGTAAATTATAAAATTCTCTAAAAAAAACATGTGCAAAAATAAAATTTTATAATTTTATAATCGGTCCATAAATGGACCGATTATAAATAAAACGTTTTTTTTATGGAGAAAAGGGCCAAACGAGCAGGAGGTTCGCCTGATGGTAAGTGATTACCGCCGCCCATGAACACCTGCAACACCCGAGGGCTCACAAATGCGTTGCCGGCCTTTTAAGAAAGAGTATGCTCTCTTCTTGAAGGTCGCAACGGTTCGGAGAGACCGCCGTCGGTACTTGGTTCCACAGAGTGGTTGTGCGAGGCAAGAAATGCCTTGAAAATCGCGCTGTTGTGTGTGGAACGCTGGACATCGAGGTGGTGTGGATGAAATTTTTTGTTCTGGTGCGATGTCCGGTGGTGGAATTCAGCCGCCGGGATCAATCCAAACAATTCCTCGGAACACTCCCCGTGATAAATGCGGTAGAAGATGCAGAGTGATCCAACATCTCTACGCAGAGCCAAAGGATCAAGCCGATCGGAAAAACTTTGATCGTCGATAACCCTAGCCGCCCTACGTTGAATGCGGTCAAATGGAAGAAGCTGGTAATAGCGGGCTTCCGCCCAGAGGTGAGAGCAATACTCCATGTGGGGCCGAATTTGCGCCTTATAGAGGTTTAGGCGTTGAGCAGCCGTGAAGTACTGTCTCGCCTTGCTGAGCACACCAAGCTTCTTTGGGGCTAAGTTGGCCTTACCTTCCAATTGACCGCGGAACTAGACGTTGCTCGAGATTTCGACGCCAAGCATTCCGATACTAGCTGTGGCAGATAGGGGAGTGTTCTCGAAACAGAGTTTCGACCTCAGACACAAGCTTGTTCCGGCTCTCGCATACGTTTTCCCGAGAAATATTAGTTTGGCCAGTGTACGAGACATCTACAGTGCGTCGTCGTCGTCGCTTGCGAGGTGTCTGCATAACAATGGACGGAGTGGTAGTAGACAGTACGCAGCCTTGTGGGACACCAGCATTGACAAATTTAGGGAAGAGTTCTAACGTAAAAAACATAAGAAATACAAACCTTCTCCTATGTTGAAGTCTGTTCATAAGATCTGTTTACCAATGCCTCCATGGCATATGACAGTGGTATGTTGAAGTCCTTCTTACCCGTATTCCACCTAAGTAACGACGGCGCAACATGTGAATCTTGATTTTTTTCATATGGTACACAAAACATCAAACAGTAATTCACACATTACAATAAATAAGGTTAAATGAGGTAAACGTTATGAAATTAAATAATGTCAGCCAAAAATATGCGTACACAACATGCTACGATATTATTGAAAAAAATGTTTGATTTTTATTATCCTATGTTTGATCTTTATTAATGACTAGCTGATTCCCGCGACTACGTCTGCTTAGAATAGGCTGAAGGCGTAACATTCAGACAGAAAGACAGATATACATAAAATATGTATATAAATTATAGCCTTTGTCTTATTCTGATATATAAGTTATATTATTGTAAAGTTTCATTAAGATCCATTCAGCAGTATTTGCGTGAAAGAGCAACAAAAAATCCATTCATACATACAAACTTTCGTCTTATATAATATTATATATATATATATATATATATATATATATATATATATATAATGAAGTAAGGATATAGACAACGTTATTTATAACCGACAATTTCCCTGACTTCAACCTTCCTTTGGTACAAAAACAGATCTGGAAAAATTTTCATTGATCACGCACTGTGGTTATCACTAAAATTTCTCTTGTGGGAATCGAACATATGACCCACGGAAACGACTAATAACTAGCGTAGTAATCAACTGTGCTACCGAGTCATCCAGCGTGTTGATGTTGAGATAATAAATAAAGAAATAAGTGAAAAACTCATTATAATTGTGAACTTACCATATAAGCGAGTATATAGAAGTAGCAGAAACGGAATATAGCAATAATTTATACTGCCGTATTGAAAGAAATTTAGATATATACTGCACTTAGCTGCTATAGCTCCCTATAGAGCTCATTAGCGAGAGCTAAAATACGACGTATTTCGCAAAAATTTCCACAGCTAAAAGTATTTTACGTCTCTACAATGTTAAAAGAGGCGAAATTTTAAACTAGTCGACGGAGGAAATTTGTTGAGGGAGTTTTTGACAGAACAAGTGCGCGTATTTAATCGTTTTTGTATTAAAATAAAAAAAAGGGATGTTTATTCATTATGAATTGCAAAATCATGAAAATTATTACCTACTGTTTGATAATTCTTGGCTTAATAATACTCACAAATATTAATTGATAATCCTCCATTGTAGTAATAAGTCAATGAACTAAAAATCAAATCAAAATACACAATTCTATCGTATTACTGACACTATAATTATGCATAGACGCGCTTCTCCTTGTTTTGAAATGTTATTTATTTTATTATGAGTTAAGTATCAGATAAATATCACGTCATTATGAAAAATATCAACATTTCATTAATCGATACAAAAGAACCAAAGATATATATGATGAAATATGATGATATATGATGAGATATGATGAATAAATGAAAACTCATAAAACTCTAAATATAAACACAATATTTTCAATGTGAGTATGTCAATTCCTCGCGTGTAGATTAAGGAATCTATAAACATTTAAATAAAGTAATCTATGACCCATATATTTTTTTTAATATCAAAGTTATGAATTGCAGAGAGTTAAAGTTTTCTTAAATGTACAAAGCTTATGCTTCATTCAACCAAACATTGGGTTGAAATTTCTCCAAAAGTTTTCAATTGCTGTTAACAGGGACGTTTCAAATTTAAAAATTAAAAATAATCATTAAAGAACAAAACACTTATTCCAATGTAACAAACTCGTACTTACGAAACATTTACAACAAAAGTATCTAACTCAAAGTTCGTGACTTGCAACTAGAATTAGTAAGATACCATTGAGTGTTACGCAAACAATTTGCAACATTGTTAAGGGCGCTTTTGCACGCCCAGAAAATCCAAATTGAAACATACCTTGGATCCTGGTAGCGGTTTGATCACTATGAATAAAAGACAGTACTTACTAAAACACACAAAACTAATAAAAAATCAAAATACTAACCTATATTTATACTGACAAAATGTTCCAAAAAATTGTTGCTTCTGCATTTTGATAAAATATCGTTCTAGGTTATGACTTCAGATTTATTGAAGGAAGATCAATTACAGATACTTTGTGCTGCATTTACTAAAAGCTTGAGGTAAATAACATGATCGGTGATAATCTTTCGAAGAAAATTTGTATTTGTAAAATCAAACACAACTTTATATTTAAAAAAATAACAGATAAAATAAAATTATGTGGTGTATCTGAATCTGACCTGGACCGTGTATTGACCTTGTTTCCTCTTATCCAACCAATAGAAAGAAGTACCGATAAATAGGTAGGTTTTATGTCGGATTCCATTATATGTATGGTTTTCCTCAGGAACTAATTATGAGGCCCTATCTTTTCTTGACTTAAGTTTCTAGGATACCGTTTAAATAGTTCATACATTATGTAAAGCGATTATGAAAGAGGGAAGAACTAAAATTTAAAGACTAAAGAATGTATAAACATAAAAACTTAAATAACGACTCTTTCGAAAGGAGGAAAATACTTGGAACTCCCTTTTGATGTTTACTATTTTTAACAAAATTCAAACGTATTGGTGTCATAATTTGACAAAAGAACGGTTAAAACAAAAAGAAGCTGTTGTGGAAAGGCGATTGTGCAGAGGGTATCTGTGTGTCCGAGTCCTAACACAAGCTCTCATAGGATATGCGATTAGAAGGCTTTATTCAAGGCGACAAAACCGGACATGAATGCTAACTAATATAAAGCCTACTCAGTACAATGACGTGATCTATTTACCCAACCGCAAATGAATTTTCAGACATATGAGTAAATAAAAAAATTTAATAAAAACAATTACATGTTTTAATGAACTCATTTAATAATAATAATAATATAAAAATATGTAAACAACCGAGTTAATTTATTTCAATAGTATAATAGAAAATTCACTAATTTAGTAACAAAAGTTATGGACCCTACAGCAGACTGTGTGAGGTAAACGAAGCTTACTCTTTTTGGTAAGACATGCCACAGTTGGCCACTGGTTTTGAATGTAATGGAAGAATAATAATAATATCGAAAATATGTAAACAACGGAGTTATTTTTATTTTTTTCTAAGATAGTATAATAGAAAAATGCTTAAATCACTAATTTAGTCAAATCAAGTTAACAAAAGTTATGGACCCTACAGCAGACTGTGTGAGGTAAACGAAGCTTACTCTTTTAAAGGTTGGTAAGACATGCCACAATTGGCCACTGGTTTTGAATGTGCATAAACACGCAGCAGCAGAAACGTGCAGTCGCACGCAAAGTAAAATGTTAACGCTATAATTTTAAAATTAGTGTTGCCGTTAAAATTTGAACCGGGTATTGCCAACGCAAAAAAAGAATGACACGGTCGTAATTAAGATTTCAGGATGGAAAAAAATGAACACGGAAGAATCGAAACATGCCCTGTCACCTGGTAAAGTCGTTGTATTTTTTTTACTTAATTCAGCAATTTATTCCGCCGGTTGACTTATTACGATTTTAGATTGCGAGTGTTATTATGCCATAATTATTTTCGTAGAATTAATTATCTAAATTATTCGATATTCTTAAGATATATTATTAAACTAAACTAGTATTTTTCTCAATGATATTTATCAATTGAAGTTTAGTACGTAATGTCATTTCACTAAATACTGGCCAATTGCGTGTCAGACTCGCGCACGAAGGGTACAGGACTATTATCTATAAAAAAGGCAAAAACAATCATGTCTGTGATATGGGAATCCCACTTAAATGTTTTTTATTCTCTTTTAAAGTATTTTTTTTTTTGTTATAGCGGCAACAGAAGTACATCATCTGTGAACATTTCTACTGTCTAACTATCACAGTTCATGCGACACAGCATGGTGGCAGACAGACAGACGAGTTTTAATAATAGGATTCCGTTTTAGTCTTTGGGTTAAGAACCCCAAAATCGGCGTAAATTGTCGTGAATAATGCTAATGCGTACATTTACGCAGTGTGGGCCTTACGACTTTAAGCGATGCGCTATGGCGTGGCCACGTAGCAGCTTCTGCTGTTGCATAAATGGGCAGGCTGGTCCGAGGAAGTACCTCACAAAAGACCGGCGTGAATTCGAAATAATATTCTTTCGCGTTAGTGCGTGAGGTAACCGGGGCCCACTTTTTAATGTTGGCAACGCACCTGCAACCTGTTAGATGTTATTGATGTCCATGGGCGGCGGTAATCACTTAACATTATTAATCTGAAAGAATGACTTGGAATATAAAAAAAAAACGAAGTTGAATCAAACTTTATATAACTACTTAAACGATTTAATAAATCTATATCGGGCAAATGTCTCTTTTTATATCGCCAAAACAAACCGTCAGCAATAACTGTAATAATAAATATCTCAGGTTATATCTTTCAAAAGTTTTCGTAATGATTTACTGTTATGCGCGATTTAGCTTCACGAATTTAAAAAAAAATGTGATCGTCAAATAGAATCAAAGAAATATTCATATATTATGCATAATTAACCTTTTTGCTTTAACGTTTTACCCGTTACAACTACAGCATTTACGTAAGCGAAATGTTATATATACATATAGGTGTGCAAAACTCGTTTGAATAACGATTATTTTATCTCGATGTTACTATTATACAATTACGTTATAATTTTAATATGATAAGTTTCATAACAATGACACCATCTTAGTTTAAATAAAAATAGTTTAGTTAGAACAAGGTAAGTACGTAATGTACTGAAAGATGCATCCCGAATTTACACTTCAATTTATTATAATCACTTCTATTACAATTAACTCAATTCGCTAGCTCGAAGCAACTCAAGACAACGTGTTAAGTCTATCACTCCAAAACGTCAATTGCCGCGAACCGAACAGCCTTTTATATTGCTGTAGGTGTTGCCACCATAAACCTTCTCTGCTGTCGCTGTTAAACTATGGAACTCTTTACCTTTGGCTATTAAACGTGCTCAAACCCTAGATTCGTTTAAAAGACAGGTTAAGAAGCATTATCTCTCTGTCTAGCTCCTTTCTATCTCTCGATGTCTTTCTTCTCTTTTTATTTCACTCTTACTTTGATGATCACACACAAGAGGTATGTTTTTCTTATTACTTTAATTTTTGTTGCAACTTACTTTTTACTTAATTTCACGATTGTGATATTTCTTGTACATCCTACCCAATAAGAATTTCTTTTGATTCATTTCTGAGGTTGCCTGGAAGAAATTGCTGTGTAGCAATAAGGTCGCCTTTTGATGATCAATATTTGATAAATATTTTGTTTAGTTCTGTACTTTTTTCTTTTTTGGCATATTATTATTACCAATAGAAATACTCTAGATCAGTATTGCCTACTAGAATATTTATAACCCAAGTTTTGTGTTTGCCAACAGTACGTAAACGAGATATGTGGACTGTACGTTTTCAACCGACTTCAAAAAAGAAGGAGGTTCTCACATCCACTGTATCTTTTTTATGATTGTCGCCTCAGAACTTTCGACTGAGCGACCCGATTTTGATGATTCATTTTTTTTAATTTGGAAACTGGCGCTTCCCATGCAACCGCATTTACCATATTAATTTCATTGGTTCATTCATTGGATCTTGCGCCTCGGAGATACTTAGGGAAATTCTGAAAATCAATTATAAAATGAATGTAGAGCGAGATATTTGAAGTCGGTTTTGTTTATCGTTAGTTAAAAAAATGGGCTTGTCGTTGTCAGCTCTTATGCATGACAATAAGATTCAATGACGTCAAGCCGCTAATTTAACCGTCCAATAATTGACTACAGCCTGTATCACGTTACACAATGATGCTACTGCGTTTCGTGTCCAACTTGAATCATCATATGACACAATTCGTTATGAAAACATACTCGCATCTAATCAAGAGGGCTTAGTAATCAGGGCACTTGAAAGTAACCATCGCTGTCAAGGAACACTGTAAATGATCAGTAAAATTTACTGAGTTTTAAAGCTGACAATAAAGGTGTTTGAACTACGGATTAAGCGCTTATTCGGCTCCATTAATTGCAGATTAGGCCCAAATTATGCGCGTTTTCCTTAAAAAGCTCATTAGAGTCAGTAAATTAAGGATATCAAAACTGGTGAGTACATGGTTTAAAGATTTCAAAAGCTAATTCCTCTATAAATAAAACAAAATAAGTTATATATCTGAGAAATTTTTTCTTCAGTCAGCAATTTTTTCATAACACTGCAAGATCATTAAATAATTTTTATATTTATTACTAGTCTCTGTACTCTAGATGTAACTTTAAATAGTAAATTTTTGTAGATAAACGAACAAAAACTTTCGGCGCTCCGGGATTCAAACCCGCGTCATCTGGGTTCGCGCCCAGACGCTTTACCAACTAAGCTAAGCGGTCGATAACATCACGGCGCGAAAATCTAGACATCTATCTACATTCGTTCTATTGCATTTTTAGCAAGGGGAGTTGGTTATCTCAGGAGCAGCTTATCACCATGGGTATTCACTTAACATTAAGTGAAACGCTTGTTAAAAACATAAAAAACGGTTGACAAAATAATTCTTCGTTAATTCACTTGTATTACAGTAGTTAGTTCACCTAGTTAGTGATACGTTTTTCAATGTGTAAATTATACATCACATGAATCTTATAAATTTAAGCACCCTCTTGTTTTTCTTTAAAATCTTAAGTATTTTAATACACAAAGCCGTAGAAGAGTACTAAATGTTAACAGATTTAGTTAACACAGCTTGTGTCAGTACTGATAAAATTTCTTTATAGCTTGACAGTTTTTAAGCGACACCAAAATTTATTTTAAATCGCGTCTATATATACAACAATGTGTTTTTAATAAAAATGCAAGATTTAAAAATAAAACAGGTTGAACCTTAATTTTAGATGACAACTTTGTAACAGATAGAAGAGACAAAAACAAAAAATAAATCTATTTTCTTCGTAAAAAATATTATCTGCATTAGAATTCAAAAAAAAACGAAAACCTAACGCCCGGTTTCTGAAACACTGATCATCGTAGAAATTAACGATGAGATTTGAATAATCTTCTTAGTGATCAGAATGATCAGTTAAGAGTTTAAACATCCTTTTTGCAACTACAATAACATTTGAAAAGCCATTTGACAGCTGAGTAGTTATTTTCTACGATGATCAGTGTTTCAGGAACGGGGCGTTAGTCTCCTTAACAATCTCGTTTCCTCAACAGATATGACAATGTTATATTGCAACGGATACATTCAAAGATTTATAACACGTAACGCAACATAAATAACGTAGAATAAACATTTCTATAAACTTTTCTCCATATAAAAATTGTGGGTTGAACAGTTATTGACCAGGAACGCAAAACATTAAGATTTATACTGTGGAGCTATACGATTTCTGACTATTGTGTCTTATCTAAGGAACAAGCTCGAGAAACTGCTTTCACTATTTCAATGACATATTTTTTTTTATCTTGCAAGCCGCACAAGAGAATGGTCCAATACTACTAACAATATGGTTAGATAATATTAATAAACAATTGTAACGTTTATAATTAAACATTATGAAGTATGAAGTATGAGGATTTATTTGTATTAGGGATAGAATTTTCTTTAAAAATAAATGTTATATATATAGACTACAATTTTAAACATGAAATAAGTTCGAATAGAAAATACCTTATTCTGTTCTCGCAGCTTTCAAATAGGACTCTTTTTAAGTAAACTTTCCATTTTTTACACATTTAAAAAACTTCAATACGTACCGTGTTTTAACATTTTAAATTTGTACCTCGTTCGATAATAGTGTACCGTTTGTTGTTATGTTCGTTAATATTTTACGATGTCTACTGTAAATCACCTTTCCATTTTTACATTTTTAAACCCATAAAGTACCATATTTTAACTTCATGTATTCTGAGATTCGTCATCAGAAAATATCAAAGTTAAGAGACAGTATTAAAAATAAGAAATAAAAATGTTCACTTTACATTATCAACGGTACGAGTACATCAAGTAGTCCAATATAAAATTCTTAGTGTTAAACATAATATTTATGATGAGGAATGCTCTCCAGTTGGCCGACGAGCTGCCGGCCAAGCTTTCGGAGATGGAGCTCCGGCCCCGGGTGATGACAAAGCCTGGTTATACACTCTGCAGACTCAGCCCGGATGACAAAGATGCTGTCATCGACTTCCTCAGAAGGTATGTGCGCATACTACGTGTCCTAACATGGTAAAATATTATTTGTCCAGGTATATAATAGACTGTGGCGGGGCCACGCCACAGTTATTGTCCCACGAATCGGCAGGCTTGTCTTGGGAACTATCTATCACTCCCTCCAACAAGCAGTTTTCTTAGAGTTAGTGGAAAGGAAAGCACCGCAACTACAACGCCATGATATAATAACTTTATCAGCTGATTCATCTACTACGCTTAACACCATTTCTCATGATAAAACACATTTACATCTCCTAATGGTCTATCCAGCAAAGTTTGAAAAAAAAAATGAGGATCAAGCGTTATTCCTTTTCCCGTTATTATTTATAAGTCAAATTTCAAGATGAAGTGCAAATCTTTAATGAGTTATAATATAGTCATCCCGTTTTTTATTTTTTATTTATGCTTTATGTCATTTAAAATAATTTTTGTCTATTGCATTTACCATTGTTTCTTTATTATAATGTTAACTTAAAAAAAGTTATTTCATCTTTCTCTGAATGAGATGAAATCTCGCACAAGCCCTACAACATTGTCATAGCAGGATATCGACAAGATTAATATAAAACGTTACATTCTAGCTACTTCGAAATCAATTATTCAATTTGTTCTGGAATAAATTACGTTCACAAATGACAAACAACTCGACGGGCTCGCTTCATTTTCTAAGTTAATCGATCGGAACGGGCTGAAGAAACGGATGACTTTTTTCCATCAGCATGAACTGATCAAATTCATATTAAATGAAAATAGTTTCGGATTTTATCGCGTTTTTAATTTTGTTTTGAAATTCCCGACGTTTCGAACCCTTTCCAGCGTTCATGTTCATGACCATGAACCATGATAAATTGATACAATCGAACAAACGATACAATCGTGATGACTCCTTTGCCTTTTATAGCTTCCAAATCAGACCCTCGTCTGTGTTGCCTCTGTTTGCAGGTTTTAAGCATGCATCTGTTTTTAAAACCCGGCCATCCCAACAGATTCTTCTTCCGCGACGAGCCACTGAATCAGACCATCAACCTGTTGGAGACACCGGAGTCGAGGTGTTTCGAGTTGGAGGACTACGCAGCGAGCACTCTCCGCGACGGCGTCTCTGTGGCGGCGGTCGATGACAACGCTCAATTTGTGGGCGTCGTCATCAACGGATTGGTTAGGCGGGATGTGAGTTAACAACATGATTTCAGTCTCCATCTCAGTGCATTGGGAAGATTTACAAATAATGCCCTGTCCCCTAGGAAAAAGGGGGCTAATGTGATGAATACTCGTTCAATATCTTCTTTGTTGCGGTAAGCGAGGCTTTAGGGATTATCCTGTAAAACACGCTTTGGGAAAAGTGCAAATAAATCGGTCACAAGACCCACAAAACGTGCATTCCTACGTATTCTAGCATCTCTGCCATTATGCTGGTGTTAACGGCAAGAGTTTTGAAATGGGGATGTATGTACTTCTTAAGTTCGTTTCTTATAATGGCCTAACGTCCTATGAATAATCATTACGGAATAGGCAGAGGTGATCAAGACTTAATGAGATCTTTGAATAATCATAATATATATATATATATTCTTCTATAGAGCTGGACCTAATTTTGGTTTTGAAATATTTGTGGCAGTCCATGAAAAGTTTAACCGATGAGAAATTATGGAAAAGTGGCATGGAAAATCGTAAACAACATTCGTAATTCTTGCGTAACATGCATAATTATTTTTCTATGTGTTCAAATTCATAAATTCCCTAGAAATAATTTATATGGCAAAGCAACGTGTGCCGGGTCCGCTAGTTTATATATATGAACATCGAGAATTAATATAATTCGTTAGCCTTTGTGTGTTACACATATTTGGGTGACGAACGTGTACTGAAATCAATAGCGTTGCACGTGCACATTCATCGTCCCTTAGTCTTTGTGTGAATACGAGTCGCGTTTCCTGGCACGTGCCCATTCAGTTTCACGGCAGGCTGTTTCATACCGTCGCTCGTCGCCACACCGTCTTCAACGCAATAAGCCACAGATGCAACGTAATCAGCGCTAGTTAAGCCGCATTAGCGGCTAACAAACATGTTTAGACTATGGCCATTTATGTTTAACATTAATGTTTAAAGCTGGTTGAAGCATCAATGTGTCTCTATCATTTAAGACCGGTGTAAAGTGATATAATTTTATGATATTCGTCGATGAGAATTTATTATTTTATATTCGAATTTCGAAATACACTATCTCTACATAATATTTCTGTCAACATCTATAAATATATATATATATATATAATATTTTGTTGGGGCCGTAAAATTTTTGTGCCTATCAAACAATAGTTTGTGAAATTTCATGTAATTTTAGATAGTTTTAAAAATAACATAGGTTTTGAAGTATGATTTATGTAGTTTTACGTCTTTCACCGTATTCTTTATGTAACCGATGTCTATGCGATAACTTTAAAGTTTTATTTCTATATAATATATTCGAATAAAGCCTGAATAATCAGGTCTTCCATAGCGACTGATGCACCGAATGTGCGACGTGTAGAATCTTAGTAGATATATAAATATATTTATTATTTTAATATTTTATCTTTGTATATAAATTGGGACAGCCTTTATCGTACGTCGACAGTTTGGTGACCTTTTACATCAGAAAGTCACACAAGCAGAATGACAATCACAGTCCAGTAACATGACTTTCGCACAGGTGTTGATCTATCGTTGATTACTGAAACATTGCATTGAATATCAAGGTTTTTATTTTACAAACCTTTATCAGCCCAAATGAATCTTTCAAGAAGCCTTCTTTAACGCATAACAAACGCAAAGTCGAAACAACAGTATACTTACGGTTACGGTAAAGCGTTGATTTCATTTTTGACTAACGCTTAGTCATTTTTCATATTATTTAATTTAATTCAGGTTAAATTAACACACACATTAAGCTTCTGACAGATTGATCTTAATCTTTTATTTTTAGTTACATTGTTTTCTTAAACTGTTTAATTTGAAGTCATAAAAGAAAATCTTTTTTTTACATTTGAGAACGAAGTCAAGATCATTCTTTATTATTTAAAGGTCTGACAACCCTGAGAATTATTTTGAAATTTAATTTTTACACCAATTACACGAGCCACTTTCTAAAATGAACATATTTCGGAGGCATAAATTATACGCCAACTGGACAACTGTCAATAATCACTACATATTATAAAACAATGTCGTCGCGCTGTCTGCTGTCCCTATGTATGCTTAGATCTTTAGAGCTACGCAATGGAACTTGATGCGATTTTTTTATACTAGATAGAGTTATTCTAGAGGAAGGTTTATCTGTATAATACATTGGGACCGTGCGATGCCGGGGCGGGTCGCTAGTATAATATAAATGAAATTTTATTGACCGTTATACTTTTTGTAAATGTCTGGTAAATTTCGAACACATTGCAGTATTGATTACAATAAAGAAATGTTTTAACTTCACGATACAATATGACATAATTGCTCGTTTATAAAATATGGGTAAGGCACTTTTATAATTTTTAATATATCCTGAGTTTTTATTTTAACTAGTAATTATTTACTAGTACATGTTTATAGTTATGTATATAATTATATGTCGCTACAGGTTAAGGAAGGGAATAGAGTGAAGGATAGTACTAAAATTTTTATAACAAAAAAAAATACAATCACTGCACTTGAACAAATATTACGAAACATCATTAAATAGTCAGAAGATATTGCTGGCATTCATAATATGAAAATTATGACGATGCAGAAGATGGAGAAGTTTTTGGTTACGATCTTAATATAGGAATATTAAGATAAAGCTAAATTTGACACATCTTGGCACTATATGCAATCCCAGAGTTGTTACGACAGACGTGTATCAAAGTAATAACAATATAAATCAATAACTTTAAAAATAGTGACTGTAATTATGCTTATGTCGAGTCAAGCTTTTCGAGGTATTGTTATTTTCTGTTGGTTCGAAATTCCCGAGCCGACAGCGATGACGGAAAACCGATAAGTGGTTGCCTAGCAACCTGCAGAGCCCCGGGAAAATCTCCCGGGGATGAAGCTGGGAGGCCTTGTTTCTAAGGCTCTTATACAGATTGAATTTCGGTTCAACAAAACTTACGGTAACAAATTGTTTTCGCAGAATATGAAATAGTAGACAATCTTAGTGAAACATAGAGCAGATAATCGCAGTGACACAATGCGATCGATATTGATCGACCTGAAAGGCGTAGTTTCGGAACAAGTTACATAAAGATCAGCACTAAAAATACAATAATTACAGTCAAAATAATTTTTCATATAAAATATCTGTTTAATTTCGAATAAAATCATAAGGTGAGCCTATTTTATTGATGTTACTACTTTTGTCCATAGAAATATCTGACAAATACTGAACCACCGATCACTTCTTTCAACCCTTTTTGCCTTCAAAGCTGAATTTACACGTTGAAAGAGTATCATAGGATTGTTTTGCGTGAACTCCTCCTTCGGTTCGAGATTTCAATGAAACTCTGAATGCAATAACTATAGTCAAATCTACCAACGTTCAGATGTAAAAAACCTCATAGTTCTAGGTATCCTCTTTTTCGGATTTTTTCTCCAAAATCATTTAAATTACATTGAAATATAAAACATATTTTCTTAGAAGTAGCTCGTGAGCGATCAGCTGTACATCTGGATTTTTGGTTCTCTTAAAGCCGGCTTATTCCGCAGGAGGTCGACTACACGGACAAGTCCGAGGAGTGTCCCCATCCGAAGTTCAAGCGCATCCTAAAGCTGCTCGGGCACTTGGACCGCGAGGCCAGGATCTGGGACAAGCTGCCGATGGAGTGCCACAAGGTGATGGAGGTCAGGATAGCGTCCACGCACTCGGACTGGCGGGGCCGAGGGCTGATGAGGGTCCTCTGCGAGGAGTCAGAGTGAGTAGCGACCGTTTGCACTTTTCACAACTAGTCTGTTCGTCTGTTTAAAAGGTAGCGCCTATATATGTCCCACGGCTGGACAAAGGCCTCTTCTCTACAGGGTTTTAAGGCGTTTCTGTTCGATTATGCATATTTTTCTGCGTAACGACATAAATCGTGTAAAGCAGTATATTACAAAAAAACTAAATAATAACTAAGCGTAAATTATTAAAAGAGACGAAATTAATGAAATAATATACTCTGTGCCACTCCCGCGAAAGAAGAATCTAATGACACCTAATATCGAAATCCTCCAAGAAATTTAGGCTGTAGAGCATGCCAAATAAGTATACCTACGTACATACATTCGAAAAACATTATCATTCTCCGGCAGTCGGGTAAAACAGGTACTAGTATCTAAGACGGTGAACGCATCAGCCTATCTTATTCCCTTTCGGCTTTACGCACAAGAGAAAAGAAATTTCTTGTCGAAAAATATTGTTAATCAGATTTTATCTGTTATATTTTCTAACTTTCTAACTTGATATACATAGTTTTTACGTTTTTTATAAAACAACGCGTATAATTGATAAAAACAATGAGATATCAAAGTATTCAATACCGTAACAAAGAATAAGTGATTGAAACTTCTTCGAATACGTTGTACTGTTTAAAAGGTATTTTTAAGAACGATGAACATTTTAAATTATGTAATAACAGATTTCTTGTAACAATTATAGCATTTTTATTAACAATAATAATATAATGTACCAAATAATGGGCGGCGGTTAGCACTTAACATCAGGCGAACTGTCAGTCTGCTTGCAACCTTCTCACATAAAAAAATGTACAAATACACCCGGAGTATAAACTTATCCTATCACTTCCGATTAGATTATATCATTTCTTATATAGATCTCTTCTCTTCTTAGTCGTTTCCTCACTGCTGAGGATCGTGACTCTTATTTAATTGGTCAACGAGCTGTCTCCATCGGTTTCGCTCCGTCGCCTGGTGGAGTGCGGCCCTTATAGGGATTTCCAGGTTTTTTGAAATTTGATCCGCCCACCTTTTAGGAGTACGGCCTCTAGGTATTTTACCCTCTAGTTTTCCCGTCACTATCAACGCTCAAGTTTATCTGCTCCTCTGCGTGTCATAGGCTAAAGTATCGCACTATGCGTTGTTATATATCGTACTCTTATATAGATAGATTAATATAATTTCTCATACAATCTATCAGTAACTGGACTCAGTTCACAAACATCCATAATATTCTTACGTTATCACCTTGACATTATTAATTTGTGTAATCGCATTTGCACAACAATTACTCGCTCCATATTAAACTCAATATAACTGCCCTGCAGTTATAATTAATGTCCGCTCCTGACCACAGCTTTGTAAGTAATCATAAAGGTGTCTTGTTGCTAGCGAATTAAAAACGGATAAACAATACACTTGTAATGGCTCCATTAATTGTTTTATCGAGATAAATTCAATTCTCCTCGCTCCGATCCGCTAATAATGTTCATGAATTGCACTTTTCTGTTCCGGATTAGGATGCTGTAATACCAAAGCTGTTATAAATATTTCGGTACCAAAATATCGAAAATCTCATCAAGGAACAAATAACGCAATTCTTTTAAATATTTTAACGTGGTTTATATTGTTTTCGCGTATAAAAGATACTTGTTACCCTCGTGTGACCATTAATGATAGCTATTAAGTATATTCATGTTTTTATTTCCGCGGCCTGTGATTATTGCTAGAAAAATTAATTGAATCTCATATTTGGACCAAATTTGTCAGTTTTAGCCGACATTTTAATGTGATTATCATTTAGAAACTTCAAAGGAAGCAATTTATTATATTTACAGTATAGTAAAAAGTGTATTATTAAAGTACGTTACGTATAAGTTAAACATCTTATTGTTATTTAATAATACAATAAAGAAATAATTTAAATTATATCTTACAATTATATTGTAACATAATACTCATAATGTAAAAAAAACTAATATAAAAAAGGCAATAAATTTTAAACTTTGATTGACTTTACCTTGAAAATAGCAGTACTCGTGTACTATAACTATTTTTGCCTACCTCTAACCGAAGATAATTACATCGCGAATCGTTTATTCAAATTGTTACATTTAACGAATAATTATAAAGTTTCACAAATTATATTCCCTCCCGTGCCAGTAGTGATCCTTAAAGTTATTAAATACTAGCTTGTCGCCCGCGGCCTCGCTCGTGTTAAAGCCCTTAAATAAATATCTTTCTTTTTAAATAGTATCTATATAATAAAAATAGCCTATGTCCTCAGGCTCTAAAGTATATACGTAGTACCAAAATTAATTTAAATCGGTTTAGTAGTTTTGGCGTGAAACCGAAGACAGACAGTTACTATAATTTCTTAATGTTATTAAATATATAAATGTGTATGAGCCTAACGCTAGAGATCATGGAGCTACACGAAATGCACTATATGTCCACCCAGGAAGTTTACGAACTTCTCTCTCTCCAGAAGACTATTAAGCGTATTAAAAATCTCCCAAGTGAATAAGTATTCCGAAAGAAAGGATTTATTATATTCCAAATTTCCTAATAAAATGTAAACGCGTGCAATGAAAATTATGATTAACATCAGTATTTGTATTCACTTCACAGCGTTTTGAATCTAAGATATAAACCGCAACGCATTAAACTAAATGCATGGCAATTATACATAGCTCAGTTTGAACAAGGTTTTTATTCTAAAAATGTAGAGTAATCAATCAATTTCTACATATTTACATTTCATAACGCTGAGCTGGTCCAATATAATTTTTATCAGAGGCATAAATAAAATTAACGGAAACTATCATGTTTCTCCGACTCTAAACCGACATATTCTCGATCTATGCCGACTGCATAGATCGAGAATATGTCATCTGTTGAAACGCAAACCGGATAAATTGCTTTATTTTTTTCCACGTGAGTAATAATAACTTTACTAGAAATTTAAATGACACAGATTCAACGGTGTAATGATCCTGTGCGCAAAACTCATTAAGTAAATAAAGATAGATAGAATTCTTATTATGCCAGGTATCTGCAAGACTACCGGTAATTAACTTTGGTCAAGCTATAAGCATAACAATTGTCCAGCTCACAATGAGGAAACAGTGCATAATTTTGCCATCATTGACATTATGTTATGGAAAAATAAAAGTGTACGTGTAACTGTTACCAACAACGTTTTCAAACTCGATAACGACTAAGATAGTTGGTTTGCACAATGGCTACTTAAGCTATAACGGTTGCACCTACATATTTAGTTTCCGCAGAAGCTTCTCATAGTATTTAAGGCAAAAGTGATATCCTGAATGACAGCTAAATCCTAGATTTTTTCGAATATTTAATGTAAGTTTATTTATTAGATTGTGTTATATAAAGTTTGTTGCAAAAATTACTTACTTTATAATAAAAATGAATTACTTTATAATGTTATAAATAAATTTCATTCGGCCAGGTATGTTACGTACACCTCACTATATAACTTTTTAATTTTGAGAAATGTACGTCTTTTATATTTAACCGTTCAACGATATTCGAACAAATATAGGAGCACATTATGTACAGTTTCTCATTTATTTTTATTGTTTATTCTGTCATCACCTTTAGAAAATTTAGCTAATATATTTTTTATTCGTATTTTCTACGGCCAGTAGGTATAAATTACGATTTTCTTTTAACTATTACATGCGTAACCTTAACCCCACGAGCAAAGGTCGACCGCAGACCGCCCTATGTTAACAATAACATATTTCATAACGTCTAAAACGCAAATAACGTTAATTAGCACACGACATTCAATAATCTCTGATGTAATTAATACGAATAAGTCCTCAGACAGCCGTTGACGAGATAATATAATATTAATAAACACGCAGGCACAATGCTATTGTTGACTAACCAATTGTGAAGTCGCGCTGCGCGAAGGTCGACCCTAACACCGGGTAATTGCAATGTTTGGTGTTGCCACCGACACTAATTTCTCAATTATCTCGCTCTGGTACGTGTATGCATCTTTCATTTCAGTTCTGACATATTCTTTTGAACGGCAATGAAGCGAAGCGATGGCATAAAGCGTGCGAACGTTACACGTTGTAATAAGTGCGGAGCGCGTCGCATTTTAGTCATAGTTGATTAACGCCGTGTGACCGTAACCGTAGCTTTGTGTGAAGAGTTCACATTCTAATAATTGATAGACAAATATGAACGTAAGCGTTCTGACTTAACACAGCCGTTTAGGAGGAGTTCAGTCACATACATACGCACAGAAAAATTTTATATTTATGTTTATAGATATGGTTAGAGTAAATGTTTATTATTTTTTTTAAACGTACTAATGATGCGTTCGTGTTTCAGACGGATAGCTAGAGAAGTGGGTGCTGGCGCTATGCGGATGGACACGACATCGGCCTTCTCAGCGGCCGCAGCTGAGCGTCTGAAGTATAAGTACGTGGACATTTTTAAACAGATATTGTCAAACGAGAAAAGGTGGTGGTATAGTGATTGGTCACCACCCTTCGACCGTCTGCAATGACTTTTTAAGGATTTAAACCGATCTTTTTTTTATGTGAGAAGTTGACAAAAGAAGTTGAGCAGACGGTTCACCTGATGTTAAGTGAATTCCGCCGCCCATGGACATCTGTTACAGTATAGGGTTCCAGATGTTTTGACAACCTTTTTAAAACTGGGCTCCGGCCACCTCACTCACCAGACGAAATGTGAAAGTATTATACTTCCACTTTACGCCGGTCTTCTGTGAGGTCGTGGTACTTACCCAGAGGAGCCTGCCCATTCGCGCAACAGGCGAAGCTGCTGCATGGCCCTACCATCGTTAAAGACCGATCTTCTGTGGACGTTGCTGGCCAAACCGATTTATGTACAACAGTAGTATCACAATACCGGCATAAGCATGACGCATAGGGTAAGGTACCTCACACAGTTTTATAGGTGCTAAATGCTCGGACGTGAATAAGTATTTATAATAATTGTTCACCATAGGATTGACTTACTTTTTGTTCTCGAAAGAAAGCAGTACCGATTTCCATCAAAGCGATTTTATTCTAGCCCAGTATTAAATTGACGACTCTAACGTCGTTTGCGTTAGGGTCATCAAGGGACAACATAATTATTATAGTGATTCAAGAAGAAGGTTTATATGTATAATAACATTGCACGGGTGCAATATTATTAGGGCGAAGCTGAGGGGGCCGCTATTTCTAATACAATAGCAATAATAATTTTTTAAATATATTTAATTATATTAAATGTGTAAATTTGTACGAAATTCGAAGTACCTGAATTAAAAAAGGCTGCTTTTCCAATTATTATTTTAATATTCGCAAAAACGTAGATCATTATGCGAATCATTTATTCCAATTAAAATTTCGTGAAATCTCAAAAACTATTGAGACGTACTTTCACAATTTTTTGTTGCATACCTTTTAAATACGTATTTAATTGCGGCTCTCGAATTCAAATTTCAAATTTTGAAACATGTCTCGGACTATCAAGGAGCTTGGCCACCCCTGACATATAATATCCATCAACTTTTCAACATTATGCGAAGATGCTTGATGTGCGTCATTTCACTAAAGTTACCGTTCAGTCACTTGGTTTCTTGCTTCTGTTGTATTTTCATGGTTTATGTGATTACTTACTCAGGTGCGTGTACGGAATCTACTACGAGGAGCTACCATACGCACCGCACCCGCCTTCACCGCATGTCGAAGCCAGGGTGTACATCAAAGAGCTCTAATCAAATCAGGTATAGTCAGAAATAAAGTAATGCCCTGTTCATTGAAGTTATACTTCTTTGGCGTGCATGGGGTACGAGAGAGAATGCGCGCGCACCACGACACGAAATCAACACCATGAAGTTAGTCGATAAGTAATGTGTGTCAAAATTTATTTTTTGAAGGTATTTTTATTTCTTACGCCTAGGAATTATAACTTCTTATGTACGTACCATAAGTACATATACACGATTTTAAACAATATTGAAATAATATTTTTTTTGTATTCCTTATTTTTTTTTAATTCAAAATGTAAATTTTAACTACACATACAAGCTCGAAATGGTAGAGATACTTACCTGAGATTACCCAGCGTATCTTTTAAAACTACAAAATGTTTGACATAACATCAGTGGCTTAGTGAGAAACTTTCTAAATAAGTAAATTGTTTTGCACGTTATACGTCTATGAGGAAAATTTTGCTGCAGTTACAAATGGCAAATTATGACATGTATATTTCAATTCGCTCGACATGTTTTTTTTATGTAAGAAAGTGACAAGCAAGCTGGTGATACACCTGATGTTAAGTGACAATGCTGCCCATGGACATTTGCAACGCCCGTAGGGTGGCAGATGTTGCCACCTTTCAATAAAGTGGGCTCACTAACTCACTCAGAGGCCAGAAGTGTAACTATTAGTCTTCACACCGGCCTTCTGTGAGGTCGTGGTACTTACCCAGACCTGCCTGCCCATTAATGCAACAGGGAAGACTACCTACTAAAAACTGTGGTAGGCGGTAGGACCACGCTACCGCCTATCACAGTTTTTCTACAGTTCCTACACAGGTTGTCATGTTGTGGCGAACTCACCTAACACCCATGTTATTTTACTATATAAGTTAGAATAAAAAAAAATTCCTTTACAGAACCACAATCCCATTGAGTTGACCGGTAGAGTTACGTCGTAAGATACCTTTAGGAAGCATGAGAAATTTGTTTTGCAAAGCTGCATCCTACCTTAAACAACTTTAATGTATTTATTGATAATGCCGTAGCTTAAACAGTGTTTTGTTGTCATTGTTTATCGATTTTTTGTTTCTTTAAAACATGCTGTATGTATATGAATAGCACAAACAAAAATATACGACATATAGCACACAAAAATATACAACAGTTTAAAAATATTTAATCTCTCCACCCTTTTTGGTTTATATTATTACGACTATCATGTGTTTTCTTTTTGTTAAAAGATCTGTCAATGCTTTTGTGATGTCGTAAAAAAATTAAAATTATTTATTTGTTGAAGTGAGATATGCGAATGTATAGCCAACATGTACATGTAACTAATGGTCACATTTGTACCTAAAATGTGTATTATTTCTTAAATAATCGTCAGTGTTATTAAACCTGTGAATAAAAGCGCCTAGTCAATTAAACGAGCAAAATGTAAGATAAAAATTGCTTTTATAAAACTGTAGGCGTCTTACAATTTTGTTATCATTTTATCGCACGAGACGCAGTTCCTTTAGATTATTTTTACTTTTTTTTTTTAGGATTTTAACATTTGATTTATGTTATGTTTATGTTGAATTAAGTCAATTTATCGGTGGATGTTTGTCAATTTTAAGCTAAGTCAATTCTCATGTGATCTGATCATTTACAAATAACGATATGTTTAATAATAATGTTATGAATAAAAAAATATCCCAATTTGTTTTGTTTTATTTCCTATAAAAATACCAATACCAGAAATACATATTAATTAAAATGATGAAGACCTATATTGAAAGCGGACCCCGTACACAAAAATTGTTTGTGTTTTTGTCCTACAAAACCATTCCTAACGCAAAATGATGTCTCAAATACAAAAACAAAATGAGTTTATGGTCGCCGATGATGATACGAGTAAAGTCATTGGTCCATTATGTATCTCGGTCAGTGCCACATTTAAGGGAGGGGAACCGGGGCTACAGCCCCGGGGCCTCCACAAAAAAGGGGGCCCCTACAACAAAAACTTCGGAAAAAAAATTCAAATTCAAACTAGTAAACAACTTTTCTTACATATTTTTTCATAACTCCTGTTTCAGATTATATTCGTTAAATAATAAAATAATCTGTACTTGGTTTCACAATGAATTATTTATTGGAAAACTCGACTGAAAAAAATTGTTAATTTTATTTGGAAAATAACTTGGGGCCAAGGGGCCTCCACTCCTTTATTGCCCCGAGGCCTCCAAACCTCTAGATCCGACACTAATCTTGGTGATGCGGCGGCTCAGTTGCCAAACTTTCGAGCTGCTAAGCTAGTTTATAAGCGATTTCAAGATGGGACAAATATTCGTGACCCACAGGTAATTGTTCCGCATCTTGGTGTTTGTTCCTAAGAAGGGTATGCAACTGGCAATGGTCATGCTGTGCCGAACCCACCTTAGTAGTTTAAGAGAAGAAGGAAGATTTTGATGACGTTAAGTAAATATCAATCAACAGCTACTTATGACCTATGAGGTAGTTAAATCAGTACATAAAATTGCAACAATTTTATTTCTATCCATATCACGATAATTATGAATTCCGATTACTTGACAACTAATTGAAAAGAAGCCACAGTAATTGTAAAATTTATTAGATTGTTTTGACTTACTTTTAAGATACCATCAACTTACTTGACAAAAACAATTATTTTATGTGGGAACATGGCAAGCAAGCTGGCGGTTCAACTGATGAGAAGTAATAACCGCCGCCCATTAATATTTGCAACATCTGTTGGATTGCGGATGGTTGCCACCTTTTAATTAATTGCGGTACGGCTACCTCACTCATCAGACGAAACGCACAAGTAATAACACTTTCACTTCACGCCGGTCTTTTGTGAGGTCGTGGTACTTCTCAAGATGGACCTACGCATCCGTGCAACAGAGAAGACTGCTTGGCCTTGCCACAGACTTGCAGAAGTAAGAACTACATTGGTTTGTTTGCCAAGGCCTAGGGAAATCCGCCGTTGCAAACGATGAAGAAGTTTCTGTTCACGATCTTAATGTAAGAATGTGCAAATAAAGCGAAAATTTGCGATACAATAATATTGAGTTGTTTCGTAACGGCCGTATCGAGGTAAGAACAATATTTTGTTGATTTGAAGTTTCCGGACCAAAAGCGATGGCGGAAAACCGATAAGTGGTTGCCTAGCAACCAACGGAGCCCCGGGGAAATTGCCCCGGGACGAAGCGTTGGAGACCTTGTTTTGAATATAATCATAGATGAACAATATATCAGAAAAATACACAATATGGACTGCTTAGGTTAGTGGTTACAGCGTTACCCGGAAGGCAAAAATCCTGTTAGCAGTAAAAAAAGTTTTTAGCAATTTATGACGACACTAGCTGCTGTCCGCGACTACGTCTGCGTAGGATAGGCTGGAGGCGTAACATTCAGACAGAAAGACATATATACATACAAATATCTATATAAACTATAGTCTATGTCTTATTCTTATGTATAAGCTATATTATTGTAAAGTTTCATTAGAATCCATTCAGTATCTAGTATTTGCGTGAAAGGGTAACAAACATCCATCTGTACATACAAACATTCGCCTTTATAATATTAGTAAGGATTTTTATTATCATATTAAATGTCTGTGACTAGCTCTAAAAATAAAATTAAAATAGTGATACACTTAAACATTTGAAATATATTTTATTGTTTGAAATTGAAAGAGACTATTCTTCTGTTACATACCCAACGTTATTTCGGGATTACTTGTCCCCACAAACTGTGCGACAGACTCACGACACAACATATATTCCCAGCGCTCACCAGATAAAAATTGTAATCATTTTAACACCATTTAAAATTTAAATGACATATCGTAACATAGGATTAACTACCCTACTGACCGAAAGCTTAAATGTTAAAAGAGAATCAAGACTTGTTTTCGTTGAAATTAATTGTTTATTAAAATATGTAGAAAAAGTACGAAAATATGGTCGCCGCTGTGGGAATCGAACACACGTCTTCGGCATTCGCGGCCTGACGCTTTAACCACTAAGCTAAACGGCTGATTACCACACCGACGAAATTATATATTTAGCATTTGAATCAATGCTTAGCACATCCATTTTTATATTATTTCCAGCATACAAACAATTTCAAATATCGTTTTACAACGATAATTCGAACGAGAGATGTCGCCATTGCTTTTTTAGAAATTAAAATTGTTTATAGTGCTAATCTTTGCACTTAAGATTGAACATTAAAATATGTAGTAGAATTAAAAGTACAACTCTGTTCACCTGTCACTAGTTTTCGTGAGAAAGTTTACTCTAAACAATTGAAATTTACAATGAAATTAGCATTTACATTCAAAATACGCGGTGCAAAATTAAGTTTTGACAAGCAACATGGCACTTCGTGTATTGCAAGAAAGAGAAACCGCATTGAGGGAGAGTGATAGCAATGTCCGCCATTATTTGTCGCGTAAAGTCCATAGAATTTTTTTTTCTACATTCTCAAATTTTTTCTACTGTTAAAAACGTCTTTGTAACCTGTCAAACACTTAATGCATGCGTTCCGACTCCTAGAAATAATTTATAGTACCTGGAGGACCAAGCTTTGCTCAGTTTTATTGGTAAATCGTGTATTTTGGAAATAAAAAAAATAAAGAAAGCAATGATCTGGTATAAAAAAAGTAAAAAAAATAAGTGTGTAAATGATCGTGACACGAACCGCGGCCTTCTGTTTCGGGGTTGATTACCGACCGAGCTATAATAACATTTTTTTTCGGCGAAATTTTCCGTCGTATTGGAATGATATTTTTCATTCCCTGAAAACAGGGATAAAAGGACATTTACTAAAAATTAAACCTAGCGATCGATTTTCCGCCTCCGAATCTACGCACATACTAAATTTAATGAAAGTCACTGGTGCCGTTTCCGATATATACAAGAATTGCTCGTTTAAAGATTAAAAAAGGGCCCAGTCAATTAAAAGAGCAAAATGTAAGATGTAAATGTTATTTTTGTAAATTTTTAGGCGTCATAAAATTTTTTGTTATTTTTTATCGCACGCTGTTCCTTTAGATTATTTTTGTTCTTTTTTTAGGATTTAAACTTCTGATTTATGTTATGTTTATGTTTAATTAAGTCAATTTATCGGTCGATGTCTGTCAATTTTATGCTTAGTCAATTCTCATGTGATTTGACCATTTACAAATTCGACATGTTTAATATTAATGTTATGAATAAAAAAAAATTAATAGTGTTTTGTTTTATTTCCAACTAGCGACCCGCGCCGGCTTCGCGCGGGTGCAATGCAATGTATTATACAAATAAACCTTCCTCTTGAATCACTCTAACTATCTAGTAAAAAACCGCATCAAAATCTAAGCATACATAGGGACAGACAGATAGCGGGACGACTTTGTTTAATACTATCTAGTGATGATAAACAAACCAATATCAAAAGTACATAATCATCAACATTTTAAAATTGTTTTATTGAAAGCACACTTTAAATAATGTCTTAATCACAAATAAAAAATTTTAGCGGTCCGCGCTGATAATACTAGTAAATTAATTAGTCGATATTGTACCTATCTTCATGAATCGTGGCTTAGTTGCTCAGCTTCCAACATCTAATATACCGTGGTCGTACGTTCGATTCCAACATGAGACGTATTACGTATAGCGAAGTATTTACGACCCACAGATACTTTTCCACGTCTCGGTGTTTCTTCCCAAGGTTTTTCCCCACCTCATTTGTTTAAGAGCAAACGGATGATGATGTCAATTAATTATAAAATAACCGACATTTATGACCCACTGCGTATAAAAGAACAGACCAAGCATTCTTGTTTGCTTTATGGCACCTTGCCGGGCGTAGGCTTCCTATTTGCGGAAGGTATAGGTCATAAGTCATAATACGACGTACGTGGGGAAACCACATAATTTCGAAGCACATTTTCCTTCATCGCTGAGCACTTGGTAGTTAAATCAGTACTTAAAATTGCAACATTTTTATTTCTAGTGATATCACGATATGAATTATGCTTATTTGACAACTAATTGAAAAGAAGCCATGGTACGCTGCAAAAGTTATTCGATTGTTTTAATAATGTATTGAAAGTATTAAGAGTATTGTTCCATACATTATTTATTTCAAATTTTTCGATTTATTAAACGGTTTTATTTAGCTCGACCCGTACGGAATTTGTTTGTTTATTTATTTGGGTCAAAATTAGAAATTGAAATTTAAGCACCTTGCCGTTGTCAGATTGATCTGAAATTTGGTACACACATTTAATTTAGATGACAATACAATGTTAACAAAAAAAAATTAACAAAAAAAAACATAAAATAAAACCGTTTAATTTAAAAGTTTTTTAAAGTAATTTCTTGTTTTATTTTCTAAAGTTTTTGAATTTGAAAACGAAGCAGCAAATACGACATAATTGTTACATTTATATATGTCTGCTAATAGTAGTAGTAAAAATAAGATTTTTATAGTGTACTGTTTTTTTTTTCATATGTTGTAATGAATTTAATTTGTTTCAAACTATTATAACAACACGCATATATTGATTCGTCTATATAAGTGACTCGTTGCCATTACAGGTTTTAAGGGCAAGCCGATATTTACCTAATTTCGCTTTAGCAAGTTTCCTTTACCCGTACGCCTTATAAATGAGTTTCTCGGTAATAGTTTTATGTAATAAAATAGATTTGTGTATGTATGTTCGTTATGAACTCAAAAACGGCTGTACCGATTTTGATGAAATTTTCTGACAATCTTCAGATTAGCCCAGTGGGTGATCTTTTGACAGTGAGTTTGGCCGCGATCGAAACAACAGATATATTTGCTTTGGATAATTATTGCTTCCTGTGCGAAGCCGGGGCGGGTCTCTAGTTTTTTATTCGCAACATCAGAAGGTGTACAAACGCGTTTAGAAAGGAATAGACTTTCTTCTGGAAAGTTCCTATGTCCCATCAGTCGGGAATCACCACCGCCAATTGATCCCACAAAGTGCGATCACATCGTCAACGTTTCGAGCTACTACGTTGGTTGCGGTCAAATCAAGGACCTGGTGTTGAGTTGCCCCAGCATAAGACGAGAACAGTTCACCGTGTTACAACTGAACTTGCACCTTACAAAATCGCTGTTGATGATGGGTCGGATACAGAAAATACTGCATACTATAAAAGCCAATTTAGCTTTCCCTTTCAAGTGACCGCAAAATTAAACGGCGCTCAATAAATATATTCTACAAATACATGAACCAAAACGCTTATATTCTAAAAATTATACGCTTCCTAGAATAAACTATTTCCGCTCTTCAAATATCACTTTAACAAACGATTGTTTATTCAATACGCACATCGGGATGACCAAAAGAAACCATTGTGTTGAAAGGAAACAATATGGCGGATCGTCACCTTAACATATGTTGGTAAGTACCTATTTTTATCTTTTACCGCTATAATGTAAATGCGCAGCCCGCGAGCTGAACGCGTACGAGTGAGTTCTAGCTGTTTCCGAACGAAAATATTACAATTTATTCTTATCTCCAATACCGGACCGAGTCACTTAAAAACCTAATCAGTGATAAACACTTAGTCTAGAATAAGAATTAATTGGACGTGGACCCAGGTACGTTACGCGCGTATTTTTTTTTTATTTGCATTTAACGGCACTGCTCACAGCCCATTTGATTCTTTTCTTATTTAATTGACACATATCTTTTTATCTATTGGCTATGGTAAATTAATTCGTTATGTGTAAACATATGTCACTTATAATACATAATTAACTTACTTATTTACATTTCAAATACTGCCGAAACAGTGACAATAACAACACAGATATAGTAGATTCAGGCGTGTTTGCAAATTCAGTTATCGCTGTTCTAATAGTATAATCATATTTTTACTGTAGTCATTTTATGTTTTTTTTTAATATGAATCTCTATGTGTTGAATTGAAACTAATATTATGTATTAAAATTTGAATATTTACGAAGATAGAACTAGCCACTTTTAAGAGAGCTCTTTAAGTCGTAAATATTACGTTTCAACTAATTAAAGGATACAAATAATAATATGAATAAAGTACTCATTCATTCCATTTTATAGGCTTCCAAGATGTCTGAATCGCCTGGTTATACAGTGGCGCCGGTTCTAGCAGAAGACCATGAAGAAGTTATGAAACTGCTTAAAAGGTATGAGCTATCTAGTTAATCAATTAAGGTTTTTAAAAGTATCTATCCTTTATGAACCTCTGCACACAGTAAACAGAGTACTTACGTAATGACAATAACAACCTGCTATAAGCATAAGTAGCCGATTATGAAAATTCCGGATGTTTTGTCGAAGGAAAAATAAGTAAACATTGAGGATGAGTGAGTACAACAATTAGTCAAAATCTTAGTGACTATGGTTTGTATATTATATGTATTATTCTTAAACAAAAACAAACTAATTCCTAACATGTCGATGTAAAGAATCAGTAAACATTTATTTATCAAGCACAATATACAGCATAACCAAGATGACAGAAAGCGCCCGTAAAACAATCGCATTGTATTTAAACAAGAAATCATCAAGTCTCCTCGTATAGTGTCAATGATGAACTGTCAGTCAGACCTTGGCTTAGATGATTATACTGGACGTTTGTCAGTCCGTAGTTGTTCATTGGTCTCATTGGGTGATGCACGATTTTTACAGTCCTTTTATTAAGATTAAAAGCGTAAACATCAGTCAACGAAGGCTATAGGTAGGTAGAAGGCAAATGACTTTTCAAATGTTATTTAAGTTGCCAAAAGGATGTTAACCATGAAACCAACTCACTGAATTAACCATTTGACAGCTGATTAGTTAACTTCTACGATGATCAGTGTATCAGTGTGTCGTTAGACCCGTATTGTTAACAGAATTAAATATTTAATATAAACTTTCAAAAATTTTATAAAGACTGACGGATAGTATTAGTTATTTAAAAAAATAGGTATAATTTTGGTTCAATTTTTTTATTATTACAATGGCAATACATTTTTTACAAACAGAAAGAGGAAAAGTCTGTTGGTATAATATTTATATAATGCTTTCCTTCTTATAGACTCGCGATGTAATGAAAAATAAAGGACAGTAGCCGTGGTTAAATGAAAATATCTTACGGATTCTACTCTGTCCCGTGACTATAAACACGTGGGTAATTTAAAATCTGTACAAAACAATATGATACCCGTAAAATAGTTTCATTTCACAATGTATAGTGTTCGCGTGAATACAAGAAGGCAATAAGGATAGCGCTCAAACTCTTTTCGAATTCAATCAGGACTTTCTTCGTGGACGAACCGCTTAACCGAACCCTCGGCATCTACCGATCCGAGAGCGAGTCCTGCCCCGAGTTAGAGGAGTTCTGCTCCTCCTCTCTGCACGAAGGGCTATCCCTCAAGGCGGTCGATGGCGACGGGAGAATTATCGCAGTGCTAATAAACGAAACTTGCCCAATACGGAGGTGAGTAGTACTTTCGACTGTGGCAGGGCGGCGCAGCAGCTTTTGCTGTTGACTAATGGGCAGACCCGTCCGGAGAACCACAGCCTCACTGTATACCGGCGTGAAGTGAAAGTATTATACTTCTGCGTTTCGTCTGGTGAGTGAGGTAGCCCGGGCCTTTTTATATGGTTGGCAACGCATCCGCAGCCCGTTATAGATGTCTTCTCCAACTTTTCAGATTAAAAATACTGTTTCTCTTTACCTTCGATATGTGAAAATTTTGCTACACTAGCGCTTTACGAGGTCGCGGGTACAAACCACAACTGCCCCCATCAATGGGCTTTTATCTTATCACTTTTATTTTATCTTTTACCGGGGTAGCTTTGGTTTGTGGTAACTTTTTACAGTAGTAGAACAAATATGATAACGGGTTGCTCAAATGAGGGGGTACAACGGCCTCATAGAAGACCGCCGTGAAGTGTATGAGGATGTATTGATGTCAGATGTTGTATTGTCTTCTTCTTCTTCTATCTGGCATTAATCCCGTCTATTGCCAGGGTCTGCCATTATTTCTTTCTTTAATTTATATTTCTAATTATATTATAAGGTCTAATGCAGAAGGCGGTGCTCCTCGATACAGCCCGCATCGTCCGCCGGTTTCTCTCCCTATCACCCTAAACCTCGGCCGTTTGGTCTCCCCCGCCGAAGGCTTCCGTCTGGTTGGGTCCTATTTATATATGTATTATATTTTTATATGTATATGTTTTTTCTTTATCCTTAATATTTATTTTATATATGCAATATGTATCTATATGTTTATTTTTTATTTATAAACCCAACCAGACGAGAAAACAAATGAATATCCCCCATAATAATAATAGCATTTTATTCAGATCAATGTTACAAATATATGAACATGAAAAACTTTAATTTAAATCTTAATCTAGTTAGTCTTTTATTTCAAATTTGCTTATTTTCTGTAGATCTGTTTGCCAGTCGGCAAAGGCCTCCAATCTTTTCCACTCATATCTTTCTTGAGCCACCCTATTCCATGTTATGCCTGCCACTTGTCTTATGTCGTCATCCCACCTTTTTTGGGGTCTCCCTCTTTTCCGTTTACCTTCTCTAGGATACCATCGTGTCACAATTTTGCTCCATTTGTCTTTTCGTCTTATCACATGCCCTGCCCATCGCTATTTAAGCCTTCTAATTTTGCACGTTATGTCTATAACCTTTGTTTTGTTTCTTATTACACGGTTACTCAGTCGATCTGACTTCTTCACATTCATCATGCTCCTTTCCATTGCGTATTGGCAGGTTGCAAGTTTGCTAGCCATGTTTTATAAGGTCCACGTTTGGCTGCCGTACATGAGGACTGCTATACCGTATTTCTAATTATTTATCATTATTTATTACACCAAACAAATAATTTCTCAGCCGTCATATAAACGCGGTGTTATCCACACAGCCACACATAATGATTTGTTACTTCATAAGTCATGTATTTTCATGCAACAATATTCGTTGCACGTATAAGCACAGGTACAGCGGCAAGTTAAAATTGCCACTTGTGTATATGTATGTATATTGGCGAACAAGCCGTCAATCGAATTCATAATCGTCTCCTTATTGTCAGGAAATCGGCAAAGAATTGCTGCGCAGAGCCGAAACAAGTGCCGACCCGAAATTCCAGAAGATTTTATATATACTGGCGCGACGCGAAGAAGGTACCCGTTTGTGGGAGAAATTCCCCAAGGAAAATAAGCTGGTGGAGGTGAAAGTGGCCGCCACAGACGCGCGATGGAGGCATCGGGGTATCATGAACGCTCTGGTTATGGAAACGGAGTAAGTTTGGCGAGTTCTGCGATAGATCACAACATTTCCTATTTAAAGTGATTGAGTTTCCTAAATAGAGGCCTCGGTTTGATCCATGTACAAGACCACTACTTGAATGACTGACAAAAAATCTGTGCATTTCGTGTATTTAGTAAAATAAGGACATTAAATTACAAGAAATAATTTAATTGTCTTCTCTAAGTATATAAATAAGTACAAATATCTACTTGAAGTTTGACTACTATTGAGATTTCCTTGATAATTGCTCTGTAGAGGTGTGAAGATAATCAATATGTATAAGGTAATTGCTTGGCAAAGTACTAGATGTTGTAACTAATTTAATATAATAGAAACATTGAAACACACACTCAGTTTGAGTGCGTTACTAATTACCTTTTACACGTCATGATGACAGTGTCTGAGGTATGCTATTAAGAAAAAATCACTTCGGATTACAAGCCTTCATTATGTGCAAACTGTCCAGAACTTAACATATTCAAGGCTACCAATATGAAATAATCCAGTGAACTAAATAATTCTACGATTACTCCGTGGCGCAGATGCCAAGGTATTGGCTTCGGCGCCGGAGGTCGTGGGTTCGATTCCCTCAGGGGACAAGTACTTGTGTGACACACAGATAATTGTTTCGGATCTTTTGTATGTTTGTCCATGTGAAATTTATGTTATACTACTGTAAGGCCTTTGTTTTTAAAATAAAGGGAAGAGAAACAGAATGTTATGAACTTATTATGGAAAATTTAGTCACAGATAATAATCATAAGAGTGACGAAATCACCATTTGGATTTGGATTTACAAAATAGGTATACATATGGATTTCACCTGTTTTGGTTCAAGTCTCTAATAAACCACCTTGACACATTCTCATTTCACACTCTGCATTTAAGATGAAACAAAGTTCTAGATAAAATTGTAGGAAAATTTTTCGCTGCCGCCAGGATCGCCTGTGCCTTGTGGATTACACACCCCGAAATAATGTGTGTGTTTTGGTATGGCAGACAGGAAGCGGTTCTTACTGTTGAATTTATAAGGTGCCAAGTTCGGAGAACTATGACCACTTAAAAGGTTGGAAACACAAAGCAACACCGGATAGTCTCGTTATGCCATGCGAAGCGAAAACTCCTAACAAACATTTCTCCTAACGTGTCACATTGTATATATTTCCGCGTTTCAGGAAGCTGTTGAAGGGACAAGGCGTAAGACTAATGCGCCTGGACACATCGAGCGCCTATTCTGCTAAATCCGCTGAGAGAATGGGCTTCGAGTGCTTCTACAGAGTCCGTTACAAGGACATCCAGATGGACGGTCAGCCTTTAGTAGTGCCCGAACTTCCGCATGAGTACGACTGCGTTTTTGTGAAGAAATTATATTAAACGAAACTTCATTACGAAAACCACTGACCGATTGTTGAGATTCTAAATGGTCTATTATTATAAAAGGGAACGACTATTTGTCATTCCATTTCATATAACGCGCTAATATTGAAAAGTCGGCGACGAAAATAGATGGTTAATAAATTTTCAAATTAAAAATCCAACGCCGATGTTTATTCGACTTTTGACAAAACACAATATTTTGTTCTTATCGATTCATCACTGATATACTTCGTTTTATTTGAATAAATTAACATTAATACTAATTGTCGATGCGCTGATGTTCTCGTTTAGTATAAGTACGACGTTATCTTCTTAACGATTTCACGGTAGTTGATTTCGCTGCCGTCCGCGCACGTGCAGCAGTCCGAATCTACGTCAGTCAACTTCTTGCAACGGCTGCAACTCCTGGGCCTCCTGGGAATTACGCTCCGAATTAAATATGTTTATCGCGTGACTTACAAACACGTCGAGCCTCGCTGATGGCAAATTAATTTAAAGGAAATTGTTACATTTACGCGAGCGCTAAACAGTAACACTTCGCGTAATGAAAATATTTATAGAGATTTTATCGCTTTTTATTAATCGCGCTTAAATCGGGGTATTGAAATTTCGAAGGGAATCAAATGTAAGAAATAGCCATATCTTTTATGTTGACCTGATTATGTTTAAAGTTTATTTAGATGAGCCATCTATTAAAGAAGAGCCCTCACATGAGAATAGATACTAGACATGATTTTGGGACAGTTGTTACCTTCCTACCAATGTATACCCACGAACTAGTGAAATAACAGGACTCCACGCCATCGTAAGTGAAGCATAGTAAGAAAACCGCACCGCTTGTACATACATGCCTCACGCACACATTCACATCATCAAATAGTCTGATTAAATGTATTTCAGAAAAAGATGGCCATCAGACTTCATCATATTTCCTAATTAGAGTGTATAGCAAGAACAATGAATCGTCAAAGACGTCATAAAAATTAACCCAGCATGCGTAAAGTATCCTTTTTTTAAGTATATGTTTGAAGTCACTTTTATTACACCACAACTGAATCAATTAAATTACGGACCAACTGCAGCAGTATTTATTCTAAAAAATAAACTGGCAAAACATTGAAATATTTTATTTTTTAAACATTGCCCTTACTTTAGGATAACATTATCCTGTTTTGTAAGGACATTTTACAAACATAAATTTCACGCGGACAAACACCCAGATGCGAAACAACTATCTGTGGGTCACAAAAATAGTTGTCCCGTGTGGGAATCGACTCACGACCCCCGACGCGGAAGCCAATACCATGGCAAATGCGCCACGGAGTCATCATATCATCATATTGGCATATTTTCATTCTTGCGGAATCCCTCATTGACTCTCAGTGATATAGATCCTACAATGCTTTACTTTCGAATTTTCGATATGCTTGGCGCAGTCCTGTTGCATTAGTCTGTGTGTCCTACCCTACCGAATTTACCCCTAGCGAACCTACCGAATTTATATCTTTAAAATCCACGTTAACTTTAAGGTACAGTTTCAATTTGTGATACTAATGTTACTATTATGCTCGTAACAGTATTGCAGATTTTTTTATAAATAATCTTATATTAATTTTTATAATAACTTCCAAATATTCGTTTATTACTATTAAATACGATAAAATTAATAAAACATTTTCATTTAATCATTCAACTTATCTTTTTGCAGGGAGCACATTTCAGTATTTTCCTGTCATTATTCCTAGTAATAGTTATTAACTTACATAATTAGAGCAATAGCTGCCACAGATATTACTACATTAATACATAACCAATAGATAAGCTGGCGAAATATTTTTATTTAAAAAGATATCTACAAAGTTCAACAAATCATTTACATTATTAGACATTCATCGAGGTAGATAACTACAAAAATAGTTACAAATTATGTGTATATAATCACAACTTCGATTAAGTTTACATTAATTAAAATACTATGTACTTGAATTACAGAATAGTCTACAAAAATACCAATTTATTATGTGTAAATAATCAAAACTTCAATTGTGATTACATTAATAATTATTTTATATATTTGTTATTGATTTAAAGAGTAGTCTATATTCACAATTGTTTCTACATCGGATCTGTTTTAATCTAATCTATGTTCAAATTGTGCTACGTCATATAGAATATGGGCATTTTCACTTTTTCTCGTTCACTAGGGACTGTCCCAATGACGCGGTGGCAATGGTCGGATTGGCGGCCGACACTATCTTGTCCAGCATCATGCGTGTCTGTGCCTGAAAGCGAAGATAAAAAATCATTCATCCAATACAAAAAAATCATTAGTTAAACACAGGCTGTCAACGCATCTATAACCCTCGGGTGTATGTCCATGGGCGGCGGTATTCACTTAACATCAGGTGAACCGTCTGCTGGCTTGGCAACTATTCACATAAAAAAAGTTCTTGCAACTGTCTGGTTTTCAATGTGGGCTTTTGACGCGTCCCGACGCTAGCGAAAGTGAAAAGGATGACGGCAGTTGTTCTCACTCACAATTAATGACCTTGTACTGCGAAAATGGTAAACGAAGGCGATATAACACGTTATGGGATCTAAAAATGTAGGTTATGTTGATTGCATTAATCGACCGCCATATGCATTTTAATTCAATGGTGGAATTATTTCCTAAGATTGGAATTCTGAGTGTTGCCAGACCTGTTTATAAGAACGCGGTTAGAAAGAATACATCACACTACAATATCCAATCAGAAATCAATTTGGGGACTGATGTTTAAAAAGAAACTTATACAGCTCAAAATATTTAAATGCATTACATTTTTAGCCTAATTCAATGAATTAGAAAACAAAATTATACTGCAGAGATTGGTAAATTATTTAATCGCCAGGCAATATCAAACGACGCTACACCACTGACACATTTTCTTTTAATAATTATTCGTATGTTTATAAACGTAGTTCATAATTTTCGTGGCATCGTATGAAGTTAATAATAAAAGTTAGTAATTAATAATAAATAGCTGTATGATGTTCGTTTGCGAAAACCAAATCGAACTCTCAAAAGGAGGCTGCAAAGCTGGTGATAAAATAGAAATAAGCGATAACACTTCCTAGACAAATGTCTAAATAAAAGCTATTAGGATTAAAGTTTGGAATTAGAATTTCATGAGTGAAAGTAATCCATTCTGTTCGCTTAAAAAGTGATAACTATATCACACTTTAAGAAAACAGAATGGATTATATAAGTATGTATATAAAGTAGAATCAGATTTATTTTAAGTTAAAAAATAATGTAATTTGTCCAGGATAAGGAGATCAGGCGAATTTATTTCTAAATCAGTCTCGACTCTATGAACATTACAAGAACATTCAATGCGATTTGGCTGTGCTATAAATAATTAAACATTTTTATGTAATGTTATTACAAAGATATCGCAGGCTGTTAGGCTTACAATCAAATTTTATTTACGATGCCGAATTAACCAGAATTGGCCCACTCTCGGTTTAAGAGGTTAACAGATATAGATCTAATGACATAGGCGAAAGCTTACTGGGTATAATATCATCTTGTCAGAGTGTAGCTATCTACACTATCAGCATTATCTTGGATTGCAGAGGCGTTTACGCACTTACGTTTTTTTTTTTTTATGCGAAAAGTTGTCAAACGAGCAGACGGTTCACCTGATGTTAAGTGAATACCGCCGCCCATGGACATCTGCTACACTCGAGGGTTACAGATGCGTTGACAACCTTTTGAAAATTGGGCTCCGGCTACCTCACTCACCAGACGAAACGCGAAAGTATTTGTCATACTTCCACTTTACGCCGGTCTTCTGTGAGGTAGTGGTACTTACCCGGACGGGCCTGCCCATTCGTGCAACAGCCGAGGCTGCTGCGTGGCCCTACCACCGTAATACGTTATGGTAAGCGCACAAATATATTTGGAACAACAGTAGTTTCGTTCAATCATTTGACTGGCAGGAAACAACCCACGACTTGGTGTTTTAAATAAAACCATTATAGACTATATCATGGGAATTGAGCTAATTAAACTATTCGAGAACTTCTCAATGGAATGTCACTTCCCGACCTATGACTACACAGCGGGTTACCGTAGACATATCGCCTAGAATTACCCATTTTAATTAGCACTATAAAACATTCCAATATTTTTACCACGTTTGTATAACTGGGTCTAATCTGTGTATTATTGCTTTAAGGACTTTCTTTTGAACTTTCTTTCACCTTTGGGAAGTTAGTAAATCGATCGCAAAGACGAAACATAAAATCGTCATCGAATACGTGAACGAGCTGAGGGACAAAAGAGGCAATTTCTGTGATATGTAAAAACTTCTCTAGCACATTGGATTACCTTGGAATCGATTATATCACACAAACAGCGGACAAAAACCCCTTCCTGCCATCCACTTAAGGGTCAAAATTATTTAATATCATTGCGATTTCGGTGAAAAATTTAAAAATACAGAATGGTTGCTTTGGCTCACGTCCAAACCTAGAGCTTTGGCTACGAGTGTGAGTATTTTTAAAATAATTTTTCCAGAGCTGCATACTTCGCAATGTGCAATTCTATATGTAAGATGTGTCTAGGCCGCGATGCAATATCCTAAATAACAATCACAAAAAGGAAAGAGGTTACTCATCAAATGGTAATCATACACAACAATGAGAGTAATGTTACTTGAGAAGAGAATGAACTCGTCCAAAGAGGTTGAACTGCGGAGGGAAATACATAAACTACCTCATTGCTGCTACCCCTAGCACTGGCCCTGACCCGGTCCAACTCCTCAGCTAGCATCATAGACTGTTCACGCACTTGCCGGCGATGCGATAAATAAGAACTCCTGCAATGATAAACTTTCAAATTATTTCATTCTGGAAGTATAAAAAAATCAATACAAATGATGGAGGATTAATCGTTCAAGTACAACACTAATAATAATTTATTAAGTTAATTTTAAGTCAAAGTCTAAAAGTTGCTTAGATATTAGTATAACTTAGATTTTATAGGCATTTTAAAGCCGAATTTGCCGTTTATAAAAATGTGGGTAAACACAAAACTTTGTCTGTTGTAAGAAATCAGAATACATTGCAATATTCAATTCATTATAAAACCATTCGTTTTGTATTAAACAAAACACTATCTATTAAAAAGTCTTTCTTTCATTCTTCTGACCTTTGTTTTACTGGAAAAATCCATTCTTATATAATATATCATCAGTCTTAATGATACTATATTTTTATCATATTATCCACTTAGTTTTGTATACATTTTTTTTAAGATAATACCTGATACATGTGGTCTTTTTCATAAAAACTGACCTTTTGTTAAGTTGAGAGTAAACAAGTTTATCGGTGTCTCTAAATGTTTAAAAATAACAAAATAAAATTATACCTGATAACAATAATCTGCAATAAAACTCCAACAAAGGCAACACCAAAACATATCATAATGATAGCAATGTTTGGTAATTTTTTAACACCTTTCACTCCATAATATGCATTGGAAGTAGTTCCAGATGATTTTGCCTCCTGATAGAAACCATATTGTGGGTTATTACGTAAACTGGAAAAAAATTAAGTATTATTAACTTGCCACAAGAAGAAATAATGTTTTATTTAATGGCATCTATGTTTATTTAAACACTAAACATTTATAAAAGAATCATAATTTTATGTAGGTAACATCAATCAATTATAATATTAACTTAACTAAACTTTATTTTTATTTAATTAATTATGTTAAGATTTTATTTTCTTATGTCCATTGTGATTGGTAAAAGAAATCATTTTGATTTTATTCTCTTCCTAAAATTCCTAAAACGATCTGTTAGAATAGCTTAATCTTTTCTATGATTTGGCATAAATACTTAATTATTTAGTATTAGAGTTAATACTTGTAGAAACATTCAGCATTGTAGTTGCATTATTTCAGCATAAAAATGATTACTACTACCTTGCCACTTGCCATAATCAGATGATAAATTATTCTCTTATGTATAACTTATACCAATATTAGATGGTTTTCCTAGGTACAGGTAATTATTAAACTCACTTATAAGGCACATGTGGTTTGTATGTGTAGGCATTATTTATTTCTATCTCAACCATGGTATCATACTGTGCTCTACTGCCAGGTTTGCTGAGCACATTGTATGCTTCCTGCACTTGCACAAACTGCTCCTGAGCCCTAGCATTTTTGTTCTTGTCTGGATGATACTGAAAGTAGTAAAGTAAAATTCTTTTACGGTAAATAGAAATTTGAATTAATAGATGGAATAAACTGCGATAGGCAAAATGTTTTTTTATGTATTGTAAGTTTTTTTTTTATGTATTGAAAGGCATTAAATATGAACATATTTTACTTTTATGCAAAAGTAGTAAACACAAAAATTTATTTGGTAATATTGTAGAAAAAAAATTATTATGTGCATCTAGCAAGGTTTAAAGGGAAATGTTCAGGACATTTACAGGTGCATATTGCAATTAAAATAAATTTTAAATGATAGAGAAAAATCACTAATGAATTAATGCACAAGCAGAATTCTCTGGCCCCTTATAGTTATTGAAAAAAATAATGAAATGGCATAATTTTCAATATAGAAATCTGCCAATTTGTTGTTGTCTTTATGTTAATTCTACTCTCATTTCTAGATGGTCATAAAAAATAACCATGAAGGCTATCCTTCTAACCTAACCTGTATCATTTGGATTGTTCTGTGTCGGTTATGACTCATTTAAATAAAAATAAATTAATCAAACCATCAATACAAATAGGACGTCACCCACTTTGTATATGTATTATGTTGGCAGGACTACATATTCAGTTTTTGAAGTCAAATTAATAAATGGCGGACTTTCTTATTGAACAAAACAAGTTTTAAATATTTTTTTTTTAATTTTTGGTCTGGCAGTGTCTGGTAATTTATAATTGCTAATTCTAATTTTGCTCACATGTCTATCATTTTAACAATATTTTGCAGTGGGAAAACGATGTGCCGCTATTCTAGAATTTTACCATTAATATTAAATTACCGTTAGTGAAAGTGTACGCTATAAATTTTTTATACTTAATAAAATCACTTTATATGTCATAAAGTACATACTTCTTTACTCAGTTTTATATAGGCATCCTTAATTTCTTTGTCGGTACAGTTCTTACGTAAATTAAGAACATCATAATGAGATTTTTTTGCGAAGCTGAAAATAAAAATAACAAAGTATTAGAACATACAACAACTAACACAAAGAATTAGGATAACTTAGACAATCACCTGTAAAATCGAGTACATGTACAAATTAACTTAAAGTCAGGACATCGCTTTACAAAAAACATAACGCTTTATAATTTTGAGACCTAAATATATTTGTTTCCACCGTAATCATAATATTATCTGGTAATTTTCATTTTCCATAAAAAATGTCAAATATCAATGTCAAAGTGTCAGTAAACGGGCTGACGATTGTCTGTCCAGTGTTACCAACTCTCGAAAATATTTGTCCCTAAAGCTTAAGTAAAAAAACCGCTAAATTCCCCTATATATCAAAATAACATTATTAAAAAAAAGCAGCCTCGTACTGGCCATCGCAATGTAGGACGACCCCCCACTAGATGGAGTGATGACCTGTGCAAATGTGCGGGAAGTCGATGGATGCAGGTGGCTGAGGATCGTACTTCATGGCAGTCTGTGGGGGAGGCCTATGTTCAGCAGTGGACTCAAACAGGCTGAAATGATGATTAAAAAAAGTGTAAATAATAATTTGCGCAAAGATTTGTACCTTAATTTCCACATGAATGGTAATACAGTGAAATATTACAGCTAAAATGTTGGTCTCATAATAAGTACATAATCACAACTTATTACAAGAATTGTAGGAAAATTAATAATAAAAAATCTCTCTTAAGATTTTTTAGATGACAAATATTTCTACCGTAAACCCAAAAATGAGATTTATAATGAATCTTTTGATAATTTTAATTACTTTTGGCGCTTTCTTTAAAATTTATCCTACGCTACCGCTATTGAATTCGTTTTCACACTTTAAAACTTTTATCTCTACTTTTCATAGTTCACCTGCGTATTCTTAGTAATGAAAAACTGTTCTAAATGTCGCTAACCCAACTATTTAATATGATTGGGTAGATTGCGTTACCCCAAGCTCTATATTTCTATATCTTTATTTTTTTTTAATAAAAATGCATAATAGAACGTAGAAGAAAATATCATCATCATCATTTCAGCCTGTTTGAGTCCACTGCTGAACATAGGCCTCCCCCATAGACTGCCACGAAGTACGATCCTGAGCCACCTGCATCCATCGACTTCCCGCACATTTGCACAGGTCGTCACTCCATCTAGTGGGGGGTGGTCCTACACTGCGATGGCCAGTAGTAAAAAAAAATATTAGAAGCCAAAAATTCCCTAAAAATAACCCTGAAAATGTAACGCCCCTAAAAAAAAATCCCAAGACGTTTGCTTAGCCCCTGATTCAGGGGGAAAAACCCCTAAGTTAGCAGCCCTAGATCAGTCGATGTCAACCAAGACCAACTGTGTTATGCAACAGCATCAGCAACAAATAAATGTTTACAGTAATTAATCAAAAAATAAAATATTTTTCGTCTCAGATTTTTACAACACCATAAAGTAAAACTATTTCAAAATATTTTGCGATACACTGTCATCAATACTGTCTAACTAATCAATTACGTAAGAAAAAGTGGACTCTGCCTATTTTTTCATTATGGCAACACTATGCAATTAAAAAAATATCTTTCTGTGTAATTTTATGTACCTAATAAATTAATAATATACAATCAGCAATGAATATACATAAATGGTATGGGTGCATTGTTTTGTTTTGAAAGCGGATCTTCTACGATACGTCTTACGTCGTCTTCTACGATAAACAAGCCAGGTATTTAAAGTTATATTATCATTAACAAATATGCTCATGTATGAGCTTATATTTTATAAGTTAAAAAGTATAAGTAGCGTTGATAATTTATATTCAGCCTCATCTCATTTATTTGTATCCCTTTCTGAACTGAAAAATAGGCAAAAGCTTAGGTCAGCGTTGTCACTGTTTATACTCTGCAATTGATACCGGCGCGCGCCGATACACAATCGGCAAGCGGTAACTGGCAACCAGCGACCAGTGATACTGTTGGCAGTACTAGAAGCGCAGTGTTCGCGCGGTAGGCGGCGCGAGTAGTTGTACGGTATGCGAGAAGCGGCTGGCAGGATGGCCGAGCTCGAGTTCGAGGCGCCGCTCGCCCAAATTGAAGATGCCGACGATTGTTTGACTTCGGCCGACTTTCCGCAGAAGACGATCAACGGCAACGAAATACATCTGAACAACATTAACAATCTGAAGAGTGAAATGACAAAAATTAAAACAGACTCGAATAAAATAAATGACAACGACGAATCGAGACTGATGAGGCTGAAACAGGACAATCAGCAGAACGGCGAAGGGGATAACTTCACCGAGACATTTTCCGGTTCGCTCGAGGATCTGGTGAACACCTTCGACGAGAAAATCACTAAGTGCTTTGGCAACTACGAGGAGAGTGTGGAAAAATTTGCACCGGTGCAGGTCCGCTCCCAGGAAGAGATAATGAACGAATGCCAGTGAGTATCAATTATCGCCTAATAAGCTTCCTAATTAAAACACAAACTGATATCATTTGTTATAGATACATGATAAGAGCTTTATAGTGCATTAGAATTTGAATAGGGATATAGCATAAATATCAGTAGTATTCACAATTTGAAAAAAAAAATCATTTTATAGTATAAACAAAAAGGGCGGACTTTGCGCATGGCGCTTGTAGACACCAGATCGATAGTTGTTTGAGGCGAGGGTGTTTGGGGTGCGTTGTAGAGGGTGGGCACTATGACGCATCGCATCCCCCGTCCCAGCCTTTTGTTTCCAACATAAACTTTATGGACGGAACGAACCATTTGGTTAATATCTCTCGTTGCTATGTCGGACGAAATTGATATTTACTAACTACCTACCATTCTTTTCAATATGCAATTTTTAATTTTTGGAGCAAGTAGAAGTTCATCAATGTCACGTCTTACAAGAAAGCTAATTCCGAATCAAATGTTATAAACAATTGCCGATCGTTGCTAAAATGTATTCAAATGAAGAAGTACTCTATTAATATATCGATGGTCCCTAGGTAAAGTATCGAAAGTGAAAAATCCAAGGTTGACTGGGAGATAATGCTGATGGCATTAAGTCCGCCTTTGTACACAAATGTTTGTGTTAAAAGTTTAAATAAATAAATAAATAAATAAAAATACAACTTTTCAGGAGAGCGATTTAAAGTTTATTTTTTGGATAACTTTGTCATTTATGATAAGAACTTCATAAAAATTTGGATTCACAGTTGTATTGGACTTATTAATTATTACGTCATTGCAAAAATCGATAATTCTAAATAGTTTTCGAGAAAAGTAAGTTACGATAGTATACAGTGTAAATGAACTTGCTTTATGAATCGAAACTGGCACTTTTGATTATTTACAGGGAACCGCATATATACAAATGTATCGAATCTGCCGATTTCGATATTTTACGTTGGCTTATGTTAGGAATATTTTATTGAAAGTGTCATATTCGATTATTTACTTCGTAGATTGCTTGCACTTACAATTATTTTGTAATAGAAAAACAAGAAAATAAATTACGTAAAACCTTTTTATTAGTGTGTTACAAATTAAACAAATGTATAAATTTTGATGTAAATAATATTTAAAATCAGTCTTTGTTACCAACTTATCTATGGTAAAATTTAGGAAACAAACAAAAATGTAAACTTCATTGGTAGATACGTAATACTAATTCAGAAAAAATATTCATCAGAATAACTAATCTCGAATTTCTGTCTTAACAAAAAATATTATAGTATTTACATCATAAATAGAGAATACAGAAAAATATCTTAGTAAATGAATATTACTCATCGGACTCATCAATATTTCAGATGAAAAGAAAAATCCGTTGCCGTAAAACCTATGAAATATCATTATTTTTTGGGTATTCTTTATGAACGACATAAAGAAATCAAATCTTTATACTTCGCTACTGGTAAAAGTAGTGAATCTGAATAAAGATTTTTTGATGTAGGACCACGCAGCAGCCTCGGCTGTTGCACGAATGGGCAGGCTCGTCCGGGTAAGTACCACGACCTCACAGAAGACCGGCGTAAAGTGGAAGTATAATACTTTCATGTTTCGTCTCGTGAGTGAGGTGGCCGGAGCCCAATTTTCAAAAGGTTGTCAACGCATCTTGAAACCCTCGGGTGTAGCAAATGTCAATGGGCGGCGGTAATCACTTAACATCAGGTCACCGTCTACTCGCTTGGCAACTTTTCACATAAAAAAAAACTACGTCGGCCGACACATTCTCTTTTTGCGGCTTCTTATTTCTATAGTAGTATTTACAAAAAATAACACTTCAAATCACATTTAAAATACAATCTGGTTCCTCTTTTCTTAAACTGACATCTTTAATGCTGTTCCACTTCACATTTTCATTTGTATTGTCTCTTATCCAATTTTTGTCATCTAATAAAAATTAAAGTCGTGAAGATCTCTCTTGGTTTCTTCTACAACGTGGTCGGGTCTCCGTTCAGCCTTTGCCCGTCGTAATAATGCGTACGATCATCGGTTAAGAGCGTAAATTTGTTTTTTCTTAGATTATCTCTCTATGAGGACGTGTACACTATCGCCCTCGATCTAAGTATGGCCTTGCTCTAAGCAACGATGAGCAATATCTACGCCAAATCGTCTTGAAAACTGCATTTATAACGAATATACGATTCTATTCCTATTTTGGCCCACACAATTATCGGACCAGGTAAGAATTTCTTAGCACCCTGATCTACCATTTGCGTTTAAATAATGCTTCAAACAGCTACTTACTTCATTAGCTTCTCTTTTACCGGTACTTTCTATCCACATGTGCTACATGAGGATACGAAGTACTGGTACCTTCTTTAAAGGCTAAATCGAAAACAGCCAACGAAAGTTACATAAAAAAGTTAAATACAGAAAATTTCAGCTTATAATAAAACAAACCAATGTCTCGTGAGTATGGATGAATACATAAGCCATTTAAAAATGTTTACACACAAACCTGTTGTGGTGTAAATGTGCTGGTAAAAAAATACTTGGACGTAAGTTGTTTTCTTGGTTTTATTAATTTTATGGGTGAACTTATTGATAAACTCCCATTGCCTACCTAGTATGTTTTCCTTTCCATTTCGACTGAGGCTAACCAGAACTTTCGTTTTTACGGGATACCTTGATCTTTTTACCGGAGTTAGTTTTAAAAACGGGTTTTCTTTCTTTTCCTGTACTCCTACATGGAGAATTACATTCCGAAACAGTTATGTATGAGTCTGCACTTGGTAACTATGTTATAGGTTAAACATAATCCTCACCTAACTTGTTAAGACCTAACTCTAAAGACTCGGGTTCTTGTTCTCCATTTTGATGTCACGTAATAATAGTATTACCTCAAGTCAAAATGACGAACAAGAACCCTATTTATAGAATACTATTTCTTGTACGGGAGACCCGACTTCTAAATCTGAAGAGGAACTCCGGGGAAGGTAATAGAGTTATTTCCCTGCTATTCATGAAAATTGATGAACTTTGGTCACTGTCTTCGACGATAACCAAGTTGCATGGGAAGTTAAACTGTGGTTGGGTCCATCAATTCATCGTTAAAACAAATCCTTTATATTTTTCCAATCATTGAAGACGCAGTTGGTGGGTATCGGTGACTCTAAAAAAAGTAGAAGGTAAGTAGGTAAATTAAATAAAAATAATAAAAATATTATTTAAGAAAGTCTAGTTTTATGAATCACAGAAAATAAATATTATAAGTAAGTTACTTCACTTTAATATAAGGACTTACCTATGTCGAATCTTTACAAAAAAGAAATAAAATCCACCCAAAACAATCGAAAGCGGCACTTCCAATTGAAATTTGACTTTGTAATACAACGTAAAGTATCGAAATCGTCAGTTTCGATATAATTATATTATGAAAAAACCACGTAGGTAATCGAAACCGGTACTTTCGATACTATTAGGAAATTACAACCCGTCATAAACAATCGAATCTACCCGATTCGATATATTACGCGGGAGGGTAACTTTCTCATCACACAATATATTTTATTAATAGAGACTAAAAAAAAAAACATTAACAAAATAACTATAAGAATTTTGCACGCCAGGCGCGCATCACTGCGGCGTAAACTAGCGATAGTAGTAGTTTCGTCCTTGTTTCACACTCGCCGATGCAGCGTAATCTCGCGAAAGTTAACATTCGTTGTTTAACGACGGATAGACTGTTACGTTTCGTTATTATACGTTTCTAAAAAACGCATACACAACGACTTTTTAAAATTTTTGAAAACCTTGTTACAAAATTACTATTATTGAGATCTCAAAACAGCAATAAAAAAAATTGCAATTTTGTAGATTCGATACTTTACCTAGGGACCATCGATATAAATGTTTGTATTACGAGTTATATATACCTATAGAAAATGAAATAGTGCGGTCGCGGTCTGATGACCTCTTTTTCTCATAATTAAGTAATTTTCGTTTGGATATATTAGCACCATTATTATTTTGCATCAAGTGTGGCTAAGTTTCAGATTTTTTACGATTCTCATTGTATTATTGAGACAATTCTAAAAGTTCACCGGAGTATCCATTCTTGTAGCCCCATGGGAGATCTGATTCATTACAGCATTGTTAAGAATCTTCATTCCCACGAACGATGCCATTCCCAACAAACGTTTGCGATGTAAATTACAGATTGTTCTTAAAAAAGAAAATAAGATCGATGTTTCTGTCATGCATAACGACATAGACAAACTTTCACAGTACATGATACAAGAATATTATATATAACTAGCGGATCCAACAAACCAAAAAAAAACAATTGTAAAAAAAACAAAAAAATTGTGAATCTAAACCATTCTCGAATCGTACTGAAGACAAAAAAAAAATCATTAAAATCGGTCCAGCCGTTTAGGAGGAGTTCAGTACAGAAGAATTATATATGTAAAAGAAGATGTTAAAACAATACTTCGGTCATTCCATTTGGCTGATTAATAAGCTATAATAAGATATCAAAAGTCAAATATTCCACTAATTACGGCCGACGTCCGCTTCTTTTCCGGCCTTGTTGCGGCTTTCTTATATTTATTCCACCGATCGTTTTGTAAACATAATCGCCCATCACGTGTCACGGCGATATTTTGGAAGCGCTCCAGGTGACCCAAATGCCTGGCCGTTGAGAAAAACCCGATAAAACTTTACAATTTGCGAACAAGGGAGACTCAAAGCTTACTCTTGCTTTTGTATTTAGAGACCCGTTAACCCGATTCGCAGTTTAAAATGAAATTTCGAAAGCAGTGCTTTGCCATGGTTATGTATGAATATTTTAAAACCCTTACAACAAATCTATGGAATTTTGCAGATAATTTCATCATAGAATAGTGGTGTTTTTGAAAGTTTTTGATAACAAATTTTACTTTTTCTTTCTTGTATAGATGACTTTTGAATTTCTTCTGATGACTGAGAAAACAAGGTTGGTTGGCTATTATTTTATTCCAAGGCACGGTACTTTATGGTGTTTATGGGCTCTTAACATAAGGTAATTCTAGTTATTTACTACCTTCTATCATAAAAAGTAATAAATATATTATTAAACGATTTCTAGCCATATATCATGCAGTAACTATTGTATATATATGTAATGAATTTAAATTACTTCTACGCTTTCGAAATCGTAATGTTTGAGTCCATGTTGATTTAGAATTTTTTATCACCAAAATCAACTATTGTTTTAAAATCACATCACAGAAGAATCGACAAGGAATTATTAGGTAGAAAATATATTCTCTTTTTTTTTTCTTATAAGGAAATTAGATTTAACTGCAGCAGCAAAAATAAATACAATTGAAGATCACGACTCCTTTCCATACTACTTGATACTCAAAGTATTTTCAGTTTTTTTTTTAAATATACAGAATAACCTTTCACGAAGGCTTTACTTTACCACTACCCACATTTTACATAATGTTTAGGTAACAGATTGAAACAAGTTCCAAGAACGTTTTGTTTCACCACGTTTAATAATAATAATGTAAATAACGCTTATTTTCAATAGATATAGTGTATTGAATCATCCAAGCATACGGAATTTGATATTTCCTTCTTCAAAAACTTCAGCCAATCACAATTTACAATATGTGGATTATTATCAAGCAAAAGTAAAGCCTGAAAGGTATAAAGGTTGTCAAAGAATACAAGAATTTATTTTGGATTCGCACCTGTCAATAGGTCGGCAGGTGTACGAGTGGATTTCGCCGTGATTCCAGTGCAGGAAGCGTTCCGCAGATGTTCTGACCACCTTGCATCGCAAATTAAACCTTCTAGAATATCGAATGTATTGGATATCGAATCGCGCATATGACGCCCCCAATATGGGTTCCTTTATCCCTAAATTTGGCTTACCCACATTAATGAATACTTTAGAGGTCAATAAAATTTGTATAATGGCACATACGAGTAGTACGTTAGGTAATATATAAAGCGTCTATCAAATGTCGTTTTATATTCCAACCTAAAAATTAAAATTAAAATTAAATGATTAAATTTGCAGAAGCATAAACAAGACTGATCTCTTTTTATTATAATTCCATTAAGAGGATCTTTTACATCTGTGGCAGCAATGTTGTTAGTAATATATCAATTACGTACTCATTTTTACCGACATCAATAAGTTTCTATCGCTGATTTATATCAAACTGCAACATAGAAAAACAAACAAACATGGCAGCCGATAATTGCCGTCTTTATAAAGACACGTAGTCTGTCTGCGACATACGATTATAACACGAAAATTTTCTCTTTTCGCGGCGGTACGGTAATACAGAATGAACCGATAATTGGTAACGAAATCGGTGGGGGACCGTTTGGATATGCGCGGCGCGACGTCGTCCGGATTGTCGCACACGACTCACGTCAGTCTGGATGCAGTGGTATGAATAATGAATAAGCGGTAAGCCTCGCTTATTATGCTTTCGCGGGGAGGGATCGTTAATCACTTTCCTACGGCTTTGTTATCTCCGTGTTTCCAACGCGAAGATCTATTACGTTATTATGTCTTTGATGAAGCAGTCCAGAAGGGAAACAAAACTATACCTTAAGGATATCTCTATCTTTATAAGGATATATCTATTTGTATTGAATGAATATTATCATATTGCAGTTCTATCGTCTTCTCTCATCGTATAGCAATGATAATGTCAGCGCCCGCTTATAGTTTCAAGATGCTAGAGCAACTCGTATTAAGAGCAACTTAACTTTGCTATCGCTCTCGATTCCTTGACAGTAGGATATTCTCTTTTCATCAATAACATCTTTGAAGATATTAACAGTTCAGGTTTTGCTCTTCTTGACTACGCCTCTAGCAATATAATAGATTTACACGCCTAGATCGACTTCGGTAAACCAGTTTTACGGTCGCAGTAAAACTAAAGCGATCATTCGTGGCTACCCAAGTACTGTTTGTATTAGTATTTCGTCCAGAATAACCTGTGACCTTGCGCATATTTGCGTGTACAAAACTGTTTTAGTAACCGCAAACGCGTAACGCAAGTAGGCACCCGACAGCGCCACCTCGTCTCAGTTTCCGAACAAAATTACACTTAACCGATGTTGGATCGCATGTCCGTATCGACCAGTGAACCACTTAATAGATGCGGCCTTCCCAAATGGTCGACTTTCTAAAGAAATCGTGTGAAAATAAAAACTCATCGTGTGTTATAAATTAACCGTGAAGCTTATTAAGGAAAACAATTTATGACAAAGTCACAGTGACTGAAATCGCTAACGCTATACTTTATTGTACACTGTACTTAGTAAAAAAAACTTATAATTTTGGTAAAATTGTATTGCAATTAGAAATAAGTTACTGTAAGAAATTTTATTACATAATTCTACTACACTTGATCAGATACCATTACAGTACTAGAAAGCAAATGACCATTAACTGTCCGCACGCAATTCGTTATATGTGATATCTAAACTGAAATCAAAACTGAACTGACTCTCTAAAGCGACAAGGTTCATGCCGTTTTCTATAGATTATTTTCTATTCAATTCAAAAGTCATGACCGTTTGAACGCTTGATATCCGACATTTCTATGGCATTTAAACTTATCATAACTATCTATAGAGGTACCCAAGCTTCGAAAATAAACTGGTTGTATAAATCTCATAGATACAAGAGTTTCACTTTTCAATTGACGATCATAGCTTTGCTTTATACACAATACCTTATACCGATCTCCGTCTTCAAAAGGTTTTTGCAAACGTTATCTCGAATTACGCCTAATCGTTACTTTACCTAATTAGAATTTTCTTGGCGAGCCAAATGTATCTATTTAAATGAATTATCTAATTCTGTTAAAGTCAAAGCAAAAGTCAACCGCGTCAAAGTTGTCGAAGAATATGTTGTTAAACTTTTTCTCTTCTTTTTTCTTCTCCCCTTATCCCACCTAGAGATGCACAACATAAGAAGCCGCCTGCCTGACGTCCATCCGTTGCAAATAAATATCTAGATCCGGAACAATTATCTGTGGGTCATAATACAATACTTGCCCTGTGTAGCAATCGAACTCAAGATCCCCGGCATTGAAACAGATAGATCATTGCATCAAGGTCATTTATATGAAATGGTATTCGTGAAGTCTGAAGAGGCAACATTAAAACAAACAATCCGAAACATATCGCGATAATGCAATGCGCAGTAAATATAAAATGCACCAGTTAGCGACGTGTCGCGCTTTGCAAGTTTATCAGCTGTTCCCCTGCGGAAGCTTGGCCTAGATGTCGCTTTGTGAATTAGCGGACCCTACACTCCGAGTCGAGTCCGATTTGCATACATTTGCAATGGTAATAAAGGCATTATACTTTACTTTTTGTGCTTTGTTAATAGTTATATAACATAAATTAGTGCCCTAAAATTATCCAAGTAAACAAACTTTTCATCCTCGTCATATAGTCTTTAATTTTTTTTTAAAAAATGGACGAAAAGTTAGTAGTTAAAGCGTCCGGTCACGTATCCGGAAGACGTAGGTTGACATTCCTTTAGGGGAGAAAAACTTTTCGTCTTTTTTAATTTTAATTATTCATGTTAAGTGCAGAGATTAGTAATCAGTAATTTTAATCTGCAGTCTTCTTTAAGCTACTACAATTATATGCCTGTTTATGCTATGGCATCCGGTACGGTAAGCGCTACTTGCTTTTAAAATCTTGCTGCCAGAATGCAACCACAATTTACCCGATTATCATAACTTATCAAGTAGCATATCATAATAGTTCTATATTCTGTAATATCATTCTATATCACCCTCCGCATTAACTTGCACTTAGGTCAACAAATCAACACACGATTTATGGCACAAAACGGGACGTATATTGTGCTTCTTTAATAATTTCTTGATTTAGATTTTCATTTATATTGTGCTTCTTTCTTAAAATGAATGGGAGGGATTTTATGCTGTAATACGCAGGAGTTTTTAAAACAGTAACGATTTAACCACCGTATAGGTTAGAGGTTATACTGGTTATACTGGGTTCACAAACTCATCACCGGTACGCCCACTCATGCGGGTTAGAGGTAAGTGACCCGCGATTCGCGCACTCACGATCAATAGGAATACCAGTTCGATTTTTTTTAACTCACCGACTACTACTCGATTTCCTGGTGGCCAGCGTTGTTCTATTCTAAGATAGAATACGCTCAAGATGAAAAACTAGATGGAGCGAAATATGTGTCGGTTTAGAGTTTAGATGAATATTCGCAAGCTCTACACGTAATGGCCCTTGTGTCTATCTGTGCTTGCTTTTTTTTTTTTTCACGAAGACCGTTCCAATCGTGATAAATGGACATTTCCACTAATTAAGGCACACATATAAAGTTGTGATTTTGCACAATGGAAAACAGACAAAAGCTGAGATTTAATTGTGGATACATTTGTTATTTCGAATCGAGGACACGAGACGATGTTCCAGCCACTACAGTACCTTTAGATAATGCTGTATTGAACAATACAAGTACAGGACAACAGTTATACAACCAGCCCCTCCGTAGATGGAATGACCTGGCAAATTGGCGGGAATTTGGTGCATACGGCTAATGACCGAGCTTTGCAGAAAAGTTTAAATCCTCCCCTTTGTGCCCAATGTGGGTCAGGCTTTATCTGGCATTTTTCCAACTGTGCGAGGGGTTGCGAAGTTAAAGGATGCACACCAATTAGGAACATAACTCTTAAGCCCGACATAACCCAGTTTTGCTCTTGTTTACAATTTACAACTGCTCGAATCAGAAAATTTTAAAGCTTTCAAACAGTGGCCTTGTTTTTGCAATGTTAACCAATAACTAAACGTTTAGTCAATATATTTCTAATATATGGATCTTTGTATATTATATACTAGCTGCCCGGACAGCTAGTATATAATATACAATTTTTTATAGTATTAAAACCTTCCGTGCATCTCAAGGAATATACAAAAATATAAATTAGCCGATTTGGTCCAGCCATTCTTGAGTTAAGCGCTTCATTCCAACATTCATTTTTAATAATTATTAAGATAAAATATGTATTTGTTTATAATATAATGGTGTATTTATCAGCTATTAGTATCCATCGTACAAGCTTTGCCTAGTTTAAGACAAGATGTCATTTGCAAAACATGTCCTGAAATATTTATTACTTTATTAATTATTATCTACATACCTATATATCTGGGAGGGCCTTATCACACTCTTTTGCTTAATATCGCTCTATAGTTCGCTTTACGTGGAAAATAAAGGGATTTTTACGAGCATGTTTCTTAGCTTACTAATTTTGTTAGTGCTTTTATTTTATAAAGTCTGTCATAAGCCTCGCTCATCAATCAACCTGTAACAAAAGTCGCTATTATAACTGACGAGTCGAGAAACTTGTATTCTGTAATGAAAGACAAATTATGACGTGCGTGCCATTAACAGAGTATTTGGGGCCCCTAAAAACCAAGAACTTATTACAAACATTTAACTTAATATAATCCAAACATTTAACATAGCATCTCATCTTCATATGTATTGAGGACTATTTCTGTTACATATTGATCCAATAACTTTGGCCTTTTAGATAAGCAATATTTTTTTAACAGTTCAACTTGTAACGAAAGTATAATTACATCTGTAATGGTAATACTTCTAGCAATTTTCAAAACTAAAATTTCATAATCATTTCATAAGACTAACTGAACTAAAATAACCCGTTTAAAATAATTGAAAAAGAAAGTTGTTGATACCTTTTTGCTCTGGTAATCAACATTAATACACTGGGTTTCAATATTTAAAGAATTTTCCTTCCAGAAGTTTCGTATTTTTATCACTACGGTGAGAATACCGCCTTTCGGGATTCGATAAGTATGGTGTAGAAGAATCTGAATATCGATGCATGCTAATATCGATCTTGATGGAATGGCTGCGGACGAATAACAAATTTGTATTGACGTCAATGGACCTTGATTGCCTGCCTCCGCCTCATGCATCATATGAATCGCTACAACAATCATAACTGTTTTCCATAACGATTACCGATGTTGGATACTCTTATAACGTTCCTTTTTCTAGCAAACGTTTATAAAGATAGCTGCAAGTTTTGGGTTAGTCAACCTCCTGGTCTATACCTACGCCTTTTTTAATTCCGTCGATTTTTTTATTTTAACTACTAAACATAGAAAATATAGTTGTTTTAGTTATTTAATTTCCGTAGTGCTAAAGAATTTCACTGCGTCTATTGAAACGTGTAAAAATTAATGGCGTCAATAAATACGTTTCAATTAGTTCCAGCTATCAACGTTCGAAAATTAAAGGTCCGAGAAAAGCTGTGGAGTTTTGTTTTTATTGCTTTAAAGGCCCTTATTAATGTAACCCCGATATACGATGATTTCGTGCGTGGGCGGATAACATGTTATTGTGACTATCCGAACGATTACGTGGATGAGTGCATTTTGTAATAAGAAGATTGCCTTTGGGGGGACTTTCGACGTTTCACCGAGATCAACCTCATTAGGTTTGTTGCCTTATCTTTTGAATACAATCTTATTTGAGTGAATGCTATTGTCAAGTACGATTTAATAGAGATAAGTAACAATGAGAATTATTTAAAAAAGAACACTGATTGAAAAGAAGAAATCCACAGGCAACCTCAGTATGTTTCAGTAATTGTTGCCGAAAAAGTGTAAATTCTATGAATCAGAAAAGAGTAATTGTTAAGTTATATATCAAATTAATAAAAATATTGATCCAACTGACCATATACATAAAACATTGCCCAGTTTTAAAATGAAAAGGGTTCGGAAACAATGCATGCCCGATCAACGGAAACCTTTCATTATTGAAAGTCATTGTCCAGCAGCGTCCTGTAAATACTTCGCAACTATTGTTTATTTCAGACATCACAATTTATTCGTTTATGTGCTGTGATTGATGACAGTTACATCACCCAACCGACCTGGCTAGTAGGCGGGCTCTTTCAAGGTTATATTTAAAGTGAGTTGATTCGTAGGTTTCTTTAACGTCTCGGAAATGGAACGAGGCTCTTTTAATTACGTGACTAAGGTAGCCGGAGCCCAATTTTCAAAAGGTTGTCAACGCATCTGTAACCCTCGGGTGTGGCAGATGTCCATGGGCGGCGGTATTCACTTAACATCAGGTGACCCGTCTGCTCGCTTGACAACTTATCGCATAAAAAAAAATTACTGAGGTCCACAACTCTGATACAACTGTGGTAGGGCCTCGCAGTATGCTGTTGCACGAATGGGCAATCTGTACAGGGGAAGGACCACAGTCTCACAGAATACCCGTCTTAATTGGATGTGTTGTACTTCTGCGTTCTTCTGGTAACCGGGCCCCGCTTTTTTAAGAGGTGGCAAATGATTGCAACCCGGGTGTTCCATTGGGCTTGGACGACGATTATCACTTAACATCAGATGAACTGCCAGCTTGTACACTTTCTCACATAAAAAAATTGTAAGTGATTCTGACAGCATATACGCTTACTTTCGTATCATCACTACATGCTATATTACAAATTTAAAAGTTAGCTCTAAATTCTTCCATCTTACAACGAAATGTCGTTAAGACTTGCGACTACGCTATAGATAATGGTATTTCACTAAAAAAGGCAAAGGATTATTATATATATCATCTTCAAAAGCATTTCTTAATATTTTTTTAATGTACTACGTACTGTTATGTAAATCATTTAAACATCAATCTTTAGATATGCCGTTATAAAGCAGATGCAAGAAGAAAACAAGTAAATTTCTTTATAAAGTATTGGATTACATGCGGGTCGGAAGGTACGGGTTACAGTAAAAACAATGACTTACAATATCGTTAGGTATGCAACATTCTGAAGTTCGCTTTTTGCTTCCCACTCACCATCTTAAGCTATTCATTCCGCATATGGCGACCATCTTATGTGGGTAGTTTGTATTTAAAATTCACCAAGTGACAAAATTGCTACTGAAGATCGTCACAAATCCTTCACTTTTAGATCGACACTCAAATTACTGCATTAATGCTCTTTAGAAGAAGTTTGGCTAATGACCACACATATAAAAAACACATGCCAGATTTTTAGTTTTTAGTGAAATACTCGTAAAAGTCTCATACCGTGAAATTTTGTGCTTTTATGGTGTAAAATAATTTAGTTATATTAATAAATCCCTCTTATAATTGACCTGAACCAAGAATAAGTTACAGTTAAATAATTGTGCTAGTCCTTATCGACCCAAGCCGTCCACGTGACTCATCTCTGCCATATGTCGCTTTTTCCTCGAATTCGCCAACGCGGCTATAGTCAGAACTGATTACTTTTCATGGGCATCTCGTATAGTACCGTACTATCGGCCTAATATAATAAAGGCGTTACTATATTCATATGTTTTTTCGCATTTTTACCTCACGCTTCAACTCCGAATTGAATTTAAAACGAAATTGATGAAAAAAAGAGAATATTTCGAAAACTCGTGTCTGAAGCTAATATAGTATCCTGATATACCTCGGTGATCGAATCGTATAAACCTAACCTTAATGCCTTAACGGAGCGTACCAAAAAAAGGTTTGGAATCGTAAAATGAGCAAAAATGGTTTCGCAGATTGCACTTATACTACTTACATTTGCACTTATAATCAAACTAGTTGTTACAATGTAGATCGGCGGCAATTGGCAAATTAAAATAAACCATCCCATTATATTAATAATATTCAAATCTTTCTGCCTGTGCAGCTGTGTACATTATTTTTATGTTATATATTTTTTTATGTGAGAAAGTGGTAAACCAGCTGGCGGTTTACCTGATGTTAAGTAATAACCGCCGCCCACGGACATTTGCAACACCCATAGGGTTGCAGACGCGTTGCCACCTTTTAATAAAGTGGGCCCCGGCTACCTCGCTCACCAGACGAAACGCAAAAGTGTAACACTTCTACGTCATGTCGATCTTCTATGAGCTTGTGGTACCAAACCGGATGAACCAGCCCATTTGTGCAACAGCGAACACTGTTACGTGGCCCTACAACAGTTCAAATATTTGAAAACATTGAAGTAATTAAAGATAGTTAAAATAAATCAGACCGTTTCTTTTGATGTCATCTACAAGCGAAGTCAAAACATAAAAATAATAAAGAAGATGAGATCATTTTGTTGGTAAAACAATTAGATGCTTGCAAACAGTTGTGTAATAGCATTGAGCTTTGTTCTATTTAAAGAAACACAATATCTCAACAGGCCTTTTGTCTGACACGTGTCTTTTTGTCATGCCATATAGAGAAATGGGAAGTAATAGATGAACGTCCATTATGGCACCATCATAATCAACTTGAAAGTGTACACCGTTCTGTTTTTAATGTAGGGAGATTTGTGTTCTGTAGGCATTGTTTTTACACCAAAAATGAGTTTGACTTTTATGAAACGCTTCACAATGAATTTCTTCCAAAATTAGTTTTATAATAGGATTTTAATAATATATTGAGTACTCAAAATCTTGATATCATGAACACATATAATTGGACGAAACATGGACCAACCTCTCGTGAGAACTATGTAACTTTGAGTTAAATTTAGTGCAAATTTTTGGCCACCATTTAAGAATCTAAGCGAACTCAAATAATTCGGAAGATAGAATCTCTATGGACTTAGGAAGCTCCCTTGTTGGGTACAAATGGAAAACACTTACATGAAATAGAGCAGGACCTTTTTTAAGTTATCGTAACATCCAAAACTCGGAATTTAAAAAACATGCTCAAATGCAAATATCCCTCAAATAGTATATTGAAGGATTTAATTTGTGGTGAGTTCACGTCGCAAATAAATCCAAATTTTTCAGCATTCCTATTCCTGCTATTACATCATCATCATTTCAGCCCGTTTGAGTCCACTGCTGAATTCACCTCCACATACAGAACAACCTGCAACACAATTCTAGGTGGATTGTTATAAATGATTGTGTAATATCTTTACATAAAGATATTCAAAACCATGTAAAAACAATGAACACCGAACGCCTATACGAGCATTTATTCCAGCTGGTGATATTGCGTACAGGCGGCATCCGAAACTGGCCTTCCATCAATTTAAAATAGATTGCGCTGTCCGTGTGTTTGTAGGCGTTGTGAGGTGCGACGGCCGCGGCGGCTGAATACATGCACGCAACATTTGACAGGTCTCCTTGACAAGTGCGAATAATTTATATAAATAGTCTCATAGCTGCTTTCGCATTATTTCTTTAAACTTTGAAATAACATATTCAAATATCTTCAATATAAATCTCCAGCCAATTTTAAAAATCATATAATAGTTCCCATTGCAACTTATGATAAAATAATCCGTAGATCTCAAGTTTCGTCGCAAACGTGCACATTTTATAACTGTCACCTTTTTCTTAATGACAGTGCAGCCTGAATATAAGAAGTTTTCGAAGTCTTAAACAGCTCATCGCACTGCAACACTGAGAACGTACGAACTTAAGTATGGATGCACATTTGACATGGCCTTCAAATACAGCAGACATTAGTATTTGCCCAGTCCAATCTGAAGGACTGGTAAAAAATAGACGTACGTCTGTAGTAACTGTATAGTTAAATTATCTTAATTCTAAGCATACCTACATGACGAAAATGAAAACTGAAATATAAGTGAATAGAAATAAACTTTTTTTCGCCACGTAATTACTACACTGTCCATATTTGGCATAAATGCGCAGTTTTCTATTTCGATTAATTAGGAGGATACATTGAATTTTATCCGCTTATATTAGTCATGGAAGAACGGCAGCGTTAGAAAAAAAAACGCTTTAATTAGTTAAGGAAACGAAGTGTGTAATTTGCGATGGTAATACGCCTGCCCCTGTTATTTGATAAAAACGTTAAAAGCTTTTAAGAAACGTCGATACATTGATAGTGGTTGTTTAACGAACTATAAAATATCACTCTCCTGACCTAAACTTGACATATTTTTACGAGCTATAAATCTCCTATCTATTGACATGCTCTCTTTCGTTCGTCACTTTGATGGATTATTCTTCGAAGCGAGCAGCTGCTATAAAATAATGTCGTAGCGGTAATACAGTAGCGGTTAACGTAAAATATATATAACGAGATATTTGGAATTATTCAATAGCTTCATTAACATAAGATTGGTCTGTTGAGGGAAAATAAACTCGACCACATAGGTCCTATAACAGAAATCGACATCACTCATTTTACAACCGGAATAGACTTATTCAATTTCACGCCGCGTCACATTATGACTGACGTAGTTGATGAGGATTCAATTGCTTTTGTTTTGCTCATCAGGAACGAATTACCGGACTCAAAAGACCGTTACGTCACATCAACACGACGTTCGTTCGTAAGGAGTGATAATACATTATATCGTGGCAGATGGTACTGATCATTTCAGTGCTATCTTCTCCTTATTAAAGATAATTTGTAATTTTTCTCGTCCAAATTCGAGACTAGCTTTTACTTATAAGATTGTTGGACATTCTGAATTCTTTTTTACGTAATAACTTCTGATTGGAAGTGGCTGGCTGGATCTTTTTTAATGGTTAACTAACTGTAGTTGTCTTTTTCATTTCCATTTTCTGTTTTCGAGCAGAGATAGGAAAAAAACTAAAATATTCACACACACACACACACACAAAACACATTGTATTTGTTGCTCGTACCTTATTATTTAGTCTTTTAAAAGGAAAACTGTAATTGGTTTTAATTATAAGTCTCTAATTATGTTCATCTCTTATATTTTATTATTTGTATTCATGCTGTAGTTTTCCATATAACAATAGATTTACCCATTTCCTAGGTTTATATTGTTGAATATTTTAGTTTTTTACACACTTATTTTTTTCCGATACCAGATCATTGCTTTCTTTATTTTTATCGATTTCTTATTTTGTTATTTTTTTCCCTTTTTTTCTAAAGTTCTTTCTTTTGTGAAAAACACCAGTTCATATTTTCTTATTATTAGGTCGGTAAGATCGAAAAATATTATGCATATTTCATTACTCAGTAATTTGTATCTAAACGTAATTTCCAAAGTACACGACTAACCAAAAAAAACAAAGGTAAAAACAAAAGTTTGAAAACAAAGTTTAAAAAAAAGGACTTAAAAACAAAGGTTTTTAAGTCCTCCAGGTACTTAAAAATTAAACGCAGAAAGGTTAAGAATATTTTGTCAACCTGCTCTCTAAAAATAAAAATATTTTTGCATTTTAACCAGAATGCCTACGGATTGAACGCAGATTATTGATATAACGAATACATATTTTATTTTTATACATGACAGCAGTAACATGATTAACTTATAACCTTGTGTTCATCGTAGGGCGAACTTTGCAATTTATCGATTCGACCCCAATAACCCGTTTAATGCTTTTCTTTTATGTATCTACGCGCTATGGAGGATTTGTTATTGCCGTGCTATTTTTTTCCATTGACGTCTATCACCTCAGTCTTCCCAATGTTGTTTATAAATACGGGAGCCGCTGGCCGCTCCGGGTTTATTTTCGCGGGATTCACGTCATTCCGCCGGGATTGTTTGAATGACTCCATGTATGACTAAAACTTTAGCGTGTAATTAAATGAGTAAGCGCTCTGAAGAATAGGCTAACTCAGAAAGGAAGCGATGTTAGATTAACCCAATTGTTTGCCTTGAAAATTCTTATTAAACGTCTTACGCGTTTGTTCTTAAATTTTGCAAACGGCGGACAGACAAATTGTCTAATAACATTTAGTTCTTTGAATAAAATCTGGTTAATTAAACATTGTGCAGGGAATTCCCCTACGCTTGACAGATAAATGTTTATTTTTAAATAACTTCCAAATACATGGACAATGGTAATGGTAGTGGAAATTTTTGCAATCTGTAAATGTTTACGTTAAGTTATTTTTTGTGTTTAGCAGTCGTCCTTTGTTGGTGTTACAATTGAAATCGATGTGGTTTATTTCGTCATAAGAACTATAAATTTTCTTGCCGAAATCTACAAGCGAACTTAAAGCAAAAAGTCCTTTTAAAAGAATTCAGAAAAATATTTAATGTCATCTCAGTGAAATATACATTCATATCTTAGAATTTTTGAAGGAAGACAATTTTTCGTAGTATTTAAAATTACTTCTTATTTTAATATAATTTAATTTGCATTATATTATGTACTAAAAATTGTAAACTGTTTGAATTATTATCTGTTATTTTAATATTGACATTATTTATTGTAACAATTTTATTAATAAATTTCGTAATTAATTTTATTATGACTGAATAATGACATGTGATTATATTTGGCAATAGTATAAAGTTTATAATAAACAATATTGCAGTCAATGCACCATCTCTTGTAACCAATTTGTATGCCGTGATACGGCCTGGACATGATAGGACAATGTATATTTAATATCTTGCATGCAATGTATGTATACCATGTTTTTACAAATAAAGACTATCTATCTATCTATCTATCTATTATAATGAAAGAATTTTGTTCTGAGTTTTATAACATACATACACTTACTACTTTTAACGAATCGTACAATCGTCTTCGAGCCGTAACGCGTAGATTATTACCTAATCTGACACCCCAACACAACCTTGATGTAACAGTGGCTATCAAGGACGACGTATATTCATTAGAACGAATAGGCCGTATTGACGTCCCTTCCCACGCGTGCTCACAAGCGTCGAAAACAAAAATCCACCTTCACAAAGACATGACTTACGACCGACGAGACAGTATCCTCGCCGCTTTGATTTGGAACGCGTTCGTGTTTCGACTTCCCCGGGCGTTCATCCTCCGGATTTAAGGGCGGTCACGCGTCTTGCGTTGTCTCTGTCTCGCCCTTGGAGGGTTTGTGAGTCCGAACGGAGTTTTGGTAGACGGCGCGAGTTGATAGTTTCGCGCGCGAAAGCGACCCGTTTCGTATTAGCGAAACGGCTTCTGAAAAGACGGCCCGATGGGCAAGCTATATGCACGTCGCATGTTGACTTGTCGACGGCCTACAAACGAACTCGCTGATCCCGTACTCGCAGAAATAGCGTGGAATTTCCTACACGGCGCTGATCAATGCCACCGCTAAGCTGACCGATAATATTTTGATTTGTGGATTTATCGCGGCCACGTCTACGGACACTGTATTCTGTTATGCTATCTTTGTAAGACCGATAGAATAAAGAATCAAATTGGTTTTTGTTTCGTACAATAAAACTCGACATAGCTACCGATCTACTACATAGTCTACATACATATAATAAATTCGTTCCTCAAGCATCCTGCTCGTTATATTCCCTTTGCAATAGTAAACAGTAGCAATGTAGTCTCTCAATTTTCCTTAACTTTAAGACACGAATTCTACGCGCATCGTCACACCCAAAAGCTCGGATCGGGTTTCACCTTCGAAACTTCTTGGGGCAAGCCGAGGAGAGCCGTGGTACTTTGGCTCGAACTGGACCGGCGAGCGGCAACCGGTTTGGCCACGAGTCCTGGCTCTAATACAGCGTTACGACATACCTACATATAGCATCCTGCATTGCGAGGAAAGTTGAAAAGAACCTCGCTCTTGACGAAAGCCGTGCCGCATTTTGTTTATTCAATGTCATTTTTAAATCTAAACCACTCTACTGCAGACGCCTTAATGTTTTTATTATTAAAACTAGCTTGTAACCGAAATTTCGTTCCATCTACTAACGAAATTATAATTTAAATCATACTGTTGTATGTTGTGTAACATACACGAACGTTTCAATTATAATTTTCGCTTTGACTTATTACTTATTTCATTTACCTTATACGCTAATACGAAACGGGGAGGCCTACGTTCAACAGTGAACGTTTTGCGGATGATGATTCATCCGCAAATTGTTACAGATCTTATTCGAAACAGAGAGACATACGTCAAAGATTTGCTGCTTTCTATCCAACTAGTCAGTCATTATAAGGCACGGGATTGAAAATGTACGTAGTTTTCACTAAAATTGTGGTGGTTATTTTTGAATTACAGACAGACGATTTAATTGTATTGTTGGTACGGATAGTTAGGTTATTTTAAAATACCTTGACCGTTATACCGTAATTCGGGCTTGTAGTGTTTATAAGACATCGATAAATAATTAATTATCAGGCCAAAACTATTTAAGGATGAAACAGACAGTGACCAGAGTCGATTGGTACAGACTGCTTTGACTATACTTCCACACTTAGCAGTTTTTTTTACATTATTTCATATTAATATATCTGTATATTGTTTTTTTATGCGATAAGTTGTCAAACGAGCAGACGGTTCACCTGATGTTAAGTGAATACCGCCGCCCATGGACATCTGCCACACCAGAGGGTTAGAGATGCATTGACAACCTTTTGAAAATTGGGCTCCGGCTACCTCACTCACCAGACGAAACTCGAAAGTATTTGTCATACTTCCACTTTACGCTGGTCTTCTGTGAGGTCGTAGGTGTGTAGTCTTATTAGCGATTTACTTTTATTTGTCTGTATATAAATAGTATATTATTTGACGATGGAATGTGTTACTTTTAAAATCTCATTTTACATTACGCCGCATTTGTTACTCGTAGAATTACCATTATAATACATACATGCGTATGTAAATGCGGTCGTATTACCGCCAGGCCGTATTTATGTGCGTTTTAGCGATAAGCTCGCGTTACAATATTTATTTGTATAACACAAATGCACGTGTACCGAGTGATTGTTTAAAAAATCGCCCCTTTGGCAATTCGCACGATGTTTACACAGACGTCGCGAAAGTATCGTTCCGTCCCCCGCAATACATACGCATATAATACGCGGTAAACACAAGCGAATATAAAATGTAAACATAATTTTAAACTACATAGGGAGGGCTGAGTTAAAAATATTACGTAGTTAAGCACTTGATATAACTGTGGAATAAATAATAATGTGCTGAATTAGCATTCTGAATTTCTATGAAGAGGTAAGTATATTTATTCTTATTATATTTTACTTAATATTACCCCTACCGTAGTATAAGGCAACACTGTATTGTAGGGGCGTTTTGAAGACAAACACTGAAACAAGATCTGATAAAATCGGCTGTGGGACAAAGCAACCCTTAACCCGATTGAGAATCGAACCCACAACTAACACTGAAGGCTACCGCTTAGCAACTGCGCCACCAGGAACTTTATAACTGAGTCATCTGGAACTATTTAACTGGAACATGTTTTATTTCTGGTACGCTAGTGATATACTCTGAGTATACCATATGACATATCAATATACGTAGTTATATATTTTTTATGCAGTTAACTTTAATAAATAAGTATATTGAAAATATTTAATGATAGGCCAACAGAAATTTAGTTATGTAATTTCTGTTGGCTGTAGAAATTTATTTATCTAAGTAAATTGTGATATACTTAACAATAACTTTATTTGTATACGCAAAAATAAAATAGTTATGCTTGCTATAGTGTAGTGTCACCGTTGAAATATCAAAACTTTTTGTTACGTGGGGCGAATAGAAGAAGATTTAAAAATCATGCTTCAACGATAGAAATTGTTTACTACGGCCGTACAAACTTTCAAATATTTAAACTTCATTAAAAATTAAGGCAAGCGTATTTTTGTTCACTAATGTTCCTTGTTAAATAATAACGAGAGAAGCAAGTTTTCTCCTCGTGTTTCTATTTATATTGTTGTTATTTTATTACTTTAAAATGTTTTACAATTACTGTCGAATTGAATGTTATTTATACGAAAAGTAATGAATGCAACGACTAAAAGTTTTTAACGAATATGCCTAATGTTCGTTACTTACGTTTGTTTAAAGCCCTACAAACAAACATACCGAACGCTAAATTGCTTTAGTCCCATTTAAAACCCGCTCCCAAGCTAAATAGGGTGCGAGTAGATGGAAACAAGCGGTTCCAGAAAAAAAAACGAATCAGTAAGCGTAAGGATGTTTAGTAATTTATGAATTAGTGTGTAAGTTTCTTATGAAAATAAGTATGATTCTCGTGTTAATGGCGGTACTCCAAGTTACAGGCAATAGCGATTATTGGTTAATATTAACAAGCAGCACACGACCTATGACTGTTTCACCTTAACTAGGCGTAAGGGCATAAAAGGGACAGTTGCATTAACGTTGTTAACACCGCCGACACAAAATCGCCACGTAGTGCGAAGTCAACAAAGTGCCCGCGACTCGAGCACCAACCCACATGCGGACTAAAAGCAACTGTCCACATCTTCACGGAGACCTAATAAGATCTCCGCCTCTATCGATCCGAAGGAGGCGCTGCAGTCTATAAGGTTCTACATTCTGTCAACTATTACGTTTAGCGCAAATCAAACCCTTGAAGTGCACAGCAGAAGCATGAGACCGCATGCCTTACGTAACGAATGCCGTTATCATAACTAATTCATATTCCTTGCCTCGTCGACAGTAAAACAGAATTTAACTTCGGTTTCTAGGCCCATTTGCCTTATTTCCCTCTCTTGTCGACAGTACGTCAGAATTACACCAACATGAAGTTTCGCCTTCTTCGCCACTAAACCTTACTAGACTGGTCTTTTGAATCATCGACGAAGTAATATCTGAACGAACAATGAAATACAAAACAAACAATCAGAGACATATCGAACAATGCATTCCTAGTTGCAAAATAAAATATCACCATAAGTCGGTGTTATTTTATTTTCTTTGATTCAACAAAAACCATTCGCTGTCATGTTTGATGTAATTTATATCGAAGTGAATGATGACCAATCGCTGAATGAAAAAGATCCACAAAACCCTAAACGACAATACGCGATATTGGTGGATTGTTGTTTCGCGGCGAGCTGGATTGTTGTTTCGCCTGGACTCAAAAACCTCATAACGTAAATCATAATTTGGCTTTCCATTTCTAGGGGAGCCTGACATCCATGACAGATTTCCCCACATTTTTCTACTGTGAAAGAACTTTGAAAAATCTGCTGTTGTGTCAACAGCTTGTTTTGTCCAGGGATACCATGGTCTCACGGAACACGTATTTATTGAGCGAGGTAACCGAAACTCAAGGATTATTATTAAGGACTGGCGACGCAATTTAATCCTTTGAGATGAACAATGCACGAGCGATTTTACCATTGATCAAATATTCTTTGCCCTTGCAAATATATTTTACATACAGCATACGTATCCGTTACAAACTGCAGGGATTGAGTCCCCGTTCTTTTTATAAGAAACGAGAATATTACGCCAGTATCTATACAACTCAATAAAAATAAAGCTGAAGAAAGAAAGATACTCGTTCTCGTCATCTATGCATAAAAAATAAAAATGCGACAGGTTCAGAAGTCGTTGAATTCAAATGGTCATATAATATTTTCACGCCCGACATACCAGTCTCATAAAATAAGTTGAAATCACATGTATCGAAGGCGCTCGAGATTGTTTTCATATTCTTCGACTAGAGATAGTAATCTTACACTTTGTTACATAACATTATACACTTTAACGTGCACATGTATAATTTACATACGGTAATGCACACATGTACATGTATCCATAAACTTAGGGTGTCAATAATAAATTTCAGCGAACCGCGTATTACATGTCAAATTTCTCGTTAGCGTGCTCAAATAAACCTACGCGACGATTTGATGAGCTCGTCATCCTGTTTGCTGCGGTAATGGCGAAAGTGAAACAAGGTGGTTTGATAACTCAGCTAGTACAGTTGCTTAGCGATGGACATCGGTGCCCTGGTCGTGGGTTCGATCCTCTCCGGCACATGCATGTATGACATATAAATAATCGTGCCCGCTCTTACGTGTACAATTCGTCTTTGTAAAACTCCTAACAAACCACGACATATACAATACATATATACAATATATACAATACATATATCGTCGTAGGTACTACAAAAAAGAATTGAAACGAAAAAAATATTCGAACTTCTTAAAAATTATACAATTCTTGTAAAACCAATACGATCGATTTAACCGTCTTCAACTAGATAATTATTTTACATGCCGCAATGGAATGGTTTTCTCGCATCTTATTTAATAATTTACTTATCTTCCATAAAGATGCACATGACAGGATAATTAATTGATACTAGCTTATCTTTGTTGCTAGAAATAAATAATGATACAAAATTATATAACACCTGGAGTATTTTTCGTAATGACTAAGCAATTATAGCGTGTATTACGTGCATGTTATTTTAAAATGCCGAATATTAATAATGGTTACGTGATTTTCTATTTGAATTTCGTTACAAACACTACAATGCTATTACAATACATAGCTTATTTGTAAAACAGCTTTATTACTTACAACTTCATATTTTATTTGTATTTATTTATTGTGTCCTATACAAGGAATTATATACCATGTATATATATATATGTTTAAATTCAGTGTGAATTTTGATTTTGAATACCCATTGTCTAATACCACTCATTGTTCGAGTTCGTTAAAATCTAACCGCCAGATTTATTGCGGTATAATTTTTGCGTTCACAACTGACCACGGTTTTTCCACAATAACTGTTCTGGTTTTTTTTATTTTATCTGCAATTAAATATATTTGATTAAAAACCTTCCAAGCGCAACAATAAGACGAAGAATTTGCATAAATAGTTATTTCACAGTCTTGAGCGGTCATTGACCCGATATCAACTCTCCGATCAATAACATTTTCCAAGTTTTATGTCTTTCCGTTTTATACAGCGATAACAATTTTTGCAGTAAAAATCGTGCGATAAATCGCATTCAGATCGATGTTAAACGATTTATGGCATATAATTGTTTACGTGGACCACGAAGAACTGCGTGCTATCGATAGTTATCTAGAAATAGTAAATGAGGACTTTGTACGACGATATTAATGTTGGCGATATAAACAAGAGAGGCATTATGCTCAATGAGCTAGCTTAGGCATTGTTATAAGTATCACAGGGCGGGGCTAATTGGGACAACACTTAAAGAAAAAACGGTTGCAAATTACTACCTAGTTTTCACTAATCTTAAGTCCACAGGCGGCGGAGACTTACCATCAAGTAAGCTTACTCCTTGCCTTCTCCTTGGTAAGCCTACAAAAATCATTGATCACAAGACAGAAGAAACTATTGTTATAAAAGTCCTAAATTGTTCACTTAGCTAATAGTAAATTTCATTTACATTCAATTCCTATACCATTCATATTAGTGGTACAATTACTTAAAGTGAAAATAACTTTTGTGAGTAAATCAATGACTGTAATTATTTTAAAAGAATTATAAGAGAACCATCACATATGTGATATGTATATAAGAAAGATAAACCATACTTGGAGCTTAAGCCTTTCCAGTATTATCTTTCTAATCTATGTAATATGTTTTAGATAACGCCCCAACGTGTTTGAATACAAGAACCATATCAGGCTGTATTTGTGTCAATGTCTATAATTAATCGCCAACAATATTTTATCTCATTTTGAACACATCAAGTACTGATTTGATGCAAGATCGGAGATCAAAAGAACGATGCTGCTGTTGTGATAAACTATTGACCGGCAATCGATATATGATTGTATTAAGAGAAAATTTTGTATTTCTATTCATTCAACAGCACAACGAAATAGCTGCAATCCACACCTTTCTCTTTCACCACGCCCATTGATTCAAATTCCGCTCTAAATGTATTAAATAAAAATCTAGACCGGTTTTTAAACCATATGCATTTTACTTTCTTAATTTGTTTCCGTTATTCAAGTAATATCTTCCATTTTAACACTGTCCGACCAGTAATATAATGCAAACTCAATTATTCGTTCATCATACATGAATCAGCTCTATTCAAAGTTTGCTACAATAAAAGAAACAATTAATTAAGTTTTTGCTGCGAACAATTTACGAAACGTTATGGGAGAATCGTAAATTTTCGTAATGTTTGTAGTAACAAAAAATTAATTTACTAAGTAAATAATAGCACGGCTTTCGAAAACCTCTATTTGTACATACCAAGCAAATGGAAAATAAACTGGACAAGCAATAATGTTGAAACAATAATGAAAAATAAATAATTCTTGCGCCTTGGGCCGCAGTTTAAATGGATGATAATATGCGTCATAAATGGCTGCGTAGTTCCGACCTACATTATTGCCTTAATGAGGTCGTCACATACTAGGGTTTGCCCTTTGTCGTAGACAGTTGGAAGAAAGATGTCTCGTTAGTGATAAAACAGACCTGAGTAGCATATTCATTATTATAATAAGTAAGCTGAACGTAACTTGATGTTTCTGAAGCTTATCTAAAGGTACAACATGTTATTATGAACAGACATTTTTTTTACATTGCCCTTGCCGTCGGATAACATTATCCTGTGTAAGGACGTTTTACAAACATAAATTTCATTTGGACAAACACCCAGATCCGAAACAACTATCCGGTGATCACACAAATAGTTGTCCCATGAGATAATCGAACCCATGACGCCTGGCGCTGAAGCCTATACCTTATAAACTACGTCATGCATTATATGATATATATAATGATCATGATTTGCTTGATTCCATTAAAAGATTTGCAAAAGCACTAATAATGCGTTTCGTTACGCCTACTTCGGATTCATACAAACAAACGTACCGTCACGACTTAATTATAATGTGCGTGGGTTAAGTGCATCCTCTACTAGACACGCAATTGTTATAGCGTGACCTGCAATGGGCTAGAATACAAAGGGCTTAATTGTTTTAAACTGTTCATTTTACAAGTCACTTCTTTAATAAATTGTAGATGTGGTTCATTAACCATATTAAGCCATGATCACAAATATTCAGATCGACCACTATCTAAATATTTTAGACTAGCTGATAACTGCGACTTCGTCTGCCTAGCTTTTTGTTTTAACAAATATGTTTTAATTAACACGGAAAGGAATCACATCATTGAACATTTACTGCTTATAAAAATCTTTCTTTCTTAAAACTACATTTAATGAAGATGTCACACTTATTCTTCTTTAAGGTAAGCCACCTGTTTAAGAAATATTCGTAAAACTTGGAAGAATCAATTGAAATCGCTGCAGCAATTGCTGCTCGATACACGTACAAAGGCAGACCTCTATCACTATATTGATATAGATATGTTATATAGAAATTCAGGTTAATGATAATTAACGATGATTAGGAAGGTTATTAATTATACTATTTCGTTTTGTTCGATTTGCATCTATACGAGTAACAATTTGTAAATGGGAGGTTGCGCGATTTAAAATTTGGGTTTATGTGGACCACCAAGACCCCACCCTGATCACTAAAAGTCCAATTCCCCTTAAAGTTCCTTTGTCATTCAGACACCACAGAACTGCATTTTTTTACGTGCCACATTTGGAAAAAAGACGGACCGCTGTAAAAAATCTTGAACTTTTTTTATCCAATATGAGCTGTCAGTCGCGTGTAGTGACATCTGCCAGGTTGACAAACGCACAAACATAGACCAGTTCAAACTGATCTATTTTTATTTTTATAACGCTATAGTAACGCACCGGAAGAGGTTATCGTCGCAAGATTATGACGTCAGCATCTGCAGGATACACTAAATGTCCTCCTGCACTGGCATGTCACAGTTGCTTCTAATTATAGTACATAACTAGCCTTTGTCAACTGCGTCCCTCAAAAAGTATGCTATGTGACAATTAATCCCATCAGAAATTTCTCGGTGAAGGACAAACGCAGAAACACAAACTCATTTATAATATTAGTACAAAAAGCTTTTTGCTATTTTCTGGCTGTTTAATTTGTCTGTTAGGTTTGGGGTATATGTTTGGACTTGTAGGATGCCGAAGCCTTAATTGAATAAAGAAGTTTTGATTCTCAAAAGAAGTCTGTTCGTGTGTACAAAGCCGCATGACAAAGCTTCATCATTTCAGCCTGTTTGAGTTACTGAACATAGGCCTTGACAAAGCTTGTCTGATAGTTAAATAACGATTTAAATTTAGACGAGGCAATCAAAAAAACATGCATAATTATGTGCTTATCGTCCACATGCTGTTCATGACTTTCTCCTGCCTTTTCCTCTTTTATAACCTATGATACGCGCATGTAAATTGCTTTCAAATTGGCGTTAGCTTTAGTTTAATGTTACTACCGAATAGCTTTAGCTTCTGCTGGAATTCAATTATCTGAGTTTGTTCACCATCAAGTGTTCGAAACCTTCGATTTGGCGAAGTTAAGCAACAAAGTCTGTATGCCTATTGAAAATGACTTAAATCGTCTGGTCAAAGTGTACTCAAGTCGTGTAGTTGCTTAACGTGGACAAACATGGTGGGATCACTTGATGGCCGACATGGGCGTGCCTGAGGCCGTATGCAAATGGGCAATCTTGTCGTTACAAGTTGACAAGCGAGCTATAAATAACGCTTTTACTCTCGTTGTTATCTGTTTAACATAAGTACATGCCATTCGGCGATATTTTTTCGGGTTCAGTTGGTGGTTGGTCTTCGAAAACTTGTTTGAACCGCGTTTTCTCTTTCAGCTGATACTCGGTCACTTTTACTCCATTAAACGTATCGCACTACGCATCTGCGGTTCTAATACTTGCTGGCGAAAGGTTGAATAAAAATTATCATAAAGTACTGAATGAATAAGAAAAATATTTGGTGTATAAGACTTTAGTCTGTTTAATAAATAGATAATAATTGCATAAACCAACTAAGTCATACTAACTGATGATAAATAAATAATCAAACCAGAAAATAAAAGAAAACAGGTTTAAATCTCTGACACAACATAGGTATTTAGATTTTCATATTTATTAAACCCAAAGGGTTGTATGAACCTCGTCTATTCCGCGAGCACTGTATTTGATGGCTTTAATGATCTACTAAGTGAAAGCTAAAAAAAGTCTGTTATAAAAAGGTAAAGACATAAATTTTATTATGAATTGCCTTTGAATGCGATCCATAAAGCTTTATTGGGCTTAACTTAACAAAGTATTTTTGAATGAGATATTATCGGTATCTTTATAATCTAATTAAAAATAATTAAAAGTATTTAATTGAGATAGTCCAGGATACTTCTAGGTTAAATATCTAAAGAATTGAATGTTGATTTGGGCACAAACTACGGAGACTAGTTCTAATCAAACCTGAGAAAATGTAGCTAGCGCGAAACAATCCTTAAATGCAATACCATAATTCTAAAAGAGTAAAAAATTTGATACATCTAGCCGAGATCGCAACATCATTCCGAATGCATTCAACACGATATACTTTTTGTAATTTAAACGATTTTTACGATTTCTATCGCGCTATCCAGTTAAAGAGGTTCTATTGCGGACGGGGAATGAAAAAAATACTCTCGTTAAAATAAGCCTACCGAAATACAAGTCATTAATCAAACGAAGAGCAGCAATTTCAACATTTAATCACCACTTCCTATCTATAAATTAATATAACATAAACAAAACCGAAATGGATGTACTGTGCTCAGAAACATTTTCGTTTCCATGCATTATTTTCGTGCCGTGATGTTGAAATACGCGTGGGGTTTTTGCATTTAAAAGTTTCTCTCAAAAAGCCTAAATTTTTGAGAACTAAAAATATGTATATTAAAATATATAACTTATTTGAAAATCAAATTTAAAACAAAATTATTAATTTCGTTTGAAAGGAGGAAAAATAAAAATATGTTTATGCCGCGAAAATTATATATTTGGACGTTTGAAATTAATTTCAAAAATAATCATTATTTTAAAATGATAAAACTGGTTGGTGGTCCAAGAAAGATTACGCGAACACTTAGCTTGAGCGTCCATAGCGCAGCATTTTTTTTATTTAATTTTTTCGACAATAAGTTACCTGGCGACCGGAACCAAAGAGCACCTGCTTTCCACAAGAAAAAACATAAACAAACATTGTTCTATTTCGGTGACGGCAATACCGTTTGGCAGCCAATGAACCGTGAATTGTTGTAACGTCATGTTAAACTTTTTGAAAATGATTTACGACCGCGTTGTAAGTAAACGGAGATTAGGTATTAGACTAGAGCAGCGTATGTCCTTAACCAGGCAACTATTTACGTGCTCAGTAAAGTTATTTAATACCCAAGTAATAAATTGTCTTTTTATCGACCTATTGTCGCCATGGTAATCCATAAAATTTGTCTTTTTATTTTCTTAAGATTAGTGGTCAGAAAAACTGAAGTGAATGTTTTTTAACATTAAATTTGTCTCTCCCTTATTAATTTCCGTAAACACTAAGACTAACTTCTATTTTGTACGCAACAGCTTTAACACGCGTTCCGTTCAAAACTTCAAAAACAAAATCCATGTAGACATTCATCCTATTTCGAATTAAAACTAAATTACAGGCCCGCCATTCCTTCTCCTAAGAGGCATAAATTTAATTTGCAGCCCCATTCATATTTATAGGTTAGTGACACCGGCCAAGTAAACATGACAAAAAAAACTCGTTCGTAGCCAAGGGACTGATATAAAATTCTAAATTTGAAACTCTCCCGCCTCTTACGTTTAATGGAGCATCATTATGTCACACTACACAATTTTTACGCGTTTAAAATTTACCAAAGCAATGTATGCAATCTTCGTTTTAAAAATTATTTAATATTTGTAATATTTAAAGTCACAATCTGTTGCGCTGTTGATAAAAGGTCAAAGTCAAAATCTTATAACCTAGTTTCATCTTGACAAATACGCAATTGTCTAAGAGCGTATTTCCTTAACCTAAAAATTTTGCAATAACACGTAGACATCTTTATCTGCGATAAACATCTTTAGTCACTGAACTACTTTTGGTTTCGTTTGCTTAGTGCATCGCTTGATAAGGCCACACGTTATTGTCGATGGTATGACTAATTAAGATTATCCGAATATGTAGAATAGACAGATAAAACTTATATTTATATAAGAGAGGATAACCGCATGAGAAATGAATTAAAACATTCGTTTGTTACAATGGATTTGATATTCTAAAAGACAGATATGATTTCATAATTGGAATCTTTTATATAGACGATCTTTTCAGTTATTATACAGTATAGTACCCGTACTCAAGAGGAATGTTGTACAGTAATTCCTGTCTTCGCAGACCGTTAGATACCAACTGCAATGTACGCCGTTAGAGAAATTGAGATCAGTATTGGTGTTAGAAATATAACTTCAAACAATTGCTACTTTGCCTCTATTAGATGACATACCGTACAAATACACATATTTGCTAAGCTTTTCGTATCTTTCTATTTGTTACCGTGTAAGCCCACGAAGCATGGTACTTTTGCCACCCACCTATTTTGTAACGGTTTGTTGGTTTCTACGAAAACTTTCATAAACTCCTTTTTTGGAGTTTACTGTTACACGTTTGGCATGGTTTACGTGATATAAAAATTTAAGTGTTTTATTTAAAACAATAGAACATAAAGAAAAAGACTTTCTAAATTATAATCTGTGATGACTCAGTATTACTTAAAAGAATGCGAATAAGATGTCTGCCTGCTCACAAGTTGGTCAAACCTGTTTATATGATGTCATTTTTTATCACGGCTTGCAAAAAATGTATTGCTTCTTTTTGCAAGAAAATCACTTTGATTCCTTGTTTTACCTGAATACTAGACAATTTTAAATAGAACTACTTTTAGGGATTTAATCGCTTTATAATTAATAGTAAAATAACAGCTTTTCAAATACATACATACATACAGCATGCGTTGTCCTCTCATGATCAATGTAAGGTCCTTTAACAAAATAATTCTTGACTATTATTTTTTTTAACTAAAAACTTGCATAAACTTGACACAGGCACGTCATAATTTTCCATTGATATCCCGTTTAAAGTTCAATTTGTCTATTTCTATAAGTATTCAATCGCAAATTAAGTTTAAAATCAAATAACGAGAAATGCACCGAACAAAGGGAGAGTTAGTACCTATAGCGAGATAATATACTCCATTACAACAGCCTCCAGTACCAGTTTAATTAAATCCAGATTTATACAAAATATATCTATTTATATGGGAAACTGTTATGCGTCCGAAGCTATCCGGGTAAACGGGTTAATGCAGTTGAGGTTCTAGGCCACTGAGGGGATCAATACCGCATCCTTAACATCTATGCGTCAAAAGCTTAACACATAAAAGTTTATAATATATATGCAGGGAAAATATGTGAAGTAACTGAACTTATATAAAATCAAGGATACTATAATTGTACAATGAAATACAATTAATGAGATGCAGGATTATCCCGAACTGCATTTTCAAGTTGTTCTTTGTTGATAGTCCGATCGATTATAAATTTTTGAATTAAAAAGAGTTTTAATATAGGTATTTAGAATATTATGTAAGATTTATAGGAACTGGCACCGTCGTAATTACGTTCTTAATAGAGGTGCATACAAATCTAAGCCTAATTGATTGGATGGCGTGATGGCCGGATTACTCATGGGATATTTCCAAGCGTCGTATTATTTCAAAATTACATGTTACAGTTGCCAGTAACTTTTTCATTTAATTCTCATTCAGGATTTATTTCTTATGTCAACTAATGTAGGTGCACAAGATACTTAAAGCATATTCTAGGTAGGTACCTATAATTAGGTAAATGGCGTAAGATTATGACAATTACACTACCATACATATGTAATAATTTATGTATCCGTTTAAGATATAGATATTTCCCTATTTAAAATAGAACTGTTTATTTATTTGTTAATACACTTTATTGTACATACCATAGCAAAAGAGGCATTAACAACAAAAAGGTTTCAAAAATGGCTGTACAAAGGGCGGCCTTATCACTGAAATTTCTTCCAGGCAGACCATTTACTACAGGAGATTTGAAAGAAAAATTATCTGGGAACGTGTACACATGAAAAAGGACAATTATATAACAACCTTACATAATAAATATATAAGAATACTAAATAGAGACATATACACTTTACTAAGGAAAAACATAAATAGAGGAAACAGTTTTAAGTATTTTGGCCCACTTATAGAATTACAATATACATTGTCATCTACGAATAATGATCTATACTCATTTTATAGAAAAAATAAACGACTGTGGCAAACACCGCGCATATTTATGGTCTTTTGATGGCAGTCAAAAATGGGTTAATTTACGAATGTGAATTGCCCTTCTTTACCTCTAGCTTTTACTAAATTATTTGAAACACCGCAACTTGCACCTTCTTTCAATTTTCTTGATATAAGTACGGCAAGATCTCCGCTTGTCAGATTTTGAAACTTTATAAAGCTCGGTGAAACGTTACTGTCATTAGCTTTTTGTTTACTGGGTAAAGACATGAGTTCATACTGGCATGTAAATAAAAGGTATAGGTCCGTACTTTACGTACTACTATAAGTAGTTATTTACAGCTTTATACTCGTATGCCTCTAAAGTCCGACCAATCGGAAAATAAAGGACGCATATCACCCTACTTAAGAGAATTGGGTCGTTGTGCACCCTTACCATGAAAAACCCCACATTGTATCGATCTGGAAAGACCGATGGAGTTAAGCGATTCCGTTTCATGCGTTTCAAAGAGAACATATAAATAAATAAATTTAACTTCTGTACGTTTTTATCGTTAAAACTCAAATACCAACCGATGGATTGACTTGATATTTGTTCACAACATAAATATTGAACAGAAGAGTGTTTTTAAATGATTTTTATTCCGAAGTTTCAACGGAAACGAAAAAAAAGCCACTGCCAAGCCTCGGCAGGTTCAACTAGTATGATATAAAAATCGATGTCTGTATGTATCTTCTCTATGAACTCTATAACAGCTGTATCTACTTTGATGAAATTTTCATATAATTTTCATATTTGCCCAGCGGTTGATCCTGTGAATTTGGTAGCGAGCGATTTGATCTATAGATTTTTTATGATGTACTAGCTGCTGCCCGCGACTACGTCTGCGTAGAATAGGCTGAAGGCGTAACATTCAGACAGCAAGACAGATATACATAAAATATGTATATAAATTATAGCCTATGTATTATTCTGATATATAAGCTATATTTGTGTAAAGTTTCATGAAAATCCATTCTGTAGTATTGTCTTGAAAGAGTAACAAACATCCATCCATACATACAAACTTTCGCGTTTATAATATTAGGAATAGTGCTACGCGTGCGAAGGCGGGGCAGCGGGTCGTTAATAATTGTATAATATCGACGTTAAATTCGTCCGTATTACATGAATACGTCTTATTCCCCACTTAGCTATTTTTTTACACTATTAAGGCCCATTTACACGATGCCATTTTCTTGTACATACAAGAGCAATAATTGAATGCAATAAATTGCGCGCAATAATTTGTTAGACCATTTGTTGTTTAGACCATGCAACTCATTTATTGCTTCAATTTAATTGTATACTACAGGCAAGAAACTTGCACCGTGTAAATGGGCCTTTAATGTTATTGCCTCAAAAATGCAGTTGCAGGTTTGCAGTACGAAATTTTCAAGTTTTCGGTATCATAATTATGTCTTCTCTTGGCAGTTTTACCTTCCAAATATTTGTAAATAGATTACTGATCCATTTTACTTGCTTCTTTATCATACTAGCAACACACCATCTTAATTACTTTTGGACGACCCTGTGCTATGTGGCAAAGGAAAGCATTAAAAAATTAGCATATAAAATGTATGGTTTATGTGTCTTATCTCGAGTTGGTTTCCAATAAATTAACAGTTAGCCGTTACTACTTAGAACGCCTATAAAGTCAACTAAGAAAGTTTTATTAAAGGTACTAACTATTTCCCATTCTATTAAAACTCTCGGCTTGCACACACGGTCTAATGCGTTACGTAAACTTTAGAGTTACGTCAAAAGTCATTCCCCTTAGGTTGGTTGGATTTCGTATCGGTCATAAATTGCATTTTAACAAAATCTTTTTGGTAATGAATCTCTATCTTCATAAAACACCATTAATGTACTATTTTCCGTAATAATAGGTCACGGCATATTCGTCTGACATTTTGAGGTTACACAATAGGCTTGCGTCATATAGATCTGAGTACTAAGAATGAGGCTATCCAGACCACACGAATGTCAAAAGTGGACCTTTCTTCTTTATAGGCATAACAATGTATACAATGCAACAATGTCACTTTAAAAAGTAGGCGACAACAAGATGAGCGAGAAACTCCGCGTTGTAAAATAGAAAAGAAAAAAAAAATATATTACATCCTTATGAAAATTATTAACATTTTATGTTCCATACCATTGTTTATTTATAACTGTAGAAGCTTAGTCACGATTAAAGTCAGCCAACCACAGAACATTTTATATGTTGTCCCTTAAAAAGGTTGAACTCCTATCAAAAGAAGCATTTTGAAATTGTCGCTATGGTGGGATCATGCGAACGACGCCAATATTATCCCACCTGTATTATTTCAAAGTTATACTTCTTTTGGCGCGTTAGGGAAAAAATTATGAATGAAATAACGCCATGAAGTTACTGGGCATCATGAAGTTAACACCGTTATGTCGTCGATAAATACGTTTAACAACGAGTCAAACATCAAAAATATTGGAAAGCCCCAAAATATTCAAACGTTCTTCCTATGCAAGTAAGCAACACTCACAGATTGTTTTCTTCTAATGTCTCTCTTGTTTTGCCAACCAGAGAAATAAATGAACGTATCACTACATAGTATAAAACAAAGTCATCCCGCTGTCAGTCCCAGTACGCTTAGATCTTTAAAACTACTCAACGGATCTTGATGCGGTTTTTTTGTACTAGATAGAGTGACTCAGGAGGGAGGTTTATATGTATAATACATGCATAATAAAGCAGAGCATATTTAGTATTGGCATTGCACCCGTGCGAAGCCGGGTTGGGTCGCCAGTTTATGTAATAAAACTTATATAAATCAGCAACTAAGTAAAATAACAATGTCTTTGCAGCGGCGAAATTTTTGATAAGTATGCATAACCTTTGACCCTGTGCCAGATAATAAAACGAACTTAACCTCGTTCCTTATCTGGCTGTGGACAAGGGACATGTAAGGCAACACAAATTCACTAGTAGCTTATATACAAACGTCTCAATACAAAACCCTAAGAATATCTTTGTATCAGCAACTGTTATAACAAAAAATATTATTAGGATTTTGCTTAAATATTGAGGGTATTCCATTTTTATTACTATCAATAAATAGTTATGTACTAATTAATTTATCCTATCTAAATAATAAATTTATTTAACCCGAAATATCACTATATTAAATGAAGGCCTATGTACTGCCGAACAGTTATAAATACACATTCGAAACTTTCACTGTTAAGAGAGATCACAAAAACGATCCATAAATAACATGTCTTTTTTTTACACATGAGAGGCTGTGTTGACCACTTCTGTCAGGTATGAGATGCTGGTCCCGAAATACCGGGCCCGAAATTCCTAGAACTGCGATCAGGTTCCGAAATTCTCGACCTGAATTTTAAAAGGAGCTGTTTTTTTTTTTTAATTTAATTGGCTCGAGCTATGCAGCTTCGTTACATAATACATCGATATACTAATTGGACTTGCCATATTCATACATAGGTACAGATTCAGTGTTTTTTTAATTACTATTAAGGCCACTTAATGGAAACATGTGCCATAACATATACAAAAGTTGGCATCATAAAACTTTGCTCTATCATTGTGTAAAATAATATTTTTAGCAGTGATGTCAGCGGAGCTACATCCAAACCAAAATTAAATTAATTTAAATAAGAAAACTTTACGTCATAGTTTATAATAAAAATATTTCATATATTGAATTTCCAATTCCATTTGTAAATATTTAATTACTTTTTTTATGAAAATTCCCCAATCAAAATATTTAAAGTACTCTCTGGCATTCCTTAACTATTATTTGGTGTTGTCTAATAGTTAACGAAACCTGTTCTACGTTCTATTGGTAGTAAGGTGTATCTGTTTAGATATTTTTTCTAACACTTCATCGAATGTTCATTGTTCCGCAACTTTTTAGGAACTTTTTCTATCGAATAATGATGCAGATGAAGATATTAACCTTTTTCTTTCGTTTTCTACTAACATTTTTACTTTTGTTTTAAACATTTTGAATATTTATTAATATAATTATATAATTTATTATATAATAATTATATATTAATATATAATTATTATATTATTATATTAATGTGTTTATTTCTTTTGGAGACGAAAGATTCACGATAATCACTTTATTTACTTTATAATTAATTAATATTATAGCATTGTTGCCGTCAACACTAGAAAAAAGTATTAAAGCTCTAAATAAATTAAAAAATTATAAATTTAACTGTAATAAATAATTAATAAATTTAATTGTTGTCATAACAAAGTTACATTGTTATTTGGTGTATTTTGTGTAATATGGATCGAGTATGTCATGTTTTTGAAAAGATTAAATTACCATTACAGTTCGCAACAAAAGTATACTATACTACAAAGTACTGCAGTACATACACTATTAGGCTTTAGGTAATGTTAATGAAGGTAACGGCACGCTACCATTTTGGTGGTCGAAGTGAAACTTCGCGTACGAGGACAGTGGAGCGTCCATTTGCGTCTGCGTAATCGAGTCGTCCGCCGATGGACGCCGAAAAAATATCGATATATCGATATTTTTGAACGATATATCAATATAAAATATTAAATATCGAAAATATAGCAAAAACGATATTTTTTTCAAATTCGTCTCGGTACAGAGTCCGTACATTCAAATATTTAATACTTGGTAGGTATACATTTTTTTGGACAACAGGGCCTAAATATAAAATATCGATGTATCAATATTTTCTCTTCGATATATCGAGGCCGACATTGATACTATTATAAACATCGATATGTCGATATATTTTTTCACTTTCGGCATCCCTAAGCTCTATTCGGGCTCGATACGAGCAAACATCTTTTCATAAGCGACAATTCAAAAGACCTCCGTAAAGTCATCGTCGAAAGAGCTGCTGCTTCCACTTCAATGCCAGAGAAGTCTGTTTCTCTTCACGTTGCATTTTCAAGTTGCATTCGTTTATACACGCGGTGTGTTCACAATATCGATGTTTTTACTTTTTGTTGCACTTCAGCGGAAATGATTACGAGGTGAGTTTTTTTACGTTGACGTAGTATTAATAAATTTCAAAGTGAAACGATTCGAACGCGGGTTCCCCCATTCGTGACTTTTCACAATCGAAAATTGCGATACGGACGCGGTGAATGTTTTTGTTAAAAAAAAAACCGGTCAAGTGAGAGTCGGACGCGCGCACTAAGGGTTCCGCACCAATATCCATAAAAACGGCAAAAATATATCATGTCTGTTGTATGGGAGCCCCCACTTAAATATTTTTAAATATTTTTTTTTTCCAAAAATGGCAAAAAAACAATCATGTCTGTTTTATGAAAGCCCCACTTAATTTTTTTTTTCTAGTTTTTACTATTTTTTGTTATAGCGGTAACAGAAATACATTATCTGTGAAAATTTAAACTGTCTTACTATCACGGCCTGATGAAAAAGTGGACAGACAGACGGACAGAAAGACAGCGGAGTATTAGTACTATTACTAACCGTTCGTCGTACTATTACTAACCGGTCGTTTTACCCTTTGGGTACGAAACCCTAAAAACATAAGAAAGTCGCTTGCGTGCGTAAATTGGGACAATTTTTAAATGGACTTTTTTGTGCTTCAGGGTCTAACAGACGACTTCCTATCAAAGAAAATTAACCCTTTATTTTTTATCTGCAATTGTTATCGGTGAATATTGTCGATGTGCATTTTTTCTCTTTACTGCCTTGAAGTCTAAAGGGCCCGTCGCATGAAAATTTGCATTATGCATGAAAATGCAGTAATTGTGCATGCAGTACTCATATATATATGAATACATTGTGTTAATTAGTATTTGGTTATTAATGACACTACGGAAAATTTTCACGAACAATCACAAAAAGTCAGAAATATGTGACAACTGTTATAAATCAGGAAATATCGTTTAACGGCCTGTTTCAATATTCTATTTGTGATAGATTTGGTTACGAGCGACAGGTGTTTGCTATTAGCTCCATAATACTTACGTCAAAATTCTATCTCCAGTACTGTTTGTATATAGAATATAGGAACCGGCCGTTAAATATATTCAAAATTTTGTAATTGACTAACGAAGAAAAAAAACCGACAAGGAAAAAGGCTTACCATGGATCGTTTATTGACAATAAAGGGAAATGTTCTTTATTTAACTTTTATAAGAACAGTCGTTTCACATAATTTTAAGATACCTATTACCTACCGGAGCCAATGGACATCAGCAACACCAAAGGGGATGCAAATGCGTTGGAAATTTTTAAAATGGTGGGCCCCGGTCGCCTCAGCCACCAGACAAAAACGCAAAATATATTTCTACTTCACGTTGGCCTTCTGTGAGGCCATGATACCTCCCTGGATAAGCCTGCCCATTCGTGCAATACTAGTTGCACGAATGGGCAGGCGAGGCCGGCACGAAGAGGATCGCTAAATACTTGTATTAAATACGTATACAGTAAATTTAACAGATTCTGAAGCAGTAAGCATCTTATGGATGAAATAACAGATTATAAATAAAAAAAGCTGCGCACATACTGCAACGCTTAATCTGCCATATGGCAATCTGTGACGCAACTAATGACCCTGCCATGTTGCCTGCTGTTAAGATTAGTGTTGTCATTTGGCCGGTTTAATGTTACACGCGAATAAATACTGGCCTTATGTGCTTGCAGTAAACAGATAAAAGAGGAATTCTGTTTTTTATTTCATTATCAAAAATAAACTAATGTAAACCATTCTCGTCATTCAGTCAATAGTTTATTACATATTTAGCCCCTCCTCTATAAATAAGTAGCGCCAAAATGGTAAAAATGTAATTGATAATTTAGTTATAATCATTAAACATAATAAGATAACAAATTTGTTCAATATTTAGCCGTTATCACAATTTTAGTTAACACAAGAGATAAATTATAATAAAAATATTATTTCAGATAGAAAATCTACTTTCAAAGGCATATAAAAGTTGATAAAAAAAGCAATGCTGTCTGCTTCTATTCTTTATTTCATTCGTATTTGAATTTCGAAACCCAAGAAGTGTACCGCAAATTTTTTTTTGCTCTCATTTCTTACAAATATTTTACGTCACTCTTCTGAGAGCACCATGGCAATTCCTGGCAGAGTTCCATTTACTGTGGAAGCTGCTACATGGATCCAGCGTATATCGGCTAAGTCTGCCTACTAACAAATGGGGGAGAAATCGGTGAACATAGTATAAAAAAACCAGTTCAAAAACGTCAAAGCTTGAATGTGGTTTTTTTATCTGCACTAAGACTCTTATCTGAAACTAAGTAAAACCAATCTTACTATGTATACGTACATATGTATGTCTTTGGATGGGCCTGTTCGTTTTGCCTCTGATGGCAAAGGTTCTTATCTCAGTAGTGTCTAGTTTCGTAATAATATACCTACATAAAATTCAACGCGTTTACGACTTAGCTTCGTAAGCACTGAATATATGTATGCCTATGGTACAGTAGTAACAGCTTATAAAAGCTTCTACTGCACTTTATTCCAGGTCGGCCGGGAAGTAAGACCGACGTAAAGTGTTGTCAACACCCGTACAACATCTCTGATGTAAAAAGAGTGTCCACTTACACACGCTTGGCACATTTGGCATCCCTTAGCAAGAAAAAATGCGCCGTGTGTGACGCTAAAAATGCCATGTTAAAATATTTACAAACTGAAATTGGTTAAATTCAAAAACTCACGCGAGTTTTTTGAATTTTGCGAGCGTTGAATATTTTCGAAGTTTACTCATTTGTTTCGCTGATTATCGTACACGGCGTTCGTTAATGATTGAAATTTGAAAGGTGTATACATAATTAAAAACAACATTATAATGAAATAGTTCTAAATTAAATTCGATTAACTGTCACACGGCCGCACTTGTTGTAGGACACGCAACTTGCTGCACGTACTCGCACACCTAATGTGAAGTGACACATTCCTCAATTGAGCCGTGACGCGGCGCGATCTCAAATTGGCGCCAATTTGTGCCTCCGGCTGACTCACGATCGAGCGTTTGCTTTCAGTCGTACAAACTAACGAAGTGTCAAATGTAAAAGATGTGTTAAATTTCATATTTTATACATGTTTTATTACACATAAAGTTTGTAAACCGCTTTTTATTTATCTTATATTCAGCCGTTTATTTTCATTGATTTATCACTACATAGTATAAAACAAAGTCGTCCCGCTGTCTGTCTGTCACTATATATGCTTAGATCTTTAAAAGTACGCAAAGGATTTTAATGCGTTTTCTTTAGTTATTATGTATAATTCATGCATAATATAGTAGAGAAACACTGATAATTTTAGAGGTTTCTAATGCGATGTCGAAAGCAAACATTCAGCATTGCACCCGTGCGAAGCCGGGGCGGGTCGCTAGTACAACATTAACTATAAGCGATAAAACTACATGTTATTGACATTACAATATTAGTCAATGTTACGATATCTTTAACTTTAAACCTCGCAATTCAATTTAAAAAAAATGAGTTAGGGCTGGGTATGGAATACTTTTTTACGGCCAAGTATAACCGGCGGCAGCGAGTTGACCAACCGCAGCGGGTCAGGCTTAGGGCTGCTACAATGTTTTCTAAAACTACTTTACTTTGGCTACCTTAAAATAGGACCGATATCACTGATAAATCTATCGTAAAGTTTAAGTTTATGAAATTTTGATATAAAGCTATACCAAATTTTATTTTATTTATAATTCAATGGTATTCTGATATATGTTTCATAAATTCCTATGGATATGGCTGCCTATCACTGTTGAAAATTGTTCAACAGGGATAGGCAGCCGTGTACGTGAAACGTAGCCATATCCTTATATTGACAAATCATAATTATCAGACATGCATATCACTTTACATACCATACGTTTTTCCTAGTTCTAAAATATTACATTAACGATCAGAATCATACAATTTGAAATTTGTCAAATCTTTGAATGTGACAGCCCTTAAGCAGTTTCATAAAACGGTCGTCCTTGCCACGCAGATAATTGGGAGACCTGACGCAATTTAAATCTTCCCTGCGGTTGGTTTGCGGGTGTAGAGGAAACGTGGAATTACACTCCAACAAGTTCATGGCTGGCAGCACTAAAATGTGCCGTGTTGTTCCCATGATACGTATTGTGTTCACATACGTTGTTTGTGTCTTTTTTAGTCATTTGTTTTAAACGATTAAGAAATTAGCTGTTTTCCATTAATGGAATGTGTGTTGCATGATATTTATTGCGTGTTATATTTTAATCCATCTTAAAACGAAATTGCTTAATAAATTCCTTGGTTTTTCCTATATAATAAGAGAAGCGACGATGACCATTTCTGCCCTAAATATTTCCATTAAATTTATATAATATTCATTTCAAGAGCCGTTGGAATGTGCCATTAATTGGATTTGATTCTTGTTTAGAGCTAAAAATTTAATGAAGCTTTGGTTTGAAAGTTTATGATTAAAAAAAAACAAATATTATTTCATTTGAATAAAATGTCACGCTTGTGTCGACTTTTCCCCTATAGTTCGTATTTATTTGTAACTGCATGTATGTGTGTGACATAATTAATTAGCATGAATGTTTAATGCTAAATTATGCAATACGTATATTGACATATAAAAAATCTGAGGCAAATGCTAAGATAAGTATTATAGCTGTGTAACAATTATCAATATATAAAACTGTAAGAAGATTTACATAGAAAACTTGAAAGTATGACAGACCATAGACCATCTTCTATCCGTCTATTTTATACGTCTATAGTTACCATCAACTATCAATCCGACTGCCACTATCGAAGCGTTTATTACCACATTATTCGACTTAGACTCGAATTCGAGGTGGGAGAATTTTTGAGAGAGCTTAGACACTAAACAACGACACAGATATATTCTTAAATTCGTCATGCTCTTCCTGAGTCCGACTCTATTTTGGTTTTATGACATTATCCGTAGAGTGGGAAACGATTTCATACAAACGGCGGCACTTTATCGACGCACAAATCGGTCATTTTTTAATTAAAACATAGAAAAAAAATTAAGCTGTTTAGAACCTGAGCGAAATCATGAAGAGAAAATGAAGCTAAATAGAAATTTGAAGAAAATTCTTCAAATCTTCGCTGTATTTATTTCACGCCGTAGATAATACAACAGTTTCACAACCATTTGAATGATACGGGAGACATCCTATTCCACCCCAGGCTCTTTAGTAAAGTCTTAGTATGTGGAATAAAAATTAAATTAAAAATTATCATTTAACAGTTTATACTTTCATACAATACTGAATATTTTGTTTTTTTTCCATACCTTCATCATCAACAACGCCTATCCAGCAAATATTCTTCACTGTTATCATTATGATTATTACTTTATTACTAAAATCTTAATCGAATGTATTTATAATAATAATATTTTCTTAAAATATTATTTACGTTTCGTTTTATATACTATTACATTATATATACTATTAACACGACTCTATCACATATTTCCTTTACTTTATTCCCCAAATTTGTGAGTAGCAGATTTTACAGTGAATTTGGAAAACTGTAATGGTTATAGTTAATGAAGTTTTATGGTAATGATCTATCCCCACATGTTTTCGCCAAAGAGAAAACTAAACTATGAAAATACAATTCATATGGCTGCAAAAGAAAACTTACTTTTCAGTTACATCCAAATTTTACAACACGAAATAATTTCTCCATCTATAATTAAAGCTGTTATTTACTTTTTTCTTTCAGGATGTGGTGGACAATCACTGGCAACTTCGGAAACATCCTCCCGATTGATTGGACTAAGTCGTTCTCGAGGAAAATGCACATCCCTACACTAAACCTAAGCGACAAAAAGGTTTGTCTATGATCAGCTTTTTAATTTCATTAGGAATAAACAAACGATTAACGGCTTAAAATATGCAAATATTCGTGTGTTAGTTTAGATAGACGATGGGTTAACAACTTACTCGTATCTTATGTAAATATATAAACACGTTATTCATTCCGCGCTAATCTTAAACAAATAAACTGTGACGTAACGTAGACGGACAGAGGTTCGAATAAAAAGTAAGCTTTAAGCTTTTCTGAGCAATAGATAATAGATATTGACTGCTTATACGAATAACATTGGTGCCGGCACCGGGGATCAAACTCGGATTGCTTGAGTATATTGAATTAAAGGCGAGCGCCCGGACACTGAGCTATCACGGCTCTTTAAAAACGTGCTTGAACTTTTGGCATTTACAAATGTAAGGAAGGAGGCAGACCGAGAACCGGCGACTAACTTTTCCCTCTTTACTCTAAACATTCGTAGGAAAAGAAAGAAAAAATTATCATGTGAATGAACACCAACAATCAATTATGAAAAACACTAATGTCAATTAAATTGATATTTTTTTCATTCGTAAGAGCTATGGACAAGCCTTTTTTGAATTAAGAGACTGGATTTGGTAGTGAGTTTATTTAAATACTTAAACAAATTGGTAAATAACTCTTTTAAAGCTTATCTTGTCCCAAAAAGCATCTGTTTAATGGCAATGGAACTGGACGCTAATCCTTATGAGCATTTTATTTATAAGTTATGATTTTTACAAAGTACAGTCCTTTGGAACCTTTTTACGCCAGTGTGTTGCAGCCCTAAGCAATGGGCTCGTCACGCTCTCAATGTGACTTTGGCCACTCGACACCGAATAAATGTTAATAAGCATTTAATTCGCTGAATAGCGTCGCTTAATTCAGGTTTCGGTTTTATTTTACGTAACGCAACACAATGCGAAAACTAGGATGGCCTCAGCGGAGCACGGTCTGTGGGATTGCGGCCTATTATCAACCGACTTCAAAAAAGGAGAATGTTCTAAATTCGTTTCTAATGTTTATATTTGCTTACATCACATCTGTTATACATGAACCGATTTTAAAAGTTATTTTTATGCATTATGCATATGCATTGCATTGATATTGACTTTAATGGCGATAATACTAATATTTAAAATTGCTTGCTTTTTGCATTGCTTGCAAAAAGCTTGGACTCCAGAGATACATCAAGGAACTCCCCAAAATCCAATAGATAATTTAAAGAGAGCGGTATATTTGAAGTTTGTTTTGTTAATAAAATGTAGTTGTTACTGCGTAGGTAATAGAACTTATGAATCAGGAGACCCTTAAAGCTCGAACAGTGTTTTTGCACCTAAGATCCATTCTAAAATATCCATATGAAATATAAAATATAACAATTTGTATGGTATCGTGATTAGGACAATTAAAAATGTGGTGGTATAGTTTAATCTGTACAACTAACTTTGATCAATGTAAAAAAATCGTTTTAAAATGGGAAAGTGTTAAGCTTCATATGGTAAATACTTTTTTTGCGTGTGACTTATTTACAGAACACAAGAAAGGCTCATAAATATGTTAATTAAAACGATAGTTTCAGATCCCAACTACAAAACGCACTTACGCAAAATTAATTTTACTTTAACCTTATTATGGTTATCAACTCCCTAAAGGTGGCATAGGAAATGCTTACCATCCGGATAACACTCGCTCTCTTTGATTAGACGATTTTATGTTCTGTTGTGCCTACATTAAGGTTCCCTTTCGATTGCTCCAGAGCGCCATGACTCCGGACGACGAGATCCACAGTTCAGAGGACGTAGGCCGTGGCCTCAGACCTTGACATGCACGCGCTCATCCTGGGCGGCTTGCACCAGGATCACGAATGCCCAGTGAAGACCGCAGATGAGGTAATAATTTAAATGGTTTTCTAGGATTATCGTCTAGGATTATAATATACTGATGGCACTGACTGATTTAGTGCAGTTTCTACCATATTATTAGTAAATAACAAAACACAATTTTTAATAAAAAATTGCATAAAGATCTCATAAAATGAAGTTTCAATTCTATAACTTAAGTTTTAGAGTCTAGGAAGGGATACACTCCAATAACGGTAAATATTGGTTTTATTACAAGAATTGGCAACTTTTCTTTTCGCTCCATAATTGACAGTTAGTAAAACCTCATCTGACAATAGCTCAATCATCATCAACTTATCTTGTGTTTAGAGAACTGAAATAAACTGTGTTGTTTCCTTTAGACTTGCAAAAATGCCGAGTATTGTCAAACTGCTCCTGTTAAATTGTTCCATGTTATACTAGGAACTCTTGTTATTTTTATTAATGAAATTTATTCCAGGTCATCCAGGAAATAGACGACATGATGCAAGAGACTCCGTCTTCCGAAGGTGATATACTGGAGTACAATGAGGCTTTGGAAAAAGGCAAGGAAGTCCTCAACTCGCCGCTTTACGAAGACAGTGAGTTCATTTTACATGTTAACTAGCGGACCGGACGTTGTAGACGTTGTCGACGTTGTCCTGTACACATGTCTTAAATTTCAAACTTTTTGAATAACTTTGTGAATCTAAACCATTCTCGAATCCACCTGAAGACACACAAAAAATTTCACTAAAGTCGGTCCAGCCGCTTAGGAGTTCAGTGACATATACTCATATAGAAGAATGATATATATAAAGATATGTAAATTGGAAACTGTCACTTTACGGTGTGATTAATGTATGCTCGATTAACACCGTAGTAAAGTTACTCGATTTACTTTATGCAACTAGCACTAAGCACTGTAACATCAATTTAATATTTCAAATTATCTTTAACTTTAGCTGGAAAAGTTACATTAAATTCGTTGTCGAATACAATCTTGTTAATATGCTTTTCAGATTAACCGCGCTAATATTTAATTTTTAAGACGTCTACTTGGGGTCGTTAGTCCGTTAGAGTCCATCGCGGGCCATGTTTGAGGCACATTAAAGTATTAATGTCACGGTGCTCCAATATTCTTGTACATGTACATTATCCTATAGCGTATATATGTAGATTAAAAAAATTACTGTCGAAAAAAATTACTGTCGAAAAAAATGATTTTGATTTTGATTTGAAACCTTGCTAAGCTAGCGCAGTCTGCGAAACCAGAAAATCATTAAGACCTAATAAAGAACGAAAAAGTAATATTAAAACCCCCACGGCTTTCGACGACAAAACTTTTTTCAGTGATGACGGAATATCGACCATCATGACCGAAACAATTGCAAATTGAAGCCATATCCGGACTAACATTAACGCGATAAATTCTCACAACTTTAGCGAATTTAACCTTAAAGATTAGACGTTATATTTAATGCGAGCCTTATAGGCCGTTTAATAGGATAGCCGCGAAATGAAGCGTAGCAAAAAGCTCTCACAGCGTGAGAATGGAGAACGAATCCGTTCGCCATTTAAGGCTAGCTACGGCCGACGAGTTAATCGTACTGGACAATCCACATTACTGCGCAACCCAACAAACAGTAAATCTTCGGATTTGTAGAAATTACGCAACGGCCTTCTCGACAGTAATCGCTTTTACCGCCTCAGATACCTTTGATTTTAATGTTGAACGCTCTCTTAAAGATTTTTTACTTATGCATAGCCATATCGTTAACTCGCAAGGAGTCGACAGCCTCATTTAGAAGTGAAAATCGAGCTTTATCAAAGCATTTTGTGTGGAAGGGGTTGGCTTGTAAGTCCCAACAACCACAGTGACCTAGAAGAATCTATAGTAGTTTCTATTAACTATTCTAGAAACGAGGAACTATTCTAGAAGAATCTATAGTAGTTTCCTTCGATAGCGTTGCCCCTGTACTGTAGGAGAGCATTATCCTGAGTTGTAAGGACATTTTAAATACATAATTTTCACGTGGACAAACGCCTAAATCCAAAACAATTATGAGTGAGTAACGCATATGCCTTGTTTGGGAATCAAAGCCACGACTCCGGTGAAGCCAGGCAACTGCGGCACAGAGTCATCTATGTAAAGTATGGTATGAACATCATTTTAAAGTACAGTGTTTTCTACCTTAGTCGTTTATAATTTATAAATCTGGGTCCGAATAAACACCGGTTCCCGCTTCAAATCATTCCTACCAATAGACGAATGAAATCGAACATTATCTTATCACGCGATCAGTCTTACCGCGCTTATTTCGTTGAAAACACCAGCCACGCCTGCAATAACTCGACTTTTGTTTACATTTTTTGCTCAGGGTACATTCACCTCCGTGATGCGAATTCGCAACGGAGATGATCTATTGTACGCAAAACGCGGAGAAATTTATCCATGATTTGTTTATATTGCTTTTGTATAATACTTCATAGTTATTAACTTGTAATTTATGAATTAATCTTGGATCATAATTAATGGTTAATAAAACAAAGCGTTTAAATAATGAAACTTATATTTTATGATTTATTTGTTTATATAGATTAAATTTAATTTATATTTTTTAAATATAACTTTTATCTAATGTTTACAAGATTAAATCTATCTAAAATTGAATATTATCTAATAAACCTTACAACACAGGATAATGATCTCCTAAAGGAAGGGCAATGTTAAAAAAAATAAAAAATAAAACCTAATCCACTCGGTATGGTGCCAAGGACGCGCTAGCTGCATTTTATGATTTTTGATAACTTTTTTCCTTTATTGTACACACAACATAAAACAAAAATAACAGTAACAAGAACAAACGCAAGCTTAACCGTAATGACAGTTTTCTTGGAGCAAACCCTTGAAGTCAGGAATCATAATTATTAAAGGTTACTAATTATAGGTGTGTACATTATTATTAAATCTTGCTAAAGCGGTAGCGAAGTTTTCAGACTGACTGTTAAAGTGGAGAGTGGGGGGGGGGGGGGGGTGTCTTGGATCTGATTAATTACTAGAAATAAAATAAAAAGTAACTTGTTTCTGTTTACATAGTTTATTACTTTTGTAGGGCGTTAACGTTGCGTTCCTTTTCCACAGAGCTCCGACAGCTTTCGCTGGCGCAGCTGAACGAGATCTTCATGGAGTTGGAGGTGCTCATCCGGGAGTTCTCCGAGACGCTGATAGCCGAGCTGGCGCTGCGCGACGAACTGGAGTACGAGAAGGAGCTGAAGAACACCTTCATATCGCTGCTGCTAGCCGTTCAGAACAAGCGCAGGCAGCACCACATAGAGAAGAAGAAGAGACCGGGCCCGCCGAGATCGCCCAATCTGAACGCCAGCCATTCGGAGCCGAAGGTGCGGCTTTTTAAAGGGTTTTTTGTAATGTGATGAAGTGGCAAACGAGCTGGTGGTTCACCTGATGTTAAGTGACAACCAACGCCCATGGACATTTGCAACACCCGTGGGGTTGCAAATGCGTTTCCACCTTTTAATAAAGTGGGCCCCGGCTACCTCACTGACTAGACGAAACGCAGAAGTGTAACCCTTCTACTTTACGTCGTACCTCTGTGGATCGTGGTAATTACCTGGACGGAACTGCCCATACAGTGAACACTGTTGCGTGGTAGGACCACGGCCTTGTACTTTTTCCCAACTCGTTGGAGCCGTTGCCCATGTATTGGCTTCGGCGTCGGGGTCGTGGGTTCGATTCCCACACGGAACAAGTATTTTGTGTGACCCGCAGATAATAGTTCCGGATCTGTGTGTTTGTTTCCCAACGAGGGTTGACGTCAGGCAGGCGGCAGGTCGTAAAAAATATGGCCAAAACCGCTTACGTTGTAAGTTAGGGATAAGGGCAGGAGGACAATGATGATGATGCTTTTAATTAATTAGTTATTTTTGTTTTTACATTGAGCAAAGTAAAATACTCCATATGCAGTTCTTTATGTACACCGTTTCATTGCTGACATATAAGAATAATTCTAATTTCTTCCTCGTACTATATTCCAGTACTTGACGACCGTGATACCGTTCCACCTTGATAACGGACCGCCAGACAACCAGACGCTACAAGTGCTGATCAAGAGTAAGTAGAATTTTCGGTGTTTTTCTCTCTATTTTTCGGCAAACGAGCTGGTGGTTCACCTGATGTTAAGTGACAACCAACGCCCAGGGACATTTGCAACACCCGTGGGGTTGCAAATGCGTTTCCACCTTTTAATAAAGTGGGCCCCGGCTACCTCACTGACTAGACGAAACGCAGAAGTGTAACCCTTCTACTTTACGTCGTACCTCTGTGGATCGTGGTAATTACCTGGACGGAACTGCCCATACAGTGAACACTGTTGCGTGGTAGGACCACGGCCTTGTACTTTTTCCCAACTCGTTGGAGCCGTTGCCCATGTATTGGCTTCGGCGTCGGGGTCGTGGGTTCGATTCCCACACGGAACAAGTATTTTGTGTGACCCGCAGATAATAGTTCCGGATCTGTGTGTTTGTTTCCCAACGAGGGTTGACGTCAGGCAGGCGGCAGGTCGTAAAAAATATGGCCAAAACCGCTTACGTTGTAAGTTAGGGATAAGGGCAGGAGGACAATGATGATGATGCTTTTAATTAATTAGTTATTTTTGTTTTTACATTGAGCAAAGTAAAATACTCCATATGCAGTTCTTTATGTACACCGTTTCATTGCTGACATATAAGAATAATTCTAATTTCTTCCTCGTACTATATTCCAGTACTTGACGACCGTGATACCGTTCCACCTTGATAACGGACCGCCAGACAACCAGACGCTACAAGTGCTGATCAAGAGTAAGTAGAATTTTCGGTGTTTTTCTCTCTATTTTTCGACCGATTTTAATAAATTTTATATAATTTATTTTAGTGAATTTATGAGTGAAATGGCCTTATCAATAAAACACTCCGTATGGTGTTATTTTCGGTGTCGGTGGACAAGACATTTTGTTGATGCTTTGCAGCCATTGACGAGATTCAGTGTAACTAATATAAAAATTCAATAATCTTTAAAGTTGAATTTCAACCACTTGACGAACAATAGTTTAGTATAAATTTGATCATCATTAACTTAATAAATTGTGTATAATTTATTTTATATGATTCATCAGTAAAATGGCGAAATGGTGATAAATTGCCTTATCGATTAACCACTGTACACTCCGTTATTGCTCTAAAGCCACGTCGTTTCCAAGAGAACATTGATCAGTGTTGCCAATTCAAACAGTCTTTTCCAAACCACTTTGTCACAAAACTTTGGTCGTCAATGCGGCTTTGAAATCATTTCTTTTTTCTTCTTTTACAGTACTGAAGGCAATCAATGAAGACAGCCCTACGGTGCCCACTCTGTTAACGGATTACATCCTGAAGGTGCTCTGTCCCACATAAACAGTTGGAACTTCTAGCCAATTCTCCGGTCACATCATAAATATGTACACTTAACGACGTTAGCACATTTTTTAACGTACACAAATTGTTTTTCATTTCATATCAAATATTACAGTTTTAAGCGTACCGCGAAAATAAGTGCAATGGATATTTGTTTATGGTCTAAGTGTGAGTCTTCAATATCATTCGAGTATTTTCCAAAATGGCGTCTCTAAAAAAGTTTGCGGGTTCTTTAATGTCTCGCAATTTTTTATAGGTGCTAACAGAATCGATGGATGCCAAGTTAAGGGAAATAACATTTTAATAACGGCATGACGGTAGTAAAGTGAGGTAATTGTGGGCTATTGTCAGAATTTAATTTATTTTTATCGGTGCTTATTTTGAATTGATTTCGAATTTAATTAAAAATACTTTTCAATATTTTACTTACGCTACTTATTAACAAATGAATGTTGAACGATTGAATTCATAAACAAATGCCTCTGCATTTATATTCATGGAATACTCTATACAGAAAATAGGCCCATTTCAATTTGCAAAATAAATGTTAAGCAAATATTAAGCACCGTACACTCTCCCAGCAATAGTTAACCGTTCATAATGCCGTTAATTTCGATATTGCCATTACTTTTGTTATTTTTTACTTATATCAGTTTTTTAACGTTTTAAGTGAAATCAAATCTTTAATTACTTTTTGCATAAATGAACTGTGATATCGTATTATGGTAGTTTGTTAATTAATGCTTCCTTTTAGGTTTACATTATTTCATGTTTTCGTTGATAAACAGTAATGTAATACGTATTTATTAAGAAATACAAATTATATATTTTCCCCTCTTATTGTCTGTCTGTATGTTTGGCATTGTGTGATGTAAATAATAATTTTAAAAATTAAACCGGAATTGTCACTTCAGGGTTCAATTTTAGTGAAGTTTATTATTATAGGATAACACTGAAGGGGAGGCCTGTAAATAGTTTTTAATGTCAGCTTCTTAATTTTAGATAATTGTTTAGTTTTAACGGACCTTGTTTAATAATATCTGGCAAAAATCGTCATACCAAGGTCCTTGCGTTTTGAAATCTTGTCATTTTTATTTTCTTTTACGGGAACATCGAATGAAGTAAAACTTTTTTAGAATTGCCGCAATTAATGTTTTTAATAAATCGATTTTTATTATTTTCATATTCATATTGTAGCATTTCACTACTCGTGGGCACCATAAACTAGATGTAGGGTAAAAAAATTAAGGTTTTCTCTAGTCGCATTATTTCGTAGTCATAAATTTGTTGTTGCTTCGGAAACTGGCAGCGAATTTTATGAATAAAAAAATAAGAAAAAAAATTAATCACATGATATTATATTTTAAATTGCTGTTGTGATTTTAAAAATTCGTATTGTATATCAAAATGCGGTTGAAGAAAGATTATATCATTCATGTGAAAGCTTAAGTCGCACATTTTAACTTTTGTGTAGTTAAACATTATTTGTTGTATCTAAATACTCAGAGAAATCACTTTTAGATACTTTAACAATTTAAATGTATCAAGTTTATAAAAGTAAAATAGTAAGTAATCGATATTTCTAAATACATAGTGTCTGTGGAAAAGTGACATAGCACTGCGTGCTTTGTTACCCTAGCGTAATAGTATTTGAGCAAGCTTTTATGTCGACATCTGACTATGAGGTCAATCATGGAATTGGTACCTGACTTGTCAAAAATAAAAGAGCTTGAATCAAATGTTTCTTATTAATTTATACCTAACCCATAAATCATTAGAAAACCTATTTACATTTAATTTTTTTGCCTTTCGGCTATCGAGTTTCATAACCATTTCTCATAATATTTTATTTATTTATATACGATTTGTATAAGTTCATAGGCAGCAATAATCGATTAAAATTAATCATCTCATAAACGAAAATAAGGGCTTAGAGATCACAAAGGTTTCAGGTTACTTTTTCTGCCTGGCATAAATCCCGGCTATTGCCAGGGTCTGCAAAGGTTTCAGCTTACATTTCGAAATAATACGATGCCCTAGATCAGTTTTACTGTGTGTGCCACGCAGCAGGTTTGGCTGTTGCTCGTATGGGCAGGCTCGTCTGGGCAAGTACCGCGGCCTCGCAGAAGACCGGCATGAAGTGGAAGAATTATACTTTCGCGTTACGTCTGATGAGTGAGGTAACCAGGGCCTACTTTTTTACTGGTGTTGTAGACGTCCATGGGCAGAGCTAATCACTTACCATCAGGTGAACCGCCTGCTCGATTGCCAACTTTTCACATAAAAAAATCGTCATCGTCATCGTCAGCACACATGACAGCAACGCACTTATAGCCACTGAATTTACATATTAACGAAGATTGAAGATGAATCGAATACAGTATACAGAATTGGGTCAGAGTGATCAATGGGATGCTTTTTTTAAACTTCACTTTTTAAATTAAAAGTAAGGTAAAGCCTATATATGTCCCACAGCTGGGCAAAGGCCTCCTATTTACAGTGCGTATCGGGAATAGTCCACCATGCAGCCACACTGCGGATTGGCGGACTTCACATAATTATTATTAATATGTGTGTCTAGTAATACGTGTGTGTATTTCAATGTGTTGTTATTATGTCGAAAATATCAGCTCGCTTTCAATTCGAGACACGATGCCATAATAATATTTTAGTTAATATTATGTCATTCTCATTTATAGCCTATTCGAAATAAATAGAACCCGAATCGACTCATCATTTTCCTCAGTCACTGTTGTTGAAAACTTGTGTTTCGTTGCAAAATTTTCGCTCCAATTAGTCAGTGAGCACGTGTGTACGGCTCGCGCAAGTTTTGCCGTAATCAATTTCTTTCTTTTTGCGATCTGTGCTATAATCTGCATCCTCACCAACGATACATCCGCACGAAATCGATGCGGAATCAATAAAAAAAATATAACGCAAAGGTGTCATGAAAATGGCGACTAATTGAGCACCTAAATTGAATGGAATTATACTTTTTATCTTTATAATCTGTGAATATTAGGCAAAGTAGTATTCTCTGATTTAATACCAGATATGGCATACCTACGATAATGTCATATAAGTTTTAGATAATTTACCGTTAACATTTGATAATAAATTTGGATTTTGTATTGATTATAATATGTATGCCGATAACTTTTAGATTATTTTTATTGCTATAAAAATGATACCGATATCACATCAAAAATTTACGAATTTTGCTTTTCTGGCAAAACATATCTGTGTACAGCAAACTACGGTTTCAGATATACAATATGACAGATATATAATATTGGAGCGGTCAGTAATTGAGTTTTATCAAAAATAACACCATATGTTTACAAAAATTGTTAAACCCTTTGCGACGGTCTATGTAATATAATGATTAGTAATTATTACATATCATGTAAAATAACTTAAAATATGTTATATTCAATAATAGAACCCCTCAGTATAGTTCAAAATAATAGAACTTCTCAGGCATTTTAAAAGCAATTCCCGTCATCAAATTAAAATTGGTTCAGTCATTTCTACAGTATGACTCAGTAATTGCTTAGTAGAACCTAACCAAGTAATAAGCACCAACTTACAAAAAAATATTGTGAAAAATCAGTATTTGTCAATACTGTAATTAATTTATATACCAACAAATAATTTAAGCTGATCGAAGGTGATGGGCGTTAACAAAAATATTACTACGTTTAATAGATTTATATTTATATTCATCATAAGTTTCTTAGATTTTCAATTATCGCATCGAACCATATCACGTAACTTAAGTTTCTTGTAATGGTTTATTTTCGTTTTTATCATCCGAGCGTGACAATTAAAATTTCTGATAGTTTAAAGGTATATTAATCTTAAAATAATGAGATAAAATAAATGAACAGTTACAAATCTTTAAACAGATGTGTATCCCTTTTCGTTAACGACACAGTCCGAATAGTTCAGTTTATTTCATATTCCTTGCCGCGCGCGTTTACATGTGTTGGGTGATGAAACTGTGGAAGCTGGTAATTCTTGCGAAGGCCGAAGGGTGACCAAGCTCGCAGCCGGCCGAGGCTACGAAGGAGCTTATGCCAACCTGGAAGAACAGAAATATTTTAGCGGGTACCGCCTTTGTTTGATGATACCCTCAGTCTTAATTAGCATTAACGCACAGACAACGCATTAAGTGGTTAGGGTTCTACGAGTAAAATGCGCATGTATCCACGCGTTTTTGCTCGAACTTTTCATCTGAAGTCGATAAAAATCATGGATAGGTCGTTTTAAATCGAAAAACTCGTGCCAGCTGGTGTTAATGTAATAATGTAGATAATAAAAGCAAGAAATCTTTCGCTTTACACTAAAGTTATTCGAAAGATGATTTACGAAGTAGATAATCACTTGACATGGTCTACAATCTAAATATCTTTAATCTTTACTTACCCATCTTTCTTCATTTCAACATAAAGTTGATACTAACCTTAGAAAGTTTAAAAAGTACATCAAAAAGGAATATACAGCTGATAGATAAATAATACACCTCAAATGTTAGGCCCTTGATACATATGCAACCGTATTCAACAATGATCTTGAATATCAGAAGCCCAGTATTCATTTTCAGCTTATTTAAGTCCATTGCTGAACATGAACCTTTCCCACAGACTGCCCGGATCACGATCCTGAGCTGTATAATGTCAAAGTCAAAGTCAAGTCAAAATTTCTTTAGTCAATAAAACTACCACCGGTTCACTAAACTAGGTCTGCCCAGAGAAGAACCGGCAAGAAACTCTGCGGCGCATATATTTTTTTTTCTTTTTTTAGGGTTTCGTACCCAAAGGGTATCCCCTATTAAAATGACTCCGCTGTCTGTCTGTCCGTCTGTCACCAGGCTGTATTTCATGATAAACAGACGAGTCCGACTCACACTTGGGCGGTTTTTTCAATTATGTAAGTAAACAAAAGTTTTTAAGTACTTATAAAATTAGCAGCAGCACTTGCAAGTGCAGAGCAAGCGTCATTTCCACACATCCAACGTGTATTGAGCTCACCAGTATATTGCGCCCGTTGCGATGGATGACCAGGGGCCCACCGGAGTCCCCGCTGCAGATGCCGACGCCGCCTGTGCCGCTGGTGCAGATGTTGCTCGGCTGCGCCCAGAAACCGAACACCGCCTGGCACTGGGCCACGGTGATGACCTGGAGCTGCACGTGGCTCACCATCGTGTTCACCGACACGCCGACTTGCTCTGGAAAGTTCGAAGATTGTGACGTCACCTGTTTTAGCACTGCGGAAGCCATGGCTTTGCGCTGCGGGAGTACTTTTTAGGTTAGCATTTACATTCATTTAGTCACCGATGAAATTGTGAACACTTTGAGATGTCTTTTGGATGATGCTGTGTTGTTTATAGTGTTACTTTACTTTTACTAACCCTAAATTATTATCAACTTCTTGTTTTTATAGACAAAAAACACTTTCTTTTTTATTACAATTTTATTCCTTACCCACGCGCGGACCTTGATATCGTTAATTTCTTTTCACTAAAAAATTGAACTGAGATCTTTTTCGGTATTTTAGATTTTTTATGATGTTAGACTCTTCTGTGTTAACAAGGCAAAGCTCATTTTAACTCGAAAATCAACTACAATCGACGAAAACAAATACAAATAAAACAAAAAACTTGGTAACTCCACACCTACAACTATGCGGCAATAGTGAGGCTTAAACTAGAAAAAACTACTACTTAAACTAGTCTTAAAAAAAAGAAACTTTTCCCCAACACCATACCATATATTAGTTTCCGTTACAAAACTTTCTTCAAATCAATGGTATTTCTAGTGTATTCTATGAAGAGATCTTTCGTTTTCTATGAAGTATATCTTCGTAAGCGACCCAACTGGAATACAGGTTCAGGACCGTGCTTCGTGGTAGTTGTGGCAGAGGCCTATGTTGATCAACTTACGATCACTGGTCTTCCCATAGCCTGCGGCAACCGCCCATTGGCCGCTGAAACTGTCCCACAGTTCGTTGCCACTCGGCAGAGCGATGGCCCGGATGCTGTCTGTTGAAAGATGTCGTAAACGTTTAAATGGTTAGCTTTTTCTACATGTTTTAATATAATATTAGCTTTATTAACCCATTAAAAATCATGAACTATAAAAATAGTATATCGATTAATAAAAATATGAAACGTATTTTTGTATGTCGTTCATGGTCAGCTGAAAAACAAAGATTTAACGTCGTAATTTCGGAGGAAAAAAAAATGAACGTTTACGACGAATTTTAAAGCAAAATAAAACACGATAATTTCAGTAATAGTCTGATTTGATCTAAATCTAATGTTTTCGAGTGTACACGGAATCATTACATAAAATATGTTTATTAAGCTATTTCATACTACTCCTCGATAACACATAGGGTATATATACCCTGAAATATATTTCAATTATAGGAGCAGGTTGAGATGGGATTAATACAAAAGTGTTAATTAGCACATTTTACAGCCAAGGAAACAAGTTTAGCATAAGTTTTGTCACAATGCCTTAAAAACTCTTATGTTTTTTTACTACCTGTTACCTTATGTTGTTTACTTACTAACAGACTGTAGATTAACCAAGGTACTTACTTGAGAAGAAAACGTTCGTTGGGAGGTATATCATTGCAACGTCGTTGAGAAGGAGACTAGGGTTGTATTGGGGGTGCATGATAACTTGGGAGGTGGCGATCCTGGTGCCGCCGAAGAACAGGTACGCGGAGCCGAGCACCACCACGAACTGGTTGGCTTGAAGGCTGTGGAACCAGCAGTGGGCGGCGGTCACCAGCCGGTTGGCGGAGACGAGTGAAGAGCCGCAAGCGGAGGTGCCGGGGTGGTTCGAGAACGTGATGAGCAAGCCGGCCTGAAAGAAAACAGAACAAAACAAAAATTATCAATCAACTGTATTTTCGAACCATAATCTAAAACATGTTCCTTTCAATGAAAAAAGATAAGAAATGAGCAGGTGATTCGCCACATCTTTAATGATCAGATACCGCATATTTAGTATAGTTGCCTTTTCTACATTTAAGATAGTCGGCCCAGTTACACAGTGACGAAGCAAACATTTAAATACAGATTTTGCTGGTATTCTATGAGACCAGTGATTATATAGCTCCGTAAAAGTAATCAAAACAATATGATATCCAAAATAAATATCTATCCGTAACCGTAACCGAAAACGATATTAAAAGCTTCGAATAATTTCGGATTTCGGAGATGAAATTGGTCTATATACGACTGGTCGCTTAATGTATTTTGTAAGTTTTTAATAAAGATGCAATAAAAAACCGATGTTTTTTTAACGTGTTTTAGCCCCAAACTAAGCTACGCTTGTTTAAACAACTTTCAACTAGGCAACTTCAACTACACCACAGCCTGACACTAACACTGTAAAAACACTATGTTCATCACACAATATTTTTCCGGTAGTGGGGATCGAACCGACACCCTCTATCGCAAGAGGCAGGTTCACCGTACCCCACGCCAATCGGACAAACTCGAAAAAATAATAATAAGTAATATCCTTTACTAGAACTATCGGAAAGTATCGGATAGTTCGAAATAATTTCATGTCCGTAACCGCAACCGAAACGGGTATAATATTATCCATATATCCATTTCCATATCCGGGACCGAAGTTTCATATCTATAATACCATTTGCACAGGTCGTCACTCCGTCTAGCACCGATGCCAACTTAGGAGTTTTCTTACTAAATTTAGGAAGAAAACATTTACAATGGAAGATTTTTAAGGAGATAAATTCAAACAAAAAACTTTAATTTTAGGGGATTTTCGTGGGTTTTGAATAGCTTTAGGAGTATTTTTTAACTGTTGGTAACACTGCCCTCTAGTGGGGGTCGAAATACACCGTGATGGTCATTCCGAGACTCGAGAACCTTTCTTACCCGGTTATCACTTACGAGCTATGGCCGGCCCATTGCCACTTCAGCTTACTAATCTTCAGAACTGTGTCGGTTTTGTGATTAAAAACAACAAAAAATAAAAATAATTGAGTAAATGTGATGGTGAATTTGAAAAATCCAATAATATTTCATAAGTAGTTCCTACTTTATATTCTTATTGTTATTTTAAGGGTGTATCATGTTTCTGAACATCGTCGCCAATCTCACCAAGTATGGATGAGCGTTGGTGGGAGCGATGGCACCGCCGACGATTCTCTCGATACGACTGGAGCCCATCATGATCGCGTCCTCTGCCTCCTTGATCCTGCTCGCCAGGGGAATCCCCACAGTCTCGTGGTAGTCCTGCAGGGGCTCCACCATGCCGACGGGCGCCCTGGCAGCCGCCAGGGTCAGGAGACCAGACGCGATCAACAGAAACTTATGCATTGTTACACCGCTCTTGCGTAGACTGTGCACTTCTACCACTTATATACAATTGTTTATCTATAATATGACGATTGTTTTAATCGCAGATAGAAATTGCCACTGATTTAATCCCAGATTATTATTTTTGATCGAATTAAACATAGCTGATTTTTAAATGTAATTATTGTACTCTCGGATTTGAATATTATCTATAATGCGGATTAATTACTCCTGGATTAGAGAATTGCAGGTGTTTACGTTTTGATTTGGCATGGATTATACAACAACCGATGTAATTTCTAATCCCGTTGACTTAATATATACTTTTTATCTGGAAAGTATAAGAAGCAAAATCCAATTTCATCCTAACTGTGATAGAGTCATGTAGCAATACCATATCTGTCGTGAAGAAGAAACATTAGTTTTTTTTTTGGGAGAATAGTTTGGTTTCGAGCAGGTGGCAATCAAGTGAGTGAAAGTAATCTTGCAGATACGTTGCCAACCTTTAAAATAGTAGGCGCCGGATACCACATCCATCAAACGGAACGCGAAAGTATTTCCACCTCACGCCAGTCGTCTATGAAGCCGTGGTACATCCCTGGAAGAGCCTGCCCATTCGTGCAACAGCAGAAGCCGCTGTGCGGCACTAACAAATTACATTTAGTCTGGCGTGAACACACTTAAAAAGGTTAGGTCACGGACGGTGAATGTCACAAGATGGCCGATGATGGTGTACCTACCTACTCTTAACAGAATAACTATAAGTACACGATCAAATAATAATACGGTTTAATTATTCTTTATTTATTAATTCACTTAAAAAAATTACAATCATTCAATTGTGAAATGAAACTATTTTAAGGATTTTATCGCGTTTAATTAGATTTTTAAATTCTCGACGTTTCGAACCCTTTCCAGCGTTCATAGTAAAGGGACAGACCAATAGTTACATTGCACAATGTTTAATATTCGCGTAAAAACAAGAAATCAATATGTGAACCATATAATTGTGATATCTTCACATCTAATTTGAGCTACAGCAGACAATCTCTTAGTTGAAAATTAAATATTTTTTAAATTTCAAACACAAATATAAAAATTGGGTAGGCAGCACAGAAAAAAATATAGACAGATTAATTGCGGTGGTAGGGCCACGCAGCAGCCTCGGCTGTTGCACGAATGGGCTGGATAGTCCGGGTAAGTACCACGACCTCACAGAAGACCGGCGTAAAGTGGAAGTATATAATACTTTCGCGTTTCGTCTGGTGAGTGAGGTAGCCGGAGCCCAGTTTCCAAAAAGGTTGTTAATGCATCTGCAAACCCACGGGTTTAGCAGATGTCCATGGGCGACGTATTCACTTAACATCAGCTGTACCGTCTGCTCGCTGGGCAACTTTGCATATAAAAAAATAGTCGAAGGAACGAAGGTCCCTAATTTTTTGACCCTGTGTAGTGGTGATATTAGTAAGCAATTTTATTTCTTCACAGATATTTTAACAATACTTAATTAACGAAACATTTCACGAACTTATGGCTAGTTAAAGAAGCTAATCCAATGTGATGCCGGTCACTTCACTGATCCACGGTAAGTACCGCTGCACCCTTGTGAACACGGAGGGAAGGTCATCACTGCATCCCCCAGCACCAACAAACGATGCAACGCCGATCTGTTATCAAAGAACTTACTCCAATATCGCACGCACAAAGATACAAAAGCGAATAAGGAAGGGACATAAAAGCCTTAAAAAATTAAAGTCACAACCCCACAATGAAATGGTTCTACGCTATAGAGCAATATAATCTTTTTCCGTTACGAAATCGTATTATAAAATATATTTTATAGATAATCTGGTTTGATAATAGAAAGAAAATTATGAACAAAACAGACGGATACCTTATTGTTTTTAAATAAACTACAGATTCCAACGGAAAAATATTAAATATTCCCTTACCAAAATTACTTCTTCGGTCGCATTGTAGAAAATAGTAAAAGGGCCACCGTTGTCACCCTGAAATTAAATTATGCACATAAAACTTACAATTTATACCAGTTTTATTCCAAAATTCCTATTCTTCTCATACATGATTTTGGATGTGAATTGTGACCAACCATAACTAAAAAAATCGGCAGCTTTACGATAGTAGAGCACGCCTAAACCTTTCGCAATAATTTCGTGATAAAATTATATCTGAATAATACCCATTCAAAAAGACTCTTCTTAAAAATACTTTTCATTAATTTCAGTACCTTGCAAGTGCCGGAAGATATGCTGAAGCCACACACAGTATTTTCCGGTAGCTGGTTAAAGTGTAAGGAGTTGCATAGTGGATCAGTCATCACTGTCATGATCTTCTCGCGAAGGGTCGGTGACACGAACCTTACTCCTATGGACCACCAAAAATGGGTGTGAAATAAATTAAAATATCTCTTATAGTAGGACCACGCAGATGTTGCGGCTTTACCGGGGGTACCACAGTTTCAGAGAGGATCGGCATGGAGAGGAAGTTTTATAACTTCACGTTTCGCCTGGAGAGTGAGGTAACTTTTTTAAAAAGTTAAACGTGTCTACAACTCCTCGGTGTTGTTGATTTCCATGGGCGGCGCTCAATGTCAAACAACACTAAACATCAGGTTAATCACCTGTTCGTTTGCCCACTGTATATATATATATATATATATATATATATATATATATGTAAATATACTACTACTATACGTAAATATTACTTTGTCAGAGCCGCATTCTTTAATATTCCATTCGCGCGGTTGCGAAGGATGAAATTATGCGCATTGCAAAAAAGGACTATGCTTTTTAGGCTAAATGTTAAGCTGACAATGTGTGATACTGACTCATCATGTTTTATAGGTTAAGGGGGACATTGAATACGTTAAAAGTTTTGCCTTTTTTGCTGCCTTCTATATTTTAAGACTTAAGAGTTCAGCAAAAAAATACGTAGACACGTAGACGGCCGAAAAATAATAATTTAATAGACAGTGTTGCTTTGCGGGCAAGTGTGTCAGCTTATTGAAAAATCAAGGGTTTAATGCTTTAAGAATTACCATCGGCTGCGATGCCCCATCCAGACGCGATGGCTCCCATGCCGGCGAAGTTAAACGAAGATATGCTAAGGTAAGGTAAACGCACCACGTCTATCGTATCTGAAATTGAAATCAAAATCATATTTATGTTCAGAATACCATGTCATTTTCTTGAGATTCTGCGTTACTTTGTAGTAACGACATCATAATTTTTTACTATGTTACAGTTTCTGGAACCACTTGATCCTCTTAAACATTGTGACTTTTCGAAAATATAGGCCATGCAAGTACAACGTCCCGCGTGAACTTTACGGAAAAATAATTCCTATTCCGTAGGCGTCTATGTTTTCATTAGAATCCTGTTTATTTGGTAGAAGATTGTATTTATTTGAGTTTGCGCAACATGGTGGAGACATTTTACTTTTCTTGTCAGGCTTTGCACCACAGCTTTACGAAGGTCAGCAAACACCACTGTTGTTTTTGATATCCCAGTATGTAGCAAGTTAAAGAACTAGCTCTGGAAGAATTATGTACCTATGTATACTTTAATTTACGAAACAACCTACAGTTAATAATGAAAAAAAAGACAAATTAGTGTAACTAGTTTTATGTCTAGAAAAAAGTAAAAATAATAATCAAAGTTGTTCTGATTACATTCCATTCATTGTCCTTCGAACTTTGGAAAAAAAGCAAACAATGTCTTTTCTTGATACCTTCTCCACGATCGGTCCCCAACGATAGTCTCTACTTAGCAGATAATACAATCCAAGACAGCGTTATTGTGTTATGTTTTTTTGGCTCGTGTTAATTGCGATAATGCTACAATTGCAAGCTGACTTTAAGAAGATAATAATGACTGATGATCGAAAACGTGCCTATAAGTGTGATACGTTAATGACCTTGGTGTCTGTTGTTTATTTTTCCGATCCTGACTCCTATTGATCAAATGATAATAAGAAGGTCGCCCGCGCAGTGACCTCAGCGGTCAAGGAAGAGGATATAAGTACATCGGACTCACTGGGGATCCTCCTTAACAACGCCATACCGCTATACCAACATATAGTTCTAAGAAACGTAGCCAATTAGTTCCTCAATTACGAGGACGGTGAATCCAACACAAAACGTTCACAAGGTACACCCGCGTTCTAGAGCGGTGCTCACTGCCACCAGCCAACGACAAGACAATCAACGGCCATCAGAGCCACGGTCCTCGATGGCCCGAACGTGGCGTTCCTTTTCATAGATAAAGCACGCATGGGAACATGGGCGGACCTATCCAACGTGGAGTTCTACCACGTCGCATCTAGCCATCTGACAAGTTCTGCGTTTGATGAAGCTTTAACTGTAAAACATAAGTTATAGTAAACCAAAGTTTCCTCCTATTTTGTCGCAACTCTGAAAGTCGTAGAGAATGGAATGCCGGTTAATTTGAGTTGAATACGGTATGGTTTACGAAACAGACGACCCATTTCTAAGAGACAAACGGCCGTATGACGTTATAGGTAGGCTAAATGAGTGTTACCAGTGAGTTGAATGACATTGGCGAGCTTCAGGAGCGCCAGGTCGTTGGCGAAGTTGGATGGGTCCCAGTCGGGGTGCACCACTATCTCCTCAACGTTGACGATCCTCCGTCCGTTCTCGTACCGGTCGTACAGCGAGTGTGCCCCAAGGATCGCCTGCGGGTCCCAAATGTTAAAACGCGATCTTACTTAGCTTGTTACTCGATCAGATTAGGATTCTAATATGCTTGTTAACACGACTTTTGACTCGTATGGTATCGTTTAATTCGCTGACTCCGTGGCGCAGTTGCCAAGGTATTAACTTCGGCGCTGGTGTCGTTTCCCACATGCTCGATTCCCACACGATAATGTTATTTTACTCTACGTAAGGGTGACACGTTTACGAAGAGAAGATTACAATAGATCTTCTAACTTCCACACAAAACATAAATACAGTCTTTAAATTCGACATCACATCAAAAATACGATTTTTTACCCGACTGCACGACGCAAAGGAGGGTGATGTATTTATCGGTATATGTATGTATGTTTGTTCCTTGTGCCGCTCTGTAAACCAAAATTGTGGCCCAGATTAATTATTCCTACGTCAATCGAATTGTCTTGTTCTGAAACCATCTATAAACACAATAGCGATTTTAATTCAATATGAGAATCACCAAAACGTTATATTGTGCAAGAGTTATAGCAACGTGTAGAAAAATGTTTCATTCCAACACGATATTGGCCTTTACACAAAATTTCGTACTACACGGTCGCGGTTTTTGTTTTTGAATTCTAGATATTTGATTAATAAGAGTATACAATACTCTACAAATTATGATGTTGTAATTATGGCTAGTATTATCTTCTGCCCGAATGCACATATAAAGTTAAGGCAATTGTTTTATTTGCCGCACTCATTACAAATAAGTTAATCTTATTGGTCGAATGTAGGGAAGGTCGACATCAAAAGCTCTTGGACCTCCACTCCAGGCATTTAGTAATTTTAGAAATTTCATTTTAGGAAGGTAATGGAAGAAACTGTCTGATACCAAGAAGCTGGCACCTCTGTGATCCATAAATTTCTAAATTACATAAAAACCCGATTTGTTTTCGACAATTCCAATACCTGGACGTGGTCAACTTGACGGTCTTCATGGAAGCAGCAATGCGCCGCCGTCAGCACCCACTCTCTGTGGACAAGGGAGCCGCCGCAAAAGCCCAGCTGACCCGTTGTTCCAACCCGAAGATACAAAGCAACCTGGTTGTCAATTATTTAAAACTGTTAAAAATTCTTAATATCGACCTTCATAAATGTAATGCTTAGTTTACGTTTACACTTAAATTTACTTTATTAGGTAATTTAATTTAAAAATCTAAATATGTGTGCTCTTTTTTGATGTTACTCAATTTTATTTCTTCGTAGAGTGCATTTTCATTATTACTGTCATTTTTGTTGTATTAGTTTCTTGAACCCTTGATACTAAGATATAGCTATGTCTCGTGTTTATGAGGATAACCTTTTACATAAATAAAGTGGAAAAATAAAAAAAATCTTTCGTGTTTTGTACAATTTGCAAAACCTCATTGACCTCAAGGTCAATATTCATTGATTTAGAATTCGTCTACCCTAGTAAAATTTAAATATTTTTGGAAATATTAGCACGTCAATAATATTGATAAACAATTGATTAATTAAAAATTATAATGATAAGATAGTGTTGCGATTTTAAACTAATCTATTTTCTCTCAAAAAAATATACATTTCAAACGGTAAAGGTCGCTGAACTAATTACCTCTCAACCGATTGTAAACAATGCCCTGCCATGCACAAAGAAAATTATCGTCATAATTAGATATTTTATAATCTAAATAAATTTGTTTAACTCACTTGAAACGGCCTAGAATTTGGCTCAGTGATATCTCCACCCATTATTCTCTCCTTTTCACTTAACACACCTTTAACACAGTCAATATCCACACAGTTATCTAATGCTCTTGCGGAAATGCATAATGAGAAAAATATTATTTTCACAAACATCTTCTGTGGGTCCTACAATTTTATTAACTTCACACTATGCTCTGAAGCATAACTAACGCATGGATCGAAATATAGTAAAGAAATCGTTCGGAACATTTTGAGTGTGAGAAAAGATATTTATCTTGACGTGTGATGATCTTATCCCATATCACAAACGGTATTTCATTTTAACCATTCTCCATTTAGATAGAAATTTCTTGTTGTCGACGCATGATAACTAAACTCTAGATAGAAAAATTTTATGTATTTGTTACCTATACTCGTGATATTTAAAAAATACTTGTTAAACTACAATTTTAAATTTTACTTTTATGGATTATGGCCATCATCGGAAAACATTAATTTTCTATCTGTTTTTCCCATAAATTCTTGAATAGATGTAGTGCAAAATGTTTTAATACCATTTTCGTATAGTTGTTGAATATTAAAATTATTTTTTATAAACCAAATGGAATTTGCTACTTGGACGTTTTTAACCCTTACCTTCAGTATTCAACTACTGAATTTCAGTATATATGTCTTATCTATGTAAAAAAAACTGTATGTTTATTAACACCTACATATAGATAATAAATAAAACAATCATGCTTTCTTTTATAGATCTCTGCGAGAGCGCGGCGGCATTGAAAATAAGTGGCACTTAGTTTTTAAATATGCAACGTGGCGCTACTATCGCGATAAACATACATACAGAGGATAAATTTTAAACTTTTAGTAATTATTTACGGTGGTAGGGCCACGCAACACTGTTGCACGAATGGGCAGGTCTATCCGGGTAAGTGCCACGACCTCACAGAAGACCGGCGTCAAGTAGAAGTATTAGACTTCTGCGTTTAGTCTGGTGAGTGAGGTAGCCGGGGCCCACTTTATTTAAAGGTGGCAACGCATTTGCAACCCTACGGGCGTTGGAAATGTCCATGAGCAGCGGTTATCACTTAACATCAAGTAGAAACTTTACGCCGGTCTTCTGTGAGGTCGTGGTACTTATCCGGTCGGACCTGCCCATTCATGCAACAGTGAATACTTTTACGGCTAAAATTTTAATGTTGATGTAAACAGTAGGTATGTTGTAAATAAATTTACCTAATCCGTATTTTTAACAAATATGTATTCTTTTTTATTTTCGGAAGAACGAATAACAACAACACTTCTTGGACTGTATACTGCTTCTGTGACGATAGCTAGACGTAGGTTTGTCCTTCCCCTTACGTGCAATTATTAAAATAGATGTCTAATGACGCCTGTGACGTACGTACACATGTCTTAACTTTACTTAGGGGTCCTCACTCAGCTGAAAATTTGGAAAGAAAATCAGAAATGGGATCCGTTTTGATATCAATTCATTTGGGTGTTCTTGATTCGTGTTGACGCTGCCCAGCAGCTAATGGAGCCGATGTAAGTTCCACTTCCTATTTTCTCAGCCCATCCTATACAGGATTAGACCTAGGAAACAAGTCTTCGGGATAAGCCTAATTTGGACTTGAGATTTTAGCTACAAAATAACTTTTACTAACACTTAAAACTATAGTGTTATTCAATTACAGTTTTCTAATCATGGTAGCACATAAAACAATTGATATCATTTGGCGGTATGATACTAATTTATCACCACCATTTTTTAGGGAAGAAAGTTGCAACTTGCAAAGGCATAAGTTAGTGCAAAGTGATATCCACCGCCCATGGACTTGAAGAAAACACGTGCGCAAAGAGTACTTTTATATATCTGAAATATACAGCGTGTCGTTACAAACGCGACAATAAATGAACTCACGTCTAACGCTACTTGCCAATAATCATAAAAAAATATTAACGTTAAAAAATCCATAATTAAAAAAATATTTTGCAAACTAATTAAGTAAAAAAGAAACAAAATTTGTAACATCCCTATACAACTAAAACTGACTGATTCATACATTCAGAGACTTTACTAGTTGCCACAGCTACGCATTACAGGCCTCTCCTTCTAACAGTATGTTTTGTCTCTTTTAAATTCATTCAACCCATTCATATGTTTTGTGACCTTTACAAATGAACTTTACGTTACATTTTTATACGTATGTTCTTAAATTCTTTGTTTTGGAAAATTTAAGAACTCGGTAAACATCAATATTTAAATGGTTTTAATTTTAAGGAATGTAAATGTTTAATACAATTTTAAAAAGTTATCCTCTATATGTGTGTTCATTTATTGTCGCCATTGTAAAGACACGCCGTATATATGCACGTGGATTTCTATTTGGCGTACGTACGGGAGCGTCGCGATACAATCACTTGCCTATCAAGTAGTGATGTACCGGATCATTAAAATTGTAGATCCGCGGATACGGATCATTGGCGTCAATATCAGCGGATACGAATACGGATCTTAACCTAATATCCAGGAAAATCTCAATATTAGTCTACCCACCGTCCTTGATTTTGTGTCTTCCCAGTGTCTGGGTGTCTATAAATGTATAATATGTATTTATTTAAAAAAGAAAAGTATGTTTAAGTATGATTATCAGTTTTCTAATACTGATAGTACAAACGTTACTTAGTTTGGGACTAGAACGTAAAAAATATATACGAAAATATTTATATTTATATTGCTCGCACATATTCATTTTTTATCATGACTTTTGGGGGATACAACTGCCAAGTTACTCTTTTTGAAGTAAAATTTACCGTTCCTTTAATTGTTACTGTGTTTTTAATTACGATTATAAGGGTAAATATCCGTAAAAGATCCGTCAAAAATGTAGCGAATAAAATACAGATCTTTTTTTTTCGACGGATATCCGCGGATACGGATACGGATATCCGGAACATCACTCGTATCAAGTGTAATGCATAAGTAATACCTAATACTTATTTTTTGCATCGGTCTCTTCATACATAGAAGCTGGTACATGATTCACTTCGATACGATACGGTTTTGTTACAATAAAGTTACGCTCAGCGAAGTCGTACAAGTAACTTTTTTTTAATTTGGGGTTCCGCATCCGGCTTAGACACTAGTTGCTCGGCTTGTTTTGAAAAAGCAAGCAATACAGGCTGTCATGGCTATATGACTCACTACGGTATTTTGTAATTTAAATAAGTTTTAACGCTTCGGACGCTATACATTCTCGAGAACATCATGTATGTACGTAATAACATACGTTTTGACACTCAGGACGTACCAAGGCTTAGACTAAAACCAGAAACAGGTCACGTCCATAAACAACTACCTAAGTTTTACACAATTTGTAAAGCTAATCTAATCGAAAGGGCCTATTATAGTGTCGAAGAAAACATTGAGAACAAGGATGTTTGTAAATGAGTCTTGTACTTGCAAGTCCCATGGGTGCTGCTGACTTTATATTCGTACCTAAATAATTATGTATATTTATATCACTAAAAAAATATAAGACCGCAGTTTCTTGCCGGTTATTCTCTGGACAGGTCTATTTTAGTGGACCGGTGGCAGTCTCTTGACGTTCAATAAAAAGTAAGTAGTAAGAAGTAAAAAAGTAGAGAAGTTTTGACTTTGACTGTGGTAGTGATTTGAATAACGACAAGTGTTTTGACTCATGGGATACTTGGATTTAGCCAATCTAGGCATTAGATATGAAAATAAATTTAATTTGATTTGAAATTTCAGTGTAAAGGCATATATGGACATTAACAAGTATAATTTTCAACAAAAAAAAAACCGACTTCAAGCCGGAAACTAAAAAACATTGTTGATAACTATAACATTTGAGGATTGCCCTAGATTCCTCTAGGATGTCATCATCAGATCCGGGTTTCCTTATCATGGTACCACCGTTGGGATATCTCCTTTAAAATAATAAACATCAAAATCGGTTCATAAACGACGAAGTGGATAACTTAGCGAACACACATAAAAAAAATAAAAATACAAACGGTCGAATTGAAAAACCTTCTTTTTTGAAGTCTTATCTAATGATCTCCGTACGAGAACGGTTGGGGATATTTATAAATGTTGCTGTTGTCAAGTTTTACGCAAGAGTTGTGCCATTGTTGTGTTGAGGTAATTTTCGAATCACAATTGTGTTCCTTGAAAAAAAAAGAATAGTTTTATTATTAGTTTATGTATTAAGATTTGTATCAAAACCATATCAAAAGATTCATTATGTCCAAGAATATAGCTAATCACTTATCGCCACTGCCAAGACAGACATTATCATATCTTGTGATAAATTACCAGTTGCTTAACAGAACCAACAGATTTGTGAATGAAGAACGTAACCCACATTAGAAAGCTGTAAGATAATTCATGCCCCACTACAATCCTTATCTGAATTTTTAGAATGGCTGTTCCTGCTTCCTAAAACAGTTTTTTGTCAGAAATATTTATGTTTTTCGCTAAGTCCTTACAGTTCTACTAGCAATAATCTATATGGGTGTTCAAATGTGCGAGGTTTCTTTTGTTATCTAAAGGGTTATTTATTATTGTTATATCTGCGATTGCTTTCTTGCTTTACCAAATAATACATCAACGCCGAAAACAAGAGATCATAATGACTGAAAGTAATTTAAATAAATCTTTTATTAATGTTTCACTAAGCTGCTGAGGTGTTAGTCGAAATTAAGACTTATTTCTGCACGAACTACCGGCAGAGCTAAATGGTCTTTTCCATAATGGTCTTTTCGCGCCGTGAGGTTATCGGCCGCTGAGGTTAATTGGTTTAGCGTCTGGAAGAATTCGAATCCCACACCACCGAAAATTTTTATTCACTTATATACAAAAATATCGCATTTTATGATTCATCTCGAGTGCAGCGACCAGCAGTAAAAATACATATTAATTAGATATTAATCCTAAAAATTTTAAGAGCCAAGACGACATCTCTCGTTACAAATGTTAGTCGTTTAATGTTCTTTATAGTGCTTCATACTTTAGAGCATGCAGCCTCAGTATTCCTAAATGTGTATAGAAATTTTCAAACCGTGAAGGTCTTCGCCCACTTAGCTTAGTTGTTAAAGCGTCTGAGCGCGTTACCCGATAGACGCAGGTTCGAATTACACAGCTCCTAAGTTTTAGTTCATTTATTTACAAAAAATCACATTTTAAGTTTCAAAAGTAAAAATACATATTTTATTTCAAAACATCGGTAAACATTAATCTTTACTTTAAATATCATACCATCTTACTTTTAATATGCTACTAAATAGACGTAAACTTACAAGTAACATTTGATCTGTAAATTCAAAAAAACTCTAGAAGGATGTGAAATAAAAATGCGGATGTATTTGAAAACATCATTTATTATATTTTCCTCAAAAAAAGTAAAATTTTAAAATAAAATAATTAAAACATAGGCATACGATGCGCGGTGCTTTGAATCCGTGCGGTGGGATACGTGAGACGGCGTTGAATTTGGGATACGTGAGACGTTAGCTTTTAATTAAGCACAGAACTTGGCACCAAGTGCAACAGTTTAGGCCGCATACCGCACCGCACGCGACAAAACGAAGCGCCACTATACAATAAAGGTATTTTATTACGTTAGACGAACTAAAAATGTGTGATCGTAAATTCTAAGTGTAATTCTCATTAAAAAAAAAAAACGTACGTAATAATACTTAAACGAGAAACGAACATACGTAGTCCGGTTGGCAGTAGAGCGAACTTAATAATTAACGCACACGACGAGCGCTGGAAAGGCGACTGAAGCGGTAGACACGCGAATAGTTATATTTAATACTCATTGCGGAAGCCGCTTCTCGCCGCATCAGACTAGTCTAGCAGGTATGCGGTAATGTAGTATCTAATGTGAAAGTTTTCCGATAAAACTCATTTAAATGCGACATCGTACGCGAGGAGCGGCCTCCGCGCCATAGGATTTATTCTACAAGACACTTTATTGAGGAAATTAACACTAATAGAGTTACGTAGGTCAAGTTGCATTCTTTCTCGTAATGTTATCGCGTGGCTTTGACGAGTCTGCAGTCGTCATTGTTAGAGTCACTGGGCCACTGACCGTCGCAAATGCAGCCACATCCAGTCCGTGTCACGTGTCGAATGCTCAAAAATCCCGCAGCAATGAAACATATTATTGGTCAATAGTTAATCTAATAAAAACCTTCTCTGGTCATCAATTAAACATTGTACTGTTGAACGTCATACATTTCTAGTTCCATGGAATTTACATTTTTACTCTATGTCAATTACATACATAATTGTTGTATATCATAATATGTATTACATATATATTTATAAATAATCAAATAGATATCAATCTGAATTTAAACGCTAAAACTCGTACATTCATAAATAGCATAGCATTTAGAATTTTTATTATAATAATTATGTACTTCGATAATTTTACATTAATAAGGATTTTCTCAAATTTTCTTAAATTTAATAAAAATTGAAAGAGGATCGCCTCGTGTCACAACAATTACACAAAGGGAAGGGGGGAAGCCATAGTGGGGGCGCGTCGTGTTGGGTTTAGCACGACGCACGCTAATAAATACGAAGGGGAGGGATACTAGGGCGGGGAGGAGGGAGAGGGGCGGTTACAAACACACGAACGTGGAACAGTCTTAAATAAAGTTTGTACGCAACAAAAGAGAAGTAATAATAATAATAATATTATCGATAACAATGCGTGGGCGTGTCGGGCAACGGCGGCCCGCCGGTAGGTTTCCGGCACAATTTCGTCATTAGCAAAGCTTACTGCGGGCAAGCGTCGTGAGAAATCCGCGCCGCCTCCTTCTGACGGCGCCTAATGCGAAACGTGCGCGGGGCGGATGCCGGCTCAGCTGCACACACACAAGGGACGCACTCAGTACGCGTCCAACATTTACTCAGACACGGACACAAATGTTACAATTATCCAATTATGGAGGGTAGAGATAGGGAGCGCTTTCTCGCACAAGTGTCCAGCTGCAAATAACAGTTCGGAAACCCTACAGAATGGCGCTAATGTAGCAAGCGGGTATGATTATTATTTACCTTGTTGAGTTGAATTTTATTTATTTATTTATTTATTTTAGTAACTAGTTACCCATGATAACTATTAATTTAAATTGTAACGCCACCAATTTAACACTTTTTATACACATAGCTTTGTCTCCATACTTCTATCCTCCATGTATCCAAACAACAGTCGATCATAGATTAAGCAAAATGGGATACATTCAAGGTATTAAACATAACGCGAGTATCGTGAATTGCAGTATCATCACAATTTAAAAAATCTATAATCACGCAACAGAATAACCACGTAGATAAACGGGTATAGTGGGAATAAGACAGAAAGAGCTCTATACTGCGACACGAAAGAGAAAGCAATACTAGCCCGAGCATATTATAGTCTTTACATAGGGTACTTAAAGACGTCAATATTGAAAATAAACATTTTACAGTATGCTAAATTTATAATCGACTGCCGAAAATATTATTGTAAATAGTTCAAATCGGGCACTTTTATTTGTCCTCTAAACATACTTCATATCCAAAGATCAGTTCTATAAAATTATATTAAAATTATTCATTTAATATCAAAACAGATTCAATGATTTGAAATTTTCTTTGATTACAAAGAAATTAATGCTATAATGTGTCGAAATAATGCCTTAATACTTTGAAATATTTACAGTTCTTTCATAATAAAAAGTGAAAAAATGAGAATATTATCAAATATTCATTTTCATTACTCATCAAAAATGAATATTAAAAAAAATATTAAATCAATCTCAAGGTATTATTAATATCTCATTATAATGTATGTTAACCACAGATACACATGTTGAAATAAAACTAATTTACGGATTTTGACGAATTTAATTTAGATTTTAATTCCCAACGTTTCAAACTATTTTCAGAATCCACAGTAACGGGACAGTCTTGTAATGAAAATAGTTCAATAAATTAGTTTTATTTCAGAATCTTACCATTACATTGTAACAACCAAATACCCACAGTAGCAAGGAAAATAATACTCCACCACCATTTTCTTATGAGAGTATTATATATTATATTATATATATTATATAATATTCTCATTATAAAATAATTAAAATTAATATACTCCCAGAATGTGTCCCTAATGTGCCAAAAAGAAAAAATTCAAACGTTTATATTCAGTTGATATATTCTTTAAAATATTTAAATAGGAAAAGGAATTAAAAAAAGCTTGTTGTAATTCCCTAAAGTGAGCTTATAATTTAAGTCATATTATTAGAATTACATTATTGAAAAAATATGTTAAATGTATGATTGTTCGGCATGCCATAAAATAAAAGGTACATCTGTGAATGTTAAGTGCATTTATAAGAGGACACTCGAAGGAATGAAGACTGAATGAGTACGCAAAGAAAGTCCTCTTTTCTTCAAAATTAATATAAACTAGTAAATAGGATACATATTCTGGTAGAAATTATATGCTATGAATTAAACAAATTAAATAATTAATAATAAAGTTTTAGACAATATATAAACAAGATATTACGAAAGAGACCGAATTGACTAATTTAAATATAGTATAATAATAGGGAACTCAAAATGAAGGTGCAGAATAGGTTGAATAAATTCGGTTGAATAAAGAGAATGACACACTGTAATCATGACTAAGACTCAGAAGAATACTTTAAACAGCCAAAAAGAAAAGATATATCGAAGGCATTGTGATACAATGAATAATTGGCAATGCCTGAAGTAGATCAAAGCGGAGATTGAGAAAGAAAGTTGTCCACACATTAGGAAAAAGTGTTAACCGAAGAGGAGAACAAGAAAGAGAAGAGAAGAGAGAAAAGAGTAAGAGAATGTGACACAATTAATGAAAGAACACTGAAGTAGATCAAAGCGGATATTGAGTAAGACAGTGTCCACACATTAAGAAAAAGTGTTAACCGAAGAAAGCGAAGAGAGAAGACAGCGTCGTCGGGGGCGGTAGGTGTGCGACTAACTTGGGGGCGTGCATGCATGCGGCGATGCGGTGTTAGGGCGAGTATAGGAAGGAGAGCGTGTTCACTGACTTCTTCTTGAGCGTGAAGAAGGAGCGCCGCTTGGGCTCGGCGTTGGCGGGCGCGGGCAGCGTGTGCGAGCGCGCCGCGGGGGCGGCCAGCCGCGCCGCCAGCGCCGCCAGCCACGCGCCCATCTCCGCCTCGTCGTGCGCCTGCAGCAGGAACTCCGCGCCGCTGCCGAGCCTGCGGGGGCAAGTCGAGCGTTTGAGCATATGGACCGTTCGTAGCCTGCGGGGGCAAGTCGAGCGTTTGAGCATATGGACCGTTCGTAGCCTGCGGGGGCAAGTCGAGCGTTTGAGTATATGGACCGTTCGTAGCCTGCGAGGGCAAGTCGAGCACTTGAGTATATGGACCGCTCGTAGCCGCCCAGCCTGCGACGGCCCGCCCCGGACATGAGTGTTGCACATGCGTTGCCAGCCGTTTAGAAGTGATTCGTTTACAGCAATTACACTTTCTCAAATACCATATTTACTTCAAATAATGTTAGTTACTTAGTAGTTCGTGCTGTATGAATCCTGACACCTAAAGGATACCTCAGTGCTAAAGACCTATGTGAAGAAGTGTTTACACTTTGCCTCCGTTCGTCCGAAAGCTTGTCCTCTGAATTGAAAATATAAATATGTACATAATTATATGTTTCAAGTGTACATGTACAACAGGTATAGTTTACCAAAAAGTGTACCGTTTGCTCGGTTGTAACTATGAGCGAGGGAGTAGGTGGGAAGCAGGGAAACAGAGAGGAGAGGGAGAAATTAAGGAAGATGGGTGGAGGGGGAGTAGAAGAGTTAGAGAAGGAGAGAGAGGACGTGTGTGGGCGCCGACCTGAGCCGGAAGACGTGCTTCTTCTTGGTGTAGTTGGCGGCCACCTCGACGACGGCGCCGTTGAGGTCGAGCGGGGGCTCGCCGCGCCACAGCTGCTCGGGCGCCGCCTTGAACGTCTTCTGGTCCTTGTAGAAGCTCATGCGCCCGTCCTTCGCCACCGCGTACACCTTGTCCCACGACCTGAACGCGAGCGAAAAGTCCAAATCGATCAGAATATCCACGGCTGCCGATTGAAGCCGAACGTTTATTTTACATATATAACATAAATCAATGCAACGCGTTATATAAATATTTTAGGACAAATTTTTACACAGCGTTCTTTTTAAATAAGTACGTCAAATATGGATAACTACTTTCGACGACGACCCGATTGGCGTAGTGGATTGTGACCCTGCCTATTGCGCCAGAGGGGTGGGTTTGATCTAGTGGGGATCGAACCCACACCTGGAAAAATATTGTATGATACATATAGTATTTTTCCAGTGTCTGTGTGTTTATATACTTATAATATGTATTTATTTATAAAAGAAAAGTATGTTTATCAGTTATCTAGTACTCATAGTACAAGCGTTGCTTAGTTTGGGACTAGAGAACATTGTGTAATAGAAATGTGTCCTAAATATTATTTATACTTTATTTTAAGTTAATTCATATTAACGAAACACGTACGTATGTAACGAAACATGTATACATCTATAACTGCGGGAATGATCAATATTATCAAAATAACGATTTATTCTCACCACAAGATTGAAAGAGATAAGCAAAAGTTATATAGCTACCTGTTAGAAGCGCGCTTGGTGCCAGACTCCCACTCGTGTTTCCGCATCAGGGTACCCTCGAAGCCCTCGTCTTCGCCGGCGGGGCTTGCACCTTCTGCACAACAGCCGCGCGATGTACAAAAACGTATCACGGACAAAACAAACCAATTAAATATTAGCTACGATCTGGCTAAGATCAAATTCGATCGTGGCGAAATAGCAAACTATCCAACTTAAAAGATGTCGTTTTCGCTACATATTATTATAGTCACTCTGACAAACTTGCGATTTTCGCCACGACTTAGCTAAATACATAGTGGAGAAAATAAAACTAAACACAATAGTAAAATAATTTATAACGTATTTATAACACGGACGATAGGTTTGATACGTGATGCCTTTTTGAAGAACACATAATACAATGTTTTCACGCGGTCCCGTCTGGACTGACGCGACTTGTTGGGATATTGGTAAAGTCATGCGCAAACAACACAATAGCACACTGAAAGCGACAACAAAAATCGTTCATCCGCTAAATATTGGTCGATCGTTGCGGACGGAATGAGGGGGTTTGAGGGGGATTCCCCCGTTATCGCTCACGAAGCCAATTTAAAAAAAGAAAATACCCATATTTAAGAAAAGAAAAACGTCTTTTTATGATTCATATAGAAGAAAGACGAAGAGGGATATTCATGACTTGAGGAAAGAATCAGAGAAATGGATGGCAAAAGTAACGGTATTTAAAGTATAAAGTGGCATTAAAAAGAAGACACTGAAGAACATTTAGATACATAATACAACTTAATATAGCCTTATTTGAGAAAAGAAAGTGTCTAGTTGAAAGACTCGATCAAAGTAAGAATCGATTCATTTGTCAACGAAGGGAAACAAACATACGCGTCGATCTCGCACTCATAATAAAGGGTTCCGTCCGCAAAGATCCGTCGCACGGTGGTGTACCTTCGTCGTCGCTGTGGTGCGATCCGGCGAGAAGTTTCTTCGCGGTGCGCCAACGGAAGCTCCTGAACGGCGACTTGCTTCTAGAGCGGGTCTTCGCCTTACCCGATGTGGACGGCGTCGCCGGTGACGAGCTCGAACCGCCCGCTGGTTGGCGCGAGGCCACGCGATTGGGCAGGAGGGGGTGATAGAGAGAGACGGATGGAGCGGAACAGAGAGAGTAAGAGAATGAAGCGAGGGTGAATCGGAGATCGTTCCACGGCAGAGCGACCGGAAGCGTAGAGAGCGGAGTGCGAGACATCGTGAATATCATTGGTAAATCCAACATAGAGCGTTGAGTTAAGTAAGGGATTCGAGTTTTGAAAGTGAAACATTGCCCGATTAGGACGGGGTTGATAAAAAATGTTTTGAATAGTACATTTTTTTTATTTAAAATTTGATTGACAAGTTGAAACATGGCATTTCGTTGATGAAATGAATAGATGTAATGAAAACAAGTTGGAACATTTTTTTTTAATAGTAGAACGAAAATGTAGAGGGAATAAATTAGGCGAGGAATGGATAAAGGGATGGAAAAAGAAAAAAATAACTTCAAAGCAACATAAAAACAAATCTGCGGCGCAGCAAAAAAAACAAAAGCGTAACATGCCACTTTTTATCAATAAGACAATTTCAAAATTAACAAAACAAAATAATAAGACACATAAGTTTAAAAACAATATTCATGCAACGTACAAAATGTCAATTATTAAATAATTAACACAACCCTGTTTTAGTACGAACAATTAAGTAAGTAAGGTGTAATATGATTCGATATTCAGTTCTTTATAAACGACTATACTTTTAAAAAACGGCCTGTTCAATTTACAATAGAAGAAAATAAATACCTTAATATTTACGTTTTTATCGATCCCCACCACTGGAAAAATAGTGTGTGATGAACATAGTGTTTTTCCAGATTTTGTATTTATTGCAAAGTATGTTTAAATGTCTATCAGATATCTAGTACCCACAACATAAGCGTTGCTTAGTTTGGACTAGAGAACGTGAAAAAATCTTTTATTATATTTTTTGATTAAAAAAAAATTGATTTGACATTGAACACCTTTGAGATGTAATACTTATATAGAGGATTCCTGATGCTTCGATTGCTATGCATCATTCATGGTCACGGGACAGTAACGCTTCAGACTTTTCATTTAGCAATGAAAACTATCATAAATCAAACAGCCCGTACGTAATTAAAGAGATTAAGAAAAAAAAAGAATCGTGTCGAGTATCGTATCAATAGAACACCATAAAAGGACAGTCCTCTACTTTGTTACTACTCATACGTATACTTACTGGAGAGACGTGCAGGTTTTGCGGGTGTCTGTTTTGACGTGGATGGGCGGGGAGGGTCCTGGGCGGGTGGGCGTGGGCGTGGGCGTGGACGTGGGCGTGGGCGTAGGCGGGGCCTCGGGTTCGTTTTCGAGGGCGGCGCTACTGGCTTCTGCATGCGTACATCTACGTGCTAGGTTACGGCTACACGCTACGTGCATACATGCTACGTTACGCGGTACATGCTACGGGGGAACATCTACGCGTAACCACATCCGTCCGATCGTGTTACTCTCGCACAGGATTTTTATGCCTTAATTTATTTTGTGTGATCAACAAACAGTGATTGGTTACGCGTACATTGTTGTTTTACTTGCTAGTTTATTTATTAATAAACAAAGTGCTTTGTTACACTACACAGTCAATAACCACATAAAGCTAGTCCCTAATGGAAAACTATCACTTTATTATGTCGGTTTTATAATTGAAGTTGATTATAAAGTGAAAGCTCATAAATTTGGATACCCTTCATTGTAATACCGATATTTATTATGTGTTATCGATTATTGATTGCCCTTTTCATCCCATCGTGTTTAAAGAATTATGCAATTGTAATTGAATTATTTTACCAGTTGCAGTTTTATGATATTGATGGTTTTTACAAATGGTATAAGCAAAATGTGTGAATAGTTGAGCAATGAAGACACATACGTATATATTTCGATACATATAAACAGCTGTGATGCCATGCGGACAGACTAAAAATGTAGCTGTAGACAGGCAATCAAATAGTAAGAAACAATACCTACCTTTGTGAAGGCAGCTTCGTGTGAAATAGAAAAACGGAAAATCTACTCACATTTAATAGAGTATATAGCTTCGCTGGTGACCCAGATGTTAGTCTGGGATTGGTTACGAACTTAATGAACAAAGAAATCTCACTAGAATTTAATATAGCGTTATCATAGCCAATCCCAGTCGTGACAGAATTATAGCGTTAACCGATAAAGTATCCCAAAGACAGAGACAGCGCATATAGAGTGAAAAGGATAGACGCACATATCAAACCATCACCGTGATTAGCGTGATACATTTAAAATATAGAAGAATATATAAATAAAAGTTACTAATATAATGGAACGCATATATTACATGACTGTGTGCGATAAAAATAGGGCGTAAAGTATCGATAATCACAAAGTCATCGATAATTCTACGCCCAAATGTGTTATGGAAGAGTCGATTACAAATTGATAGTCGCCTCCACCTATTTAATAGTTGATGAATGTGACTCGTGTACAGTACAGAGTAGTGCAACGGTAAAGAAAATCGGTGCCATACCTCGCGGTCTATACACGTAGAGTAAAAAATTTCGACATATAAAATTAAATAAATATTTAGCAAAAACCCTACACACGTTCCAACATAACTATGTGAAGAAAACACAACTATACCCCGTGTAGCGGTTACAGAGAGCGGCGTGTACCGTCGGAAACGTGTCGACACCCAGTCAATTTATATATAAACTACGCTATAAGCTCATGCGTTCGGCCGGGTACCGTTTCAAATCGGCAGGTTCATATCAAGCGCTCTCGTTACCTGGCTGGGAATGCGGTCGCTCTTGGGCCTTCTCAGCCGCTTTAGTGGACGTTCTCCTTACGACTACGCGTGTGCATGTGTGGACAACACATCGGTAAGTAACGTCCCATTTATCTCAACACGCGACACCCGACCGCCAAACGAATGACGCCCTTATCGACCCCCAAAGCCAGTGTCGTTCCGAGAAATTCGCGTGCACTTCGCTCCGGCGAATTCGACGTGATATTTGAACGGACACAGCGGTGACCTGTTAATGTTCTGGCTCGATGTTAGCGCGTCTTATTATTTCGTTTGTCGGTCGAGTAAGCAAACAAAACACAGTTCATAATTGTACACGTGAAGCGGCAAGCGATGCCGTAAGACTGTGGCTTGGTCGCAGTGCGAATAGTGCTACAGTCTTTCTCAAAACATATACTCGTTTAGTACTCTTAATTTTTTAATTAATGTAGGCTTTTAACAAACGGTTATTGAAATTCTCAAGCCTAATTCACCGGGAAATCGACGAAAGTTCATTGGGATGTCCGGTTAATGTTAATTGAGGTCGGACAGAGGGTATATACGGTGCTAGAAGAGGTAAATATGTAACACATGCTTGTGCCAACGTTGCAATTTGTGAGTAATTAAGTGAAGTTAATTATTAAACAAAAGATTAAGTGGGTCGGACGATTGCAAACATGACATTTCAATTGAAGTTAGCACTAGTGGAACTACTACTCTAAGTCTCTCTTAAATTGGGGGAAGTTACAAAGATTAAAAAAAATTCAACAATCGACTGAGTAAAGGTGACATAAGACTTAAATAAAATTACTTATTACATTAGTTACTTATTACTAACGGGACGCTAGACAAGTTTTCAAACGTAATATTCTTCAAATCTTTACTACTTTCCTTACTATAAATAATAAGGATCATTTAAATTTTAACTGTTTCATAACCGGTAACTTTTTCATTATATGAAAAAATATAAAACTAAAATATTTGACGAATAAAAAATAAAAATAAAACTTCTTGTATCGAGTTACGGTCAGTACTGTCATAACCAATTTATAAATAAATTTTTAGTGCTCTATAAACATTAACCAATTATTACTAATAAAAAAAAACAAACCAAACAACAGACTTATACTGTGCCTGTTTTTGTTTTCGAAATACTACAATACTCTGCACCCGTCAATGTACCGGAGAGCATTCGAAATTCGAATTCGAGAGATCCAACGTGCCGGCTACGAGACACCATTAGAATCCGATTAAAAAAAAAAGAGAAGAGATAAAACTTGTCGACGCGTCGCCGGCGGGGCCAGTGGCGCGGGGGCGCGCGTGCTCACCGTGCGGCTGCGGCGCGTCCACCGTCTCGGCGGCGCGCTCCTGCGCCTCCTGCGCGGCGCGCGCCGCCTCCGCCGCCTCGGCCGCCTCGCGCTCGAGCCGCTCGCGCTCCGCCGCCTCGGCCGCCTCTTGCCGCCTCTTCATCTCCTTCACTTCGAACTGCGCCACACGGACGGAAGTGTAAACGACGCGGCAATATTTGCATCGGCAAAAGATTTTTGCACTTCGCTAACATTTACATAATAGTATCGTCTCCTTGCGGTAAAAATTAAGAAGCAATTTTATTTATTTTAACGGACAATGCACACATTCTTTGATTATTATGCCTGAAAATCCAAGAGTATGCAAATGTTTTTTCCGATTTTAACTAAACAAATCTCCCCATAGGCTTCCTAAATAATATACTAACAACTATTAAAATAATAAAATTATTTTTTATTAAAAATAAAAGATATTTAGGTATTCAACGCTATATGATTGAGATGACGACATAGGAAATTGGACTAATATTAGTCACAGAAGATGAGATAAACGCAACAACTGTTAGTATAAGTTAACATAATAATAATATACCTACTACGGAGAACATAAAATTTATATGAGGTTGCATATAATGTAAACTACCATGTGTGACAAGTCGCTTTATACTTTTTAAGCACATAGTAACAAGTTTATCTAATTATCGAAATAATTTAACAGTAATAGAAAGTTCTTTTTTTTTAATCTGCAAATGTTCAATAATATAATAGAATAAAGATTCATCTAAAATAAACACTTATTTCATTCATAGCACCGAAAATCGATAAAAAAAAGTTGTTAAGTCAAAATTAGTAGCGTTAATTGCCGTTTTAAAATGAAATGTAACTATAACTATATTAACTCAAGTGCGAATGGACAGAATATTAGTTAATAATTAATTTAAGACATGCAACATTACAAAGCTCCGCGTGCACGTCGCATGCGATACACCAACAATCAGACTTACACAATCCAAGTAGTTAAAGTACCATGCACCATCCGGGAACAGGAGTTTCCGGGTTTGGGAGAGGAGGAGGAGGGAGGAGCTCAAGGGAATGCTCTTCACTTCGTTGTTTAAACTGTTAACCGTTCTACTACTGGTGCTTAGGCCCGGCAGGGAGAGCACGGCGATTTCGCCCTTACTGTCACCGTCCGACGGCCTCTTTTTCTTCGAGAGCCTATGTATGATCCGCTTAATGCTGCCGGATTTAGAGGAGGCGCCACTGTTGCGTCTGCACAGCGAAATGTTCGGATACACAAATTGGTAGGACAGCCTCTCCCAGAGTATGAAGTCTATGCAGGCAAAGCGGTCGTTCGGTTTCTCGCCGGCGGTAGTGTATTCAAAGAAAACTGAACTGTATATGTCTGGAGACAGGGGCGATTTCAGCGGCGTCATAGGTGGACTGCTAAATTCGGATATCGTTGATAGACTAGTATTTGTAACAACTGACCATAAGAACGAATCGTTCTTAGAGACCTCCTTGCTTGCTTGACAGTTGCTTTGCAATTTCTTCTTCAGCTTCTCTGGTATCTGATGTCTTTCGCTGCCCCTTATAATAGCTTCGACCACTTCTCCTACGGGCTGCTCTTTGTGTGTTGCGATTCTAAGTGGAGTCTTCTTGTGGGAAACGGGTGGAGGTTGGTAGAGGAAAGTAGATTCGTCACACTTATCCCAAGGTTGTGCAATAGGCCACAGTGTCGCCTCTTTGAGTTCAAGCTAGTGTTGAATTAGAAAAAGAAATTAGATGGAGTCCAATTGATAAGTAAAATAAAACAAGTAACAAGCAATCGGTGCAGAGCAATCAACTACACAGTGAAATAAGTACATTAGGTATATATACAAACGTGTGAAGTTATACCATGCTAAAGAGAGTAGGCTTGGCACTTGAGGCAGGGATATTTTAATATTTGTTTAAATATATTAATTTTGCGTACTATTGGTAAATATTCAATAAAAAATAAAAAAAATAAACTTATATTTCATATATTGGACCACCTGGTCAAATAAATAAAATACAATCTTGTAATTGTACCATTATTTTAGAAATAATATGAACAAAATATTCTCCGCAATCTTTACCAATTTGGTGTTACGCCAATACAATACCGCACAATCATAAACACAGCACAACTATCCCAAAAACCTCCAAACGTCTCTTGCATGCAATTACTATTCACACTGGCAAGTTCAGATTAGCTATTTACATTTTCGTCACAATCAAATACGTGTGCAAGGATTGATAATTTCAGAAATACTTTGTATGCGTTTATTATTCATTAAACCCACCACCTACTAATTATTAGTGTTGCGTGAAAATGCAAACCGCACATCCATCGTTTGAACATCGGTAGTGAGCTAACTCTCGAGACAAAACTGAACTGAGCCATAAGCGGGGACAAAACTGTGCGAGAGCGGGACGGGGGAGTGCGTGCGAGCAGGACGGCTTACGGTGGTGAGCCGCTGCAGCGCGCTGAAGCGGTCCTCCTGCGCGGCGGCCGACTTCTCGAAGGCCTCGTGCTTCTTGATGAGGCTCTCCACCTCGTCGATGGTGTGGCCCAGCTCCTGGGACATGAGGTAGGGCTCCTGCGCGATCAGCCACGCCTCGGCGACGGCCGCGTCGCGCGCGAACTGGTACACCTCCAGGACTGGAATTGCGATGGTTCATTGTTGATGGAAGACGTTTGCTTTGTTGCTCAAGGCAGATGATGTATGTAACGTACAGAAAGTAGGGTCAGCATTAATAAACAAGTGCGTTTTTGGATGAATGCGATAAGTTCGATCGGTAAGAAAGTATTTGGTCGTTATTAATACAAGTCTTCTCTGTTGCACGAATGGGCTGGTCCTTCCTGGTGAGCACCAAGATCTCACAGAAGCCCGGCATATCGTCTGTGAGATAGCTTTAATCAAAAGTTTGCAACGCATACCCAACCCTACGGTTGTTGCAAATGTCAACAAAATGTCAATGAGCGGGGGTCATCACTTAACCATCACTTATCAGGTGCACTATCTTCTCACATTAAAAAACTGTAGCCTACACGTTTCCATATCGGCCTATTAAGGCAATAAGCACATATGGAGGGGGTGCTAAAGCGTATGCGGAGGGTCCTAACTGAGCTGCAGGTTCTCCCAGCGCTCCTCCCAGCGGCGCAGCAGCGCGTTGCGCTGGTTGGTCAGCTGCAGCAGCTTGTCCTTGATGTCTGCGGAGGCGTAGTGCTGGCGCGCCAACAGCTCGCGCCCGAGAGATATGCACGCGGTGAAGTTGTCCTCGCGCGTGTCGATCTCCGCCTTCAGCGACTGGTGGTTGTTCATCAGCAGCTCCACTCCGCTCACGTCGCTGTAACGAGATTAGGTATGTGCTGCACTCGCTTTGCGGTTTGGTAGTCGCGTGGGAGTGCGATTAGACGATTTATTTTAAAACTTTTAGATGTAAATCTCAATTGAAGTCTGAACAAATTAATAAAATTTATATATGAGAAGTACGACGATGACGAAGAAAAGGTTAAATATAGTTCAACAAAACACGGTTTTATACAAATTTTGTTGAGCATCTGAGTTAAGTGTAAAGATATTAATTGATGTGTGAGTGGGTGAAGCAAAATATGGGTGTTCGGTAAATGTTTTGTTTTTAGTTTTATGTATAACAAACATAAAATATACAAATGCATAATACAATATAAAATATACAAATCGTTGCGGGTATTGCGTCGTGCAAATAAGCGTAACTTCCCGATAATATCATTGTTTATATAAAATCTATGCTGTTTTCATTTCTTTATTTGCCAATCACTGCAATGGGGCTTCGCTAAGTGTGATGTGTACAAACTAGATCGTACAAATGACGATTGCCAAGCATTTCCGTTCGATCAAATGTGTCCGCGTTAGAAGTGTGCGTGCGTGTGTGCGTGCGCGTGTGCGTGTGTGCGCGTGCACTCACCGCGGCTTCTCGCCGGTGTTCATCTGGCGCACGCAGTCGTCCATCCAGAGCGCGAGCGTGCGCACGCGGCTGAGGAAGCGGTAGAGGTCGTCGGCGTCCTCGAGCTTGGCGCGGCGCGCGTGGCACGCGGCCTGCAGCGCCGCCCACGCCTCGCGCACCTCCGCCTCGCGCCGCGTGATCTCCAGCGCCTTCTCGCCCGCGTACGACGCGCCCAGCCGCGAGCACTCGCCGCTGATCGCCTCCACCTGCCGCGCGGCGCTGCTATTAGCGCTGGACTTACGGTCCTCTTGAGTATAATCACAACTTATTTCATTCAACCGTGTAATGTCTAATGTCTTTGTTCATGCACAAAGAGTACTTGCATACGGTTCAAAGTTTTTAGTTATTTTTCATCTCCGTACAATAGAATTTTATACCTATGATAAAATGTACATAAAGAAAAGTATTTCTATCAGCTACTTAGTACCTATATTACAAACTTGGCTAAGTCTGAAACTAGATGTTGGGTCGACACTAACGTGTGTTACGATTATGAAGCCATACGAGGGTTATTTTAATACATAACCACTCATATTTCACCCAGGTGTATGGAGATACAGAGCTCACTTCTCCCAATTCTGAGGCATCTGTTGCTTTTCACTTAAACGGTTACAATTATAGCGTTATAGCTTTTAGCACGAGTAAAATAGTATCATGAATATATGAGAATAGGTGATGAGAGATATGACTCGGTAGTGCAATGCTAAACCATTGTCTTCGGTGCCGGCGGTTGTGGGTTCGATTTTCATACGGAACAAATATTTGGGTGACCGTCTTATAATTGTTCCGTATGTGGGTGTTTGTTCCCGAGGCGGAACAAAGGGCGCACGCACCTGCTGCTGCAGCGTGCTGAGGTCCTGCATGAAGGTGTGGTGCTTGCGCTGCAGCGCGCCCACGCTGATGGCGTCGCGGCCCAGCTCGTCGCTCACGCCGCGCGCCTTCTCGCTCACGCGCTGCAGCGTGTCCTTGCAGTCGTGGAAGTACTTGTGCAGCTCGCGGGACGCGGCCAGCATCTGCGCGGTACGGTTGCAACTATTTAGACCATGTTATTGGTTGATAAAACTTTTTTTGCGATAATGAACGATAAATTGTTCGAAAAAGTAGAAAGTAAGCACTAAAATAACAACGCGAAATAACCGTAAAAATAAGTTCGATTAATCATTTTAAATGATTAATCGCGTAAATACGCGGCGTTTATGCCACATTCCACAATAATGAACAATCGTCGCTTGGTTACCTGCGTGCGCGTCTCGATGAGCTCGAGCAGGTCCTGCCAGGTCTCCTTGAGGCCCTCCTTCCACTGCGCGATGGTGGCGTTGTCCGAGTGGCCCATCGCGATCATCTGGTCGGCGATGCGCTCCGCCGTCGCCACGCGCTCCGACCCCACCGACTGCGTCTCGCGCGCGAACTCCTTGAAGCGCTCCCACAGCAGCTGCGAACACAACGAAACAAGTTACTATCGTCGAAAAGTTGCCAAACGAGCAGACGATTCACCTGATGTTAATACCCGCTACCGATGGACATCTGCTATACCCGAGGTTTAGCAGATGCGTTGACAACCTATTTGGAAATTGGGCTCCGGCTACCTCACTCACCAGACGAAACGCGAAAGTATTAGACTTCCACTTTACGCTGGTCTTCTGTGAGGTCGTGGTACTTACCCGGGCGAGCCTGCCCATTCGTGTAACAGCCGTGGCTGCTGCGTGGCTCAACCACCGATGGATTTATTTCATATAACATAAACTTAAAAACAAAAGGATTGCAACGGCATTCTCTCTTAGTCAACCCAGGGCATGGTGAAAAATATTGGTAGGTGCAATTATTACATATAATATTCGTCATCATCATAATTTCAGCCCGTTCGAGTCCAATGCTGAACATTAGACCCACCGACCTACCAACATCCATTGACTTTTGGACATTTTTTCACTCCATTTAGTGGAGAGTCCTACACATGGAGTTTCGCTCACGTTTGACATTATATGGATGCCACGCTCAGTTTTAACACTCGCTATTTATTTACAATATTCACACCGTTGAACCGAGAATTTATCATGTGTATTATTTTATTACCTCTTACTTATAAATAAACTTATTACTCATTCGAAACTGAACATTCCGAAGTCAAGAAATAAGACAGAGTGAGGAAGTTAGATGAGATATATTGCATATTGAGGTGGTGAGGCTGACCGTGACGTGGTCGTAGTCCTGGCCGAGCTCCTGCGAGCTGGCCACCAGCTCGCGCTCGGTGATCCACTGCTCCAGGTCGTCCACCTCGCGCGAGAGCTGGAACAGGCGCAGCGCCTCGTCCAGCTTGGCGCGCCGCTCGCCCGCCAGGTCCTTCAGCCCCGCGTACAGCTTGTCCACCTGCGACTGCTTCACCGATATCTGCTCGCTGCCAGAGCAAAAGGACACATATATAGATAAATAAGATTGGAGTGACATAAATAGGATAATATATACACGGTACATGTAGCAAAATAACATTTTATACAATTTTTGTCTGTCTGTCTGTCTGTTTGTTCCGGCTAATCTCTGAAACGGCTGGACCGATTTTGACGGCACTTTTACTGGCAGGTAGCTGATGTAATAAGGAGTAACTTAGGGTACCTTTATTTTAGAAATTATATTTATTTTAAATTCCACGAAAACTATTAAATAATCTAAACATTATCTTATTCTTATTTTAAGGTAAAAATAAAGACTTTAAACGCTTAAAATCTCAAAACACTAAATAGATTTAACTATTTAAGCTATTTACGTTATCTCCGATCTAAATATCAACACATACAGTAAAACATGACGATCATCAGTCCGTTACCTGAGCGGGTGCTCTTCGCTGGTCAGCTGACGCACCGTCTCGCCCAGCTGCCTGATGGTCTGGGCGTAGTCGTCCACCGCCTGCTCCAGGATCTCGTGCTTCTTCATCAGGTTCTGGGCGGAGATCTCGTCCTTGCCGCGGTCCTCCACCATCATGTACAACTCCTGCTCGCTCATCCACGCCTCCGCCTCGTTGGCGTCGAACAGGTACTGCTGAGCCTTCTCCCATTGCGACAGGTTATTTTTGCGATTTTCGATGGCATCTAAAACGATCGATCGACAATGTTAAATAGAAATTAATAGAACTCATATCTGAGGATATGTATAAGTGAGAGGATGAATGGGACATACCCAAGTATATTGACATAAATACGTTGGAACGTTTCTGAAGCAAAAAAAATGTATGGAGAGCAAAAGCATTCCCCCGTGGGAACAATTCGTAAGTTAGATGTATGTAATAAGTATAAATGATTGTTAACCGTCCACTTTATTGCGCGTTCTCACCTTTAAGTTCTCGCCATCTCGCGGTCAGTTCTTCAATCAGCCTCTTGAACTCGGGCGCGTCTTCGTGCTCCTCGTCAATCAGCTTCTGTCCGTTGGCAATGACAGTGAGGATCCTAGGCTCGTGGTTGTCCGTTTCGGTCTTCAGCGACTGGTTCTTCTTCTGGAGCATTTGAACGTTGAACAGCGAGTTACCGAAGTCGGAGTTCGTGGCCAGGGGCATCTTCTCGTGTATCCACAGCTTCTCGTCCTCGACGTCGCGACGGAATTGGAATGCCTCCTTCTTCTTGGCCAGGTGGCGCTGGCGCTCCAGCAGAGGCGCTTTGAGCTGCTCGAATCTCTGCTCCACAGTCTTCTTCTTCTCCTTGATCTCCTCCATTTTGTCCGGGACGGTCTTCTGCAGGTACTCGGCCTGGGTCTCCAGCTCAGTGACCTGCTTCGCCTTGACGGCCATCTGAGTCTCGATCATCTGTTGCTTCTGCATTAGAATGTTGACAGATGCCAGATCAGTGCCGGTGTCCGTGTTCTCGATTTGCTTCTCCAGCTCATTCATCCACGAGTCGATGTCGTCGCAGGTCTGGTGCAGGAGCACCTCGCGGTTCGCGTCGAACAGCCGCTCGCCCTTGTCCTTGGTGGTGGTCTGCAGGTTCTCGAATTGGTCCTGCAGCTCGTGCATCTTGGGCGAGATCACCTCTACGAACTCGGGTTTCTGCTTCATCAGCTCCTCGGCCGCGTTCTGGACGGCGAACAGGCGCTCCTTGTTCGCCGCGATCTCCGCCTCGAAGGCTTGGTGGCGGGTCCACTTGGAGTGGATGGTCTTCGCCGAGCGGTACGTGTCGTCTTGAGCGGTGAGATTCTTCTCCTGCACCCATTCACCGAGCTCGTCGCAGTCCTGCAGGAACTGGTGCAGTTGCAGTTGATCCTGCAGTTTCTCCATTTGCTGCAGGGCCTTCTCCCTGTTGGCGTTGCGTCTGGCCTCGATGTTCTCAGCCTTGCGTTGGATTTTGTCGGCATCGAAATGTCTCTCCTCGACCAAACGGTTGGCGAATTGCACCACCGAATTGATCTTATCGTCGTTGGCTTCCATTGTCGTGAGGAATGCCTCGTGTTCTTTAATCATGTTCTCGGCTTGCTCCAAGTTGGTAGGCGGCTCCGTCTTAGCTAGCCTAAAAATAAAATATTTTATATTTTATATTATATGTAGTATTTGCAGAGTAATAAAGTATAATGAAAATTAAAAATTAGAAAGTAGACGAAATCAAAATGTTGAACACTTTTATGTTTGTATGAGTAAACCTATTTTAAGAACAAACAATTTGAACTCAATTAAAATATTTTATTTATATCACGTAAGTGTTTACACCTCACTGGCAAACATATTGAAAAACGCACTTGATTGCACACTAGTCGATATTTAAGTCTACGGGGCACCAAAGGCCAGAGATATAGCCAGTAGTGGGAATATAAAGTGGGCACCACCAAAGGGCAGTGGCAGGCATCATTTGGCGCGTAAACCAACGCGATTGGTTTAACGAAAGCGGCCTTTGGTACTTTTTGTTCCATTCTCTGCGCATACCTGTGCTCCTGGTGCGCGAGCAGCACCTCCGCCTGGCGCGCGTCGCGCTGCAGCAGCTGCAGCTCGAGGCTCTGCGCGAGCAGCTGCTGCCGGTTCTCCCACATCTGCTGCAGCTCCGCCCAGCCCTCGCGCAGCGCCTTCAGACGCTCGCGCAGGAACATGTACTGCGGGTCGTCCTGGGTGCCCGGCTCCTGACGAAGGCGGATTTCACGAGATGCTTTTAAGCGTAAGTCACTTTCTTATTTTTTATGTGAGAAGGTGGACGAGATGCTTTGCGTAAAAAAAATTACTTTCTTCTATGTGGCAAAGGAATCGGCGGTTCATCTGATGTTACATGGTAACCGCCGCCTGTTGATATTTCCAACAGCCAAAGGGCGGCAAGATGCGTTGCCACCTTATAATAAAGTGGGCCCGCCTCACCTCACTCGCCAGGCGAATGCAGAAGTACAACACTTCCACTTCACGCCGTTCTTCTGTGAGGTTAAGGTAATTACCCGGAAGGACCTGTCCATTTGTGCAACAGCGAAGACTGTTGCGTGGCCTTACCACAGTTTCTATTATCACATTCTCTGATCTGTATAAATTTCAATTTACTCAAAAAAGGGATTTACTTAGCGAAAAGTTTATTCCTGTAGAAACTGATAGCAACTCACGGCAGTGATCTTCTCTCCATACTCCATCATCTTGGCGTATTCGTCCTTGTAGTTGTCGATCTCCTCCTTGATGGTCTGGTGCTGAGACAGTAGCTTCTCGGCCTCGGCCAAAGACGATGGGATGTCTGAAAATGATGTAGTAGTTAATTATGGAATATCATTTAAGGCATTCAGACAACAGTACCAAATAAACAAATAGACAATAATGCAAGGCCAAGACATGTCGATTAATAGTTAAAGTGCTACTTGACAAAGTTTATTGAATTTCAAGCAGAATTAATATTTAATAAATGTGAATTTCATATAATTAACAGTTCCAGCGGCTGGCTTACCTTCTGACGCAACATCGGTCTGGGTCTTAGTGAGCCACGCTTGGAAGTGGTCGACGGAGCGCAAGAAGCGATGTAAATCTCCAGCCTCCTCCAGTTTCGCGTCGCGTTCTTTGAGCTGATATGAAGAATAATAAAGTTTTAAAAATATTTAAAATTGTCCTTTATGACGAAGTTATTAAAATAATTCTAGATCGCATTATACACAGTTAGCTGTAGCACAAATGTAAATCAAAAATTTCACTGAAGGAAAAATTAATTCACAATCGTTTGTTATACTTGCAAATGGTTTGGGATTTTATACCCTCACATTTTGACCTTCAAGAGCGCAGCAGTAGCAAGAAACAGAAATTAATATGACAAGAAATACAATACAGGTACAACTTCCTGGACTACTCAATGGAAAGATGCATGTTCCAAATTCAATGTTTAGAAAAATGTTCCTATTTTTTTATGTGAAACGTTGACAAGCGACCAGGCGGTTCACCTGATGTTAAGTACCGCTGCCTATGGACATCTACACCTGACGGTTACAGATGCGTTGAAAACCTTTTGAAAATTGGTCTCCGCGAAAGCACTTGTCATACTTCCACTTTACGCCGGCCTTCTGCGAGGACGAGCCCTCCCATTCGTGCAACAGCCGAGGCTGCTGCGTGGCCCTACCACAGTAGGGCGATCCAATAGCATTACAGTGAAACTCTGTCCGTCGGACGGCGTACCATGTGCGTGAGCTGGTCCCAGTTGTCGTTGATGAGGGCGATGCGGTCGCGGATGAGCTGCGCCTCGTCGGGGTGCGAGTGCTCGATGGCGCTGGCCTCGCCCTCCAGCGACGCGATGCGCGCCTGGATGGCGGCCAGGTCGCGCTCCATGCCCGACAGCCGCCGCTGCAGCGTCATCACGCCTGTAGACACAAACGAGTACATCATCTAGTCACAAACTATAGCTGATATACATACTTTTCTTTTGTAAATAAATATATATATCACCGTGGTAGGGCCACGCAACAGCGTTCACTGTTGCACGAACGGGTAAGTACCACGACCTCACTGAAGACCGGCGTAAAGTTGAAGTGTAACACTTCTGCGTTTCGTCTGGTGAGTGAGATAGCCGGGGTCCACTTTATTTAAAGATGGCAATACATTTGCAACCCTACAGGTGTTGCAAATGTCCATGGGGGGCGGTTATCACTTAACATCAGGTGAAAGGCCAGCTCGTTTGCCACTTTATCAAATAAAAAAAAAGAAAAATACGCTTATTGAGTAAGTCATGTACAAATGCTTCTGTTCTGTGAGTGCATATATGCTGGTTGTGAAATTACTATTCTATATCACATGGAAATTAAATTTACCGTTGAGGTCCATCTCCAGGTTGTCCGTCTGCTGCAAGATGCGTTTCTTGTCCTCGATCCAGGACACGGTTTCGCGGCACTCGATGTGGAATGTCTGCACGCCCTGCGCCGCCTTCAGCTCGTCCTTCTTGGCCTCCGCCTGATCAAACAAATATCATAATCATGGTAAACATGATAATATTAATATTTTTTCTGAATTCACAGATTATTGTTCTTTATTATGTATTTCATTAAGATTTTATCATCACTAAAGTTGCTTCATGAATTAATATTACAGCATAAATGTAGAAATTAAATGGATTTTATATAAAATGAGCTAGTTACAAAGAATGACTTAGTTAATGAAATGTATCCCTTTTTCTTAGTCTTGGTACACTTCTGTTGCCTTATCATATGTATACAGTATAACGCCAGATGTTTTTTGGAAAAAGTGAAGTATTTTTTAACATTTTATAAATATGTTTTATAATATGTTTTACATTACCACCATACAAAATTATATTGCGTGATAAATTAACAATTTTTGGGATATTTTCTTCCTGATTCATGCCAAATTTCTTGATTTTTTTAAGGATTTATAATATATTGTTATTTGATATCCCTACAGAAAAAAAAGAGGATAAAGATATCAACAGTGGTCCTATAAGAGTCTGTAGTTGAGGCAAGCAGCGACATAAGTAAGATAAGATTATGTGGTAGTGACCTTTTCGCGCAGCGTGCTCCAAGCATGGTTGAGGCTGGCTTGACGCTCCTGGATCTTCGGAGCCTGAGGGTGCTCCACGTGGATGAGCTGACGTGCCAGCTGGTTCACGACGGCCACACGAGAGGCGTTAGCGTTCATTTCTTTGTCGAAGCCGTCGTATCTGACAAAAGAGTTGTTTTGAGTGGATAAGAAAAAAGTGAAGTGAAAATCTTTCTTATTCCTCCTCCCTAGGAGCATTGAACGTTTAACCCCTCCATGGTAATGTTAAATGTTTAATTAAGTAATTGAACTCCTACAAAACGGCTTGACCGAATTTCGTAAAATTTTGTGTGCATATCGGCTAAGATGGAGAATCGGACAACATCTATTTATCATCCCCCTAAATGTTAAGGATGGTCCACACCAAACATTTTTTCCACCCTATAAATAATTTATATGGCAAAATAACGTTTGCCTAGTCAGTTTGCAGTGTTAACGGTCTACCAACGTTGACACTGCAAACTGACTAGGCAACAGCCTCGGCTACGCAGCAGCCTCGGCTGTTGCACGAATGGGCAGGCTCGACCGGGTCAGACCACAACCTCACAGAAGACCAGCGTAAAGAGGAAGTATATTTTCGCGTTTCGTCTGGTGAGTGAGGTGGCCGGTGCCCAATTTTAAAAGGTTGTCAACGCATCTGGAACCCTCGAGTGTAGCTGATGTCCATGGGCGGCGGTATTCACTTAACATCAGGTGAACCGTCTGCTTGCTTGGGTACTTTTCACATAAAAAAAAGCTAGTAATATATAATGTGTATTGCGGTCCCGTACCTGTGCTTCATGATCTCCACGTCGTCGATGTCCGCGGGCGGCAGCATGGTGTCGAGCATGCGGTGCTTCTCTGCGATCCACTGGTCGGCCGCGTCCGCCTCGGCCAGCAGCTTGAAGAGCGAGAGCGCGTCGAGCAGCCGCTGCTTGCGCAGCCGCGCCAGCGCCGCCAGCTCGCCGTGGCGCGCGTCGATCGCCGCCAGCCGCGAGCTCACCTCCGCGCTGCTCGCGTCCTCGGGGCTCAGCTCGCTCGCCTGCAAACACCACACTTTTATATGAAAAGCGAGCAGGTGATTATCCTGATGTTCGCTCAAAGCAGGAGGACCTCGGTTATCTCGCCCACTAGGCCAGGTGAGCGAGGTGACCGATCCAGGTCAAACATTTTGGCTTCGCAGCAGTCGGTTAAAAATCTATATATTTTTAAAATGGCCGATAGTTATATCCCACAAGTAATCGTCTAAAGAACGTGGTAACCAAAAAAGGACAACGAACAGACAACAAGTATTGTAAATAAGCGAACCTGTTGTTTCAGCTGTTGTATTACGTTGGCGTAGTTCTTCAACTCGTCGGTGACGTCCTTGTGTTTCTTCAGCAGACTCTGCACTTGAGCCTCGTCCACACCAGTATCCTCCGACGACACCAACCTAAACAATTTAAAATAAATTCAGCATATTTCTTTATATTGTCAAACATTTGCTGAACAAGATAGTAGTTCCCTCGCAAAGTGCATTGCCAATCTTAAACAGGTTGAAATCTTCAGCAGTAAAACACTTTAGTTTATAGTTAATAAACTATGTAATAATGCATTGTTTTTACTTCTTAATAAGGCTAAATATTTTCAAAAAATTCATTTGCTGTTTATTTCTTTATATCGTGTTTTATTATTCTTTTAAAGTCGCTTTGTCTACATTACATTTGTTGATTGAGGTAAGCACACACTCAGTGAAGGTTGACTTAGCAGCTGCATTTCGGCAGTGTCTTAGATGTCCATACCACATTTAGATAAAAAAAAAGAACAAATAATTACCTGAGCGTGTCCAACATCCAGTTGTCAATGTCATCCGCATCTGCGAACAGTTGGTGGTATCTGACCGCCGCGTCCAATCGGTTCTTCCTCAGTGACACGACGTCCAGAAGGTGGTTCCATTGTGACAGGATATCGCGAAGACGATCCTAAGTAACAAAAATATACAATTAAATAAAGGAAAATATACAAAGAGTAAAAAATGATTTGTTTTATAAATTTATTGCTAATATTTGAACTGAACAGAATTAGATTGATTATAGGAAACAAACTTAAAAAATATGACCTGAATGGCGTAATGGGTATTGTGCCTGCCTTCTGCGTCAGTCATGTGTCCTAAAAGATTTATTTATTTACTAATTAAGGCCCCAAATCGATTATTACCCTAACCCTCTGTATAGAGGCCTTTGCCCAGCAGTGTGACTTGCACAGGCTGTTAATTTACTTTATTCGCTTTACTTTAGTCACACTACGGAGGTGGTCCTTGCCTGTATGCGGTCGGCGCCGAAGTGGCCCTGCGAGATGAGCTCGTCTCCGACGGCGGCCACGCTCATCAGCTGCGGCTCGTGCGCCTGCACGTCGGCCTGCAGCGCCTTGTGCTTCGAGATCAGCAGGTACACTGCGAAGGGATAAGGATTGGAATTTTAAAACTTCTATGGTGCTAATCTCTGCACTCGGATGAAACATTAAAAGGTTTTCGCGTTATATAGATAAAACGCGTTGAGATTTCATCAGTGTGGTATTCAGCTATTTAGCTTGGTGGTTAAAGCGTCTGGGCGCGATTCCGCAAAACGGGGATAGGACTTTTTCTAAACAAATTTTAATATTCATTTGGTAACAAAGCAAAGTGCATATTTGACAATTATCACGTTAATCTAAAACTCAACATTATTATAACGTAACGAATATTGCCAATTAATAAAAAAGCATTAAAAGACCAAAGGATATTATTGAGCAATCATAGAAATGAAATGTATGTGCTTACCGGTAGTAAGATCGTGACCGATGTCATCAACAGATACGATCTGCTCCTTCTCCTTGATCCAGTTCTCCTCGTCAGCCATGTCCCAATAGAACTGCCACAGTTTGCGGCTGTCTTCAAGACGCTTCCTGTACGTAAAGGAAAACGACTATAAGCATCAATTTCAAGTTTGCTGTAAAGAAAGCACATTGTTCCAGATGCAGGTAGGTTTTTTGCGCATATAATTTTTAACTCCATCTATGTTTGGAACTTCAATTTCAAGTCGGGTTGTTTTAGTCTACCGAATTAAAAGAGAGCAAAACCTTCTTTTATTGTTAAAAGTAATTTTAACAAGTTAAAAGAAATCCTTGCCTGCGCTCAACCGCTAGGTGCACAAGCTCGGCGTAGGCGTTCTCGAGCTGCTGAATGCGATCCACGGTGATGGCCGGATCGCAAGGGCGGTAGCCACCTTCCTCCTGTTCGAGGAACCTCTGCGACTGCCCCACAACCACCTGGGAAAAGAGTGAATGTTATGATCATAATTACAACACCAGTAGATTGTGTGACATGCCATATAATCATTCAAAGTTTAAAAATCTACTTAAAAGGTTAGGTCATTTTCTTAAAAGTGCAAATAAAAAACTAAAAGAGAATTTGTTATTGAATGAAAAGTCTTGAAGTAAGATATAAGAGTATAGAGAATATGAGAGAAGAAACTTGTCAACGTATTCACGTTTTTTACTAACCTTAACGCGTTCGCCGAGGACGTTGATGTCAGCCTCGACAAGAGCGTGCTTCTGCAGCAAATCTTCCACGCCCATCAAATGTTTGCCGTAGTCGTCCGTCAGCAGGCGCATCTTGATCTCTTCCATGGAATCCAAGATGTAGAGCATCTCCTGCAATTAGAGATTCCCGAGTGAGAAATGTTTAATAAGGAACAAAATATTTTTAAATGAAAAGCGTTGTGAATTTTTAATAGGAATTTTTGTGTATTTATTATACACATTTTTTGTTTCATTTTTGCTCAGGACGTTTCATGGACCCATACCTAAAACATAAACGCTAAATGTTTTGTTCAGATCCAGAGACATCCTTTCTGATTAAATGCATATTTAAACTAATGCATGTATAACCATCATAGGTTTTATTTTATTTCTGTTAATTATTTAATCTTGTCATGTTGAATACACTGCAGAACAGTCTTGAAGTACAGTCGTAAATACGGTTGCTGTTTATTTTTAAGGATTGATTTATAATATTACGTAATTTCTTCGCTACATGGTATACACGTAGAACTAGCAGGCTGACATAATATGGGCGCTTGTTAGTTTTGTACCGCCTGCCATAATATCGTTCGAATAACAAGCCTGAGCTATGAATTTAGGCAAAGCAAAAAATCCCGTGTTGTCTCACCTGGAAGTTCTGCTGCAGCTGTAAAGAGAGCTCGAGGCGAGCCCGTCTTGCGCGCAGCAGCTCTAGAAGGTAAGCCCACAGCCGAAGAACATTGTCTCGGCGGGCGCATACTCGCTCCATGTCGTGGTACCTACATAATTCCAACAAAAAGTATGGGTTAAGAAAATACAATATATAAATAATTTGCAATATTAAGAAAAGTAAAACAACTTCTTGCAGTTGCGTAGCTACGCATCTGTGGTTTTCTTTCACACGAAAGAAAAATATTATATGTTTATACACTATTTAAGGAATGATTAAAGAACTAACTTTATAATATAGGTGTAATTTAAATATAAAGGAATTGCTGAAAAACTAACATGTAACTAATATATAATAGCTTTCTTCTTATATTCAATAACAATTTGACTAATGTGATGGTTTTATTTCCACGTAACACATTTATAATCCCCACTGACAAGTATTTCTTAAATGTATATTTTCTATTAACAATCTTCTCGAATGTTCCATTAAGAACGTTAAGAAAATGCGGTAAAAGCGATCAGCGCCGCTTTTTGGCCACCACACAAGGTCGGAAACTTTGTAGGTGTCCTTTAAACCTTGAAAAGGTTAAAAAGACCACCACCTCTCGGCCTGCAGCTCGGAGCAGACGGCGACGACGGCCTGCACGCGCTCCTCGTAGGCGAAGATGTCGGTCTCGATGGCCTCGTGCTTCTTGGCCGCCGCCTCCACGGCCGCCAGGTCGAACCCGAAGTTGTCCTGGCTCACCAGCCGCTGGTTCTCCGACAGCCACGTCTCGCGCATCTGCGCCTTGCGGTTGAACCTGCGACGGACGTTAAGCATCATCAAGGGTGTGAGATTGACTCTTATAAAAAAACCTATCAAGAAAGACTAACTATAAAAGATGTGTCGAATATTCTACAATAGAATCAGTAGTCGTACCGAGAACGACCTGTATATACGAGTTGAATGTATTCCAGAACATTGTCGATTACCTGGCCGCGAGCTGCTCCAGCTTCTCCTGGCGGATGAGCTCCTCGCGCAGGGCGAGCTCGCGCTCGTGCTCCGCCTTCTCGAGGCGCTCCCAGGCGCGGTTGATGTCGTGGATCATGCGGCCCTCGCGCGGCGTGTACGGCCGCTGGTTGGCGGCGCGCATCCGCGACTGCAGCGTGAACAGCAGCACCTCCAGGTTGCCCTTCTCCACGAACCTGAGTGCCAAGCGGGCGGGTCACCACTTGCGCGACGGCGTGTACGCGGAACAAGGCGGACGATTTGTATCGTGTTGGGGGGTGAGAAGTAAGGATGCATTCGTTTGCCTGCGTTTCCGAGCTCGATAAACGTCCGTCGATTATTACGCGCAAATCGGCTGTTCATATATTAGGACAAAAGAGAAACAAACAATTTAAAAAAAAGTTATTTTACATGATGATTTCAAACTAATTTTGTCGTTTAAAAGAAATGTATATTTTAACCCACTTTATTTATGTTATTCTAGTATGCTGATTAATGTTATCATTTTATATTCATGCCAATATTTAGCAACAGTCAACGTCATTGCTTTTTGTACACAAGTTTTCGGCACATGCATTACATACATGTGACGAGATAATGCATCTTACTTTGGCGGTTTCTCCACGGTGCGGTAGTTGGCGAACTGTATGAGCTGTTGTCGCACTCCCTCCAACGAGTTGGCAAACGTCCTGTCGCCCAGCGCTTCGATAGTCCTTTCGATCCATTGTAACAGATCGCTGAAATAAAAAGTAAATTTATAATTGAAATACACTTTTCACATTATTTTTCGTATGTTTAGTGCTAGTCTACATTCCAGATGAAACCTTTTTTTTTTTTTTTATATGCGAAAAGTTGTCAAACGAGCAGACGGTTCACCTGATGTTAAGTGAATACCGCCGCCCATGGACATCTGCTACACTCGAGGGTTACAGATGCGTTGACAACCTTTTGAAAATTGGGCTCCGGCTACCTCACTCACCAGACGAAACGCGAAAGTATTTGTCATACTTCCACTTTACGCCGGTCTTCTGTGAGGTCGTGGTACTTACCCGGACGGGCCTGCCCATTCGTGCAACAGCCGAGGCTGCTGCGTGGCCCTACCACCGTAATGAAACCTTATACTTTGAAATGAGTTTATTATATTCATTGACTAAAAACTTTCACGCCGCCAGATATATATACATATATATATATATATATATATATATATATATATACATATATTTATTTATACAATTTTATATATATACAAGAATTGCTCGTGTTTTTGTGGTCCAGACACTAAGCTGCACATAATTACACCATAGCTCACCTGGTAAGCGACTCGTATTCCATCATCATCTTCTCGTTCTCCATCGCGATTCCGACGACCTTGCCGATACGCTTGCCCTGAACGGTCTCCTGCTTCAGCTTGCTGAAGTAGTGGTAGTAGGTCACCACATAAGTGATGATCGACTTCTCGTCCGGATGGTCGACGGCAATATCTATGTTGGACAGATTAAAAATTTCTTAGTACTTTGACACATTTTAAATCGAGCTGATTCGTATTTGTTGATTTCACAGCATTATTTTCGCTTTCACTCGTCATATATGTGCAATACAATATCAATCTTTCGATAAGTATTTAAGGCTTGCTTAATTTGACTTTAATGTTATAAATGTAATTTAACAGGCAGTGTAACATGTATAATTATTACATGCATACTTTTGTTTACCAAGGCAGTATTATCTTCACGCTGGCAATAACTCAACTGTCCGTTATACTTCTTTTAAAAGATGTATTGCCCGGTAGCACCATTACAGCGTTTTAAATCCTAGCTTCTTTGATCACCAGCAAAGGAAGTATTGTCCATAGATTTTAGCAGTTATATCAATCCTCATCATCCATCTGGCCTTATCCCACTCAGGTGCGGTCGGCAGATTGTTTAAATCGTGGTTTCAGTGACTTTGGCAGGCATTTTTTCTAACGACCGGCAGCCTGCCTGACGTCAAAACCGCTTGGGTACAAACACCCAGATCCGAAACAATTATCTGTAGGTACCACAAATACTTGTCCCGTTTGGGAATCGAACCCACGACACCCGGCGTCGAAACCAATAGCTTAATTCAAAGAATTTATTTAAATTAAGCTAGCTTCATTTAAATAAATTCTTAATTTCTTTTTTTGATAGATTTTTAAATTCCCGACGTTTCGAACACTTTCCAGCGTTCATCGTCAAGGGAACAAATCTTTCCAGCATTCATTGGCAATCTAATTAAACGCGATAAAATCCGTATAATGTTTCATTACACAGCGCTATCGTAGTTACATTACTATCATCAAGCTTAAGTACCAGGAGATCATAGCGAGTAGTGTACCTTCGGCGTCGAGCAGCTTCGTGAGGCCCAGTTTCTCCTCGGCGACGTTGAACGCGTTGTTCAGGTTATGTATGGGGTTGGCGCGGTGCAGCCGCTCGAACTGCACCAGGTCGGGCCGGTGCTTGTGGATGATCGCGTTGAAGGCCAGTCCGTCGCGCCACGACGTGGTGAAGTTGCGCACGTTCACGTTGTTGTAGCCGGCCGTCTTCATCTGGCACCAGAGCAGCAGCGCGTCCTTCGCGGACTTCGTCTCCTTGTTGTCTGTCTCCTCGATCGTGATGTCCTGGATCTGCGGGCGGAGTTTAACACGACGATTAGTCAATTGCTGCATTAGCGGTTACGGTGAGGCCCAGCCGTGTGCGTGAGGCGGTTGAACCGAGTGAAAATTGAACAACGGTAAGAGGCAGTGGAGCGATTCGCAAGAAAATTTCAATAAGTTGACAAGTATTGTTAAATAATTTGGGTCCACCCAAATACTTATGAATATTCCAAGATCAACAATCCATATTGCTCAACGTATCAACAGATAGATTTAGTTACTGACAATACGTATTTGGCTTTAGATCTATAATACTTAGGGCAAAATTCTATCTCCAGTAACCAAATCTGTAGATCAGTAGATAGAATATTGAAATGCCTTCGGTGGCACAGTTGCTAGTTATGATATTGCTTCCGGCTAAGTCTTTGGTTCTATCCCCACACGGGACAAGTATTTGGGTGATCCACAAGACAATTGTACCGGATTTAAGTGTTTTGTACGCGTGAGGTTAGTGTGTATAAAATTTCCTTATGTCACAAGATAAATGCAATGAGATAAATAATCACTATATATAAAAAAAAATAATTAAACCATGTCTTTTTTCAAATAAAAGTAAGGGTTTTAAAATGACAATGTTTTAAATAAAAAAAAAGTTTCTTTTTTTCAATGAGAAGCCAGTTACCTGGAAACGGAGGATTATGGTCCAGATGAGACCGAGGCTGAGGCGTGGGTTGCCGTCCACGATGTCATGGGAACCCATGTTCTCCAGATGCACTCGCTGCTCCCTCAGGAACTGCAGCGCCTTGTCAACATTCTCCAGGCAGTGGATACGCATCTTGCCTTTGGTCGGCCTTGGCTGTGGGACGGAAAGCTCTCTTAAGACCCCTTCTACACGCAAAGTTAATAATAATTTATTAACTTAATTAAAATAAAATCGTTGGGCGTGTGAAATTTATATCAAGTCAACCGCTAAATCTAAGTGGTAAATGGCGTACATATTTACCCAGATGACGCGCGCCCACCGATTTTTTTTTGTCTGATCAATGCCGTAAATTGATGAAGATAGTGATGTGATGACTAATATTTAAGACCTACCGAATTATATTTTAGCTTTAAGTACATTTTCTACATCATTTTCAATAAAACCGTTTAACTTAAAAATTTTTTTTACTATTTCTTTATTTAATAATAAAATTTTAGTAATAATTTTTTAATACTATTAATCTCACGGTGAAGCGGAAAACATATCCATCAATAAAAGTCGTATATGAAAACATTTTGATGAATGATTTAGTCTACCGTACGACAAATGATTCATTCGAATAATCAGGATAAGATTTCTTTATATAAGAAGCGAACAAAAATCTATGTCACTCGTTTGCTTTGCATTTCTGGAAATGAGTCTCAAAACCCGGTCTTGCCTCCTAAGCCATGTAGGGAAAGTCGCATGCAGTTTTGAAGACGTGGGCGGTTGGGCCTTTAGGGACAATGCAAGTCGAATTCTTATCCTCGTTGCGTTCCCAGGCTTAATTGTTCATAAAAGTTGTCCGGTTGCCATCTCAGAACTCTTAAAATTCGTTTGAGATGCTAATTGAATTTTAAAACAATCTGTGATGATAATTTGAGTTTAAGATAAATCACACCAGGTATCATCAGCTAGTAATCGCCTAAGTAACAACATTCATTTGGCAATGTTTGATCGGTTGGCTAAGCAGTTCAGATATTTATGAAAAATATAATTCTCCCCCCTACCAACTATACTGCCCTCTTCTTTTCTTGGTTAGCTTTATATTTCTCAGTTACATACAATCGCATAATTCGCACTAAAATTTATCAGTGTTTTCTAACCACAGCTATTTACGTTAAAATATTTGAACTTTTTTACTGATTAATTCATTTTCATTTTTATGTTTTTCTTGTTAGTGTCATCTCGCATAATATTTTGTCCATACAACATAGTCCATCACAGCGGGTCTGTTGTCCTTCCATGATGGCCTTGAATGTTTATTTATCACGACTGGCTGACTTAATATAACGGCTCAGTAAAAAGCTACCAAATTTTGCCTTTAAGATTATTTTTACTTGTACAATATTCTAATAACGAAAAAGATAACGGCGACTAGTCTATAAGCGAGGTAATCCCTGGTAACAAGTCAGTAAGGGCGGACCCAAAATGAACACCAATCTCTATCACTACATAGTATACGAGTAAAACAAAGTCATCCCGCTGTCGGTCTGTCCCTATATATGCTTATATTTTTAAAACTACGAAACGGATCTTGATGCGGTTTTATTTTACTATATATGAGTGATTCAAGAAGATGTATATGTATGATACATTGCACCCGAGCGAAGCCGGGGCGCGTCGCTAGTAACTAATATAATATAAACCGTATGTAGGGGACAAACACTTGTAAGGTAGTCGGACATATCATATATATCATACAAACCAAAGGCCATATCATACAATTCAAGGATTGCATATATCCGACTACCGTGTGTAGTTAATACTATGTTGCGACATGCTGCGAATATGATTCAAGCATAGCCGAGTAAACTAAAAGACTGCGAAAAAGAATATTTAGGGTCGCCACTCACCAGTCTCTCGCCGGAGAGCACCTCCAGCAGCCTGATGAGCATCTTGCCATCGCGCATGTCCACGTAAAGGTCGCCAATGCGGCACCCGACGCGAACCAAGTGGGAGTTCACCCATTTCTGGAAGGTCTTCTTCTGCACGTTCTCTCGTTCGTCTGGTGAGGAAATAGATGGAAATTAATTCGTCGCACACATCCCTTGCGCGGTACTATTATATCATTAAACATTTCACAACACATTTATATATATATATATATATATATATATACACAAGTTATTATTAGCCTTACATTAAACCTGCTTTCGGCGATTGATATATTTCCTTCGAAATTGATATAGAGGATAAAACAAATTATTTTATATACGGGCAACATATAACATGCAAATTGCTGCTATGCCAGCTACCGATTAAAAACCGTTACAATTATGTTTATTGACTGATTAATAGTGATAGGAATGCTGGAGATTGACTGTTAGAAAACCTGCACAATAAACCCGTCAATATTTGAGTTACGAGTATTACTAACCACTTTAAATCAGTTAGCGACAAGATAAAATATGATAAATTCGAATAGAGACGACTATAATTAAAAGCAATAAAATATAACACAATCCCATTTGCCATCGACGTTCTAGGAAAAATCGAATCAAACGCAGTCAGCGACAACAGAAAGACATAATTTCACAATCAGTCTATAAATAAAAAAAAGACTATTCAAATAAGGAACTTCACATCAAAACACCGAGGTGGCGGTGACTGACAGAGTCTCTATAGCCAGTCACCGCGACCTAGCGGGAGAAAGAAACAAAACAACCAATCCGGCCGCGAGGGGACCCCGTAAGCGTATAGAAGAAGGCAATGATAACACAGTAACCGCCAGTGGGGCCGCCCGCGAAGTGGCGACCATATCGGCGGCTTCGGCCACAGCCGTCCGCGCTCCACCCCGTCCGCCCTGGGCCGCTGCATCGTCGATACTCCGCGGGCCGGAACGCCGCGCCGGCATCGAGAAACGATACGGGCAACCCGAGCCGCGGGTAGGATTTCAAGCGAGACGACGCTCGCAACTGCGAGACGGCCCCTAGGGACCCTTCACTTCGGCCGTGCGAAGCGATGATCACTCACACGACGAGACAAGGCGCCGAAAGCCTCGGAGACAACCCAAAGCGTCAAATCGCCGAACAACGCATTTCAGTTCCCTGGGTATGCGCAAAACGAGGAAAAACCGGTGAACGACGACACACAACCGCGCCTATTATCACAACACACCGCACAATATAGCAACGAATACTAACAGATGCACATGCACAAACCTCTAAGCTCCGACACGACTTTGTCATAGTAAACTTCTAGACCGGGCACCTCGATATCAACACCCCTCTTTATGAGGTCGTAACACTCCGTCGATGTCATATCACCAGCGCCGCGAGACTGACGCTCGGCTGCGAGGCGAAAGAACGGGAAGAATTAGAGCGACTAAATCCAACCGCCCGCTGGACAAGGATATTCGATACGTACGCTCCAGATGTCAACAACTTTAGGAACGGCTCTGATCGATTCGAGCCGCAGTGCAATTGGGATGACAAAATTATACTAAAATGAACTGATCCGCACAATGTAATGAAACCGAACGAAACGTCAAAATATAATATGTCAAAATTTCTCACGAACATAACGCCGACGGCAGACACGAAGATGTGTAACGACAAACACGAGAGAATACTAGAGTACTATCTGATAAGTGCTAAACAGATAAAAATTTCAGAGTCCGATAAATAGATAAACGGTCAAAACTGGCACACCTGTTGTAATTTATAAATAATAATTTCTTATATTAATTCGAATCAACATCCATAATAGAGTTTTATTTTAATAAAATAGAATAAATATCAATGTTTCACATCCCTGTATTTCGATGGGAAAACGGAAATTACGGTAGCGTTATTGATAAAGACGAGTCAGTTCGCCATTGTTATTAATATAAATGTAATAAAGTTATATTATTACCAGGACAAAAATAAGTAGAATGAAATAAATATTTCGAACGTGATTAAAAATTATTTTTTTAATTTTATAAGATTTAATGGACTTATTGTATATTAGTGGATCTTATTATAGGTTGATTTATTGCATCTGACTAGTGCCGCTACGTTGAGCACCGCTGTAAATGTGGACTCCTCGTCGAAAACGGCAGAACCGTATTATTTCTCCGATTCGATCGTGGCCAATCGGTACCAAAGCGGTACATTCACGGTCGATCAAACGGAAAAAAGTTAACAATGAATCTTATACGTTGTTATTATTTTTTTATGGAACTGGAGACGCTTCTGTATTTTCAGTACCAGTAAGTTTACAATCAAAGTAGCTTTGAAATATATATTTATATAATGCAAATTAGGTGCTGCTTTAATTATAAATATTTCAGCCAGTTTACAAAGCCTACTGTAACCGTAGGTGCTACAAAAATATTAATTATCTTGCTCATTTATTGTCTTGTAATAATAGTATTCATTATAATTATATTTTTTTTAGTGTTTTTTCTTTACTTTTACACCTGCTTATTTCATCTCTGCATCACCTAGGTCCTAGGTCCTAGCAGGTAGGCATTAAGTCTTGCAATGCTTATGCATGGATTCCAGCCATCCTATCATAAGTGGTAATGCTTTTAATTTAGTATGTTCGAGCAACCTTTTTTCAAATTCTGGTACCTGAAGGAGGACGTTCTAAACTGCAATCATTAATGTGTATTTAGTACTAGTTTAACACGTGCTGGGCGGTGAAGGAAAACATCGCGAGGAAACCTACATGTTTTCGCAATAATAAAACAAAAAATCATAGTATGAAGATGTTTGAAGTCTGCCACATCCCTAATCTTATGTTCATTGGACATTGTTAGGCATGAGTGTGTCAAAAGCAAATAAACGAAACTTGTTGTTAATACAATACGATAATTATTTCAAATACTGTGATTAACAATATTAAATTATTAATAACAGCATTGGAAACAATGGCTCATATTTATTTTCGCCCAATAACAAAATATAGGTCTAAAATTACTTTGACAGTTATTTACTTGCAAAAATATGCCTAGAATGTTCTTCTAAATTACTCAGTCCATAAAGCGATATATGTTGATATATGATGTTTCAATAATAAATCGCAAGGTATATACATATACACGATTATACAAAATATAATCGTGTATATACAAAAAATATTCTTAAAATTTAAAAAATACAAAAAACGTTTGAAATCAATGATCAATCACACATTGCCCACTTTATAGCCAGGGCAGCTCTATCTGGGGCTTAACAAAAATTACAGATCTAATTGATTTACTCAAGGTTCCATCATCATGACTTTCAAGCATTTTATAATTACATATCTTAAAAAATATGGAATCTTTAAGGATGGGCTAGGAAATACATTGGACTTTTATAGTTTAGTTTATAGTTAGTACTGTTGAAGCGAATGTACGACTATTTACAGCGCCGCCTGTCGGCAATGGTACAACAACTTGCCCAGCCGGATGTTGAATGCATATCTCCATACACATTATATTATTTCTCAATGGTGTTGCTTACCGGTACGCCATAATTCTTCATCAAATTCAACGATTCAAAAATTTTAAATCGTTGAATAAAACTAAATTTAAAAAATTAATATGATAACCATTTTGACAGCTTATTTAAATGAAAGATGTAGTGTAAGTAAAGTAAAGTCAATGTCTTATATTGCCCGTGCTGAAATTTCGCACGTCTCAACCGGCAACATGTAATATTCACCTGCTAGCGCCTTGATGCGCGATCGTTCGTAGAGCCTCGATGAGGAGTTGCCGCCGTCGTACTCGAATTCGTCTATTATCTCCTGCCCGTGGCCGATGGAGGGGTCCCATCGGGACACCGAGATGTCGGTCGTCATCGCGACCTACTGTCGCCTCACCGCGCCACGCTCAATGCTCTGCGAAAAGGATAGTTGAGAAATAACTATCGTAATATAGTAATATAAAAACATATAAAAAAAATCCTCTGTACAGAGGAGGCCTTTGCCCAGTAAGACATGTATAGTAATTGTTACGTCTAATTGCCGAGATAATCGAGAGCCGTGATAGCTCAGTGTCCGGGCGCTCGCCTTTAATTCAATATATACTCGAGCAACCTGAGTTCGGTCCCCGGTGCCAGCACCAATGAAATTGTCAATTTTAAGTGCTGAATTATCACGTGCTCAGCGGTGAAGGAAAACATCGTGAGGAAACCTGCATATTTTCGAAATAATAACAAAAAATGTGTTTCGAAAATATGTGAAGTCCGCCAATCCGCAGTGGGGCCGCGTGGTGAACTATGCCCTGATACCCTCTGTACAGAGGAGGCCTTTGCCCAGCAGTGGGACATGTATAGGCTGTTACTTTACTTTTTTTACGTCTAATTGATAGATAGATCATGTATCAGTTAACTTTCTTTTCCGTGTTGATTAAAAAAGGCTACCTTAAAGCGTGCCGGTAGTTAATTTACTGCATTTAGTACAATGTTTAAAGCCTGCCAACGGCGCGAGCATCCAGCCTCATGTCAAGTGTCGTGACGTTTTACCTCGATGACCCGTAGGTAGCATAAATGTTGTCCCGAGTTCGTGATGTGAGTATATTTTACATTGTGTTACACAATTAGCTTTACATAAAATGACATTTATATACGTATCTAAAATATCAATATATATACCATTAAAAGTGAATGTATTAATCTATCCTAGAGTACAATCTCGCAAGCAATGACGCACACTTTGCACAAACCTTTAGTAGATATTATGAATTTAATATGAGTAACACCTTAGCACATTATCTTAGATATACTAATCTAAAGTAATAAAAATAAAAAGAAAATGTACTGGGTGAAAATCGAACCAATAAACTGGGTGCTGTAACATAACGTCCGAATTACGAAAATATCAATACAAGACATATCGACATTATCTTCCAAAACTTTCACTCGGGGTGAATTTTATCACAATTACACGTGCCCACTGAAACGTATGGTAATAATTTGACCTAAAACAACCGATTCACCTTGAAGTCAGCGGCGTCGAATAAACTTATGGACGGACCGGTTAACTATATTATGCAAACAGCGAGTTCTACTGCATACGGGTCCTGGCGACACTCGAAAATCCAAATGCAATTCGCCGCTCGTTCGTTATTTATTCGAGATGACGTCACGCGACGATAAGATAAGATACGTTAGTACACTTTAAAATGTCCGCGCCCATATTGATTTTCTTTATACACATTACAAAATAACAAATCTCAGCAATTGCAACAGGTTTTATTACAGCACGTTTAAGTCTACCTTCTACGAACAGTTACTACATATAGACATAATTTCAAACAAGCACAACTAATGACAGTCATGAGGATAATATTCTTCAACATCTTTATCTTGTCGCACCGTTCTTATCGTGGGCAATGTAATTTGGTTGGCGTAACTATTGGATGGAAATTATCGCTACGTGTTTCCAGACACGACGTGTTAATTGTATTTGTATATGGTTATGGTAACAATGGGTTTAATATAGTCCACATAAAAAATGCTTAGACGGCACGCGTACTCAGATTCAACACACCCCTTACAAACCACGTAAGAATATTATATAGATACGTTTCTCTGCAGGCTCTATGTCCCATGAAGCTTTAGCTAAAAATTAAAAACAAAGGATTAGACTGCAAACGTCTGTCTAGACTTTCAAAACGGATACGAAAGTGCTATCGATTAGCATCGCATTCGCAACGGCAGTGAAATCAATTAGACTACGTTCAACAATTGTTACGGAACCCAATGAAGCGGGTCTGCGACGTCCCTTAGACGTATTAGCACCGCTACGTGCGAACAATACAATGGCCGTCGTCAGAATCGAAATGCGTCTCAGGCTACGGAACCGAGCCGTGACTCGCAACCAATGCTCGCAATGATTTGTTTTGTGATTGAGAATCAATGTCGAATAAACAGTTATACGCGAAGTGTGCGAATTTTGCACGATGAGAGAAGGGTATGGCATTAGGTTCGAGACGTGATCTCACGCAACAAACTCGGTAAATGTCAAGCCTAGCCAATGGGTTTGTTTTCAACAGATGTATGTAGAAGTTATGAGTAAAGTATGGATAGAAACGTAGATGTATAAAATTTTAAATGAACATGTAATCGAGAACTAGTTTTGTTCCATTATTTCCCAAGTAAGAACAGTCAAGACAGCAAAACTTTTCTTTTCTTCAAGTAAATTTTTAATAAAGAATAAAAGATCCTCGATGAAAGAAACTGATATCATTAAATGTAAGTAATATTTCAGAAAGTATTTCGATTAAGATTAAATTATTTCAAAACTAAATAATGGACATAAATAAGCCCGATTTGTAGAGAAAAACAAATATTATATAGAGGTCAATTTGCTGTTAACTTACGAGTCGTAACGCTCTATGGATACATACATATATTATATAAATAGATGAACACTTTATGGTACCGGCCGGCAACGGGAAGACCTTGCCCACGTTGTTTATTGTACGAGAAGGTCGACGTCGACTGAACAATAAATAGCAGACCGACGCTATGGGCTCATTTCTCACATCGCTATGCTTGGAAATCTCCATCGTACTGATAGCAAGTGTAGATGTTATCAGTTAAATTGTCTCATAAGTACACCAGATTGAAGCTAATGGATTGAATGTAATGGATTAATCGTGATGAGTTCAAAGAGCCCAAAGGCAACTTGTCACAGTTAGATAGAAGCCTAACAATATATATAATGTGTCCAATGAAAAATATTATCTACCATGCAAACAGGTGAAAATTTTAAAATACACAGCTAAAATTTTATTCATAAATAAATTGTAAACATGAAAGTAAATTAAGGTAAGAATTTTATTGTTAAAGCAATGTATGTAGTGAAGCAAATACACAGCACGACGTTTAGACATTAATCAGTGTAAATTTCATAATTAAAGTTAAACGCAGTCTTCGCTGTTACACGAATGGGTATGTCGTTCCGGGGAAGTACCACGAAATTATAGAAGACCGGTGTGAAGTGGAACATTTATACTTCTGCGTTTCGTCTGGTGAGATCATTTTTTTCTGGTTCCCCCCCCCCCCCCCTCCCTTCCTGGGCACCAAGCGAGGTATGGGGTCCATTTTATTAAAAGGTGGCAACGCCACGTCCATGGGTGGCACTTAAAGTTAAAAACTTCATTGGTGCCGGCGCCGAGTATATTGTCAGCTATCACGGCTCTTCACTTACTCGTAATATAATATAATATATTCCTCGCGATGTAACACTTCAATAAAGATTGACTTCAACACGACCAAATCTAAAAGCGACACCGTCAAAGCGAAACCATTACATCCGTACCGCTTTACGATACATTTACGTTTATAACTCCATTCGGATGGATCAATCGCGTGTCGACGCAAGCACTGGGCTTCGTGCCTAGCGAGGCATGCGCACTAGGCCGACCTACATATGCTGTCGAGTACGACGGAATCGCACCACGGGCAATGTCCGCCCGCCGTTCGCACTATTGGCCTTTAATTCTCATATCGTCCGTAGTTCGAAATAAACTATCGCACCTTTGGGCCCGTCTCTACAGTTTTGTTACAGAGCAACTAATATAATCATAGCAAACGACTTTAACAATCAAGACGCCATACGGACAAAGTACACAAGAATCAAATGAGAGTTACTAAAGCGAATTGACTAACAATAGAAATAATGTAATATATGCAACTCAAAAATAGAATTACCATTAATTTTATCACTCGATGTACCAAGTCTAAGATCAGAGTTTTTTTTTTAATGAATTTTAATGGTTTTTAAACTTGTTGTTTCAAATATAATCATTGAAGAACATCGCGTAGTCATAACACCATGAACATTCATATAAAGCTCAAACAATAGGTTCGCGTCAAGTTTTTGCGGAGCGAGTAGCTCAGATTCGAAACAATGTAATGAAACCACTTTATCTTGTGTGAAATCAACCCAGTTAGAACTGAAACAAAAACTAAACCGCAATAATTATAATTTTATTCACCATCACATCCTAAATTGCGTTTATTATTAACCACGATGTTTGAATTTTATTTAATTGCGCGCGTTAAATCATGTTTGCCCAAGTTATTATTATTTTTTTCTTTATTTTCTATTATGTTTGCTTGATTTGATAATACTCATGACCAATTAAACTAAAGTATTGGCCAATTAAACAAGAATTTTTGATTGCACCATATCTAACATGTTAAGAAAATAACATCATCTTATGGTTTCCTCCAAAATAGTGTCACCGCGTATAAATTAAATAGATTTTTTTTATGGGAAAAGGAGGCAAACAATCATGCGGGCCGCGATCATGATGGTAAGTGATCACCGCCGCCCATGGACATTTGCAACATCGGTTGAGTCGCAATTGCGTTGCCGGCCTTTAAGGTAGGAATAGGCTCTCTTCTTGAGCATGAGATTGCAGTAACTGATGCACAGTTGCCATGGTATTGGCTTCAGCGCCGGGAGACAAATATTTGCGCAACGGATCGCACAGATAACTGTCTGGATGTCGGGCCCACGTGAAATATCATGTATTTAAAACGCCCTTACAACAAAAGATAATGTTATCCTACAGAGAATACAATTTTTATTGTAAAAATAAAAAAAAATAACCAAAGTAGTCGTAATACTTAATGATAATGTTGCTGTTACAAAACACAAATTAGCTCGACCGTACGGGAGATAACACAACCCGTCAGAAATGTTACATAACGTCATTGGTATGTTACTTAATCAGCGCTCGTATCTAAAGAGCATTGTAAATGTTTTTTCTCTACCTTTTTTATTCACTTCTCTACATAAATAATAGGTATATGATATTCCATTGTCACGAACTGCTTTTTGTTATGTTACAGTATTTGAAATATCATTTATGTAAATAATCTTAGCTGCTACAAGCTCGGAACCAATAGGTGTGTTACCACAATTAAGTATTTGTTAGATATAATTTAATAAGTAAATATTTACATCGTGTCTGCCAGTTTAGAATATCATTATGAGGCACTTTGCTAGTGGATATAAATACATACACATAGTTATTCCTTTACATACTAATACTAAACATATGAAGGAAATTTCAAATGTTACAAATAAAATAGCAAAGTTGGCCTTAATACATTTAAAGGGCGCTTTTCAAAATGAAACCAACGGATGGTAAAATAGATGACTTCATAGGTTAGTAGGTCCTTGTGCTAATGTTTGTTAAAAAGCAAGAATACTATAAAGCCAAACAATAATGTATTATATAATAATATATAATAGTTTCTGCGAAATAGACATTAAAAATAATTATCATGATATTTGATATACTACCATTTTATTATTACACTCACTTTTATTATCACGGCCGTGAACATTTGATGATGATATTAATCGTTAAGCATAGCAATGCGTCGTTATTTTTGAGTATTTTTTAGCTTTTTTATACGTCAGAAATATAGACACCTCCGCAGCTTTTAGAAAAGAAATAAATTTCGTGTTTGTGTAACGAAATAAATTTATTCTATTTTCTAGAATAATAGACATCGATCGATGAAGCTTTCCACGTATTTTATAGTGTTTAGAGCATTTTGAAATTCTAATTGTGGAAACACAGAATGTCAACAATACAAACTAAAATTTATACATAAAAATAGAATACATGTTATATTTTTAAATGTATGCCAAAGCTATTATATCTGCATTTCCAATTGCGTTACCTTCTGTTTTAAGTCAGTCAATAAGTTATATAATCAAGTCTATTTTAAATCAAACAAATATATATATATATATAGACTTTTAAGACTTACTACACCCACTTTAAGATGTAAAACACTTATATAAACCTTTGATATAAAATACGGCATCAAAGTGCTTGTAGTAAGAATCGAAAGAGGCGGCCGTGTTGAGGAGGCAGGCGGCGGGGTCGATGACCTGCGGCAACCAGACATGGCGTCGTCGATGCCATGGGCAGCCGTTAAACCACCACGTTTTAACACCGTGGATATAATATTTACCATCAAAAACTATTATTGAAAATATATGTAAACAAAACGGTAAAGTATTGAATACAAAGTTCATAAACAGAACTGTGTCAGATCACATCAAAATATATAACTATTTAATTTTATTTTTCTAACCGCAATATAATGTTCTTTATTGATGACTAGTAAATTTCTGATATGTAACATTTCCATTTTCTCTCCATAATTATTACTATAAGCTTCTATAACGTTCGTTGTAGTACAATATTCGACTCCACAAAATAGTAAACGTATCATTTGAACGACAAAAATGTCGTTTTTATGTTGCGTACAACAATAACACATTTGTGTGTTACACAAAGGCGTTCCTATTCGTCGATTTTTTTGATAATTAACTATCAACTTGACCTTGAAACTCTTGTACAAGGAGATTTTTTGAGAAGCCCAAATTGTGCCAAAAGGTGCCAAACACGGGAGGTTCAAACTCGGTAGTATAATCGTTTATTGAAATAAAAGACATTTTTTTTTCAAAAAAAAATGTCATAAAAAGCAGAACGTGTTGAAAATGCAGTAGTCATTCATAAATATCTAAATTTTACTGTGCACGAACTTGTGTGCGTTTTAGTCATGAATGATCGCGCGTAAAATTAAAGATTTTCGTATAAATCACGCACTATTTGAGATAAGTTCTAATGAATGTAATTAATTACTTACGAGTGATATTAAATATTTATTATTTTTATATAACATTATTTACGTCTTGAATTTAATAAAAAACAATAGATACACTTACGCTCGGTTTCTGAAACACTGATCATCGTAGATGTCAACTAATCAGCTGTCAAGTTGTCTGTATTAGTTGACATCTACGTTGATCAGTGTTTCAGAAACCGGGCGTTAGAAAACCACCCTGTATAAATAGTTCCATTGAGTATGCATACAAACATTTTATACTGTTACATATTCCCATATCGTATCGAGCATTTTTAAATTTTAAATATATATTTTCAATGAGAGAGAAACGACTAAAAAACTCGTGAGATGAGAAGTTTTTATTTTGTTTGTTGTTCGAGCTCTTTTTTTAAGATTATTTTAAATGGCGTTATTCGCTTTAACTGTGGTAGGGCAAAGCGGCAGATTCAGCTGTAGCGTGTATGGCCAGACTCTTATTCTGTCAAAGCCGCCGGGCTTACAGCAAACTACACGTCACAAAAAAAGTGTATGACCAGGCTCGTCGTTTTCGCATTAAAAAATAATAAGCTACTTAACACCAAGCTATACCTTTTAAGGTATACGCGTTGTGACCGGTCGTCTAAGCAAGGCACGCGATGCGGTCGAGCCGCTCAGGCTTGGCGCCGGACATCCGGACACCGGTGCAGGTGGCTAACGCGTCCCCCCCGTCAAAGTGACAACCGTCGAAACTTTCGAAAAGGAAGGAAACCGTTTCACCGAAAAAGAAACTCGCCAAGTTTTCGACACGGTTTTGCGAAGACGTGCAAAATGAAATTGCAAATCTTTGCAAAAACGTGAGTGATACCTCGAATTGACAGTGGTGGATCAGACTAATCTAGGTTAATTTTTGATCAAAATATACCAATTTTATTGACACGAACCACGCTAACTGAACGATAAATAATATAATTGTAATAATTTATTGTCATCACCAATGTATTAATACAGTACAATTATAGTAACAACTATACCGCTTATCTCACTACTCCACAGAAAGTAAACTCCACTGAAAAAACACACCACTTAATTAAAAATTAAACAATTAATGCTGAAACCATTGTTTCCTAAAACTTTAATGATGTTACATGAAATAAATGAAATCTCTCCATTAACTTTTCCATACGCGAAAACAACTGAAGAGAAATGCGGGTCTTGCGGGTACAACGTGGGACCTCTAATTATATTTATGTAGAAGATAGATTAATAAAATTGTAGCTATAAATAAAGCATGTTTGTCACTGTCGCTATTCTAGTTATATATTTGTCACTGTCGCCATCTAGTTATAAGTGCAGGGAACGACTACGTCGCCCACGGCTTTACCGAAGCATGGAGACTGGTAGACCATAAAGAGATCAAGACCCTTTACGAGATTGGTCTCTTTTCATATCATAGCGGTAACGAAACTCCAATATTTGCATGTAACGACAACCGGACACTCGACCACATTTAACAAAACGCATTAACGCATTACATTAGTACCTATAAAAACACTGACTCATTTAGTGTGAGCTTTAAAATCATGTATATAGTGTGTGGTATAAAATAAATATTAAGACTAACAAATTATCTCTACAAAATAAGACATTGGCTAAATTCGCATTGTTTAGTTTGCCGATAACTTAAATGGTCAACTCTGATAAAGATGCAGTAGCTTAAGATGAAGCTTTTGTTTCCTGCCAAACTATGTGTAAATAGAACAATTTGTTCGTAATATTTTTCAATCCCATGCTTGTAAGTAAGCTTAGCGGATATGAGCGTGTTTTTCTTCGGTTATATTATGAAGTGAAACCGGTTTGAACAATTATTTCAGAAATATTTATAAACGTTTCGAACAATTAATGTGGGCACATTCATTCAATTGTCAACAATAGAAAAGAATGTTGCTTACTTCTACATTCCTTCAAAAGTTAAACATAACTTTTAACTTTACAAATACTTATTTAAGACCCCTGCCTAAAATAAGATATGAAGTTGATAAGTTAGTTAACAAGAGTTAGTGTCTAATAAGAAATAGATTTATAATGATTTAGAAATTAAATTGAATGCTTGTTATAATGGCCGGTTTCAATATTCTATCCACAGATAGATTTGGCTACTGGAGATAGAATTTTTGCTGAGTTTTATATGCTCAAAGATTATAAAACTGTACCCATCTGTCAAACAAATCCATTTATCACTACGACGAATCAACCTCTATAAATATGCAAGCACAAATCCATTGGCCTCGGTGATTTCAAAAATTGCAGACTATAATAATTCTCGATTTCACAGTACCGATAGTTTAGTATTACACCAGGCGCGCCGGTCGACGTCACTACGCGGTAACATCAGTATATAAACAACTGCGTTATGTAAAATGCCATAGGAGCACCGTTATGCGAGTGCCTGATAGGGCAGACGCCGGCCTGGTACGCCGCGGGGCATGTCCAGTCTTCGCCTAACCATTTATCCGTCGGTGTGCGCTGGCGACTTTCACTTCGAAAATGAAATTTTTCATGCTCTCGTAACAAAAAACGACGAGTTGCGAGCTTTCTGATCAACGATTGGATTCGTAGTCTTTTTACTCCGTTATAAACACTATTGATAACGGACAAATTGCCCATTTAGCGTTCATAAGTCACAAATAAGCGTAAATAATGTATGATTAAGACAGATATGTATTACACGAAACGTAAAGCTGCTACCTCCATTTGTTTCAATGTATTCTGTGATCTGTGATGTTCCGCGACCTTTTCAAGTCAAATTTTTGCCAACACACGAAAATTTTAAAGGCCCAAAAGTCTAAAGAAAGCACTCGACGCGTCCCGTACGGCCCACGGGCCCACAGTTAACCGCGCGGCGTGAGCAACTCATAATTATGCGCGCGGCGCGCTCCTCATTGAGAGCGGCAGGAAACAATGCGATTTTAATCACCGCCCCACTCGCCAGGTGCTGCTGGCTTTATTGTGTTGCCGATAGGGTCTATTTTGGTGCGTGGTCGAATAACTGTAATGACTGCGCGGACGTAGTTATTCACGGTACGTTACGGTGCGCCCGCCAACCGTCGACCAACGCGCCGTTGCGTTTTCAACAGAGCTTTTGTTTGTTTTTGTAATCGGACCGCGGGATGCTTGCCTGGCTCGTTCTCCGTTGCGCGTTTGTATCGTAGTTATTAACGTATTTCTAAAAACGGCGGGCCATTTTTTTTTTTTCGAGTAATCAAGCAGGACGCTTTTGAAATTTGGCGAAGATGGCTCGCACAAATGTGCGTGTGTGTCTGTGTGTGTATTCGCATGATCTGGGAAATGTTTCATTCAAGAGCATGACGCGCGATGTGAAAATAAACATTGGCCGTTATCGAGAGAGAAATTCGGGCGATTTACGCTACAGCGCTTTCAGTATACGTTATATATCGCTCTCATCATAAAACCCTTGAATAATAGCGTTTACCATCAAAAAAATAAATCTATTTACCATCAAATCGGATGTTTGTCAATCACTGTATATTAATATGTTTTATAATAAAGTGACTGCTCTAAATTCTCCGTTGCGTATAATCAAGGATCAACTTCAGCTGACACAATGACATCAGCAGAAGATGCTTAGTACGGTATACCGCCCTTCATATGCGGGAAACCTAAGTAACGCCAACATAGCCATAATACATCATATAGGTATTCCGTACACATATAAATATATACACGCAAAGCCAAGCAACGCTCGATCCGATGCATTCCTCTCGTCGTGATTATGAACGCAAATTATTCTCACACGAACGCTCCAGACGCGTGAGGAGAGTGAATCTTATAAATAAAGCTATGTCGACGTCTGCGCCGATTAAATTTTCACATGCAAAATGGTACACTTTCCAGTTCTCTAAAATGAAGGAGTCCAATTGTTCTATTGGTACCATTTACCACTGAAATTACGTATTAGACTTTTCCCAACTCTTATATGAAAGGTTATGAAAATTTATAATACATATGACGTCAGGAGCCGATTGGTAGTAAACCTGACTCTTGCGCCAGAGGGCGGGGGTTCGATCACCACTACTGGAAAAATATTGTGTGAACATAGTTTCCAGTGGTTAAGTGTTTATATATGTATTTATTTACAAAAGCAAAGTATGACCCATAGTACAAGCGTTGCTTAGTTTGAGACTAGAGAACGTTGTGTATAAATGAGTTCTAAAATATTTATTATTATTACATAAGACTTTATATTATTAAATCGTAGCTTATCAAAGAAACGAAGAACCACAATGATTCCTAATGAAGTCTTATCTCGATGCGAGCAGAACATTAAAGTTTAAAAAAAAAAAGCTGAGTAATTACATCTGTATCTATTACAAACTGTCTATCATTCACAACGGCTGTATTCAATTAATACTACTGCTGAGTTAGTGAGGTATCCGTCCAGCGATCGAATACTTCCAGCTTCCGACGAGTGTTGACATCATGGCCGCAGATATTTTTAGCCTCCTCAGCTCAGCAGAAGTGGACTCTGGACCAAGTAGCGTTTTCGCTGATACAAAATCACTCGCGCCGTTTGATGTTGCGACTGCGAAGAGCCTCTTTGCTGTATCCGTTGCACGAATATTAGTTATAGAAAGCTGTTGTCGTTATTACAGAGATAAAAGATGTGTCTGAATAAGAAGAATATAGGTCTCCGTGTGTGTGTAAATACACACACATTTATATTGCTGTATGTATATTCACATCATAAATTAGCAAAGTTCGAAACCACTATGCGAAGTTCGTGAAATCTACAAAGATTCACTTTCTATCCATCCCGTTCAGACAAAAGAAATAAGCATTTCGTTAAAAATAAAAACATTTATCTCAGTTATCTTCTAACGGTCGAATGACTCACGAGGCCTATTGATTCATCGATATGAAAAGCGCCGTTTGAAATTATCTGTTTCTTTTCCTTGATGACTTTCATTTTATTTTCGTCACTCGCAAAGACGACGAATAAAGTAAATGTTTTCATATAATAAAATCTTATAAATAATGTATGATGACGCCGTCCATTAACAATTTGTTTAAATGAAAGGTAGCGAACTGAAAAAACATTATTGTTTGAAATAAAATACCTTTCATTCATAAATTCTCATTCAAACAATAACAACAAATATAAACATTCAATGGCCGATGACTGAACTGAGCGAAAATTGGACACAACTAATTTTATGTATTTGTAAAACATTATGTAATTAAATTTTATCTTTCTTCGCTTCTTCTCTTTGCAAAACTTAAACCATGCCATGCAAATCTGAAATATGTTATTTGTATATGGAAAATATTTTTGAAAAAGAATACAAATCTTCCGTTTACACATTGACCTATAAGTTTCCGACTACTGTAAAGTGAGGAAAGAATGGAGACAAAACCTCGCGTGGTCGAACGCGTTAGGCCTAAAAATCGTAACGCAACTTTGACGTGAAGCGGGTACCATTGGAACGGTGGGTAGGCACGGGCGGACGGACCTAACAGGTACTTCCCATGCCGGTGCGCGGACGAATCCATTAACCCAAATTTAGAACCGCGCCCGCGCCGCAACGCGCGCGAGCTGGACGTCCTTAAACTGTTTCCCGCCCCACTCAGTCATCAGGTCATTACCTATAGGCCGTTTGAGGGGAAACAGTACTACGTGGATCCGACCAGATATGGTACAATATCGTGGCCAAGTTGATAAGACCTCTTACACATATCCAAATACAAAATAGTATACGCAAATGAGATCACCATTATTATCGAACGAATACAACAACACCTTGATAAATGACTGTAGCCCGGGTTAACTATGTTGATACTACGACGTACACAAATCACAACCTCAGTCCTGTGTTCGTCGTTGCGTAGTGCGTTCTAAACTGAATAGATTAAACGCGTTGTAATTTTTAATAAGCTTTTAATCAGGTCGAACATATACGACTGCATGACCGCTAGCCATTACAACAATACATGGTCAAAAACAATTAATATGAATTGAATGCGTATTTACAAATGGGAATTCGAGAGGCATACATATGTTTGTACATTAAATCGAAAAGCTTATTGAAGAACAAATACGATTGACACTTTCAACAACATTAACAAGGTAGACATTAGCGAAGCCTAAGTAAGCAGAAGCCAGCGTCGGTATTGATCGATTAGCGTGTCTGTTGCCATCGGGGCGTCCGGCAACCTTTGTCAACGTACTCCGCGCCTCGCCGTAATAATGTTTTACAACACTAGCGCACGGTTTCTCTTGTATCTTGTATTAACTGATGTTTTTGCTTTCAGTCCCGAGACTATTAAAGCTTCATCTGACGCAGAACCGGTGGGCTAGCCAGAACCCACGGGTTTGGGCCCTCCGCTGTGGGTAGGGCCGCGCATGTGATCATGCGTGCGTTTAATTACGACATGTCATCTAAGGGCCATCGAAGTTGCGGTGCGGACCGAGACCCCGATGGCCGTCGACTGTGCAATTAGCTAATCGGTGGCTGGGGGCGGTTAGAACCGCCCTGGAACGCGGGTGTACCTTGTGTACGCGTTGTGTTGGTCTCGCCGTACTCGGAGGCGAGGGCGAACTATTGTGTTTGTTGTTACACTAGCTGTGGGTGTAGTGTTATACGGCGTGACCCCCGGCGGTGGGTCCGGCGTATCTAAGTCGCACGGTTTCTGAAACACTGATCATCATAGAAGTCAACTAATCAGCTGTCAAATGGATTTTCAAATGTTATTTGAGTTGCCATAAGGATTCTTATACTCTTTATAATTCTTATACTCTTTATATTGATGAAATGGTAAAGGCCTCCTCTGTAAAGAAGGTATCATGACATAGTCCACCACGCGATTGCGTATTGGCCGACTTCAGATATTTTCTAAACATTTATTATTATTATTATTTCGAAAATATGCAGGTTTCCTCACGATGTTTTCCTTCAAAGCCGAGTACGCGATAATAAGTGATAATAAGCGGAACGGAAAGTTGACTAATAAAAGCAAAAAAAAATTTTTAACTGACGCTACTGGGGTTTCATTCCATAGAACTCGGCCGTAATCGAATATCCCCTTCACCCTAACAATAACGATGCTAATAAAGTCCCCAGACGTGGTCCCCCCCACTTGTACCACCCCACCACCGTAGCCCGCGTTAGTAAGGCCACGTGTTGTAAAAGTTGTACATAAACAATTGGATAGCAACGTGACGCTACGCAGAAACAATGCATGTCCGGTTACCGCAAGTTCAAAGGGGCGTATCGGTAAACAAAAACGGATCGCATTTAGCGTTTACCGAGAACCGGCTAATGCGGCGACACAGGTGTGATATGCGAGTGACGGAAATGCATGCACGATGATTACATCAGCATCATACATAAATAGACATGACGACCCACTTCTCTCTGTCATTATTTGTGGATATGTTCTGCTACATCGCTTAAAAGTAAACTTGTCCTTTTTTCTTCAATTTCTTTGACGTGTCATAAAATATTAAATACGTAATATATGTATCATGATAGCTCATCACTGATAGTTCAGCATCAACAAATCGTGATAGCTCAGTCTGCGGCTTCTCGATGCGAAGCCCAATTTTCAAAAGGCTATCAACGAATCTGGAAACCTCGGGTGTAGCTGATGTCCATGGGCGGCGGTATTCACCTAACATCAAGCGAACTTTCTGCTCGCTTGGCAACTTTTCACATAAAAAAAACCACACAAGACCAGACTTTAATGGTAGCGATGGCGTCATCGCATTAATAGCGACCATTTAAATTGTGCCTTCGAGGCAGCCTTGTGACATTGGTAAACAGATTAACTGAACACTTGCCATCCGTCCCATATTAACAGGATTCCCACCCACCCGCGAGGATGTCAGGGTTGTCACTAAACCTGTTTACGGGGCATCAGACGTATTCATTGTAAATAGGGATGTTCATCTTGCTATTTATTAGCTATATTTTTTGTCATCCTACAATATTGAGAATGTTGACGATTTTTCCAAAATAGTTCTAAATCTAATGTACGTTGGGAACACGGATTTCATTTTTAATATCCTCTAAGCTACCAACCCTAGGCGTTCCATTTCCAACGACCGGACGCCAGTCGAACGCGTCTATAATTGCCAGGAAATTTATTTCGGTGGATGATTTTCACGAATGTATAGGCGATGCTATTTTTAGGGGTCGGCGCGTTCGTACATTGTACTCGGCGCTGGGAATTCACGAAACGAGGCCGTCGAAGCCCCGTCACTATGTTTATGCCGGCGCTAATGGTACGTACGTGACGTCATCGCGATTACACGCACCCGTTTTCGAATCGGAATCATCTCGATAGTTATTTCTTTTATTTACGCAAAAACAAAGCCTTGACCATAAAAGCTTTAAAGCATTCACGACGCGGGGTAATAGAACGAACAATTAATGCAATAAGCGTCCTTTCTCTTTTATTATACCCCATTAACTCATTACATAATTAACAATAGATTTCCTCGTTTGAATAATCGGAAGTAAGCCATTACTTTTTAGTGGTGGCACTTTTTTATCTAATAAATATTATTCATACAATGTACGTATCCTGTTCGTTAAGTCAAATTGAAATTGCCAAAATTAAGGGCACATCCGTCCCTTGAAAGAAACGAAGCGTCCAATTTTCCAATGAATGTTGTCAGCCTTACAAATAGAGTGACACTCATAATTCCACCGTGGCAATGCCAGCCTGATGAGACGAGTCAATGGGCGAACGCGTGGGCGGCGCCACTGAACTTTGCTGAGGATAACAGCAATTTGTTGCCAACCTGTGTATGTACTATGTACTATTCGCGCCGAAACCATGGAGGTCGAATGAAATAGCGTTTTAATTTAAGATCCTATTATTTATAATTATGTTTTTCCGTGTAAGAAGATTGCACGCGATCTCGCGGTAGAACTTATGTTAAGTGATGACCGCCGCTCACGGACATCTGCAACGCCCGGAGGTTGCAGATGCGTTGCCACCGTTTTAATTAAGTTGGACCCGGTTACCTCACTCACCAGACGACACGCACGAAGTATAACACTTCCACTTTTATCCATTACAACTGCTAAGACTGACTCTATCACAGTAAGGTTGTACCCACCTTTAACACTTATTTATTCGATTACATGGCTGGAAACTTCTGACTCACATTTTCTCCGAGTCAATTTGTTTGATAAAGAGTTTGACAACATTGTAAAGTTTGTGAACATTGTAACATCTTTATATTGTCTCTTGCTTTGCTTGCTTTGATGAAGCTTCCGTTCGATGAACGTTAATAGTCTCGGGACTGAAAGCGTTAACATCAGTTAATACAAGTTATATTGTCTCTAATTAATCTCAAAATGTCTTCAGAATATGTTTGAGCTTGTGATTAATTAACCTTCAAAATACTTCTAGGTTAGAGATAAGAAGTAATAAACTAACTATGTATTACGTAAGATGGCTTGAAAAATGTTAAAAAAAGTTACCACAGCGTTGTTTACTTTTTAAATGTAGAACTTAAGACTACCTACAACAAAACTATTATGACTACTTGTTTTACCGACAGTACCTACTCCCAAAGCGATTCTGGCCTATTGTAAATGTAATTCGCAAATTCAATGAGCACTGACGCAAACAATCCGTATAGGTTCTGTAGCACGTGCCATAAATTTATTATTCCAAATGGAACTCTATACTGTGTGCTTGTGTTGAATAAATTGCTATAACATAGCGAATAAGAATCAACTTTTAGATCAATCGGAAATTTTAAAAAGAAATGACGATATCATTCGTCTTGACACTTCCTTTTGAGATACTGAGTGTATACCGCAATTGGTGTGACTTGTACGTTGAGTAGAAACATCGATTACGACTTACCAACCCAATGTGCGGTTGGTTTGGTAGTTGGTGTGCTTTAAATGTTCAATCGTTTAGAAGCGCCGATTAAAACTATCACAGACTGTGTTAACACAGACCATAGATTTGGGACTCCGCATAGCATCGTGCGATTATAGTCTGTGGTATGACATAAGCCGGTGACGTCACCGGGCGTCGGCTGCCCGCGAAGGCCGCACTCGCCCCACCGGTCTCGACGCTACACTCCACGGCTCACACCGTCGCTGTCCACTGTATTTTACCGTAGCATTACATTTACACACTTCGACCTCACATCGTGCCGTTTACATATAGCATCATAATAATATAATCTTTTTCCCTCTTCACTTTGCAACGGATTTGAATGTATTTCTAATGGAGACAGCTCAAACATAAACTGAACGCCGACGATGCATTATCGCAAACACAATAAGAAAACTCATCTCGAATGAAACGACGAGGTTAAATTTGAATATGCAATAAAACAATTTCTTACAAAACATATTTTAAAAACCGTCAATATTTGTTATACAACAACATGTAACAGTTTTAACGGGAGCAAAACTTTCCAATTTTCAAGGTCGATTAAAATTACGAGCCCTGCGACCGCTAATGAGAAAGAAATAAGTCCTTGAATTGGAATTACGAAATCAACGCAAACGAAGTACGTATATACAATGTGCATACATTGAAGGTTGACGGCGGACGGAACAATTGTGAAGCCGGCAATAACATCGCTGTTACTCGCAGACATGGATGGTTGTTTCGAACGATTGCATAATAGTCCTAAAATTCATCGCAAATGAAAATACTTGATCCAGATTACTATTGTAAGAGTTTTGCCATCTTTTCACTGCGGGCGTCAATAAAATAATAATTGTTATTCCAGAATAATATCAAAACATTAATTTATATCCTTCGTCGCAGTTTATGAAAGGCGGATCGCACATAGAGATATCAATTATCACTAATCCAGATGTTATTTAACAGGCATACGGAGTCAAATTTAACTGTGCAAATTGAATGCTACTTGTGTCCTTAATTGAATTATTTCGACTTCTCGAGAGATATTTTCCAGGTTATTTTACATTCCGTTTCTCGCAAACTCTTTCATTATAGACCACCTAGTCCAATCCAACTTTACGATACCCAAACACAACTTATCCACGAGATAATTCGTAAAGTCCAATCGCAGGATGGAAACAACATCGCTATTACTCATATACTATGCTAAAAAGCTGGCATCAAGCATAGACACTGGAAAATGGAATCGATAAATAAGCGCTCTTATCACGATATGGACAAGGCCCAGATTGCACCGCAGCGGCCACGCCCGCTGCAGCTTGGGGCAATGACGCGATCCACTTATTTGGGTCAATACAACCGAGGGCCATAAAAATTATAAAACGACCAACTCTAGTCGCTTCGTATTGTTCTAACTAATGGCTTCCTTAATCGCGAACACAAATAATAGTTTAATCTAAATTAATCATTCGTCGTTTTGTTAGAATACTACGGCGTGAGATGAGAATTTGTACTTGGACCACATTTCTGTTCGATAAAAAATAAAAAAATAGAATATATTTGGCTTGGGATTCGAAGAATCCACCCAGTTAATGTATAACAAGGAAACTTACTTCTTTGAATAATACAAATAGAATATCCAATATAAACCAAGTGTTATAAATCCCAGAGTTCCCACAGTACCTACAAGCGAACACCATTTGGTAACTTGAGGTTGAAAACATTTGAAGGTAAATTAGCGATTCAGAAAACTAAATAAATACCACAAAAACAAAAAGTACCTGCGGCTGCAGCGACGAAATCAATGGTGCAATTGTAATAAATCGAACTCGGCGTATCCATTGCTTCACAGAATAATTTTCCTACTCGACAAATATGACAGCGTAGTTGTTGAAATGCTGTCATTTCAACCATTCTAAGAAGCCACGTGCGCCATTCCGTTGGGAGGTGGAACATCTAAGAACGGAACTAGGAAAGTAGAAAACAGTCTCTTTCTAAGCGGAACAGTTCAATATTCATTAAGCATCGACGGATTGGACTCGCACGAGATATGCCGCTCGTATGAAAATTCGTGACACCACGTTTTGTGCTCTTATTTTAACATAAAAGGTGTGTGATTTTAGAGATGGCAGTCGTAGGTTCAAACCCGATTAGTATTGGTCTTTTGAATTTCTCACATGCAAATATTACGCGTTGGTATTAAGTGAGCTGGGCGTTGGTTACGTTGGTCGCATTAGCTTTAGACTTTAAAAGCTGCAGTCAACTACTTATTAGGGGTCCTGTGTGCTGGTACAGAAAGCAAAGAAACAAAGTAAAAGTCAATTTTTCTTTGTTTCTTTGCCACTGCTGGGTAAAGGCTTGTGCGAAGAATAGCAGACTTCTAAGTGGTAATACAAAATTAACATAATCATTGCCATTACACTATTTTATTTCTTTCCTGCCGTCAAATTTTTAATTTTTTGGTAACGCTTGGTCCATTAAAAATACAATAACCATTCACGTCATTCTTAACAGTAATTTAAATTATTTTCTCCACAGTCAATGTCCACACCATATGCAATCTATTAATTACAGACATCGTGTCTGTTGTGCACATGTCGCGTAACCAAAGAAACCAGATCTCACTATCACTTATTATCTTGAGGGCAAAAAGCGACTAATAACATTCCCATAATTCTAGATAGATCTAGTTAAACAGCTTGTCGTCATGCGTTGATAGCACTATTACATATTTCATTTGGTGAATACTGTCGTATGACCAAATGTCATATATGAAAAAAAAAAATTAAAGAAACCGCTATTGTCGATACGGATCCCATTGTTACTACGGTGGATCTCCTACCACAAGATTTGCCAACGGCGATGAATACAGAAAGAGAGGTACAATATTTATGCGTCGATCTCACTCAAGCGTGGATGTACTCGATGCATGTAATCAGCAGTCCGGCGCATTCAATCACGAGAGCAATTTCCCGGTGGTTGGATAGCAATTTGCAACCTTTAAATATGGCGTTCCGTTAGACCCTCTACTACGAGTGTTACTACGTTTCATTTTATGAATGAGACTATAACGGGTAATGCGCGATGTGAATGAACGCTATTGAGTTTTTCCAAACGTCTTCAATTAATCGTTGGCTTATAATAAGTAATTCACCTTTGCCTTAATTTATATATTCACTGTTGAACAAAAGTACTTAAACTGCAAGAGGTTAAGTTGTAATTGAAACTAAGAACATTTTAAATGCGTAGTTTATCCTGCGTTCAAACAACAATAAATATAATCCGCCTCGAAGAATATAAAACAGATTTAATACGCAGTTTTGTAAATCTGAACTACGATGTAATTTAACGATTCAATTTTGCCAAAAAAAACGAAGACTTTAAGGGACGAAAAGATGACCATTTTCGTTTTTATGATATTGAATATTTAAATTCAGTTCCAAGGCCTTTTTTACATTTTCTTTTGCAGGCGGCTCACCTTTTTATATTTGAGCAACTATCCTCGTCGCAGAAACCTTCAACTTTTGTAGTATCATATGCATATTATCTGCTTGAGTAAATAGTAAAAGTAAAGTAACAGCCTATAAATGTCCCACTGCTGGGCAGAGGCCTTCTCTGTAAAGAGGGTATCATGGCGTAGTCCACCACCAACCTCGCTGCGAATTGGCGGACTTCACATATATATAGAAAAAAAAATTGTTATTATTTCCAAAATATGCAGGCAGCACGTGATAAGTAAATAACAAATACTTATTCAATCACTACACAGTATAAAACAAAGTCGTCCCGCTGTTGTCTGTCCCTGTGTATGCTTAGATGTTAAAAGTACGCAATAGATCTTGATGCGGTTTTTTACTACATAGAGAGAGGTTTATAATACATTTATTATATTAATATTTATAATACATTTATTATTATAATACATTGCACCCATGCGAAGCCGGGGCGGGTCGCTAGTTATATTATAAAAAAATATTTTCTGAGAACGGTCTGAAACATTACAGTGTCATATTTCGTTTATACGCGGCTTTTGTCGAGGGAAATCCAATCTGTTCCCTTCTGTCGATTGGCAACAACCCGGTCACTAGAATAGGGACAAGGCGAGCTCATTCGGACTTTCTCCGACCGAAGTACAAGTTATTTCATTGGAAGCATAGAAGTACTCGACGTCTCAGACGTATGGCTTATGAATTATTCAACATGCATTGTGAACACGAGCTGTAACGACGGCGCTCGTCCATTTTATCTCCCTTCGCTCAACTACGACAGTACTAAGTTAAACCCTTCGTTTTGTTTATTTCGAATATTACAGTTAACGTTGCGCCGTAATACTAGTATTATTAATTTCCATCTGAGTCATGGACAGCTTAAGCGGCCACGTCTTTATGCAAGACGAATTAGGCAATACAAGGATGATGGTTTCGCATCTTGTAAGTTTTTTTTATACTAACTTATTGAAGTGTATATCTGTCTCGATGAGCATAATGAGCATGAAAACTGCTCTACGAATACTAGTCGGACTCGCGTAAGAAGGTTACCATTATCTGTAAAACCTACAAAAAAACTCATGTCTGTTGTCTGGGAGCCTCAGTTACATATTTTTTATTGTTTTTTTTTTTAGTATTTGTAAGAACAACATACTTAAATACATGAATAGTGGCAACAGAAAATCCTCATCTGTGTAAATTTCAACTGTCTAAGTATTACGGCTCATGGGATATAGTCTGGTGACAGACGGACAGACAGACAGCGGAGTCTTAGTAACAGAGACAGTTTCACCTTTTTTTAAAAAAAAACATTGCCCTCACTTGAGGATAACATTATCCTGTGTTGCAAGGGCGTTTTACATACATAAATTTCACGTGGACAAACACCCAAATGCGATACAACTATCTGTGGGTCACACAAATAGTTGTCGCGTGAACGAATCCAACCCACGACCCCTGACGCCGAAGCCAATGCCTTGACGACTGCGCCACGGAGTCACCTTTGGGTACGGAAACAAAAAATTGGAATAATAACTTGAAATGTTTTCATTACTAGATTCTGTCTAATATCATTACTTGCTCCACGGAGACAAGTCGCGAGCATACTCTAGTTCTTTATAAAACCTGAGTTTGACGAGACGTCTACCTTCATAGTCGTATTAGTTTGTAAATGAAATTATCTCCATCTTTCTTTTAGTCGGATTTCACAAGAACGCAGGAAGTTTTTGTAAATGCAGAGAGTTCAGATGTGACCAATGAGTACGTACAGTGTTACGTTATGCAGTTAACGAAGTTACTTTGTACAGACGGTTAAAGCGACTGGACCGGTTTTTGAGCCGCTTTGAATAAACATTAAATTGAATCTGTATAAGAGATATTTATATAAAGTTTGAGGGTATTCAAGAAAATGTTATCGTTAAGAAGTTTTTAAGCCTTGTGTAAACCTTAGCCTTAATTAAACCTATGGGATAAGTCAAAATTGTGCAAAGAAGCATTTAATTCACTCTGTTCAATGCCATGGAAAGATGTGTGATACGTTTAGAACAACTTGCAACGAGTATTCGGCTATTCGGAAATATTTACTATAAAAAAATAAAACGTTTTGCCTTAAATAAAGTGTTTTGTTTCCCACAATTAATTGGAAAAATAAAACATTAATTTTAATTTTAATAATTTTCTTTCCTTTTTCATTATAATTAAGAAGTGAAAGTTTATAGAGCAGAAAGAAAAATTTAGGCAGTAGTTGAAATTTTTCTTTCCAAACCACACTCGATAAATTTCGTATTCCTCGAAGTATGGCTGGTCTTTTAGAAGCCATAATCTATTATTATTACTAGAGCTTACGCAATTTTACTTTAAAATGTAGTGAATACGATAAGCTGTGCTTTCATTTCCTATTTCCTATGTGTGCAAAATAAATGGGTTAAAACACGCGGCGTGGAAAAAAAGGAAAGAATCAAGTCGATGAAAAGTTTCCCGCCACGCTCTGGCCGAATACTTCAACTGTCTAATATAAGGTTATTTGTCCAGGAACCTCCCCAAATATCAGTATTCGGCGGGTGGCCTAACATACTAATCGTTGCAAGTCTAGTTTAGAGTAAGCCATGCTTAGCACACGTTTGTTCAAGTTTATGGACGTCCACCTCAATAAGTGGACAAAAGGTTCGATATAAATGAATTCTTCCTCTATTGGTACGATTTACTTAAACGTACGGTTAAAGTATTACGTAATAAAACATATGTGCGTACGATATGTTTGCAGAGACTGTTACGTGAGCCGTGAGCGAGTGCAAGACATGAACTGGATTGGAGGGCATCGACCCCGATGGAGCAGGATTCAGGACTCCACCGGCGGAATATTAAGCGCAGCTTCCCAACGGTTGATTGGAAATTAAACGTACATACCAACTAACCGATAACTGTTGCATACAACAATCAACATTCCGCAAAATATGATACAATATGATATATGAGTACTGAATTCTCGTAATAGTTTCATAAAAAAAATAAACTAAGGCGATATAACTTGGCTAAAAAACTAAAATACTGCTCTGGGGGCGCCACTTTCGTTTTCTTCATTAGTAACCCTCATTGGGTAACTGGTGGAAGAAATTACTTCCATTCGTTTTGCACAACAAAGTGATGTTTTCTATTGTTCACTGGTCAAGCTATATAGCATTTTTTACGGTGCATATTCATGAATAAATAGGTAAACAAATGACCAATTTAAATGTAAAATTAAAAATCAACTGATGATTAAAGCATATTATACCATTTCGGAATATCTCGACGACGCCAATGTGTGGAGTTAATACTGTTGATACTCACGTAGGCTAGAATAAGACTATTATACGTGTATATTATATTGTACCCTGATATTTTTGAAAAAGAGCAACTGTTGAGTTTCTTGCCGGTCTCTTCTCAACAGAAACCGCTTTCCGAACCGGTGGTACCTTACGAACCTATACACATAATCTTTGATGTAAAATTTGACGATTCATAAGAGCGCGCAAGCGTCTATTTGAAAAAATATATTTTTGATTTTGATTTCGATTTTTATTAACAGTACATTTAGACTTAGCACAAGACGAAACAAGATGTCTTATAGTCCTCACACTAGGCTTGCTTAGAATGTTAAATTTTCATCAAATTTTGATAATGTCGAATGGTAGGTAATGGTCGAATTTCGACCACTTATCGAACACTGATCTATATAAAAAGGTTAATAATTCATTGGAAAAAAAATGAAACCTTGTGTATATCTTTAGGCTCTGCGATATTAGCCCGTAGCGTGATTTCTGTTATAAATATTTGAACAAACGATTCGCAAGCCAATACGAAAATACATAAAGTCAACTCAATTGCTCGCCGATTCGAATCGAAAACGCAACACACAAGAAGTAGGACCAACTTTCGTACAATGAAACGCTGTTACCAGCATTAAAGAAAGACTGCTTGCTCTGTTCCGTCTCGCAGGGTCCATTGTTACCTCAATTATCGTCTCCGCTCAACCGTGAAAGGGCTTTGTGGATCTTTGCACTTAGTTTTCACCATAAACGAATCGCTCTCTCTAGAATGTTCTCGAAAATACAAATGGGCAAGCGCGTGCGACGATTAATCGTGTACGCGAGTGATTTATTCGTATAGCTAAAGGCCGATGTTCCATATTTAGGCAGTTATAAAATTTCACTTTCGGTGTCGTAATAATAAAAAATATCTTCAGAAAACTTTTTAATAATTTAATAGCGAATAATTTTCTACAACTGAAACTTACTCAAAACGACTGCTCCGAAGAATATTGTATGACATAACTCGCACAGGGAAAATGCTTACCTGTAACAAAAATGTTATTTAGCATATAAAAAATCATTAGTATGTCATACCACCAAGATGAGTATTTATCGCAATCCGGCGCGTTTTTCGGTTAAATATTGGATGAAAATAATGAATAATATCATAATAACAATATCTAACTGTCCCGTGACCATGAACACTGGAAAGGGTTGGAAACACCTAAAACTTTCAATCAAATTAAGACACGACAAAATACTTCAACCAGTTTAATTTAAAAATATTTAACTATCATTAAAATAAACTCTACAATAATTTTGTGGTTATTAAAATTTTATACAACGTAAATATTAAAAATAACAAACTTAATACAAGGTTAAGAATTCACCTGAATTAAAAATGAAAACTGTACAAAACAGTGTAGTCAAACTTTAAAAGCATTTCAAAGTACCTATTTTATCCAGAGAAACCGAAAATCGTAAAAGATTACGAGTCTAATTCTTAAACTTCAGCTCGCTCAAACAGTTTGTATAAAGCCCAGCGATACAAGCATAAGACTGTACGACGTCCGATGTTCATATCACACACAAAGAGCAGAGTCAATTGGTGGGTCAAATGAGCGCGGGAAAGATAGCTAGGACCGAAACAATTGAGTCACTTGATAAGGCGCCCGAACTCGTCACGACGGCCACGAGAAATTTTAAATGGGCACACTTAAACTTTTAGAAGCGTGCCCTCAATCCTTTAATATAGCCAAATACATTGCAGTTAGATTACTATTAATAATCCCCGAACATTGCAGATTCTTTCAAGAGGCACTCAACACGAATTGCATTCCTACTAGATTGATTGTTCACTTTATAGCCAGAGGTTAACAATCATTGCTAAAGGAATAATGAATAGTTTTAGTTTGTTAACTGGACACCCCTTTTCATCACTATTAGGCTAGTTATTTTTTATGTTAGACGGTGGCAAGCAGTGTTGGTTGACAAGGGCGGTTCACGCATCTACTTGTGGTTGCAGATGCGTTGCCAACCTTCGAAATAGTGAGCTCTAGTTACCTTATTCTTCCAGAACCTGACAACTCATGCAATCAAGTTGCTGCGTGGGTCTATCACATTAAAAACTTTAACCAGTTAAAGCTGATCTGATCTGAGAATAAAAGGTGATCCTCACGTTGATAATAAATGCACTAACTCAATAGAAGACGTATGGCTCTTGCCTTGAAGATATCAATACTGTGGTGGGGTTCGTTTGAACGTTACCAATTGATATAAAAGTCGTCATATGGGTTGGCCAATCTACTTCTCATTAACCTGTTCTTCGATGGAGTAACGTATACGAACATGGTAAGATCGTGGAACAAAATGTGGCGACTAAAACCGGGAAACAGTATTATTATTAAGTAAGTTTTCTAAAAAATATTCAGAGCAAACATGCCATGTGGAAGTGTTATTTTTCGAAGCAAAATGAAGTTAATACGTGAGCCAAAAATTTATTATATATATAACGGAAATTATCTAATTTCAAAGAAATCATAAAGATATCGGTGCAAGTACACTTAAGAGATAACGGAGCCGATATCGTGTTGTACTTCTTTGTCGTGTTTACACAACGAAACATTTTTTGTCTGTAACAATTTGTACAAATAACTTCATTTCTAAACGATTATTATAATTAATGTCACATTATATCTATAAAATATATATACACATATATTGGACATTAATAATTGTACAAATCTGTCTGCGCCGTAATCTATGATATCTACATTTTAACACATTTGGAACCACAATAATTATACTATATTTTTACAGTAGAGTATACATATCAAAATCCATAATTATGTAGCCTGTTTATTCAGTACACATAAATTTTAAATTGGTCTTTAAATACCATTCTGATGAACTTGAGACTTGATAGTAACTTGATAGCAAGTCTATATTCAGTCGGTGGTTTATCAATCTATTCCTAATGAATCTATAAAATTATTACGGACTTTGGGATATTTTATCGATTGTAAATATGGGTTACATAAAACACTTTTTTTTTATTTTTAAATGTTTTGCGCTTTTCTTTCCTGTTTAACAATAGTTATTTAAAAATAAACAATTTTTAAATAACTATTGTTAAACAAACACCTGCTGTACATAGGCCTTTGCCTAGTTGTGAGACATAGATAGGCTGTTACTTTTCTTTAAATAAGCTTTTGGTTTTTTAACAGACAATTTTATTTTTTTCAAATTTACATTTTTTTCCGTTCATGCTGCATGTTGTCTGCGTCTGTAATTATAATGGCCCTAAAGAATAATCGATGAATTTTTAATTAGTTATGTCTTTAATAGCTGACATAATGTTAGCATTTCATATTGGAAAAAAGTAACTATTATTGGAAAAAAGAACGTTTCGCAAAACTACGTATCAAAACAAAACCAAATCCAAATGTCCAGTATTGTCTTTATGCTTGCGTCTTAGTTGACCAATGCGACCGTTAATATTACGAAATCGTTTCACTTTTCATCTGACGCGATATGCAAATACTCATCTAGACCGTGACTGAGTTAGACGTTGACGCCCACCTGGCACCTCGCGCTATCGGTACGCAAAACACTAATACCGCTAAAAATCCACCATCTTATTGACTTTTAACTCCTTTAACCTAACGGCTTTTCACAGCCGTTGAGAAACGATTCTCTAGATGCGAGGAGGAATCTATGAAAATATAATGTAAACAGCACAAATGAACTGTTGCCCTGATAGTTCAGTGTCCGGGCGCTCGCCTTTAATTCAATATACTCGAGCAACCTGAGTTCGGATCCCGGTGCCGGCACCAATGAAGTTTTTAACTTTAAGTGCTGACTTATCACGTGCTCCGCGGTGAAGGAAAACATCGTGAGGAAACCTGCATATTTTCGAAATTATAACAAAAAAAATATTTCGAAGATATGTGAAGTCCGCCAATCCGCAGTGGGGCCACGTGGTGAACTATGCCCTGATACCCTCTGTATAGAAGAGGCCTTTGCCCAGCAGTGGGACATGTACTCTACTTTTAAACTAAACGTATAACCAAAACCATTATCCAAATGTCCAATTATGTTTAAAGTTTCTAATCTCTAACTCATCGGGAATGAACAAACATTAATACAATGTGCACAATTGGTGAGCAAGGTCGAGCGAGCGATTTAACACAATCGTGGTATTAAATTAAATTATTAACAATATCTCCAGGAGAAATACATAGTTTCAGTCTCCCTTGCATTTACCACAACTTATTTCCACGCCTGGGAGAGAATTCCAAAAGGCATTAAATTAGCGCTCTATAATCCTTCTTTAAGGTTATTGCAATAAGAGATATTAAAAAAAATGAGATGGCAAGAGTGATATAGCCTATATATATAGAGAAGTAGCCGGGGCCCATTTTATTAAAAGGGAGCAACCACATTTGCAACCCTACGGGTGTTGCAAATTTCCATTGGCGGCGGCTATCACTTGATATCACGCAAGATCGCTTGCCATCTTATCCCATAAAAACATTCATGCCACAGTCCCAGTAATGGAGTTAGTGTCTGCGATGAAAACATGTTTTATTCAATATTATTATCTGCTCTACAACTAGTTCAATTACACCTTCAACCTAGCCAGCGACCTACGGATTGATTGTTTCTACCTATAATTACCACACCAAAGTTTCTATAATTAGTTCTATTAAGCCAACGGCCCGCTGGTTGAATGTATTGAACCAATTAATAGAAGACGAGCCCAATTTCCACCATATTTAATGATTCTTTTACGCGAATATTGTACATTTTACAATGAAAGCGTATATACGACTTTCATAGCGTTTATTTAATTTAAGCTTCTGGCGCTTCGTACAAGGTGAAAAGCAAAGTGAAGTATTTAAAAAAATCACCGCATCTATTAACAAGTTATAATTTGAAATCTAATTATTATAACTAGGAATAGACACATTTGGAAACAATCGATTTAAATGAAATTATACGAATGCTTAAAGAGGCTAATTATTGAGTAAACCATTAAAGAATAATAGATGACGTCACAATATAACGATACAACGTAAAAAGGCTGTATGACATCACCCAACGATGAGATAATCGACCTCCACGCTCACTTATCTCGTTAACTTGAATATTTTTAAGGATTTTTATAAAACGCAACAAGAATGTACTGTACTTGTATACATTACCATGAATCTACTACCACAAACGACTCGTAATTTTGTGCGGATGAATAATAATCCGTGATACTGAGATTTTTCCAAATAACTACACTAAAACATAATAAGATGCAGCTATAAAGATTAAGAACTATAGATAGGTCGAATTTTCCTTGTTGCTTATACATTTAGTGACGGTAAAAATATTAACACGGGAAAGGCTGACCGCACGTCACAAATTAACCGACAAGAGACCGAACACGATCAAGGAAACCGGTCACAGTAAGTATACAGTCTCAAACGAAACCCCGCGAAGAATCAGACATTATAAACCTGCACAGGACGGTGTGACACACCATTGATACGGCTGCGCAAATGACCTCGATGCGAGGGGAGGAATGGGGGAGGGGCAAGGGGGGAGGCGCTGACGGCATCTGACCGATTCCCAAGTAGGTCTCTAAGTATGAGAAACCACGAGTAGTTTGCAAAGTCTGCCCACTGTCTGCCTTCAAGTTATAGGTCAAAACGCCCGTATGACTAACACTGAGAAACGGCCCCCCGCTAATTGGCGCAGCAATACCTCTCGGATCGAATGAAGCAACAAGGCGCATTAAAGCCAAGATCAAGGGAAATATCAGGAAAATTGCATTTTTTACGACAACTTTGAATGGGTCGGGACTGAAACGTTTGAATGATTCAGCAGAATAATAAAATACGATGTTATTCCTAGATAGATATTTAACAATATTATAAAATCAACTATAACATTTAACACTGTAGAACTAAAGAGTATTAAAAACTAGAGTAGAGTAGTGATATCCAGATATATTCATGTTTGGTCTATAGATTTTGCGCAGACCTAAATGAAGCAAAAAATCACCTTTCTAGGTCACCAGAGGGCGTGGATATAATGGACACACTAGCACAGAAGCGAACCGAAAGCCAAAAGGGTTTTTATCGCAATAGATTACACGCTCCAAATCATACCGATACGGCATAGGAATGCACGGCGCCGTCCCATTACTTCGGCCTTCCGTGTTGCTTGATAACCGCACCTCCGAACTATCGACTTCGGAGCGCGGAAGGCGTGAGGGCCGGAAACGAACGTACCAAGGCGTTGCGGGAGCTATCTCATCTCCAGGATCAGGAAGGTCAGATGTAGAAGGCGGTGACTCGAGCGGAGCACTGGGCAGTCAGTCCGTACGAGGGATTCGGTGAAGAAGGTCACGAGCACTGGATGAGCACGAGCGCGCGGCGGCACTGGACCCGCGGAGTGAGCCGCGGCGGCACTATCGATCGGTCTCCCGGCGCCGACAAGCCGCATGCCCCTAGCACACGCACGCCCCTCCCACTCTGCCCACCCCGATGTAGGGTGTATCCGAAACGAGGTGTATCCGAGCAGATTTTTTTTTCGTAAATCGTCACCGTCAGAATTTCATGTTGCCTCTTAATTTGAAACCACACTAATTGTAATGTAAGAGCAAATATGAAGTATAATAAAATTTATCTGCATCTTTGTTGGATTATTTTTCGTTCAGTAAATCACAGTAAACGGCATCCCGTGATCATGAATGATGCAGTGTGAAAATAAACGCGATAAATGCGTAAAAATAGTTTCATTTAGTAATGGTAAGTTAGTTGTTAACGGTGGTAGGGCCACGCAGCAGCCTCGGCTGTTGCACGAATGGGCAGGGCCGTCCGGGTAAGTACCACGACCTCACAGAAGACCAGCGTAAAGTGGAAGTATGACAAATACTTTCGCGTTTCGCTGGTGAGTGAGGTAGCCGGAGCCCAATTTTCAAAAAGGTTGTCAACGCATTTGTCCATGGGCGGCGGTATTCACTTAACATCAGGCGAACCGTCTACTCGTTTGACAAATTTTCACATAAAATAAATATTGAGTAATGTTTTGAGTTCGCTTCGCACGTTTCAATTTCCAGTTAAAGGATTATAACATTTTTGCCCGCAGCAGTTGTAATTTACGTCAATACTAACATCCATTATTGACCTAAATTACTAGTAATAAAAAAAAATAATTTTGACAGTCTAATAATCAGTAGTTTTCGAAAAACTAGTATGAAAAAATCTACAAAAAGGAGTAAAGTAGGGTATGATAGAACAGGATTGCATAACATTTGAGGAACTTTGTAGACTAAATCAGATGGAAAGAGACCTGCGGATATTTAGGTCTCGGTGTTGACACCCGACGTCCCCTTCCTCCCAATTCACCTGACCTTGTCCGGCGTTAAAACTCCCTACATCTAACACACCCCAGACAGTAAAGGAAATATGTTATATATTATCGGGATTGCCACGATAATCAAAAAAGGAGGGTATGTAGGTAAAGGTAACAGTTGTTAACATTTACAAAGATAAGAATTTCAATTTGAAAGCTGCATTCAGATTTTACAAAATAACTTTTACGAAAATTAATATAACGAGTATTTTCGTTTTTTTTTTTTCAGAGCATGCGGTTCGGTGACCCATGCACATCTACATCACCTTAGGTCTTGCAGATGTGTTGACAACTTTTAAAAAAGTGAGCCTTATATACACCATTAACCAGACGAAACGCGAAAGTATTAGACCTTTACTTTACGCCGGTATCCTGTGAGGCCATGATACTTCACCTGATGAGCCTGCCCATTCATGCAACAGTTAACGCTTGTGGTGTTACCGCAGTAAAAATTATTACAAGTATATTAAATTAAATCCGTTTTTATTCAAAAATTATTTATGACTAGTTGCTGCCCGCGACTACGTCTGCGTAGAGTAGGCTGAAGGTAACATTAACGCAGAAAGACAGATATACATAAAATATGTATATTAAATTATAGCCTATGTCTTGTTCTGATATATAAGCTATATTATTGTAAAGTTTCATTAAAATCCATTCAGTAGTATTTGCGTTGAAAGAGTAACAAATATCCATCTGTATATACAAACTTTCGCCATTATATTAGTAAGGATATGGCCTTATTATAAACCAAGAGCGAGTCGGACTCGCGCACGAAGGGTTCCGTACCATTATCTATAAATACGGCAACAAAAATCATGTCTGTTGTATGGGAGCCCCACTTAATATTTATTTATCATGTTTTTTAATATTTGTTGTTACAGTGGCAACAGGAATACATCATCTGTGGAAATTACAACTGTCTAACTATCATGAGATACAGTCTGGTGAAAGATAGACGGACAGACAGAGAGCACAGTCCTAGTAATAGGGTCCCGTTTTACCGTTTGGTTACGGAACCTTTAAAAAAAAGAGTTCATTTAAGAGGCTGTAAAATAAATCAACATGAAGGTCTTCAAATCATTAAAGTATATAAAGCATATTAAAACATAACTTTATATTTGAAGTAACATGAAAAGTAAAAATCATAAATTAATTACTTTGTGATCAATTTCATATTGGTTGATAAATATCTAAAACTAGTACTACTTTTAAACTTTAAGCTGATATTGATAAAACTTTTTTATCTAAGAACTGATTTAAATAAAACTAAGTGTTACACTAAATGTTAAGTGAAGCTTACTACAATGCATTAGCGAAAGTCACACCCAAATCAGTTAAGCTGTTTCTGAGATTTGCAGGCATAATCACACAGACAAACAGACAAAAACTTTAACAATCCTTGTTTTTGGTTCTAAAGTGTTGATAAAGGCCTCCAATAATAGTTTTTCTCAACTATCTTACATGTTCAGACAACAATCGGTTACATTTTTATTATTTTTAGCTTTCTGAATTTTAACCAAGCCAAAAACACATCTTGTACTATGCAAGTTATCTGAAAAAGCCTAGAATACACATAGCAAATTTGTGCTACCTTATAATTCTATGTTTAATATTTGCAAATAATGTTCAATGTTTTAAAAAGCTTAAGCAACAAGGCAGGCTTACATAAGTGATAACAACTATGAAAAATCTTTGGTAATCGGCAAAACATACAGCATTATTGGTTAAACTTGACGAATTTTTTATGATGAACAAAACATAAATGCAATTAAATACTATGGAATATTATTATAGATAATTATATGTTTTGTATCTAAAGTAATAATAATTATAAGCCTCCTTATCAATTTAAAAGTAGAACTTATGACCACTTCACAGTCGCAGTTGTGTTTTATCAATGATAACAGAACAAATTATCAATAGCAAACTTGAATTCATGCAATTTCTTTCAACAGTAGTTTGACTTCAATTACAGGCATTCCCGTTTCTATATAAATGAATTGTGCATAATACACACAATTTTAAAATTCAGATTATTTAGTAATTGTCATGTACGTAATTATGTAGTCTTAATGTAGTCAATTCAGATGATAGGCAAGCAAAGTTAAAGAAATGAAAAGCAGTGATATATATGAACCATTTTTTTGTAACACAGAAAGTAAACTAGACAGATATAAAATAATAAAAAGTCATGACGAATTTATTTTCATGGAAAAAATATTAAAAGTAATCATTTTATATACGTAGTTCCACTTTATTTTGTAGTTTTTAGGTACCAATTATTACACATAAATACATAAATATATGAATATCTTATAATATACTAAATCCTAGAACTTCACAACACTTTCGATTTTAGTTTTTAATAAAATATAAATTTATAAAATGAAGTTAACCAAAAGAAATCAATCAAATCATTTTATCACATTTAATTGTTTAAGTGCAACATCATAATAGTACATTCAATACTTTATTGCAACATAATACAATAAGGTACAGAATGATTGAATGATGAGTAATGACTTAATTGGTACCGAGGAACAAATGTCACACCTCATTTGCAATAAAGCCATTTATTCATGATTACCCACAAATTTAGTTTATCGGAAAATTATAAAATCTTCTACTGTTAACTGCAACATAAATATTTTGTCAAATACTCTACTATGCTCATGCTATGTGGCTGAAATGTTTTCATTTCCAAAATTGCCATAACTAACCAATAAAACTGTAATGTATGTTTACGTTGAATTGTTATTTTTGAAAATTACCTTGGGTTTTGGGCTTAATATTATATAAACTTTCCTTTTTCTTTTATTGCTTTGAAATTCAATTCTATAATATGTATTAACAAGTTCGTTATAAATTAAAAAAATAGGACAGCTTCCAAGGCCTTTCTGGCTATTTATTCAAAGATCAATAGATAAAATATATTTATCAAAAACGTCAAACAACTAGATCAAAATTGAATCTTATTGGCATTATTTTGCTTTCTATTGGTCAATTGAACAGCATTAAAAATTTCTTCTACATGTCGATTGATTGTGTCATTTTTAAATGCAGCAACTTATGACAAAATAACCCTTTTCTAAGATAAATTTATTAACTACTTACCCAAAAAATAAAATCACTTGCACAAGCACACCAGAAACAAATTCCTTATCCAACTTGTAATTTTAATAACATAACACGGTCACTTTCAAATAAAAGTCTCAAAAATAATCACTATTCATAAATAAAATTTCAAATTATAATCCGTGTAATCTACGAGTACGATCAGGCGTCGAAGGCGAGGCAAAAGATCGCCGCGAAAGCATCACCTTACCACCCACGACATAGATTAAATAACGTCGCCTGTTTTGAATTGTTATGTTTTGATATTGCCTACAAAATTTAAGCAAATAAGCAGTAAACTTCTCATAATAACAAATCTGAAATATTTACAAACTATTACCGTTTTTGATAATGGATAATATGAAAACTAAGTACTAATTAAATTCCATGAAGTTTTTAAAGTTTTAAATCTCAAACAATATGCAGACTACTTAAAACTCATCAACATCATATTAATGTAATAGGTAAGTATTTATTTTCAAGAAGTAAATCATTTAAACCTAATTCATTCTATATCGATTATGATTATTATTGTACAAAAAAAGTTCTATTTCTGTTTTATTTTATTCTTTGACGAGAATGATGTCATACATCAGCATAGTGTTATATTAGTCTATGATTCATCTTGTATTTATTTTCAATAAATGTAAGTTTCAATTTTATTTCGTGTATTCTTTTAAAACGAAATAATATTGAAAATGCTTATTGAAGAACATATAACACCACTATTTAACACTATAAAAATTGGGTTATATATTTAATAATATTTTATCTGTGCAATTATTCATTTTCTGTTTCTCCGAGCAGTCTTGCCAACTTGGGGCTTTTGGCAGCAAATTTATGTTATTAACTTATTATTATTAGTATTTGGAATATAATCTTTTACTTTTTCCTGGGGTTCACTCTTTTTAGTTTTTCTAATAATTCAATAGATAGACAACAAATTAGTTGGTACTGATGCAGCATTAATCCTGCGGTAAAAATAAAAATGAATGTGCAACATGTTTCGAGGTCTAAATGTTTAAATACTTATGTAAGCAGAATCTTCCTTTTAATAAATTACATGAGAGTGGTCAATGATAATTGATATTATATACAAATACGAGACATAAAAACATCACTGAAGAATGGTGATAATGCTGGGTCAATATCAGGTAGCTTCAGTTTATCATATTATTTAAAAGATATTACACATACGATTTTAAACCCTTGGCTACTGTCAGATAAAAAGTGCGATATTGAAAACTTAAGAGACAACTTAAAAGGCGAGACCTCGAGAAATGTATCTTGTGATGGTGCACAAGATACATTTATTTTAGTTAATTATTAACCATTTTTTTATTATTTTAGTAAATTTTATTATAGTTAATAATTATGTTCAATCTTAAATATAAAATATGATAAAAAGACAAACAATATTGATCATATATAACAAATTTAAGATTATGATGTCTAAGATTAAGATGAGTATTAAACATTATTAGAAACAAACATCAAACTGAATGTATCCATTTTCAAAGTTTCATACACAGTGTCTTGTACAATATACAAATAAATGGGGTATAAAAGAAATTAAAAAGAAAACTGGGACAGATTCCTCGAACGCTTATCGGTTTACAGAGCTTGTTCCAATTTTTTTAATTTTATGGAACTCTAAAGCTACTTTGAAATTTTAGGCTTAAGGATAATTTGAAAATAATAAATAAAAGCAAAATTTGTTAAGGTATACAGCGTGTCGTTACAAACGCGACAATAAATCAACACACATCTAACGTTACTATCCAATAAACATAAAAACATATAAAACATTAAAAAAATCCATAATTAAAAAAATATATTTTTCAAACAAACTAATGAAATAAAAAAGAAAATTTGTAACACTGATTATTACTGACTGATTCATACATTCAGAAACTTTTTCATTTGTTGCCAAAACTATATATGATAGGTATGTTTTATCTCTTTTATATTCATTCAACCCATTCATATGCTTTGTAACCTTTACAAATGAACTTTACGTAACAGTTTTATACGTAAGAAGGGTGTTCTAAAAATGTCTGTTTTGTAAAATTTAATAACTCTGTAAATATTGCTATTTAAAGAATGTAAATGCTTAATACAATTTTAAAAAGTTATCCTCTATATGAGTGTTCATTTATTGTCGCGGTTATAAAGACACGCTGTATACATGAATTAACGTAATTCATAAAATTTTCCCCAGTTATATAATAACAAAATTGTGCAAAAGAAAAATATTGGTAATATGTGAAAATGAAAATGTCTGATTAATTAACTTGACATAAACTTCAAGCACCTTTTAAATCCGTAGGTCTTGGGAGGCCTATACAGAACCACTAGACTTATGGTGGCCAGGCACCGAGGGCGCCTAGCCTGAACCTCGGTTACTGGTGACCTAGGTCGAGGGAGCGTCGACTCGGGTCGTCACGTTATTATAATTAGACCTTTTTTAATCTTTTTTTTCTTTTGTTTTCTGTGGCTGGATCAACAACTGTTGGCATTAGCGGCCTTTACAAATCCACCGGGCTTGAGGTGGCCTGGCACTGAGAGCGCCTAGCCTGTACCTCGATTTATGGGTGACTAGGCTCGAGGGCTCCCGAGTGAGCTTTGGCTCAGGCCGTCACGCTATTATTCGCACCGGTTTGGGAGGCCACCAAGCTCTTAGGGCGCTTTGGCTGACGCTCAATGGAGTAACTAGGCTCAAGGGCCCCGAGAGGGGAACCTCGGCTTGGGCTGTTACTCAATACCCGTTTAGCATTCCCATGGTGCCCGTGATGGTGCCCGTGACCTCCGGACCTCGGCTCGGTCGGTAAATATAGTCTGACTGGGAGAATTTCCAAAGCTACCACTTCAGAAAGCGTTGGCGCTGGGAGAAACTCCAGCAACGCTTCTGACGGTTCTTTCGTCTTAAATTAAATAGTTGTTGCTACTACTAAATGGTTTTTTAAATTTTTTTTTTCACCTGTTTGGGAATTTTGTACCAACTTGGAAGTACATTTTAAAATATGTTTTGTAGCATTTCTCTAATTTTATAAAATTATCTCAAACGCATAGGTAGGCAACATAAATTAAGTAGGTATATGCAGCTACTTATCCATACGTGTAATAAATGCGACATGAGTACCACTATTAAGCTATATTTAGTTTATTATGCTTATTTTCGCAGCATTATGCCATATGGTGTATTAATTTGGGGTTCCGCATCTAGTTTGGATACAATGTTTGTATTGCAAAAGAAAGCTATACGGGCTGTCTATAGGTTGGGTCCACGTGAGTCACTACAGCATCTTTATAAGCATCTACATACTGGAGAACACCATATATGTATGTAATATTTTGATGACTCCGTGGCGCAGTTGCCAAGGTATTGGCTTCGGCGTCGGGGGTCGTGGGTTCGATCCCCACACGGGACAACTATTTGTGTGACCCACAGATAGTTGTTTCGCATCTGGGTGTTTGTCCGCGTGAAATTTATGTTTGTAAAGCGTCCTTGCAACACAGGATAAATTTATCCTATAGTAAGGGCAATGTTTAAAAAAAAGAAAAAAAAATATTGTCCATATTATAAAAAAAATTATATAAAATAGTACATCGCTCTGCACTTGCAAGTCCCCTGGCTGCTGCTGATTTTATACTTGAATAATTTTCCATTCTCATTTATTTAAAAAATCATAAGACGTAAATTGACGTTCAATAAGAACTTAAAACCTATTTTGAATAAAGAAACTAACATTGAACCTGCACTTTTGTGTTAAATTATTTAGCTTTTTTCAATAGATACCTGAATTGACGACTCGGTGGCGCAGATGCCAAGCTATTATGACGTGGGTGCGATTCCCACATGGAACAAGTATTTGTGTGAAATGAGCAGGAGGATGATGCATGTAGGTACATTCTAATGTGAAGTATTCAGTTTGCACAGATTAGATAAGCTATACTAATTGATGTTTAATGAACTATTTTTGTAACCACTTCTTTAAATGTCATCTTTTTTAATTTAAAAGTTTCGTGGTATTCTAGAACATTCTTCTTAGACTGTTTTGTCGAATTTATGGGTTTAAACTAAACCAAGAAATACCTGTAATTAAAATATAGATAGATGGAGGTGCCAATATATTGTAAATTTATTAAACTAAAAGGACATGCTTATCAAAAAATAAAATATGGGTAAATATTGTTTTTTTTTTTTAATTATAAAAATTAAATAAAATAAGAAAATATTATTTCTTATCGTCAATATTATCACAATATACGTTTATACATATATCCCATACAAATTTTAATGTATTACAAAGTACATTTTATAATGTCTTAATGTTCGAGGTAGCGCTAGTGATTTTACATTCGACTTACATGAATACCTTCACCAAAAAACTGATTTTGATAACTACCTGAACACACATTTATTGTGCAAGCAATATATATAAAGACTATGTTTTTCTCAAAAAGCATAAGCCTCTTGGTCTTCCTATACCTTCCTCGTGAATCGATTTGCTTTTTCTACAAAAGTAACGTTTACAAAATTACTTTACGTATTAATTAATCGTAAGTATACATCATTGTAGATTAACGTTCATAAATATAACACAAATTATAAGTTATACAATTTACCAAAAGCACCACCTCAATCGACACACTTTTATAACTAAAAATAAATTAAATCACAATCTAAGTAAATATAAACACATCGATTAGACAGTCTTCTCGGAAAAGTTAACCGATAAACTCAAAATTTATTTGTCACTTATAAACACACCCTTTTGCCGCAGTGGAACATATCAAATGACTGGTAAAACTGTGACATAGTGATATAACCGCCATATTTCTATCGTTTCCGTGAAAATTAAAAAGCGTTGCCAGTTCATTTGCCATCTTATTTCACTACACTTGTGTGATGACCTTAAATTATTTTTAGATCAATATTTAAGCTCGATCTGATTCAATTTACACCTTTTATCTTGTTGCCATTACATTAATGTAGTGCAAACCATCGTTCAGAGATTAGCTAAATATCTATGGCTGTATTCATCTGTCTCTTTACTATTTAAGAGCAAGCCAACAGAAAACGATGCATAAAATTGATACCATAATTCCAGTTTGAATTTTGGCCTTTGAATCATAAAATTGGAGACTAGTTTTAAGTATCGCTTGTATTGACATCATTTAAGCACCGACGCTTCTGCTACATTGAAGAATTCTTTATTTTAATATGTTTATCTCTATTCGACATAACAGTATGTAGTTAGATTTGTATCGAAATGAGAGGAACCGTTGTAGTGTACATCTCTTCTAGGCACAAATATTAAAACAATTTTTTAAGTTTCGAATACGGATTATCAACTTCCAAGTTCAATTATCAAGGGAATTATGTATTTAGAATGCTCTCGCATACGGCCAGTTGTTGCTGGAAGACGAATGGTGGTCTAAATACGGACTGTCAGTAAGCAACAGTTTGCTCCCGCTAAGACACGAACTAGAACTTTCGCTCGAGGAGAACATGCTCTTGCTGCCCGTGTAGAAAGAGAGGGACGTATGCAGCGGCTCGCGCGTCATCCGTCGTCTCGCTCGCACCAACGATGCGAACGCTACCGCGATCGCGCAGAGGAATATGACGCCTAAGACGCAGAACGCAAGGGCCATTTTGCCCGGCGACAAGCAGATAGTTTTGTCGCCCGGAGAAAAGCCTCGCACGAATTCGTCCCTTTCGCCCTCTGTCCTCCTTGTACCTGTAAAGGTGTGATTTGCAGTCATCGATGGTAATAGTAATGTATACGCTAACACTATTTTATTTTGGCGGCCATAAAAACATAACCAGTGCTATATCTCTTTTACCGTTGCCTCTTACCGATCGGTTGACCACCCTTGCTTAATAGTTAACTAGCGACCCGCCCCGGGTATCACACGGGTAGCACTCCTTTATAAAAAAGTCATCCGCTGAGCCACTTTGAATATTGCTTGAAAACTCCATCAAAATCAGCCCCATCACACATCAATTTTTATATTCGGGCCGCGGGAAGTAAGGGCAATCTTTAACTTCACAAAATAAAGGGAAAAAAAAGAAATTTCACAAAAAAAATAAGACGGTAGAAAGAGGCAGGTCCGACTTAATGAGAACCACGACCTGCCCGAAGACCGTTATACTTTACTGGAAGCGTTATACTTCTGCGTTTCCTCTGGTGACTGAGGTAACCTTAGCCCGCTGTATTAAACGGTGGCACATATGCAATCCAGTCTGTGAGGCCTATGTTCAGCAGTGGACTGGAACAGACTGAAATGATGATGATGAATGCAATCCAACTAGTGTTGTATTGGTCCATTGGCGGCGATCACTCAGCGTCAGGTGGACCGCCAGCTCAATTGTCGTCTCACATAAATAGTGCGAGTCTCCGCGCGGAAGAAGTGAAACTCCGAGTTCCACGCATTCACTCTCGCTCTGACTCTGTCAATGCCCTGGAGCGTTGAACGTTTAACGCAACAGTGCTCTAATACCACCTCGACGGTAGCGTTGAACGTTTAACGCAACCTTGTTGGAAGTCGCATTACAAGTTTCACTTCAAAAAATATTTAACGGTTAGTCCCCGTAAATAGTTCATTGATTAAGAGTATTTATGATCCGTGGTAATAATTGACAACGGCACGTGGTAATATCCACTTTGTATTGTTTAAAACATTACAACGTTATTACAACCCAATAAACCTTTTTTAATGTTTGATTGGCATTTAAATGACCAATAGTCATTTATGTAGGCTAACGAAATTGTAGTACATTTCCGTACTATCCTTAGATATGGATGGTATATACGAAGCATGAAATTATTGAACAAATACTATAACTATAGCACAAAATCCTACCCTCATTCTAACAGCCGTAAGTTGTTGTACCATTGCCGACAGGCGGCGCTGTAAATTGCCGTGCATACATCGCTTCAAAAGTACTAACTATAAACAAAATTAAGTCGGCCACTTGATGAATTTAAACGAAAAATTAACATTAAACTTATGGCTAAATCATAGTGCGCAATATCTTGATTGTTACTCACGTAGGCTAAAACAAAACTATTATATCTGTACCATTATAATGTAAATCGACCTTTTAATAAAAAAGCAACTGTTGAGTTTCTTGCCGGTTTCTCTTCAACAGAAACTGCTTTCCGAACCGGTGGTGTCTTACAATTACTTTGTCTTTCGACTTTTCATAAGAACGCGCAAGCGTCTATAAAGATTTATTATTATTTTCTTAAAAGTTGTTTCTACTCAGCTCTGCTGGTTTTACGTGCACGGACCAAAGTCAAGTGAATGCAGCAATGTGGTGTATTTTTCATGATTAGGATGTGTTGTCATTTATCTGCATGAACTTCCTAACGATTCTGCATGCATTTAAAATAGCAGCTCTTTGTAGGGTTATGAATAGGGAATGTTCCAATTCAACTAATTGTTATGTTGGGGATATTTCTTTGTTTTCCCGTCTGGTTGGGTTTATAGATAAAAAATAAACATATAGATATATATTGCATATATAAAATAAATATTATGAATAAAAATAAATATATACATATAAATGTTGTATATAATACACATATAAATAGGACCCAACCAGACGGAAGCCCTCGGCAGGGTAGACCAAACGGCCGAGGGTTAGGGCGAGAGGGAGAGAAACCGGCGGACGATGCGGGCGGTATCGAGGAGCACCGCCTTCTGCATTTGAGCTTGGAGCGATCCGTCCCGGAGTCCCAGTCAGATGTTTGGGAGGCTGACTGGGATTAACCCATTCGCAGACACGACTATCGGGATAATTTCGGTCGGCACACCACCCCACATGTCCGTCACCTTAATTATTATTATTATTACTATTACATAAAAGGGACAACAGACTCACCCCTCACGGAGGCGTCGTCCAGCTCGATGTTGGGCGCGAGCACCTCGATGCTGTTGTACACCTCCAGCCTGTCGATCAGCTCGCCCCTGGCGGCCTTGTCCAGGCGCGCCCTCCTCAGCAGCCCGTCCCGGCGCAGCGGCCGCCTCAGCGCGGCGCAGTCCACCTTCGGGCAATCGCCCCGGCAGAGCTCCACGCCGCAGCTGAGGTGCAGCTTCGCCCGGTCGGGGAACTTGAACGCGGCGAAGGTCACCACCGCGTGCTGGTGCCTCATCACGCTTCTAAATTCCGCCTCCATCGGCCTCGAGTCCCGGACTTCGGGGTCGATTGGAACCATGTCGGCCAAGTCCGCCTCGGCCCGTTTGTGCTCGTGGACAGAGGGCCCGCCGAATATCGCCTCGTCGATGGGGCAGCCCGCGTCGTCGAGAAGCTTCTGCGACGCCTCGCCGAGGCCGTCGTGCGCCACGCAGTCGGTAACACGCAAACCGACACCGGCTGTCGGTAAATATTGTTGATGATAACGCTTTGTTCGCCATAAAAAAGGCTAATACGAAGTGAAAATATAAAAAAAAAGCTTGCTTGAATCAGATTGATACACGGCTAATGTTCTTTTTTTACTCTTTCTTTAAATTCTCCTATTCTCTTTCATTCCGACTATTGTTACATTGTTACTCTGTTTTCTGAGTACGCTTGTTGACATAATATCTTAATAAACATTTAAAGTGCATTTAAGTTTGGCACTATACTTATGGCGATATAAATATTTTCGAGTTAGAGAGAAAACAGCGATCGGATACTGACTGTGCATGATAACATGTGCATGACAACGCGTGAATGACAACATGTGCCTGATATCATCTGCATGATAACATGTGGTGGTTCTCTCACCGGGAAGCGTGCACTGTATGAGTAGCCTGGTGGGCTGCCCAACCTCCACGGAGGCCGGCTCCGTGGCAGCCCTGGTGGGCGCCAGCTCCATCCAAGCGCGCGCCGACTGCATCAGCAGTTCCCTCTGCTCTATTTCCGCTGGACTGGGGAATCCTTGCCGGTTTCGGCCGGTCCTGTTGTCACCAAGGATGCTTAATATTTATAAACTATATTTTTTTATGTGAGAGGGTGGTGTAAGAGCTGGTGGTTCACCTGATGTTAAATGGCAACAGCCGCCTGTAGATTTTGCAATATTCGTTGGTAGCGTTGCAGTTGCGTTGCCAGCTTTTAATGAAGTAGGGCCCCAGTTACCTGATTCACCAGACGAGACGCAGAAGTATAAAACTTCTACTTCACGCCGGTCTTTTGTAAGTACGTGGTACTGCCCCGACCGGGACTACTCATTCGTGCAACAGAAAAGACTTCTGTGGCTCTACATCATTAACAAACTGTTTTTTCAAAGTTAATGATCGCGACAGTTTACAATCGAAAGGTAATTGACTTTATAACGAACGATAATATTACGTATCTACCGTGTTTGTTCTCGAAGCATCGTTGAACTGTGTTCTTGGCATAAGTACCAGCTAGTTTTAATGTTCCTATTTTTATTTTATTTTTTATGTGAAAAGTTGCCAAACGAGCAGACGGTTCACCTGATGGTAAGTGAATACCGCCGCCCATGGACATCTGCTACACCTGAGGGTTCCAGATGCTTTGACAACCTTTTGAAAATTGGGCTCCGGCTACCTCACTCACCAGACGAAACGCGAAAGTATTTGTCATACTACCACTTTACGCTGGTCTTCTGTGAGGTCGTGGTACTTACCCGGACGGGCCTGCCCATTCGTGCAACAGCCGAGGCTGCTGTGTGGCCCTACCACCGTGATATTTTAATTTATTCGTTTAAACGGCGGCTATCATAATACACGTATTTTAAGAAGTATGGTGTAAAATATTTGAGAATTTATCTCATAGCAAGGCAATGTCAAAAAATTTAATACTCACCTAACTTTCTTAGCTTCTTGTCCTGACATCTCGCGTAATTTCGTCTTGAGAACCCCTTCAAGAGCCGAGCTGTGGATGCGAACCGCGCGCGGTTGCAATTTACACCTGAAATTGATCGTCGGACGTTTCGATGAAATCGAGCAGTAATCATCATAAATCGAATCAAATTACGGTCAGCCATAATTGAACAATTCGATGGAGAAAATATAAATGGAGTTGATTTTTTCTCTGTTTCATCTAATGTGAAAGTCAAATCGAAACCAATGAAATTATACCAAATGAGCGTAAGGAATATTATGAAATACTAGCTGTGCCCGCGACTTCTTCCGCGTGAAATTAAATATAAAAATAATCTAAAAAAAAAGTAGCCAAGATTACTCTTTATTACATCAACAATCTGCTATTCAAAGTCCCGTCCAAATCGCCGGAACAAACAGACAGACAGACAAAAATTGTAAAAAATGTTATTTTGGTATATGTACCGTGTATATATTTAGTAAAAAGCGCTTATTTTAATATTACAAATAGACACTCCAATTTTATTTATCTATATAGATAACTTTAACAGAATCATAGGCAATAACTCTAGACTCAGCAGAATTTTTTCAAAGTGCAGAAATTTAGGTATATCTTTCAAAATTATATTAACATAAGACTGGACTGTGAGTTTCGTAAACACTGGTTGTATTTAATTACAACGAGTATGTTGCGCTTACGGGCCGAAAGCAGAAGAGCTTCCGATCAGCGCCTATGGGAAATAATTAGCAATTACTTGTAAGTGATTGCCGCGTAAAATCGATTCATTATGTTCTCACATTTTGAATATCAATACGAATGGGCGACAAACTAAAAAATGTTTTCATTCGCGAAGCTTAAGTATATTAAGTTCGATAAGCTGCTGCTACCACTAACATCGATGAGGCTATCCAGGTTGAATGGATTTGGCCGATCATCGAAATCACAGGTGGGTAGGTAATTGTAGGTTGACGTCAGTCAGGCGGCCGGTCGTAAAAAATATAGCTAAAACGGCTTACAACATGGTTCGCATTTGCCCATCTCACCTGGGTGGGATAAGGGCAGGAGGATGATGATGAATGTTCTGTGACCAATTGTTACGTTTACGGAATCTCAACCTTCAACTCACCTCACGATAAGCTCTTGATCGGATAATTGCTGCAGCTGACGGTCCATTTGCACGACCAGCTCAACTGAGTAGTAAAGGTCTTCGTTGTCATCTGGCTCCTCTACGGTAGAGTTGATAGTGGACGTTCGCACACCGCAGGCATTCGACGGCAGATGCAGGGAAACTGTCTTCTGTTGCTTGCCTGAAGAGGTTATGTTAGTTTATACACAGTTAACTGTAAGATAAGAGTCAAATCGAGAACTCATTACACATTAATTATATATTTCGAATGTAATGCAAAATTATTAAGGGAAGCGGAAGACTTAGGTGAATATAGTTCCGATCTTTTCTACAGAAGCTCTTTTGCTTTTTTTTCCATCCAGCTCTGAGGGTACCCTTGAATTTCCAATAGACTCTACTACAGGGTTCCGCATGAACTTCATTGCAGCATTAGTTCAGATTCCTCCTAACTAAAACAACTGCAAATCTTACCTTGCACTTGACATTCCCTGGAGAAGTCCTTGCTGAAGATAAGACCCTTGAAGGGCTGGTCCATTGTAACGTGGACCGTGACGGAGTTTTTGTCGCACGACGTGGATACGTCGACCACCCTGTTGGAGCGACATTGCACTCGAACGGCCGCCAGAAGGCATATCACTGCCATTCGCCACATATCGCTCGCGCCCTGAGTAAATTATACCTTCTTAAAGAACAACTAGTTGACCCGGCAAACGTTGTTTTGCCATATAAATTATTTGTAGGGTAGAATAAAATATTTGGGGTGGACCACCCTTAACATTTAGGGGTATGAAAAATACATGTCCGATTCTCCACCCTGGCCGATATGCACATAAAATTTTACGAAAATCGGTCGAGCCGTTTCGGAGGAGTTCAATTACAAACAACGTGACACGAGAATTTTATATATTAGAATATCATTGTTGTCAAAAATATTACTATCCAGGAGTCCTACCGAGAAGTATAAAGGTGCAATTATACTAAAATATAAAATTCAGCAGTGGACTCGTAACAGGCATCTAAAATGATGATGATGATAAAGTATTAAATACAGTTTCAATTCTGTGTGAGGCAAATATCAATAAAAAGTTCATCTACAATCAAATCATGATAAATAAAAGTGTTTAGTGTAAAAAGTTTAATATTCAAAGAGGAGTTCCACGTGTAACGGATAATTAATTACCGATTTTACTAGTCACATTTATCATCGGATGTCGAAAAATTTCTCCTGTCAGCAAATATTAACGTGATGAGACAATATGAGCGTGTACGGTACGATTCTGAAGAAAATTCTTTAGACAATTTTACGATATTGCAAATAATGTCTGTATACGATACAAACCGACCTTTATTTCTCGTTTACCGCTACATTTCCGTTTCTCGCTAACAATCTCTGATATTCCACATCGATTAGAGTCGTTTAAGACAATTAAACGGTTTATCTTCCTCGCAAACAAAGTAGGCCATATAAATTTGAGCTCATTACGATGAAAAATTATTGTACCGTAACGAGGGCTTTCCCCTATCTGAACCCTGAGCAATACAGATTGTAATTTAATTAGAAATAAGTTTTTAATGTAAAGTCAGTCGTAGTCTTAAGATGTGTAGTTTTTTTGAAGTAATGCTTTTTGATGAAATATTGTAAGCATCATTTAGCAAATCTTTAAAAAAGTAACATTAAGAAATAAGACTTTTTCCTTCAGTGTAGTGAAAAATAAAGAATCTTCAGAATTTAATACCAGATTTCTCCCATAATTCAGTGCACTACTTATGTACTAATTGAGACCAATTAAAATAGCGACTCGCTTGTCTTTCAATCACGTTGATTCATTTTCTGTTTGATGAGATTTTCTTTTTAGGGTTCCGTACCCAAAGAGTAAAACGGATCCCTATTACTAAGACTCCCGGTCTGTCCGTCTGTCACCAGGCTGTCTCTCATGAATCTGTTAGTTGGACAGTTGAAATTTTCACAGATCAGGTATTTCTATTGCCGCTATAACAATAAATACTAAACAACAGAATAAAAAAAACATTTGAATGGGGCCCCCATACAACAGAAATGATTTTTACCGTTTTTATAGATGATGGTACGGAACCCTACGTGCGCGAGTCCAACTCACAATTGGCCGGTTTTTTTTTTTAGAAGTTAGCACAAGATGTTAATTTATGTAGCTGTAATATATATCGTAAAATAGTAAAATGTGCATAATGAACTTAAATGGGTATTATATCAGAAGTTTAGTTGAATAAACTTACATGATTGAACTAAGCGTATGGTAATTTCACATCCACGAATGCTATATAATCTACTGATATTCGAAATTTATGCACAAATTATGCCTTTGGCACACTAAAATACCTTAGAATGTGTTGTTCATTTCGTTTAAACATTTAAATATCCATTACAGCTGCAGTGCAAGCTTTTATTACAGATGCCGTGATCAAGTTCAAGAGAAATCCCATTGGGGAAATCATAAACAACAAGTTTCTGCTAGTATTCCATTGGGCCAAAAAACAATGTCGTTTTAAGTCCCAGTGAAGCACCACACAACGGCACTATTTAATAACGTAAACAGTTAGGTGACGTTACGTAATTTTTAATTGCGCTTAATTAAAACTGTAAACGTAGGTACCACACAGCATCTCGGACGCGTGTGAAAGTACTTTGAAGAATGTTGCCCTACGCGAGATAAGGCCTTACTACGCTGATGCGTCTCTCGAGATCGATTGAATAAAAAATAATAATATTTTTTTTATGTGAAAAGTTCTAAGAAAAGTAAATAAAGCAATTAAGTAAATACCACCGCCCATGGACATCTACAATTCAACTCCAGAAGTCTATAGATAATTGAAGGGATTTTATAGAAAATTTAGAACAGAACTTTGAATACATGATTTGAAAAAATAAAACTTTTTTAGTGCACTTAAGATTGAACATTAAAATTTGTAGAAAAAGTACGTAAAGATTGTCGCCGCTGTGGGAATCGAACCCACGTCTTCAGCATTCGCGGCCTGACGCTTTAGCAACTAAGCTAATTCTTCATTTTTTAATTGCTTCAAATGATAAAATACAATGTAGATAAAAGACGTTAGGATTTTCGCATTTTGACTTCAACGATGATCAGTGTTTCAGAAACCTGGAGTTAAGAATGTGTTCTCTAGCGGCGGTCGAGAATCAATTAGTGAAAGTAGTTGGGACGGCCGTTGTTGCGTGTGCTCCGATTCCGACGGCCGAGGAATCGATTCGGCTCGGTTTTCGGGCGCAGATAAGATTAAACGCCAGATAGGTGGACCGCTGACCGGAATACCGTACTCACCGTGAGAGATCGTAACTGATAAACGCAATGAAAGTAAACGTTTGTGAAACTTCATTGCAGAAAGGCTAGAATCATCTACCATAAGGCACGACCGTTTTCATTGCAGAAAGGCTAGAATCACCGACCATACGAGGCACATTAAAACAAATAACGATAGTTGAAAGTTACGACAAGCTGACTGTAATTATTTTGAATGGCTTACAGATAAGTTTAAACGCTCTTGAAGATTTTGAATTATTATTTTTTATTACACACTTAAAAGACCTACATTAGGGTGAAAAGGAAAGTGTCATAACGATAATAATAATTATGGTAATAAGAAAATTAAGGTGCGGACATTGACAATACGAGTAGTTGGGTAGCCATTTATGCTTGGTCTGAAGGAACATGAAAAAGTGAACACTATGAAATAGATATACTATTCATATCAATTTCAGAATATCGGACTAAAGAACTGACTTGAAATTTTACTAAGCATGAAAAAAAAACATAAAAACGTAAAAAGTCTATCGACAGCCGAATCAGAAGAGAAGCTTTTAGTTTAACAACAACTCTCATGGCCTTCCGTTAATTAAATGCAGGCTGTTAAATGTACTCCAATCTGAATGCTTTCTCCGACCTCAATGCTTAGAAATAGATGGAGCGACATCAAACAGGAAACCTTTAATGAGTTTTGTGTAATACAAAAGCGTATCCGTTCATGGATATGGAATTTAGTTCAGTTGGGAATTAGGCTATCTTACGCTTTTGAAGACTCGATTAGTGACTTATCTCTTAGAGCAAATATTGAAACTATAAAGTGAATACATGTTTACTGGACAGATGCTGTATACTAGTTGAGAGTGGTTAGTGCCCATAATTGCGAGGCACCATAAATTATTATCGTCCATGAGTTTAAAACTCGCATATTATACATGTTGGAGCTCGTTTTTATCTAATGAGGACTGCTCTAGAGCTTTGTAATAACATCGGCATTAAATAAATTGGGACTAGGTGGTCACCTCCCCAGCTACCTATATGGGAACCATATTGGTTCATATGTAGTTGTGGGCCATCCTCCTGCCCTTATTCAACCTAGCTGGGGTCGGCAGAACATGTGAATCACGGTGCAAGTGCTTTTGTCTCCGTTTTTTACGACCAGCCGCCTGCCTGACGCCTGCACTCATATCTGGAATAATTATTATCTGTGGACTACACAAATACTCGTGCCGTGTGGGGTGCTTATAAACTTCGCCATCGATTGTTATGGGCAAATGTAAACTCTTTTTTAAGCCCAGTAAAGCATTAATACGTTGAACTTCCGAATTTAGCCAAAAATCTATCCGATTTACCACGATAGGAACTCGCTCATTATTCTGTATCTGGATTTAATGGCAAAGTAATATCAAGTCAATGTTTCAAAAAAATATTTGTAACGGCATGGATAGCGGCAGACATTAGCGCCATTTGGTACGAATAAATCTACTAGTTACGAAAGCAGTAAATGAGAGACGATGTTAAAAAAAACATTACATGTAATTTAGTCTGGGTCGGTCATAAATCCAAACGCAATAACTCGTCCGGTGCTTAATGGAGGCGTTTATAATTTTTAATTCGATTCGTTGTAAGTTGATCTTTGAAGTGCTTCGGCATATCTGGTGTAATGATAGATGATTTCCTCGGCGCTGGCTGTTTTTTGCAAGAGTGGCAATGGAACTCTTTACATGTTACACAGGATTATTATGCGAACTATAATAATTTTAGTTAACAAGTAACTTTGATTTGTTCATATTATGTTATCTATGAAAGTACAGAACTAATCGCTAAACTTGTTATATTTGATTAGCGCTCTTGAATGATATGTTAAATTTCAAGTATTGTTAAATATATCCGTATTTATAATATTAAAGTCAAATGAACAGAAGGAAATCATAATTGTTTGACAGAAAAGGCTTTTCGGAAAAGATATTAATGACAATTAAAACCATTACGTCAAATAATTTGGGTTGACCACTCAGTTGACTTAGTATTGTGCTTTGACCTGTTTTTTGCCGCTATTAATTTTGCATTTGACACAGTATTATAAAAGATCGGTTTGTAGGACTTTTCAGGAAGCTTTCTCATAACAATTACCTAATTATGTTATTCGGAATAAACTGCAGTAGCTTGGGATGTGAATTAATTAGTTATAAACGTCATCCTTTCATAAAACAAGTATTATGATTGAAATTATTTAAGAACAAGTTGCCCTTTTTTATAGGATAGCACAGTGTACATCTACACAATTATTAATTCATATCTCGGGTGACAATATTTTATCCGAAATCATGGTACAAATATAAAAAAAAAACAAAAAATCATTTAACAGTGATGAAGTACTGTTTCAACGATGACCAGCTTTTACTACAATATCATATATGGTGTCTTCTAAATTATTGTCTAATAAAAAAGGACACAAAAATTATAATTACTAAGCAAATAATAAATTAGTTAAAATCAATGAATCATTAAACGCCTAATTAGAAGAACTGTTACGTCGATAAGTCAAAAAGACGAATCGACAAAGTCCGCGACAAAAAATACTGCAGAGTGTTGGGGAAAGTTACGGAGTCAAAGTTGAGCTTTTATGGTTTATCGTCTTGCCTGGTGCCTTGGCTCCGTTCCCAGAGAGCGGTTTATGATGGAGGTAAACGATTAGGGACAAGTCATTTGTGGAAAATGGAATTTGGGACATTTGACCGCTAAATTTCGAGGTATTTCGTTGATCGTTAACCTAACTGCAGATCCAATTTGATTCAGCATATCTACAGTTTAACATAAACACAATGTCGTGACTATAGCATGAGAGAGGCCGAGATGTGGGATAAAGAAGACTGTGTATAGTGATGGTTACTATACTACTACGGTTCTGCCGTAAACTCGTAATTTTGAACAGATGTTACAACTTGCTTTAACTATTAATCTTTGATTGTTAAATCATGATGTTGCATTAATCATAGTTGGCGCAGTTGACCTGGCTACGGTTCCCCTCCTGGACAGTACTTCTATAACTTACAGGTTTTTTTGCATCTGGCATACCTGCCTATGAACGATTTGTGTTTGTATTTGTCAATCCTTATTTAATATAAAGTTTGTATATATGGATGCATGTTTGTTACTCTTTCACGCAAATACTACTGAATGGATTTTAATGAAACTTTACGATAATATAGCTTAAACATAAGAATAACAAACACATAGGCTATAACTTATATACATATTTTTAATTGTATTTCTGTCTGAATGTTACGCCTTCAGCCTATTCTACGCAGACATATTCGCGGGCAGAAGCTAGTATACAATATTGTAAGATTATCTCATACTGTAGTACTAACTATGTGATAAAAATAAGAAAAAGAATGTTTTAGGACTTGTAGTAAGCCGCCAGATTCTTTTATACACTAGTGTCTCACAGAAGACCTGCATGAAGTGGAAGTACTGTACTTGGTCTGATGCGATGGAGTACGGTGACTACGGTGTGGTTTCCGTGACCCACCCTTGTAACGATTGGCAACGCATCTGCTACACCGATATCCACCGATGTCCACTGATGGCGTTATTCACTTGGCTTCGGGTCAATCTGCTCGTTTACTACTTTTTTACACGAAAAATGTAAAGAAAAAATTTAAGGACATAAATTGGCTATTTTAAAACAAAAAAAATATTTTTGTGCCACACGAAGTTACCGTTAAAAGCTCTAGATCACTCCACATTAAATAGAACCGAGCTCCAACACGTAATAATCGAGGGTGTTAAACCTACGGACGATATTAAGTTGAGGTGTTACACAATTGCCTCGCAATTATGGGCATTAACCATACTCGAATGTAGCAGGACTATTATTGCTTAATTGCCGAGAGGAAGACGCGTCTTATTTTAATTGCGCCTTGTAAACTTTAAGTGCTATGTAGGAGATATAAATGCTTTTATTCACCGGTCACTGCACTTCCACCAATATCTTGTACCATTTTTTGTGTACCAAGTTTTTAATTTTTTTATGAGTGCGCATTTATAAACAATCCTAGTAGTATTATTAAATATTTAAAGAGTCATAAAACAAATTGTTGGACAAATAAATAGTCTTAGTCTTATTCCTCCAACAACTTTCAGTAGACAGTAGTCAAAAGAAAAGACAATAACAAAATGCCGAAGAGATTTAGTTTGAAGGTTTTTAGTTAGATGCAATCTAGATTTGAATTGAGTACTCTTTATGTGACATTTACTTTTTTTTTTGACGCACAACTGCTTTTACTTTGACGGAAAGTAGTTTATTAATACTGCTGAGGCTGTTATCATAATATCCAATTATTTAATTAAACCATTATCATTTGAATTTAATGTCTTATTCATAACCAAAAAGTACTGGTGAAGGGGATAAAATTTTAGTAATTTTTCTGATGTTAATGATAAAAGTATAAGTTCTTACATGCTTAGATAAGTACACATATATCTTTTAACGATTTATCATCACCTTCGTTATAACCTTTATCGGGTGTGGTGTTTCCCACGTGCATTGTAGTTTCCTCTTTGACACATCAAAGTTACTCGAATAGTTTCACCATTGAATTTTACTCGGGAATCGTAGTTCTTTCGTTGTAATGAAAAACGATCACGAACACGCTATAATGCTGCGTTAAGTGTTAATATGTATTGTTATCTTTTCACGTCTTAAGCTAAGGTTAAGGTTATTGACGTTGAGTAAACAATAATTACTTTGTGTATAAGGTGTGCAGTTTATTTTTATACATTATGATCGAGCAATAATATAAATTAGAAATAGTAAATAAAATTTAATAATTGAAGCAGCCCTTGAAACGTAGGGTATCATCAAATTATGTGTACTTATGTTATTACTTTTATGGATTTTAACTTGTTTAATCACTCACGTTGCATCTGTCTCTATCGCATCGGCCGGGGAAATTAATTTGCCTACGTTGTATTTTCCAGATAACAAATTCAGGTGTATAAATGTGATCGGCTAATTCTGTTACCATATAATGACCCTGTCATGAACTGTCATTAATTGATTTATTTATTTTCAGTCCGTAGACTATTAAGGCTTCATCGAACGCAGAACACGTGGGATAGTCCAGGAGCTTGATACGACCCTCCGCGTTGAGTTGGCCCTACGTGCTCATGGGTGCGTTATCTACTGAAATTCTCCCCTACCGGGTATCAAACCCTGGTGGTCAACAATTCCTCGTACTGGGCAAATTACAGGCGACCTTATATTTCGGCAGTGTCTCTTCAATTTATGGCCTGATACCATTAAACGGCGAAGTGGTACGCGTCTCAGACAGTTACGCGGGTCCCGTTATCGCTCGTATTACGCGTCTTCGTGTCACGAGTGGCAACGGAAGGATTGTGGTGGTTTTGAAGAATTGCGTGTTAGACCGCCATAATACGACGGTGGATCTAACACCCGACAGGTTCATCACTAAATACGCTTGGTTGTGTCGTTTGATGATAATTTCGCTCGATATGGATAGCGTTTGCGGTCTCCTTTTGATATTGGAGGAAAAATCTTGAAAACACATACTATTTTATAGTGAAGTTACGTGAGATTCTATCTGAAACACCGCGGTAGCCACTGTCAGAGCTTTGGGCGACAAAATACCCCATGAAAGAGACCAGTTCAGCATTAACTTTCCCTGTCCGGGATGGACATAAAGGTTACTGTCTTTTAAGCCTGTTTAGACTTTATTTTATGAAATTTTTGTCAAGTAAACTTCGAAAAATGCGCTTCAAATTGTTTTGTCTTTCGTGTACGTATACTCGAGTGATTTTGAGCGGTGAAAAATTTCTAAAGGCGAAAGTAAAAGATTCTGACGAACAAACCTTCCTTGCAGAATTACTGCGCGAACATAATGCTCCTTTCTACTCCTGTCTCGCTTGATTTTGATTAAGTGAATGCGTTTCATTGATGGCGCGACATTCATTCATTCATTCATCATCGCTCTTTTCACACGAAACCAGTCTCGATCGCAGCGGTACAAGTCCGTTACCCTTTCGCATGCATTCTTTAATTTGCCAGGGTTGCCAAAACACTGATTATTTCAAAAAACAACTCTGATGACACCACTAATATAAGCTCAATGATAACTTATTATAGACAATCTTATAAAGATCAGGGCTGCCAAACCATATTTAAAAACCAAAACTCTTTTTAAAAGCCAAGACTGGTGCAGCCACTTAAGAAAAAGGAGAATTTGTTTTATCTGCTACATCAATTTTGCAAAACTAGAGATTATAAGGACGGACCGAATGCCTTAAGACATTCTCTCCTAATTGAATTGAAGAAATTTGAGGCGGGATGTGAAGTTAAATTGTGGGGAAAAAATGCAAAAGACAAATGCATAAAATTAATTAGGTAAAATAATATTGCAGAAGTATGTAAAAATCAGTGAAACTAAAATTTTCCCTCCTCTTGGGAGATATAAGCCCGTATGAATGTTGTATCCATTCTGTTTCGAAGTTTTAACTGTCTTATCGCATAGCGTGGTCTTATCTTCCGAATACAGCCATTGTGTGGATTGGTTATTCATAAATTTTTTGGTAACAAAACAGTTAATCATTTCCTAAGGTGACGAGCGAACTTATTGCGAGCTGAAGTATTTGCTGTTTTAAAAATATACGCTCTCGCCGGTTGTCTACGCAATACACACTAACGCATGGGGACAGATATTGCAACGAGCGAGGTATCAAGTTGCTCCGTCTGGCAAGTAGGGTTACCTATTCAACTTCATCCCGCGCGGCGGACAACCTACAACCAACATAATATGCCATAAATAAGTTCTATATTTAAAACACTCGGGTTCCTGTTTGTTTAAGTTTTGCACTAATCTTGTGTATAAGCGGACTACCAACCAATCTCCTCGATGATACAGAGATAAAAGAGGTTTAAAAGTAGACTAAAAGAGTTTTTTAATGTGCAGCATGTTGTATAGTTCTTGCCACGACAGCAAATGTATGGGCAAATGAAGAGCGTTAATAAATGGCTTTTATCTAAACATGTTTTAAGCGGTATAATTTCGGTTTAAAAGCGATCTCTGCGATATTTCGTGGCGCGATAATTAATGCACTGAATTGGACTTGCATAATGGTGCCTCTAGTCGGGTTTCAATTCGCAGATCACATGTGAATCGGCCGGAACGCTTTCACTCTCGCCGCCTTACCTCCCGATCGTTATCTAACCGAAGCCTCGGCTCCTCTTTGTGCCTTTCGGCGAGAGTTTTAAAAAAATTGTGCATAAAATCAAAGACGGTTGGCCTTAAATTTAGAAGTTTATTCAAGACGCACCATTATTTCATTATTACGCACATTGTGTTTATTTTCAGTGAACTATTAAATCTTATACGTCAACATTTTGTAAAATACAAAGTTTACTTATCATATGAAAAAAACCTATTTACAATATTAAATGGGTACTAACTAAATAACATGTTATCAATCCTAGTCCTCACGGCGTGGTGCTAAGAACGCTAGCTGCATTTCCTCGCTGAATACATACATACATACATAGTTAACGTATGAGCGAAAAAAGTATCAGCCCTCTTTTCACCATCCGCAGCGATAAGTAACATTAGAGCGTAAATTTTACAAAAACTTAGACATGTTGTCAACAGCAAGTGGCACAACTACATAAACTGAATAAAGAGAATCATATTTGCCCCTTTTACTTACTTCCACTGCCTCGGATGTCACTAACGCTGCTACCGCTTTGGTGAGAGGCAGAGAAGTGTCTAAACAAGTAGCACCCTAAGCGAGGGCTTTCCGTCTCATATTGCTTCCGAGTAAGTGCATTATAATTACGAATTTAATTACTCCACGTAACATTACAAATTACGATAAAAAAGTTTTCACCGGCAGTTCACTTAATTATTTTTACATTCGCCTTATATAACATAATAATAAACATTCCTCATTACATTTATAATGGAAATGATCATGTCAATAAATATTCTGAGCATTCGTAATGATGCGGAAGTAAATACAAGATTTACCTTATGATAACTGCACATTTGTCGTATTATATTGCACAGTTATTAATAACTAGCGACCCGCCCCGGCTTCACACGGGTGCAATGTATTATACATAAAAACCTTCCTTTTGAATCACTCAATTTAGTAAAAAAAACCGCATCAAGATCCGTCGCGTAGTTTTAAAGATCTAAACATACATAAGATAGACAGCGGGACGACTTTGTTTTATACTATGTGATTATTATATTTAGTGATAACCATCTGACGCCTTGCAAAAGTTTCCTTCAACAAGCTCAGTTCGAAAACTTTCATTTCCCGGTCAAAACAGTACAAAATCGAATCACAAGCCGCGGAACGGTCCCTAGTCCCGCTACGCGGTATAATCGTGTGACTGCGCAGTCCTGTCACGTAGCTAACGCGTCTGAAGCCGTCTGCACGACCAGCTAACCTCGCTGGGACGCCCTTATTTCGTGACAATAAGGCTCAAATTGCGGCAGAGGGACCTGTGGCGGAATGTGGAGCAGGAGCGATTGGTACGATTTCCGCGCGCCGACCCCTGCGCCTGTGACCCACAGAACCCTCGCTTTGGTCCGTGAAAGTAGGGAAATGCACATAACTGGATCGCGGCTAAACGCGAACAAACGCAAGCAGATATCGCGCAAATTCAAGAAATCATTTTAAAGTGCAAAGCTGTTTTTCCGCTAACGCTGACCAATTGATAAATCGTTTAAATTACAAATAAACATATATCTTATACCAAATAAAACAAACTCTAGTTCTCTGGACTACCCATTAGGACGACGGGCAGAAAATGCCTTCGGCAGTAGTTAAATATTTATTGGACATAAAGTTTAAACCACCACACAGTATAAAACAAAGTCGTCTCACTGTCTGTCTGTCCCTATGTATGCTTAGATATTTAAAACTACGCAACGGATCCTGGACTACCCATTAGGACGACGGGCAGAAAATGCCTTCGGCGGTAGTTAAATGTTTTTTGGACATAAAGTTTAAACCACCACACAGTATAAAACAAAGTCGTCTCACTGTCTGTCTGTCCCTATGTATGCTTAGATATTTAAAACTACGCAACGGATCCTGGACTACCCATTAGGACGACGGGCAGAAAATGCCTTCGGCGGTAGTTAAATGTTTTTTGGACATAAAGTTTAAACCACCACACAGTATAAAACAAAGTCATCCCACTGTCTGTCTGTCCCTATGTATGCTTAGATATTTAAAACTACGCAAGCGATCTTGATGCAGTTTTTTTACAAGATAGAGTGATTCAAGAGGAAGGTTTATATGTATACATTGCACCCGTGCGAAACCGGAGCGGGACGCTAGTAAATAAGAAAAGTGCAATTACATGTATCAAATATTGCATCTGTACAAAACTGGGATTCTTGTTTGAACATAGCCTCTTGTATATCTTTTTTTCTTTTTGAGTAACTTAGTAATAAATTCTGTCCTTGCAAGAATACATACCTATGTTACTCATAGTACTCGGGCAGCATATAATTAACGTATTTTGTGTTTCACACAATAAAGAACAAACAGCAATAATTTCAAGTTCCAACAGAATGATCGGTGTCTTAAATCTAGTCTAGTAATATAAAAACGTCATTAAGTCTGAATGTTCCAAAGTATATTTCTCTGACGCGAAACAACCATCTAAAATAACTGTTGCCTCGAGTTTCATTTGAATATTTATGGCGTTTGTTGATGCTCGCACGTCTTAATATGACCACCTCATATCTCGGGTATGCGAAGCAACCCGCTAAGATCTCGTGTGAAAATAGTGTATTCGAACGTTGTAACTTGGTAAAGGTAGTACAGTGACTGGAGTTGTTAAGTAGTTATAGTAGGTTTTTAGAGGCAACAGTTAATGTTTCTCAAAAGTAAAGTGACGTTTCGAACATTGCAGCAGGACTGACCGAAGTGTTGTACAGTGTCCTAATGTTTTGACAGACTTTTAGTTATTTATGCTATATTACTCAAAGTGTGCTAACAGTATTCCAGAGACATTGATCTAAATGTTTGTTATATGTTTTTTTTTATTGTGATCTTATAATAGACTGTTTTTTTTTCACTTGTGTTCGCCGTTTAAATTATTTCGTTTTTCGATGATCCACCTTGACAAAGACTATTCAACTTTAACGTCTTTATGAGAATAAGAAGTTTGAAATCATAGAAAATAGAATTTCTTAATTTGATGTACGTATTTACAGTTGCACGTATTAAAAATTTTATTTATATCTATATAGCTATTATCATCTTCCTCATGCCCTTATCCGAAATATGTAGGGTTGGCAAAACATGTGTTATTCACATGTTGTAAGTTTTGGCTAGGATTTTTATAACTGACTGCCTGCCTGCTGGTAACAAACATCCGGAACATGGGCACTTATTTGTGTTAGTCACACAAATACTTGTCTCGTCTTGGAACCGAACCCATAACCACCAGCGCTGAGGCTAATAGCTTGGCAACTGCGCCTCCAAGTCATATACATATCTAAATCAATCTAAATAAAATTTACGTGCAGCGAAAATACCGCAAGTTGATTTCGTACATTCAATAATTGTTGCAATAACTGTGAGAATTTCCTTTCAAGCTAGGAATAAACTGGTTTGTTACTTTTGCATATATCGCTAGTAAACGCTTCCTGGATCGCTTCGTTTTAGCTACCGTTAACAGTGTGGGTGTTTATCATAATTGCAGAAATGAGAGGTTTTTTTACAAGCCATTTCCTTAGGCTGTCTGTATTTAGAATACTTTTTAATATACGATCAATACAACAATGAACAACTGGCAAATATCTGTGAATCGCAAAACATTTTAGTTTCATTGCATTATTAAGGTTTGGGTAATCATAGATTGATTTCGCAATAAACAGGAATTAAACAGCAGCAAGTGTGTATAATATTCGAAGAAATAACCGTACAGACAGATTAATAAAAGGAGAAAAAAACATTCTAAGCACCTAAGCACATCAAGAAATGTAATGGCTAAAATAGGTCGTTACTATAAAAGCTTACCGTGCGACGTTGAACTTGGGTTATGAACGCCCGAACACGAGATAAATGGACTAGCTCGTTACGATTACCGTAAACTTTTTTCATTCCATCCGTTTCCAACGTAGAAACGCGACCCAATCACCTTCCGAAGCGACGGCGGGAAGCATAAAAAGACTACAATTACCGAAAATGCGAGTAACGATCGCCGGGCCCTTTTTCTAGGGCATTACGGACCGTTAGGCGGCCGTGACCGCACCGAAGAGCGATGACTTGGTTACGGCCTTGCACGCCAGCGTGGTGTGCGGTAGACGAAGACTATACCAGCGCAAAACTGCCTTTATGTGTACATAATAAGGGCTAACGCATTGCGTATTGCCCGTAAACTCGAGTTGTGCTCTATGACGTCGCCTGTCACATCACACGTGGGAAGGTGATGTAATCAAGCGGGGCCCTTATACAGGTCGTCCCGTTAGATGAGATGGAGCAGGGACGGCGCTTGGTCCTTAATGAGAGTTACGGCTTCTTCGTGGAAACTGCTATCCACGGTGGAAGATTGCCGCAGCTAATGAAGGCTACGATGAGATCACTATGATTGCATCCGTTACTCGGGACTAAACAAAATTTCAACTTACCCACTGCATAATAAACGAGGGGTAAAAGCGTGAGCGATAGTTAAATAGAGGACGCGCACCGCGTTAATAAGCCTCGGTAAAGTTATTAAAATGAACGGCAAAACATAACGAAGAAACAACGTATGAAACGGTGTTGTCAACTTAGCCAACAACGTGTTGTATTGTTTGTATTTGTAACAGCTATTCCCGTTACTAATAATGAAAACCACCAACGATCTTGTGCAGAAGTCAGTTTGTCAGTTTGTTATGTTTATAGAAAGAAAGAAAGAAAGAAGAAATATTTATTCGGCGCATTACATTACAGGAAAAAAAAAAAAAAAGAAATAACATTATAATTGTAAAAATGTATGCACCAAAAAGGTCTCCGCTCAGTATATTGCCCTGGCAAACAATACCACGGCACTGGTTTTCTGCGGATACCTTGTAAGATTGGCGTTCAGCTCCATACATACAGCCAACAAAAATAACAATGAAATAGACTAAAAACAATAAAAAGTTAGGAACAATAAAATCAAAAATAAAGTATAACAAAAAAAAAAAATATTGTTCTTTATTCATGTAAAATTATGATTTTAAAATAATATATCCACAAAATAATCACAAGTTATATAATATTATCCGGTCTATCAAATTATCATTATAATGGTTAATGTCTAATGGTTAACGTCAAGTGTATTTTGCATTAGTTTGTCGATTTATAAGAAAACAGAAAAAGAAAACTGGTCTATATGGCGTGTTCACGTCAAATTAAGAAATCGTCAAAAAAAAACTAACTAAAAAACTTAACGCACAAAAAGCATTAAAAAGTATTTATAAAACGTTTAAACTATTTGGACCGACAACGCAGCTGATATAAAATACAAGTCACGGACGTTAAAAGTATTTCGTTAAAATAGTCGCTAGCGAACAGTCGTTACAACCAACGGGAAAACGACTCTACAGTGGGAAAGTATTGTTTTGACGAATTATCTAAAGTTTTCTTTTTTTTATATACAACCTTCAAGGTAATATTAGGCTTGTTTATTAAACATACTATTGTTTGCATTGTTTGTTGCCGTTGTAACATTTAGCACGCGGAGCTTAAAATTTAATAATCATGCGGAAGAAGCTACGAGGGTTATTTAAAAAACATTGCTTCTTTTATTGTTATTCACATCCGCAAAACGTACTGCGTTCTAAAAATTAAAAAAAATATAAGTAAAGAGCAATGTTAGGCATTATGGGGGAGGCCTATGTCCAGCAGTGGACTCTAGCAGGCTGAAATGATGATGATGATGATGAAGCCGAAGCGATAGTTGTAACTATAACAAGTAAAATATTTACTATAGTAGGCGGCAAGCCAGGAAGGCAATTCACCTGATGTTAAATGTATATATTACTAGCTGCTGCCCGTGACTACGTTTGCGTAGAGGGGTGAAAATTTAGGGTTGTATGTATTTTTGTATGCTGTATCATAAAAAAATAAAAACGAAAAATTTTGTCCAAAAATTAAAAAAAAAACCCTTATCATTTAGGGGTATGAAAAATAGATAGTAGCCGATTCTCAGACCTACTGAATATGCATATAAAATTTGGTAAAAATCAGTAAAGCGGTTTCGGAGGAGTAAGGTAACTAACATTGTGACACGAGAATTTTATATACAAGATAATAAGTTTCGATATCACCTGCTGGCTGCTAACTGGCCGTCTGTGAGGCCGAGTTACGTCCCCGATGAGCCTCCCCATTCGTGTAACAGCAGAAACTACTCTAACAATAATAATGACAGAATGTTACCATACTTTATAAATCGACCCAACATTTTAAATTATCATTTCAGTTTAATACAAGCCAATAAAGCTAAGTTTATAAAACCAACCTCAGGACATAAACAAATATGATTAACGAAGAAAAATTTGTTTCGTCTAACGCTTTTCACTTCGACGTATTAATCTTATTAACTGGTACACGAAGTACCAACAAGGGTCCAGCTCGGGGAGCGGCACGTTTGGCCCAGTATCGGCGGACAATTTCCTAGTTACAAACTAGAGGCGGACAGCCGCTTATGCTAATTCCCGGCCGGCTGCGCCGAGTAATGGCGTATCGCTTGCAACGACCGTGGAGCCGACGCGTTACCGTTATCGCCCGTGGACGTGTTGTGTTATGGTCTGTGGAGCCGAGAAAATTCTATCGTCTCCATGGACGTCGATGGGCTGGTGGGGCGTTGAAAGCTTTTGTAACCGACTTTTAAAATGGTGGTTCTCAATTCGGTTGTTCTGTTTCACGTCTGCTACTTCAGAACTCCGTAATTTATGAGCCGATTTTAAAAATTTCTTTTTGCATTGGGTTCCGTTTGCGCCCTTGTGGTAATTTCATCGAAGTTGGTAGTTCATTGAAGCTGGAAGAGGACACCAGAGATACATCAGGGAATTGGACGAATAAAAAGAAAAGAAAATGTAGGAGTGAGATATTTGGCTTCGGTTATGTTTTTGTTACTAAAAAAATACATTACTTTTCTTTGCAACAACCGGTTATGTTTTGTATCTTTTATTAATGAATCGCTTTGTGGTTTATCACAATTCCGCCAATATTTACCTGTCAGCTATTACACGTAGGGGAATGACAGTCGTAAATAGTTTAGTTAACGGATTTAATTATTGAGATTATGAAGAACTTGACGCCCTTCATCTAAAATTCCGATTCAATTGATAAAAATAATAAACCAACAAAATGAAAGCTTTTTTCAGCGTAGATCAATTCCGAAACATTCAGCGCAGATAGTTATGTTGCCACGGGTCAAGATCGTGATGAACCATTTTGTTTCTTCACTATCTTTGAGATTCTTTGGTATCGCCGCACAAACTTTGCCCACAATTGTAACGGCGCATGCAGTAATGGTCCCAGGTGAAGGGCGAACTGTTAGACCTAACTGTAGCACTGATAGTCGGCAGTGGTACCCTGGGCTAGCACGGCGTCCCGTTAACCCACGCAGATCATGGCCAACTCATTTGATACTAGTAAGGCTGTACTCACCAGGAAACACGCTGAAGAAAATAATTCTCATAGGAATTCGAGTTACTTAGAAATTTTGTTTTATACGAATTTGTTTCTAATACAGATGTAGCAATTGTAATACTAATATAATAAATATAATGATAATCGTACTGCTGTTTCTAATTTATCTACAAATATCTTAATATTTGTAGATAAATTAATATCTGTATATATTCAGACAGATATCTTAATATCTGTATATTTAAAAACTTAATTTTATGTTTGAAAAAATCTACCTTTAAAATTAAAAATAATATCATGTGTCCAATAGGCAATAGTTTAAGGGATCATATTTATTAATTAACATAGTATAAACATGGATAACACTACAGATCAGAATAAATATAGTGTGTCGTTTAAAACATTTTAAGTGAAAAATTTAACACAATGGTGTTATTGTACATCAGAGCTTACTTACGTTATGAAAGGTTTTGGAAAGTCATGGGAACATACCATCAGGTGTTATGTCTTAGTATTTACATTAAGTAAAGAACATTAAGTAACGCAAATTATTAACAAAACGGTTGCATAGTTGTGTTATAGACATTTTCATAAATTATTTATGTATTGTATTGTATGATTACGTTAAAGTATATTCATACTTGTATATTTATAAATTTAATTTATATTATATTCATTTTACATTTTTCACATAAAAAAACCCCCGCACAGAGGAGGCCTTTACCCAGCAGTGGGACATGTACAGGCTGTTCCTTTACTTTAGATGTACCACCTGTTCGCTTGCTTGTTTCTCAAAAGTTAATAATCACGAAAGAATATTCTTTTCAGTGTAGCAACCCTATGTCTGTTAGGACACAAAACCGGTCGGCACAATATGACCGAAGTATAAACACCATTAGTTTGCCTTCAAGTATTTGTTGATGACACTTAAATAGGCTTTTGAAGCCATTCACTAAGTGCACTTTCCTTGCTTCTATCTGGGCGATGAAGGACCACCCCCCAAATTAAATCAACTAAATTAACTAAAGAGTGTTTCGTAACATCTCTACTGTTAATAAAAATCAAAGAAAACAGACTACTTTTGCATTTTAAAAAAATCTCTTCATGATCGACCCTCTTGAAACCGTTCATTATGTTTTTTTACATAAATTAATTTCATTTCTCTTTTTAATTTTTATAAATAGTATACTAAAAATACGGTTTGTTAAATTTAATATTTATTTTAATTATTCACCTTCTTAACCCACAATTATGTAATGTAAATGTGTAATTGTAGATAGATTTAATCTTGTAAATATTAGATCAATAAAGATTGTACCCCATTAAACATTTAACTCAAACTAAAAATCAAATTAAAATTTAAGAAACCTCTTAATGATTACTTTAATTATTAATTACTAGAGAGAGCTCTCTACGAATTGATAACACGAAGAAACTCATGGGAATATGCAAGAGAATGCTATGAACAGTAAAATGATTACAATGATTACACATGACTTTCTAAGCTGCTAACATTGATCTTCGATTCTTCGAACTGATTTGTAACATTCCAGAAATATACTCAATATCCCTGCTATAATATAATAATTTTGAACAAAAAGAAACAGACTTCAAACCGGAAACAAAGAACATTGTCAACACCTATAACATTTGAAGATTCTCCTCGATTTGTTTGGTATACCATCATCAGAACCGTTTCCTTATCATGGTACCACCCTTGGGATATCTCCTTTCCAACAAAAAAAGAATCATCAAAATCGGTTCATAAATGACGAAGTTATCCGCGAACACACATAAAAGAATAAAAATATATACGGTCGAATTGAGAAACCTCCTTCTTTTTTGAAGTCGGTTAAAAAGAGCGTTTTGTAACATATAAAAGAGGGTATTGTTATGTGATATATTGTTTACAGCTGATTACATTTACAGCTAACACTAAGATTAAATATTGTGTACAAAAAGAACCTGGTGACTAGGTATTATCGCCGACTATGGTTTCACAACAGCAGGAGAAAGACTTGGACATCTGAACGAGGATGGCTTTCCGGTTTCTTAACAAACCAGAAGAGACAATTTTTTTATGTGAGAAGGTGGCAAGCAAGCTGGCGGTTCACCTGATGTTAAGTGATAACCACCGCACATGGAAATTTGCAACCCCGTAGCGTTGCAGATCCGTTGCCACCTATTAATAAATTGGGCTCCGGTTACCTCAATCACCTGACGAAGGGCATAAATATAAGACTTCTACTTGACACCAGTCTTCTGTCAGGTGGTACTTCCCCGGACGGACCCGCCACACTGCCGAAGTAATTGTAGATCCTCTATAGATGTATGGTATTTCAGGTAGTCCCGAGCTTTTATGTATAAACTGAGTCTAATCTCTCCAATGTAGTAGTTGTAAAAAATTTTTGCCCATAAACCAACACATTCAATTTTATTTTACAGCGGCTCACACGGTCATCGGCATATTCCAAACTATATGTTAGCACCGCAAATGTTTTTGGTAATAAAACGGACACCACTTCTGAACTCAGTTTTGGGTGAGACAAAAGATTATACATAAGAGATACATGTGAAGCAATAGACTTCATAACTGTATAGCTGTGTGCGCAATCCTCTCACAGTTATTAAAGCGTGAAACATACCTATATGATGATATTCAAGGGGGCATTCAACTGTACATCGCGTGATATAGCTTGCGGAAGTGCAAGGCCTACGGCTCACTCGCGGACCCTATTCATAGTCAAGTGCAATCAACCTGAACCCACATTGTTCTTCTTGCGATTGCTGTGGCCACGTTCGAGAAAATTTCGGACGAGGCCGAACGAAATTAGGCTTGGCGTAAGCTTCGATGGTACAGTCTATACGTTTCAGGACAAATAATAATGATTTTATGTTATAGAGTAGCTGAACGTGAAAATGTAATAGAAAATATAAAGAGAAGGAATAATTTGAAGGAATTTTACCTTTAAAGCTTCGTAACTTAGTCGAAGCGTAGGCTCAAACAGACATAAAAAGAACTACGCTTTAAATATACATACCCAGGCATTAAAATAGGCTGTCAAAATTAGCTCGTGGAAACTGCTAAGTTTTTTAAAACGCCTATAGTTATTCTGAGAATGGTAAAAATTTGTATTCATAACGTTTTTCTCTACGATTTGAGAACTGTTTTATACACTGGTCATTGCGCGTGACTATCAAGCCATCCTGCTAGTAAGGACAAACCTACAAACCCTAAACACGCGGCCAACTTAGCATGTTTCCCGCCCCTTTAATCTTTATGAAACGCTCTATACCGGAGGAGGGAACGCATTCCGCGACCTCCGCTCACAATTGATGGCGCTCATTGGATGCACGAACGCGATAGTAACAAATAAATCTGAACGCAAGCTTTGTCTCGAGCGGTGGTCTCTGATTCAAGAAACGATGCAAATATCGATGCTACTACATAAGCCTTGCATGAATACCGCATTAAACTCAAACTCAAAATATCAAAATTGATACAAAGTTCGTAAGTACCGGTTCGAAAAGCAGTTTCTTTTGAGAAGAGGCCGGCAAGAAACTGAACAGTTGCTCTTTTTAAAAAATATCACACAAGTTGTATTCATTTAAGTTTCTGAATCTAACGCATTCTAAAGATCAAATTTTATAAATACTTCAATACTTTTAATAACAAAGTTTCATCGAGGACTTAAAAAACTCAAAGATCGGAGATATCTATCAAGCATTTTAACTTTTACCACTATTCTCATAAACATACGGGTAGCTTGTAGAACTTCAGAAACAGAAGGTTTACATAGGAAGAGATCGTCGGCCATTCTCGTTCATGGTTCGAATCAAAGATGACAATCTGTCTAGATTCCCTCAATTAGATTCACATAGCTGCGCGCCAACACGTCGTTTTTATGGTGTCAGGCGGCTTGGTCGCATACCACGCTGTGTCGTGAACGCCGGTAAATGGAGCACCGTTAGATCCTCGGCATAGTTTTGCAGCCACTAGGAAATGCACCTCTCCATGGCCCCCTTTTGTTACGAACGTGATATTGCATGGGACGCGATGGAATTGTCGCTAATAATTCTGTAATTGTTGTCTATAAATCGTTTATAACATCATTGGTGTTTTAGCGGAGATATTTTTCATAAGTTAGCTTTCAAGCTTTTTAACCGGAGCTCAATTTTCAAAAGGTTGTCAACGCATCTGCAAAGCCTCGGGCATAGCAGATGTCCATGGGCGGTGTTATTCACTTAACATCAGGTGAACCACCTGCTCACTTGGCAACTTTTCACATAAAAATAACTATTTTTGTACCCGACTATTTGCTTCATAGTTTATACCGTTTTTTTTTAATGTATCGGTGGGTTTGCGAAGTGGACTGTGCTAATACCCTCTGTACATACATGGCCTTTGCCCAGCAGTGGAGTATATATAAGCTGTTACTTTGTTTTTTTTTTAAAGCTTTTTGTATGGTAGACGGCAGTAGCACCGTCTACCATATTCTGTATTCTGAGCTGGCAGTTCACCTGACAAAAGCTGTGAGGTTTCAGTTGCACTGTCATTCTTGAAGAAAGTGCATGGATTGTAATATAGTAAATACTACATCTTTAATCCGATCTTTTGTAAAGCCATGCTACTTCTCGAGACGAGCCAGCCTAATCACTACCATAACTGTTGGGTTCTAGTAGAGATATCGTTATTAATTAATTCCATTGATCTCTACATCAATGGAACTGATGAAATACAAACAGGACGATTATTATTCCATTCACTAATAATGCAGCAACAATAGAAAATTATTGCGAAGGACTCTGATTAATAATAAAAATTCCAACAACTGACACCTTTGCGCAGAGACCGTACAAAATTATTCTAGACATGCGATACAAATTTGCATCAATTTAGGAGACACGAGACGCGCCAGGAAAGAAAAAAAAAGGAATATTGAGGTCAACATTAACGTCGCACCGGCTAAAAAAAGCGTCCAATACTATTTTTGAAAATGAAAGAAACAAAACTCAAATGAAAATCTTGTTCTTACTTCATTTTTCCGACCTTGTCTCGGAAACGTCGCGGTTGTCGCTACGAAATTACCTTTCCTCGTGTGTATATGTTAAATAAACCCAAACATATATGTAAGTAGGTTTATTTAGTTGTAAATATGTTACCCAATAAAATTGCTTAACTTCGAGTGCTAGGCTTTGTGGCACCTGTACCCGTTTGGTGAAACTGATGCATAAATTAACGCCAATAATGAACGTATCTCATTCTACACAAAACGTCTAATTAGTCGACGGAGAAAGCTACGAAAGAAATTCAACAAAAACTTGACCCAAACAAAATAAGACCGACTCGAAACTGTATCAACAGATAAAATAATCTAGAAATTGTATTCAGTGTTATGTAAAAAAAATCAATTAATAGTCGAACGGGGTTACATAAAGCGAAGACAACGACACGAGACGAGCACTTTCCAAAGGAAAAAATAAACACCACGTGAGCGCGCAACGCGAGATTTAAATTCAAGATGTGGAGTGGAAAGCAAAAGATCGACCGTTGCAGTAAAAGCGACGCCCGGCTCGATGTTGGCGAATATAAATTCAATAAATGCGACAGACGTAGGTATATGCGACAGGCTTGCGCAACTGCGGAAGTTACGTAACAGTCGACGATCGGGGTGATAAATTTATAACGTATGACACAGAAACTTCAGCTTATCATAATGGCGAAGAGTGACAACAGACAAGCCCTCCCGCCCTTAACCTTAACGACGTAGACAGTAAATTTGACTGCATAGATTGTTCAGTGGTTTAAGTGAAGGATTTGCTAACTGACAATACGCACCGTGTTGTTCCAACACGGGACACAGTCTGTGCGATCAATAAATAGTTGATCCAAGTTTTTTTTTTAATGTGACAAAGTGGCCAAACAGCTGGCGGTTCACCTGAAGTTAAATGATAAATGATATTTGCAATACCCTTAGGGTTGCAGATGCGTTGTCACCTATTACACACCACACTCCCTAGACGAAACGCGAACGCTGTTGCATGGCCCTACCACAGTTAAGCTAATAATGTTTAAGTGTTTTCAGTTCTTGAAATCTTCTGTTATAACAGAACTATTTCCTGGGAGATGAATTAGAAATAAAATGAAAAAATTATAGAACACGATGGACCGTGCAATCAAATACAACTCTTCAATGATCAAAACGATAAGACTTCTAATTGAAACGTGGTAAGAGATTTTATATTTAATATGCAAATTATTTTAAACTTAATGTTGAACTATTACTAGTTCAATAGTACTTCCCTAAAACTACACTACAACATGTGGAACTTTTTATCACTGTAGGTACCGCCCACGATAAATTACGATAGAAGACGAAGATTTTCACAGATTTCGATTGTATAAAAAAGTTAACTTATACCAAACTATTGTTAATAATGCACCAGTTTAATGACCTCCAAATAATTGCGAAGATGCGTAATGTGTGCTTAATTTGGAAATAAAAGAAACTATTGCGGTAAGAAGTGTTGAATATTTATAAGGTGCTCGAGTAAAGCCGCGTGTCGGTTACGTTTTCAAGTATTCAAGAAAGTAAGTACATACCTGCGAATATTTCGCAATTCAATGTAACACTACTTTATTGATTAACTTCACCATTTTATTCTTTCATAATTGAACAAATCAAAGAATATAATTATTTTCAATAAGTATTTTTTTATTAATAAGTAAGGTCGTCATTTTGATAGATTAGACCTGTTTATTCACTGCAACTAAATAATACATCATTTTATTCATAACACCCAACTTACTTCCTCATGAGCTGCGGTAGTAACGTACTCACATTCCGCTTAGAAGGGGTTAGCGTCAGATTATACGAGTTACGTGTGAGTTGATAGTTGAGACTTATTATAGGTAAATGCAGAATAAAGCACCCCGTGACCTGGAGCTGGCTTGAGCATAGCCCAAAATCGGACTAACAGGGCAGGTTTGGTTCTAGAGATCCGTGTAATAAATCGATAAGACTCTGTTTACGCCCAACAGTTCTGCTTGAAATATCATGGGTAATTCAAAATGAAGTGAGTTGTATAAGCTTGACAGAGCCAAAAGACCAGGGATGTTATGTTGAAATATATACTAATATGTACAATAATTTAATATGATAAGTGATTGAAATGATGAGGTGACTGATATACGCGAATGAAGTGGCTTCAACTATAATAGGATTAAGATGAAAAGGGCTAACTGCCTAAATATTTATTAAAATGATAATTAAAAAATATTGATTGTTATTCTTTTATGTACCGCACTTTATATAGTAGGAATATTCATAAAACCCATTGAATGAACTGAAAAGAGAATATCTTATCATTTGCAGATGTATGAAAATCCGCCACTGAATAGCAAACGAATTTAAACAAGAGCCCGAGATTTCAGCACAAAGGCTGTATTTAAACGAAATTCGACTCGGTTGCAAAAAAAAAGTGAACGTTCGAAGCGCTTTGCGACATAACACATAAATTATGTCGCGAGCGTTTCTTTCGATACGTGGTGCTGTTGTGTGGTTACTTAACGAGGATTAGTCTTCACTCACTTGACCCAACTAACGCGTAACTTATTTAACTCTTAAATAGCATTGTTTGGGCAAACACGATCGCATATATCACTTGAGTGTTGCGCAACCACCGAGATTTGCGGTGTTGCGTCCACACTTTTAGTCTAATACAGGACACTGACATTTTGCTCACAATTTTGATTATGGTAAACGTGAATTTTTGGAGTAGCGATTTGACCGAATATGATTGCTTTGTTTTATAGTATCCAGTCGCCACAGTAAGAAAGCACTTGGCAATGGTTAAAAAAATAGTCTAATTCAGCAATTTGCAGCCGTTGACGCCTAAACAGCCCCATTACTTATATTAATTATCTAATTAGTCGTAAATCGGTAACATTGTATGCTTTGGAAACTTTTCTCGTTCGAACTAAGTATCCGAACCGTTGCTTTAAAGTCCTTAAAATATCGGCTTCGGCAATTGAATAAGTTCGATTCCCACACAGGAAGAATATTTGTGCAACCCACATTGGTCCAGGTTTGGGTATTTATTCACAAGGAAGATAAGATTAACATCAGGCAGGCGGCTCGTCTTAAAAAACCTAGCCTTTCTGGGGTACAACATTCAAATCACAAGGGCAGGTGCTATGAAATTGTGAATTGATAGTTTTAAGTGCCTTATTACACCGCATCCAGCGGTGAAAGAAAACATCGTGAGGAAACACAATATATGTAGACTATGCTCTAAAACCATTTGTCTTAAGTAGGCCGTTACCCAAAAGTACAAGGGTGCTGTGTCTTTAAGCATTGCATCATTTCGGTGTTTATTTAAAAGCCGGCGTACTCTTTTAAGAAATAATTACTTATCTTACAATGGGCGAGACGTATCTGAATGGTACAATAGACGATGCAGCGGACCACGTACGCCGGATCTTTTGCAAGGCGGTATCGGTTCGTACCAACTCCAACCCGATTACTTCACACATTAGCCTAAATTTAACGCTCGGTAATTTCTCGGCTACAGACTTTCCTAAATTGAGAAGCGAACTGTCTTTATTATTCTGACATTTAAAATAAATAAATCGCTTCTTTTAGATAGATACATCAATAAAAAACTCAATCATTAGGTATCAATTTCACTCTTACAGACTTACTATTATGGTATTAGGTATTACGTTCATTGGATTTCGTTCAGAAAGTACTGTTTGACATCTGCGCTCATTGGACATTGTAAAGACCCACCTGTTACGTTTATCGATTCAAATAAATTCGATAAATCGTGGATGGTATTAGTTATTTCTGTCAACCCCATAGAGGTTAAAAGACTTGGAAACTTATCAAATCTACTGTAGTTGAGGCAAACAGCGGCTTTTGCTGTCGCGTGAATAGACTCATCCGGGGAAAAGCTATGACCTTACAAAAGACAGCTAACGTTATTGCTTTTGGTGGGATCAATCAATCTTGAAAAGTAGACAAGGTAATTATTTTAGGAATATGTGTACCTGTATTTACAACAAAAAAGAGTGGTAAAAAGTTTGCCACTATCACTCTTAAAAACCCAGAGTATTGCCCGTTGGCATATTTCACATATCTATTCTTCTTAACCTTACAACTAATTTACGGATTTTTCACCCTATCCATAAGTGAAGTGTTCGAAACGTTTGGTATTTGAACGAAAATTAAACGTAAATTACTAAATTCCTATATCCGCGTAAAGTCGCAAATTCCATCCATGAAGTCTAAAATTATAGTAGGAGCAAACACTTGATCGAGCCTAATTTTTTTTATAAATAACTATTGCCCTAACTGTACGATAACATTATCCTTTGCTGTAAGGATGTTTTACAAACATAAATTTCAAGTGGACAAGCACCTAGATCCGAAACAATTATCTGTGGGGCACAGAAATAGTTGTCCCGTGTGGGAATCGAACCCACGACCCCGGACGCCGAAGCCAATACCTTGGCAAATGCACCACGGAGTCATCAAAAGTATATATTTGCGATGTTCTCAAAAATAGTCAGCAATGTATTGTCTTTTTGATTGTGAAATATTTTTATTTTAGGTGCCACATATTGTATAATGAAAGCACGACTCAGTAAAAACTTTTGAAGTCCAAATTACTTATTGAAACAGAGCATAGTGTAAAATTTACTGTAGAAAACTCAACTCATCTCGACGGTTCGTTGGACTGAAATTACATAGGGAACGTAAAATTTTGCTCTCACCACGGAAAGCACTTAAATGTCTTTCATAACTGCCTTAAAACCCAAACGGCTTTGGAGCACTCGTTAAAAGATTTACTATATTTCCTTTTCCCGCATCCAGTCGTCTGAACATCGCCATTACCCACTCCGCTGGAACGGAACTATAGACTTCCATTACGTGTACTTAAATCGTACAGCCCTTGCTATGAAAGGTTATTGCGATCGATTATTAGTTATTACCAAGTCAATAAAAGTGAAAGAGTGTTAATACAGACAAACTCATATTTTTTATGTGTAAAGGGTAAGCGAGCTGGCGGTTCACCTGATGTTAAATGATAACCGCCACTTCAGTACATATGCACCATCTGTAAGTTTGCAGATGCGCTGCCACCTTTTAATGGTGTTTTATCCTCTTTAACATTTCATATTGATATTAGAAAAACATTTGAAACTAAAATCGCATTGAGTAATGAGTACAGTACGTGTTTATGTGGTATACTTTTGAATTATAAACGGTCCTACGATCTTAAAGGTTTGCTACCCATCTACAAACCCATGAATGATATTGATATATATCATGATAGGCTTTAAACATCAGGTATTCGCTAAATATCAGGCGAGCCAAGGTAGATTGGCTTTCCCCATAATAAATAGACCACGTCTTAACCTCGGTACTTTCAGTTTCAAATATTACAGCCATAGATCATTGTATTATTTTAAAACATAACAATTTTATATATTTATAATAAAAGTTTAGATAACGTCAGAATTAGTGATCGTAAAAAAAGTACATAAAATGCAAATACAGCACCGAATGTGTACCGTATATAGGTACACATACGAGCTAGGTGCAATGCTGGCTTGCGTTATGACAAATGCAGTATTACGGAGGAAATGAATTTAGACAGAGTTAAGAGGAAAACAGTAATTTCAAATCATAAATAAGAAACGAAAAGATTAGTCAAACTAAAAAAAAAATATTCCGTTCGAAACACGTAATAAGATTAAGAATCAAATGAATGCGAGATTCAGTAGGTTTCAGTGCAAAAAACCCTAAACTTATTTGACCGAGCCGCTCGGTGACCACCATAATTGCTGTCAAGATTTTTTTTATTGTTTCAAAAAGACGGTAATACGAGACGAGGAAGTAGTAGATTTTTTTCTGCTTATTTTAATTATGTTGCTTATAACAAATAAATATTAAATAGACCTTTATTTATATTTGTTGTGTTACCTTTTGAAAATATTACCGAAAAAGAAATTAATTAAACAATTTAAACGGCGAACTTAAACAAATCGTTATAATTGTAGTGTTTTTTAATTTGTAATTGAAGTTTGTTTTTTATTATATTTTGTATTTATTATTATTTATTCTGTATTTTTGTATTATATGGAGGTATGGTTTTGTATAATTGTGAAGTAATTGAGATCCCCGGATAAGTGACTTTATTTTATACTTTACTAAAATAATACATTAACTTTTATAATTTTGTTATTATTTATTTGCATATATCTGGTGTTTTTGCCACAAGCACAATACGTCTAACACTATAAATTAAATTTAGCGGAGTAATAATTACGTTTATTCCAATTAAATTAAGTGTACACTAATTTAATATTTTGCGCTATTAAATTAAATTCGGATAGTGAGAGCACAAAGTGAATGTTGTCAAGTATATAACAAGAAAACAAGCATAAAACTGTCTCTTACCACTGCACCGGTAAAAATATGACTCTGCCTTCACTTCAACATAACTAAATGAACATTATTATTGATAGGTTCTCTTTAAATGCACGATTAGTTTCTAAACCATAGATTCGCGCGATAATTCAAACTTAGAACGGGCAGCGCGGCGCCGTGTTCCGCGCAACGCACTCTCCTATGAACTGAATGTTTTCTTTCAAATCCGAGCCCACCATCTCAGCCGCAATCGGTTCTACCACCCGCCAGTGTTAACGGGATGCGTGTGCGCAGAAGGGTGTTATATCTTTTCTCGCAATTGAAGTGATTTTAAATAATTATGTGGTTTAAGCATTAGGAATTATTAATTAGATGTAATTTAATTAAAAAAATATCTTGTAAATAAATAAAGATTAAAATAAATGATTTTTATTAAACTGTATGGTTTTATCGGTATTTAAGAGTAGGGTGCAGTGGGGTAATTCGGACATAAATTTGTATGACATCACTAAGGGTCCAGTTTTCGATTAATTATTGAAAGTAGTTTTATATCTAAGACCATAATTGTTTTACATCTGTTTGCGTTACGAAAATAACTGTGATAAATATTTATTCAATTCTTAAAATACAATTGGGGTTTTGGATTAGAGCATTTGAAATATTAAGCTAATATTCTTTTCGGTAAAAGGGATAATTACGAACTACCATGGGGTAATTCTGAAGTATTTCAAAAGTTGTATTTATTGAACTCTGGCATAAAGTACATATTACTTTTTCAGTCGTAATTATGTGTTACACAAAATATACGCAATATTGTCCATAGAAACATTAATCTCATTTATTACAGCTTTGTTATTTCGTAATTACCCCTGAAAGTGTATGTGGTTCTCAAACTTTAAGTTACAATTGTAGGAAACTTTTTGTTAAGAAGTTTTGTCCACTTATTTTGTACTAAATAATACAAAGTATTGGAAAAACCAACATAAATAAGGACGAGGAAGATCAAAGAATGTAATATATATTTATTTAATTTATAATCTTTTTCTTCAAGATACTTTCCAGCAAATCGAAATATTCTGCAATGACGAATAGATCTGTCATTTTCTCCTTACAAATTCTACCGGCTATACTTTTTTAAAAGACAATTTATGTCGTTTCCGGAAATTAATTAACCAGGGATATTATTCTTAAATGGTGTCGGAATATTGTTTACCTGCACATATTAAGCGACATCTTCCATAGTTTAATTGTTCTGCTAATTTATTTTCTTCTATAGGTATGACGGTAAGTATTCTTGCATTAAACCTGACTGTTGCTTTATTTCTCTTAACGTATTCATGAAGAGTCGTCAAGGGTATTTTATATACTTGAGCTGCAGTATATTAAGTTAGTTCTCCCTTTATAACTTTTTCGATCGCTTGAGCCAAATCTTGTGAAGTGTATTTTTTAATTTTCTTTCTTATGTAATTTCGGGACATGATAGATATGTAAAACAAATTTGTTAATAATGGAGATACATAAAAATAAGTTTGAGAACCACTGCTGATTACTATGTAAAAGCTAAATGGGGTTATAAGGAAAATATAATCTATCGGAATAAAACCGGAAGGGTATTTCCGAAAAAAAAATTAATAACAATTAGAATGTTATGTTCCTCGTACATAAACGCATAATACGATAATCTATGGTTAAAATGAAAACTTGTTCATGTAACCTACCAAAATTGCGAAATAAATTTATTGAGGTTATTATGAATCACTAAAAATGACGCGAAAAACACTTGTCCAAGAAAACTTGCTGTCACACACAATATTGTCACTAGCGACTTGCTACGACTGAGACGGCGTGGTTATTAAATATGCTGTCTAGCCTAACGTTGCTAGTAGGGAAATATAATTATAATTAATAGAAATTTAACGATTTCGGAATATACCCGTTTTCGGAATTGCCCCACTGCACCCTATATACATATATCGTATATATTATACTGTATATCTCTTTAGAGAGTGATAATGATCATTTTATTTTGTTTACTATCCCAATGAGGCAATGAATAAGAGTATCCGTGTGTGAATGTTTGCATGTTCTGCACATCATAAAAAAGATCCTTGCAAATTTATTCATTTATTACACACCAACCTTCTACTTTCATCTGCCCTAAGCGCATCTAGGTGGGGTGGCACAACTTATGAATCATGTTGTTTATGGTAAGGTTTTTTACAACGACAGGCTGTCTGCCTGACGAGGTCATCCTTTCGAACACCCACCCAGATCCAGAACAATTATCTGTGGATCGCGCAAAATGGTTGCCCGGTGTGGGAATCAAACCCACGACCGCCGGCATCGATGCCAAAGGCTTAGCAACTGCACCATCGAGTTTATTTCATACTAATATTAATCCTAAATTTTAAAAGAAAAATAACATCAAACTTGAGCCTTATAGACGTGAATATGAACAACATTTGCAAAACTGTTATAGTTTAGTTATATTTAAATAATTAAAAAGACTACTGAATTAAACCTTAGTAAAAAAATTAAATCAATTTATTTAAAGAAATCATTTAAATACTTAACACCTAAAGAATGTAACTACTATCTCTATAGACAATAAATGACCCGTAACCCTGTTTTGACTGGAAAAAATGAAGAAACATAATGAAGCACAAAATTGTCGGCATAATTATTGAATTGAAGTCAAAGCCACGCAGTAGCTCCAGCTTATTGGGGAAGTACCACAAGTTCATAGAAAAACAGTACAAAGCAAAATTTATTCAAAATATTTCTGCTGTTTGTCTCAGTGAGTGATGATGATGATTCCGTGGCGCAATTGCTAAGGTATTGGCTTCGGGGTCGCGGGTCGTGGGTTCGATCCCTACACGGGACAACTATTTGTGTGACCAAAAGATAGTTATTTCGAATCTGGGTGTTTGTTCAATGTGAAATTTATGTTTGTAAAACGTACAACACAGGATAATGCAAATCCCAAAGTAAGGGCAATGGATTTATAAAAAAAAAACAAAAAAAAAAAGAGACCGGGGCCCAGCAACTTCGAGGTTAGCAACGCACCTACAATGCACTACAGTTCTCTTTATGGCAATCTATGACCATCAGGTGATGGATCGTGTGCCAACTTCTCTAAAAAAACTCACAAGTCATCATGTACGTGGGTCACACTGAAAGTTATTAGAAAATCATTTTTATACAAATCATATTTTATACAAATAAGAGGTAGATACGACACTAGCGCACTGAAACTGAGACACTCGATAACACCAATTGGTGTAATTAGATTGTATTTCTACAGATTTCAGTATCATACGTCATCACTAAATAGTATAAAACAAAGCTTTCCCGCTGTCTGTCTGTCTGTCCCTATGTATGCTTAGATCTTTAAAACTACGCAACGGATTTTTATGCGGTTTTCTTTAATAGATAGTGATTCAAGAGGAATTATACATATAAACCATATGTATAATTCATGCATAATATTATTTTAGAGGTTTCTAATGCGATGTCGAAAACATTCAGCATTGCACCCGTGCGAAGCCGGGGCGGTTCGCTAGTATAAAGTAAAGCGTAACAATTTTTAAACGCCACGCAGTACTGACATGCGTCATCTATTTATTAGTGAACATCGTTGTAGAAAATCATTAACTGGCTGAATATAGAAAGTTGCCCTTAGTTTTGTTGTTGTTCGAAGTAGTATCCATTCCTCTCTATACATCTTCGCATTCGATGGAACTACTGAGAAAAGCGGAGGGGTCATTCTTCCGTGGTTGTCTCTTCTACTACATTTTTGGACGCACTCACCGCGTCTTCAGGACTCGTAAAGGCTGACAGGCTGAAGGGTTAACTATGACATCAAGACGTGAAACAACTTAGTCTGTCCCGTGACTATGAACGCTGGAAAGGGTTCGAAACGTCGGGAAGTTCAAATAAAAAAAAACGCGATATAATCCGTAAACTAGTTTCATTTAATGTGTATAATATTCGCGTAAAATCAAGAAGTCAATATGTGAATACCTATAAGTTTATCTTTGTTTCTTGGGACTAAATAAAAGTGGGCGCCAGGTCGGGACTATATGGCGGATGACTCATTATCTATAGACACCTGCTATAATCAAATATTGAATTCTTTGTTTCGTGGAGTGCGCTGAAGTGCTGTGGCGAAGGAGAAGCCTGCTTCAAGGCCGCTGTTGTCGAAGATTGTGCTGTGTGATTGCTGTTGAAGGACCAACCTCACTCATATCATCACTGAGGTTGCTACACCCATGCGTAAAAACATTAAACCAATCGAAATAGTGGCACGGGATGGCGCTTCATTATTAAATGCCAATCGGAGTTTAAAATAGCTTTGTTGTTGAGTAATACCACAACGAAAATCGTAATTGGAAGGAGTTGGTGTTCTGTTATGAGGATTTTTGGTCTGCCAACGCTTATTTCACTCATGTTGGGTAGATTGTGTGGGTACAAACTGCAGAATTTTTTAATCCACGGTGTGTTCTTTAAATTGACAATTTCATTGGTGCTGGCACCGGGAATCGAACTCAGGTTGCTCGAGTATATTAAATTAAAGGCCAGCGCCCGGACACTAAGCTATCACTGTTCTTTGGTACATATTCATTCCAAGATTTTAAAATAAACTAAATGCATCTGTTTTATATTATTTATAAGTAGAACGTTAGTATCTACATAAATAAAGATTACAATTTGTTATGTTAATGCCAATGAACATCTTCAAACATAAACAATGATTAACACAGAAGGTCAAAACCAGTGACCTAATAAATTTTCTCTTTGCGATGACACCTAAAACTCTTGTAGAAAAATTTAACTTGTTTTATATTACTTAATTGCATTTAAAACGATATTTGTGCGAATTCTAAAATTATTGTAATTTATTTAACGAAAGTAATAGTATTTCGTAACTCAGTTATTAAACAGTGGCATCGTACCGTATGCAGTATTTTCACATTTTCGTAATATATTCGGAGTATGGGCCAAAAATCGGTTAACTTATATTTCTTCTTTTTAGTAATAAGATACATTTATAAATTATTTCTGGACGCTGACACTAAATCCATATCTTCCGTGAATCATACTATATCAAAGATACGGATTACGGAACACGAAGGCGCCGGTCGAGTGACTCTGTATATTGTACAATCTCAAGGGGCTACAAAATTAATAATCAACAATAATTTATATTTATCACACCTCTTGATTTATGCTTAGATCTATAAAACTACGCAACGGATCTTGATGCGGTTTTTTTTTATTAGATAGTGATTCAAGAGGAAGGTTTATATGTATAGGTAATACATTGCAGCCGGGGCGGGTTGCTAGTACTACCTAAATCTATAATGACAGCATATCCGTGTGTCTAGGTGACAGGCGCAGTTTACTTTGTATGATATAACACATTATATAATAAAATGTAACTAACAAATCCGCTGGCTCAGCGACCCGAAGTGTCTTGGATTCTGATACGAGTTGGCGCCAACGCGCCCTATCTTGTGCGATCTCCTCCCAGTTTTCTGTATTCTAGGCGCGAAGGTCCTTCACCACTTCATTCATCATCATCGCCTTATCATTCCAGCGGTATCTGGTCCGCCCAACTGGCCGTCGGCCTCCAGGTCGCCCATCATAGGCCCATAATAAAATTTACTATGACAAAATTACCAAGATTCTTGTTTATGATTTTACAGCTTTCAAGAAAAAAAACTTGAGAGTAACTGTAACTCTTATAATTCAACATGTCTCTTGCTCACGTCCATCCGAAACGCCTTTACAAACTTCAGATCATTCAAAATAAGTTCATAACGTTATTTATATTCATAACATTATGCATAACGATTGGAGACTCACAACGCCACAAGAACACTAGAGAGTTACTAAATGGTTAATAGAAAGACCCGAAAACCATCACCGAAAGACCTGAAGACATGGGACCATAAATACGTCGGACCTACACGGGGTCCCGCTAGACGACACTATACAGACGTATAGTGGTAATACACAAAAAATTAGTTCGTCCTTGCTTTCAAGCACGGCGAAACGAACACAACGCGTACACAAGTTACATACACGTTCAAGGGCGGTTCTCACCGCCCCCAGCCAACGATTAAGATAGTCAACGGCCAACGGGGTCACAGTCCGTACCAAAACTTCGATGAACCTCACCTACAGATGACATTCCTCCCACTACATAACGCATGCATGAACACATGCGCAGCCGTACCCAACGCCGGGAGCAATGTCAAGATGAAGCTCTAAGACTACAACTGTCTGAAAGCAAAAACATCAGTTAAAATAATTAAAAGGTAAAAAATCCAAATGGAAAGACTTAAATAATTCTGAAATAGAATTTGACAACCTTAAAATGAGCAGAAAACAGGCTGACTTTTCATTACAGATTTGTAATTTTCCCATTTAATTTAAAACGCTTCATTTACTTTCAACTGACAATAATGGCAAAAATAAAACATTAATTATAGAACAAGATATATATTTCATTAAAATCTATATTACACGAGATAATACAGACATGTTTTGAAAACACTGGAACTGCTTGCTAATAACGATTTAATTTACACATCCAATTAATCTATTTTAAATTATACAATTAAAATCATGTAATACTTTTAGTTGGGTTTTATAACCAATAAATATTCTAAATTAAAAAGAACTAGTTTAAATTTGAAAAAGATGAATTGAAATGATGGAAATAAAAAATCCCTGTATATATATATGTATTCAACATAAACTGCTTAAGCACTAGAAATTTGGACCACCACTACATGTATAACGTAGAGACTACTTTATTATAATGTAAAAATACTTTCTGGAAAAATCAGTCACAGGTTTTCATTTAAATACCAATTCAATAGTATAACTTTTTAATAAATTTCACTTAACTCTATAAGATATTTTTTTAAAACTGAATTGACCAGACACCAAGTTTTTAAAATAATACCCTACGATATCACCGAAAAAGAAAAAAAAAGTAATGTTGATTTGTTAGATAATGAATAACAAATAAATATCGTGTCCAAAGCATACATTAATTATTCTGTCACAAGCAATAGAATTACTAATATTTTAGCTAGGTAAGTTATAAATATATACGAAGCAATTGTTGACAATTAATTTTAATCCTCTTATTTAAACTCATAGCATTGTACAACAAATATGATTACTCCATTTGATAGATAGATAATGCAATTGGTTACCACAAAGTGATGTCGGCTGTTTTGTTTTCTCAGTTGATAATAAATTTTTTATATACTCCTACAACAAAAAAAAACAAATACTAGCACAATCAGGTAATTTAGCAGTCTCATAATTTTTGATAACATCGCTTCAGGCGGAATACAGGTACAGGTCATACTATGGTCAGAAAATATAACCATAAACATGTATTTTGTCAGCATTCCTCACATTGACTAATTGTTGGAAAATATTTAAGACCTATTGTTTTTGCAAAAATATTTTTTCCACAATACAAATTAAACTTAAAAGTATAATGATTACTAACGAAGATTTGCTAAATCACAATACATATGAAATTAATAAACAAATTATTTCATTCATAAAATTGTTATAAGTAACCATAAATTAATACATACATTTGGGACAAAAGAATTATTAAAAAATTACTTATCAAATATAATGTATGCATAAACTTAAGATACTATATCACCTTCAAACTTAATATAATGACATGCAGTTAAAATGATACTAAGTTGTTTATAAAGAATTCATTATGTTTCTTCAATGTTCGGATTTTCTGAAAACAGTTGATGGTCATTATAAGTACGCAAATATTTTTTAGTGAATAAATAGAGAGCTAAACCCCACTTCATCATCATGAAGGACCACACCAAGCGTATAATGATGCTTGTCTTGATAGGAACAATATCTGAAAGCGTAAATTTCAAATTGCCAGTTATTTAATTGTTTACATGGATTCTATTTATTTTTCATGGGCCAGGTATTGAAGCAGATGGACATTGGACATACTGAAATCCTTAAAGAAAACATCAATCATCTGTTTAGATTAAAAAGTTGCATAATTATCATTATCAACATAAAAAGTATCCTTTAAATACCTATATAAACAGATTTTTTCTTCTCATGGATTATCATTAATGGTAAAAATAAAATAGCTCGTGTATAATTTCAAAGGAATGTAGGAATTGAATTTTGGGGTACATCTTTTTTTTGGGTGGTCTTAGGAGACTAACAGCAAAGTTCAGAAAATTCTTGTGGAATCATGAAAATAATCCACAATCCACATAATGAAAAACATATTTTAGAACAAAAACAAAAGGTGTCTATATATTATATAGGTGCTATAAATATATACATACCGGATTTATAATAAATTTCCAAAAAACTGTAAAAAAGTGTGAGGGCCAATCCAGATACAAAACCAACAATTCCAAAGTCACCAATATATTGTAAGGCTTTCCTTGAGAAGTTAACATGCAGTGACTCTTTTATATAATGACAATGCAGGACAAGAGCAAGACTGGCATGAACACCTGAAAATATTGCAAGCTTATTGACAAAAATTATAAAATGTAATAAGAAATATATATTTTCCTTCTTAAATTAGTAATTTGGAAAACCAAATAAAAGTTGAATTATTTTTTTTACTAACCAGACAACAATGCCCACATTCCTGCTTCTACGTTGGCATAAACTAAGCAAAAACAAATAAAAGCCGAAATACCGAAAAATGCGCCTAATGCGCTTAGGACTATGTAAACCTTAGTACGTAACATATTGAAATGCCACTTTATGGATGTATATGAACTTTACGCTAATAAAGCAACATAAATATTTTATAATATTCCGAAAAAATAAACATTCATTTTATCTATCAACGAATTACGAATAGCGATTGACTGACTTTTAGTTTTTAGTGAAATATTGCCAGTATCGGATATCGATGGATATCGGGTAAATATCATGAGTAGCAAAGTATTATTTTTTTCTGTCTTCCGTAACGGTGTTTTTGGTTTTTTGATAGTGTAGTTTGTTGACTGCTGGCCCGGTGGCTTTGACAGTTTTGTAGAAAGAGATCGGTGGGTAGATGACACACGAGCACGGATTTGTACTGGATAGAACAGTACAAATCCGTGAACTCTGTAGACGACAAATAGAAAATTGGTTAATGGAGAGGAGATCACTTTATGATCCAAGGGCCAGATCAGAATATGGAGATTCCTAAATCGTTTAGACCACTATCGCTTGTCAATTCTATCCAGAGGAAGTAAAGAAGATTAAATCATCAAGACGTAAATAAAAAGTTTATGTACACAATGCTTTGATGAAACCCATTAGTTTAAGAAAATCAGTGGTCCCGTATTCAATTTCGTAACCAGTGATCTTATAACCAAACTTCATCATGTAAGAGACTCAAAAGCGGCAGGTGACTGAAGCCGTGGATATCTTCCGTACACCATTAACGCTCCCAATGAACTATTCCGCCTAACGGAACATATCCTACAAGGCCTAAATTACCCTAACAGGGGCTCTTTTCTTCGATGTCGCAAAAGCATTCGACAAGGTCTGTCACAACGGCTTGCTTTACAAGCTGTACACACTCAAAGTGCCAGATAGGCTCGTACACACCATCCGGGTCTTCCTGTCGAATCACTGTTTTCGATATCGAGTTGAAGGCACCCTTTCCACAAGCCTCTCCTGCCTCTCACCTTTACTCTTCACGCTCTACACGAGCGATATACCTAAAGACCCCTACGTCAATTTCGCGCTTTTCGCGGATGACACGGTACTCTTTTATTCAGATCGCAACCTTAACTAACCACTCGACTCCAAAGCGCCTCCGACCGCCTCGGCGATTGGTTCCGCAAATGGAGAATAGAAATAAATCCCGAAAAGAGTGTGGCGATTCACTTCACAAGAAGTACTTACCCGTCACATCTTTATAATGGCCCTCGCCAATGCAGAAAGTTGGGGCAAATATCCATTTATGGCCAACCGCTCCCCTGGGAGAAAAAAGGCAAATGCTTAGGAGTCACTTTCGACTCGCGTATGTCATTTACTATGCACGTTAATAACGTTCCTCTCCGGCCGGCTACACAATTGAACTAACGCTAAAAGTAAACATTTAAACGTTAAGGCACAAATTATTATTATATAAGACCTGCGTACGACCTATTATGTCCTACACATGGATGACCTTCGCCCACACGCACCCTACTCGCTTGTACTAGTTGCAAATAGTCCAAAATAAGTTCATGCGCCGCGCAACCGGTGCGCAGTGGTATCAACGCAACGTCGACCTGCACAACGATTGCAGACTCCCGACCATTCGCGAATATTTTAAAGGTCTGACCAAACGGTTCTTCGATAGAGCTGAACATCATCCTAACCCTCTGGTGGTAAGCGCAGCAAATTACCAACCGGACACAAACGTGAACGTCAACAAGCGTCGCTCGCGAAACGTCCTCATCGACCCGGTCGAGGAAGGGGACTTAGATACGTCGGACCCACCGCCGGGGGTCCCACCGGATAACACTGCATCCACAGTTAGTGCAACAACAAACACACTAGTTCCCCCTCGCCTCCGAGCACGGCGAGACCAACACAACGCGAACACAAGGTACACCCGCGTTCCGGGGCGGTTCTCACCGCTCCCAGCCACCGATTAGCTAATTGCACAGTCGACGGCCATCGGGGTTTCGGTCGGAACCGCGACCTCGATGACCCTTAGATGACACACCATACTTAACGCACGCATGAGCACATGCGTGGCCCTACCCACAGCGGAGGGCTCAAACTCGTGGGTTCTGGCTAGCTCACCGGTTCTGCGTCAGATGAAGCTTTAATAGTCTCTGACTGAAAGCAAAACATCAGTTAATACAAGATACAAGACAAGTAACGCAATGTATGTAATTTAATGTAAGCAGTGTCGCGCTGAGTGCGGGGGCAATTTACGAACGCATTATACTGGCAAGGATTATAAAATAAGTTTAACCATGAAACATTATTCCCAACAAGCAGCTTAGCTGGTTAGGCCAAAAAGTACTTTTATATTCCTCGTTCCCAGCTCCTATGTCCAACATTGGAGCGTTAAACTTTAACACCTCGTGGAGGCCATACACTCTAATCGTCACTCTGTTTCATAAAGAAATCGCATGGAAATACTTCTGTTTGACATTGAGATGGCGGTCGACAGAGTTGGCATAGAGGCTTAATTTAAAAGCTTACAAAATTAATACGGGACTATTTGTTTTAATAATCGCTTTTTTAATTGATATTTTACATAAATATAATACTGACTGTATCTCCTGTATCGGTAAATATCGATGTTCGAACGTCAATTTTGTAAATATTGGTTTTTCGATACATGCACAAGTCATTGCCGTAAAGGTCTTGTTACCAGGCCATAAAAAAAGCATGTCAAATTGTCAATATGTCAACATTGTTTGGTTTTTGAATTGTTAAATAATAAAAAACATTTGTTTTAATGGCATCAGAGTTTTTCGCTTTGGTATATATTAATAACGCTTATTAGTTTAGTATGCATACCGACCTTTATTTGTATGAGTTTGATTATCTGTTAAGGGCATATTGTTTATCGATAACTAATTGAAAACGTTTAGTTACAAGATTGCTTACTTCAAAATAATTAAATGGACTATTTATGTCATAAGAATCAATTCAAAATGACTAGAGTAAGCCAGGTACAAATGAAGACACTGTTGGATTTGCTTAGTGAAGATGGTGTTATGGTTCAAGGAAAAGTTATGTATACTGATACAAACAGACAAACTTTTTGGAAAAAAGTAGCCGTAGAGCTTAATTCAGTTGATGGAGGAGCATTTAAAAATGCATTCAAATGGTGCAAAGTCAGACTTTTTACTATCTTCATCTCATGAGTGTGTGTGCAATGCATTTTAATAAATTAATCACATGAGAAATTCTATAACTAAAAATGTTTATTTTCAGATGTGGACCGATTGGAAAAATAAAACTAAAAGGAAAGCAGATGTTTTGTTGAAAAAGAAAAAATATGAATTAATGCCTCAACCTCTTGCATTGACAAAACTTGAATTAAGGCTGCTACAATTAATATGTTACCCATTGGATGACTTCGAATCTCATTTTGAAATGGTATTATTGTCTAGTGTCAAACATTAAACTCTCTTTCCTCTTTAAAAATTGATAAGGAAAATTCTTAGACTTCGGGCAGAAATATTGCTTATATTTATGTTACAGAAACAAAAATTGGAAATACCTAACAATTCTAAAACTAATATTCATTTAGAGTTTCTAGCAGATGGTTCTAATGAATCACTGTCGAAATGTGGAGAAGCGGTTACAGATGAAGAGGATAATAAGGCTTTAAGGTACTTTGCAAGACACAAAAGGAAAACTGACAGTGAGGATGTGCTGGGTTAGTGTTATTAATTAAGAGATTTTCTTGTAAATTTTTTGTGTTATTTGCGCTGCGGGAATCGAATCTCCGTCTTTTGGTTTCACGCCCAGACAGAGAAGGTAAGTGGCCAATGACAGCCAATTTACGGCGCCAAAATCTCGACATCTATCTACATTCATTGTATTGCATTTTAAACAATGCTTGGCGCAGTCTAATGTGCCTGAGGTTACAGCATATAAACTTTACAAAGAATAATTCAAGATGACCATTTGTTATGAGAGATGTCATCATTGCCCTTAAATCTTCAGGATTAATATTTATTTTTAGTGCTAGTCTCTGCACTCAAGCCTTAAAATTGTAAATTTTTTATAGATAAATGAATAAATCTCTACATTTTCATTACATTAATTCTGAACACTAGACGGTGAGGCAGGCATTGATAAAAACGCAAGACAATGAATGTAGATAGACATCGAGATTTTGGCGCCGTAAGGTAATCGGCTGTTTAGCTTAGTTGGTAAAGTACATGGGCGTGAATCCAGAAGATGGAGGTTCAAATCCCGAAGCGTCGAGTTTTTGTTCATTCTGAAAAATACAATTTTTAATAAATGAAAATATGGTAATGTACAATGTCATAATTTCCATTTTTAGATCATAAATCGGATCTATTTGATGATTTATCAGACACTGGAAAAATTATGAAAACCCAGGGTATGGATACTTTAGCAAAAGGCATCTTAAAGTTTCTAAGGCACTTCTGGGAATACTAATTCATATCTTATTTTTACAGAAAATAACATTAACATACCATCAATTTCTGTCGAAGAGTTTAAAGTAAGAACAACATTATCATTACAAAAAGAGAGATCGCAACAAAAGAATGAAGAGTTACGATTAAAAGCAATAGAACTAAAACAAAAAGGGGAAGAATTAAGATTGAAAGAAGTGGAAATGAATAAAGTGAACTATTTAACAAACATAGAGGAGGAGAAACTGAAGTGCTTAAGGGAGATATCATCATGTCTTAAAGAGTAAAACCTTTTTATGTATTTATCAAACAGTTTTCTCATAAAATTATTAGTATTTAACTAGTTAATGTCAATGAAAATTTTGCAGTTAAGTTCTAAATACTCATTATTAATTAATAAGAATCCAGATAACCAGTAGATGAGTTTATACTAATTAAGCAAAACTCAATGTTGCTGGAGAGAAATATTTATTTTAATGACAAAAAAAATTATTACATAAAATTGAGAAGAGCATAAAATGATGATGATGAAATTAGGAAAACCAAAATTTTGATTTCCGTTTGATATAGGTTTTACTTATATTTGATGTGTTTTATTTCATTTTAATTTATTTCAGGTTATTGGATAGAAACAGGAATGGAAATTTAAGATTTAATAATGTGATGTAAATTTTATTATCATACCACATTTTACCCAACAAATTTTTCATGAACTTTCAAGAAAGATTTAGTGTGAACAAAAAGTAGTTAAAATTCGACTAAAGCTAAAAATATAAAGAGAAAATCAAAATTTTAAAATAAACAATACAAAAAAATATATTTAACAGAAATAAATATACACTTTTTATACAAGAACTATGGTCTTTTTCTTATTTGCAAAATAGCCTATTTATTGTATTGCACTCGAGGTATTGTTATAAATGTTTTTAATTATTATAATATGTGTTTGGCCTCCTGTTTACAAACAACATAATAACCATTAATAAATTTATAACAGAATTAATAAACTTTGAATAATTTTTTTACAATTTTTTCATTTAGTCTTAATACATACATATAATAATACATAACTTAAATGCTATTAATCCATATTCATAATATCCATATATTAATTGTATTGAATATATTAAAATTCAAAAATATTAATATGTTAAGGAATTATTTTGCAATATGTTTTTTCATAAGTATCACATTTACATATAATAATAACAAATACACTTCCCCTTCTTCATTTTATGTCATATCATGCTTTTAGCAATTTAATATAGTTGGGTTTTAGTTTACTTAAAGTATTTTCATCCAACTCAGAAATTCTGTGTATTCTTAAATGACTTTTCATATTGCACCTTTGTGCATAACCACGTCCACATATAGGGCATTTGAAAGGAGTTTCGCCAGTATGAAGTCTCATATGCTCCTTTAGGTAATCATCATGGAAGAAACTAGTGCCACAAACTGTGCATACGGCAGGCCTGTCCCCTGAAGTTAAATATTTCTATTATGATTATTTTAATGAAATGCCTATAAGTCCATGTTACATAATTTTATAATGGATTTTTTAAAATAAAACTTGTTTATGAATTTACATATTATTAACAGCTAAGAAGTCTATAAAACTAGGGGTACTCAAGTTACATCCCTTGTATTATTAAGTCTTCTTTAAATGAGTTAATATACAAAAAAAAACCTTTGGGTACAATTTTGTTTGTAGAATTGAAATAAGTAAAGAAATAGAGCATTTTCTGTATGATATTTCTATTTTCAATAAAATCATAATTACCTGTATGCACAGATCTTTCATGCACAATGACAGATTTGGGGCATTTATAGGTTTTGTTACAAATTTTACAAGCGAACACTTTCTTCAGTTTCAAATTCTTATTATGTACATTTTTGTAGTGACTCGTCAATTCGCCTCTAAATGCAAATGCTCTACTGCATGTAGCACATGTAAACTGTTTTTCATTTTCATGTTTTCTTTTTATGTGACGTTTTAAATAATAATCAGACACACAAAACCGTGGACACTTTGGACATTTCACGGGATTCTTGAAGTGAATTTTTTTCTTGTGTGTCGAGAGCTTTTCCTGATCCTTAAATACCTCTCCACAAAGATCACACAGCTTAGGCTGTGGTGGCAGCTTTGATTTATGTTCCTTGATTTTTCTGATTCTCTTTGTTGCAGTTTGTTGCTCACAATGTTTTATTTCATTTGATTTTATACTGAAAGTTATTTATGGATTGGTCATTATTACAAGCATAGTGAAATATAATAGGATAGGTCGTAGGATTAAATTTTACAATGTTTACTAAATTCTAAAATCTGACATGTATGTTGCCATAACCAAAAAAATGTGAGATTTCAGAAATATGGTAAACATATCTATGTCATTAAACAAATGAAACCTAAGATAGGTTTTAACCTAAGATAGGATTTCCAAGTCTGATGATATAAAAATCAAAAAAAAAAAAAAAAAAACAATGCATTTGGGCATATATAGCAAGAGAAGTGAACTATGTGGTATTGAAATAAAGGAAAAACCTTCATACTTCATTTATGCAAGGCAAAATATCTTTCTTGATTTTATAATTTAAAATAAACCATGTATGTTAGCGTAAAAACAAAAAATCAATATAAAATAAACTATGTTATTAATTTATATGTGTATATATGAGATAAATATAATACTCAGTTATTATGTAATAGTATAAACATATACTAATATATGTATATAGTGTATTATAAGATTAAAACACAAAATTATAGTACAAAAATTTGGATTACATATAATTATCAGGGTGTAAATAAATATTAAATGCAACTATTAACTAACAACAAATGTTACCACAATTTTTTTCCAGTCAAACGGTATTCTTCCTCTAATTTTGAAGGTGCTATTGAAAAAGGTTTCTTGGAGGAATATTTAATTATAGTAGAAAAAGTTTTACTCTTAATATTTTCTTTCTCAATCATAATTTTCTTGTTTCCTTTTTCTTGTGATATGTTTAAATTACTTTGCTCATTATAATCGGGTTGCGATTTTGATGTAGATTCTTCTTTAATATTACATATGTCAAACTCATCATCTAGTTGGCCTGCATAATCATAATCAACATATGTGTCCTTTTCCTCTTTGATATTAAATAATCCTTTTTCTAAAATCTTACAAGTTTCTTTAAACTTGTTGATAAAGATATAGAGGACGTCTAATGTTTCTCGACAGCTATTACAAATTTGACGTGGATATCCTGCTATATCTTCAATCTAAAATTAGAAACTTTTTTAAGAATCCGCGATGAACATCCAAAAATAAAATAAAAATATATATGAAAAAGCTTACAGAAACTTGTAAGCATATAGACATTTTGGAACGTGTATCCTGTTCATTTTCCACTTTTTGAAATATTGGATATAAGGCTCCATCTTGAAGACAAATTCTACATATTGCATTGCAACTCATAATAGTTCTGCACATTTAATTATTGATACATATATTACAGATTTTACTTGAAAGATTTAATTAAATTAAAAAGCAACATTATCACCTAGTAAATAACATGTCATAAGTTTTGTCATTGAACAATTTACATTTCTATATTGTCATTTTGTTGTGACAGTACAGTACGTAAATTTTAAACAAATTGCGTTCCTTTCTATTCAATGATATTTTAAACTAGTTTAGTTTAAAATATCATTGTATCTATTAATACTACTCGTACTTCATGCTCCGATTTTTACTTTTTTGTGGAATATTTCAATACTTTTAAGGTAAATTTATGAAAGGAATTTTACTAAAATAATCAAATTTATTGACAACATTTGGTTTGAAAATGTGTTTTATAATTTTTGGGATATAGTATTATAGCTATTGGTTCAATAATTTTGCTATTATGATATAACTGTGTTAATATTCTTGTATTATTAATTAAAGTTACTCATAATTATTTAAAATATTTATTTTCCAAGAAATAATAAGAAATGAGATCTTTAGCTTTTCTCGAGCGAGATCACAAGACTAGGCATAGACAAAAGTTTTATCGTTCATTCGTTTTCTGTCATCAGGTGATAGGGATTGGGAGTAAAATTCCTGAATAGGGATAAAAGCCAATATTTTTCTAAATCAATATGTCTGGAAAAGATAGATTAGCTATATTCCCTTCTCGGGGGTAAGTTTTTTTTATTAATTATTGAACTATTCATTAGTATGGTAATTGTAAGACGAAAATTACATTTAATTTTTATCCTTTAAGTGCTCAGATGTTAATGAAGGCCAGATTGGCTGGAGCACAGAAAGGCCATGGTCTCCTGAAGAAGAAAGCTGATGCACTGCAAGTTAGGTTTCGTATGATTTTGAGCAAAATTATTGAGGTAAGGAATCAAATGTTAAGTTCATGGAAGCTTTATTGTTATTTGCTGTTCAATCAGTTATTATAGATGTTAATGTTTACTTATGTATGTTAATGTTACATTTCTCAGACTAAAACCCTTATGGGGGAAGTCATGAAAGAAGCTGCTTTCTCACTTGCTGAAGCAAAGTTTACTACAGGAGACTTCAATCAGGTTGTCCTACAAAATGTTACTAAGGCTCAAATCAAGATTCGTTCAAAGAAGGACAATGTTGCAGGTATTTATTCATTTTATAATTTTAAAACATCAGTAAAAATAGTAATTCCTTATAAGTGCACTATAAATTAACTTATTATTTTAAACTTTGCTTTTATTATTCCTAATCTCACAATTTTTTTCATAATAAGAAATACTATGTTTATTAAGTGTAAGAAATACAAGTTGATAAAATGTTGAGGATACTGATGTTTTGTAAATTGTATTTCAGGTGTAACACTGCCAATTTTCGAGTCTTACCAGGACGGCTCGGATACATATGAACTGGCGGGTCTTGCCCGTGGTGGTCAACAACTTTCAAAGTTGAAGAAAAACTTCCAGAGTGCTGTAAAATTACTTGTTGAGTTGGCTTCACTGCAGACCTCTTTTGTTACACTTGATGAAGTTATCAAAATAACCAACAGACGTGTGAATGCTATTGAGCATGGTGAGTTCTACTTCTACCGTTAATGTACATATCCTAACAGTATACAAAGCACTTCTATACATAGTATAAAACGAAGTCCTCCCGCTGTCTGTCTGTCTATGTATACTTAGATCTTTCAAACTATGCAACATCTTGATGTGGTTTTTTTACTAGATAGAGTGATTCAAGAGGAAGGTATATGTATAATACATTGCACCCGTGCGAAACCGGGCCGGGTCGCTAGTTTAAAATAATGTTAATTTTATGACAAAAAAAACATGTATTGAATAGTACAGCTATAATATTTATTTAACCCTTACAATTTTTACACTTTATGTAAGTAAGCATACTGTGTGTTTGTACAGCAAGTTCACTAGGTTATTCATCTAGCTGAACCAAAACAAATTTGATAGGCCCACATAAATAAACAAAAAAAATGAAATATATGTTTAAAAATTATTCACTACACAAAAAAATTGCTTATTTAATTAAGATCTTATAGCCAGATATGTATTGTATGTATTGATTGTATGTATTGTATTTGCCTACAAACATCGTTTATAGTACTATTACAAGGTGAGGTCAAAAAGTTCGCGGAATGAGGGGGATATGGGGTGAAAGTCAATATATTCTCCCTTAACATTAATACATTTATCAGATCTATGAAATAATTTGTTTATACCATCGAAAAAAAATGGCTTTATTTGATTTGATGTCGTAAAATTTTTGTCCACGGAGCTCTCTTCAATTTTGGAAATAAATAATAAACACTAGGGGCTAGGTCGTTCGAAGCCGCATCGATGAATAGCTGCAGTCGCAACTCGACTGATGTGCTCGGGTGCGTTGTCGTGCAAAAGGAGTACGCCTTTTCCCATGTTCCTCTTCATTTTTCCTTTAATAGCTCTAATAAGGAAGCGTAGTATTGGCCTGTTATAGTGACACCTCATTATTTATAATCAACCAGACATTTTTGTTTACATGACATTTGACATTTACATTCTGAATCCCAAAAAATCGTCACTATGATATTCCGAGCCGATTGCGGCACCCTGTATTTTTTGGTGTGCCTTTTTTATGCCACAGCATCGACTCCTGCTTCGATTCAGGTTCATGGCAGCGAACCCAAGTTTCATCTCCAGTACCGATCCGGGCTATAACTTTTTTCTCCATAGAGCTCAAAAAACTGCCAAGAGCTCTCAAAGCGCTCCCGTTTTTGGAGCGGCATAAGCATTCTCGAAACCCACCTTGCACTGACCTTAATCATCCCAAAATGTAGGATGGTTAAAATAGTAATTTCAGATACTACTACTTTCAGAGACTACCTGGATTAATTAAACTACCCCCACCAACCCCTTCATTCCGCGAACTTTTGGAACACCCTTTTAACAAAAATTAAGTGTTTGTAATATTTTTTATTATTTGTTTGAAAAAATTATTATTTCCTTGTATCTTAGTATCTGAGATTCAATTATGTAAGAGAAAAAGCCCATGATGTAAAAATTTTTCCTAAATACATCACAGAATCTTTCGGTTACATATATATAGATCTATCTATAATATCTTAGACCTATATAACGGAACCAAAGTTGCAGTGCTACATTTGTTTAATATTAATTTATATCCTGCAGACCTTTTAAACTGAACACATTTTCTCATGCCTCGTTGGTGACAGGTCTAATATTTCATATTTGTGTTGTATTTCTTCATACCAAACTGGTTATTTTTATGTTTTTAGTCCACCTAGGCGGGGTCGGCAGTCGGCACAACATGTGAATTATGTTGTGAGCGATTTTGGGTATGCGTTTTATTTACACTCGCCTGCCCGACGTCAACTCGCCTTGGGAAAAAAAAACACCCAAATCTGGAAAAATAATCTTTAGTCACACAAATACTTGTCCCGTGCGGGAATCGAACCAACGACCCCTGACGCCAATAACTTAGCACCGGCGTCACCGAGTCACAAGGTTAAAATGATGTCAATGTCAGGCCCTTTATGGATCTTGTGAAAAGTTATTTATAAACGATTTAAATGTCATTTTTTTATTTTCAACTTTATGATAGTGATCATCCCCCGCTTGGAGCGTACCCTGGCCTACATCATTTCTGAACTTGATGAATTGGAGCGTGAGGAGTTCTACCGGCTGAAGAAGATCCAGGACAAGAAGAAGATCATTAAGGATAAAGCTGAAGCTGTAAGTATTTGCCTTTCGAAACTTCTGGTTTCTAACAGATATAATACATAGATAGATATACACAATCTCGTGACTTACACGAAGCTTTGAATTACCTTATAGTCGGCCCATCTTATTAATTAATAAAAATGAATGTTGGTAAGCGCATAACTCAATGGCTAATTTATTTATTTTTTTGTATGTTCCTTAAGGACCACGGAAGGTTGTAATACTATAAAAAAAAGAACGAAGTCCGTCCGAGCAGCTAGTAATAGAAAAAATAGTTGGAAATTACTGTTGTTGATTGAAAAACTGTTTATAGGAAAATACACTACTATAATGAAGCTTGTGGGAACATTATTAACAGAAATAAAAAATAGTTTAGATTCCAGATATAAATAGTACTTTTGGCTACACGCCGATTAATATTAGGCAAAGGTATTTAGGCCTGCGCATGTTGTGGTCTCGTTTGTTCCAATAACCTAACTTTCATACTGCGGCGGATCCGAAAATTGACGTGCGGAACTTAATACTTATTATTATTAGCATTATATATCGGCAAATGTTCAGCAAATTTCGAAGTTGATATTGCAATTAAAAAACAATAATAAACGATAGAGAAAAAGTACTAATGAATTAATCAACAAGCAGAATTCTCCGGTCGCTTTTAATTTTCGGGGAAAAAATATTTAAAACTTGTTATTTACACTAAGAAAGTCCGCCATTTCATTTACTTTGGCTTACTATTAAAACTGATTACAATCACAGTACTGCCAACATGATAAATAAAGGAAGCGGTTTGCTGTAGATTTACCTTATAGTTTAAATGTCTTTAGATTTTTCCACACAGACAAATGTAACTGATACAACCATTTTTGAGGCTTTACATCTGACGTGTGGAAGGAAACATCATGTAGAAAGATATAATAGCCAAATACCACCAAATAATTGAATATTAGTTGTCTAAAATTTATCACTTTCTTAATGTTTCAGGCTAAGGCTGCGATGATAGCCGCTGGGAAGGACGTGGGCGACATTGCAAACTTGCTTGACGAGGGTGACGAAGATTTGCTCTTCTAAACACCTCACGGCCGAATGTAGCATTGTCCTCGCGTCTGTTTAGCCTTGTTATTAGTAGTTGTGAATTACGCACAGTCAAAGTTGGAGCCAATGTTTGTTCCAGCCGAACAGTCGGGCATTGCGAATAAAATCGCCACCGTTCTGACCGTCACACCATCCTTAAACCTTTGACTGGAGCAAATTAAATGATATTACAGTGTTCAGTTCCCTGTAAATAAATGTTGACATTGAAAAAAAATATTACTCACAAAGAATTTGTATCTTATTATATAGTGGCTATGTTTCAGGATCGTTTAAAACTATAATGCCGTAATCGGCCGCTCTTTCTTAATATCGCTGCAAGCATTCCAACAAATAATGTTAGCTTAAAGTTATTTAAGTTCTATTGATAAAACTCAGTCTCAGATATCAACTATGAACTACGGATTCAATTCAGTCTGGAGGCAACTTTGATTTATCAGACCTTGAAGGTCGGGAGACATTTTCTTGAAATAATAATTCCCTCACGGGTAACAGACCCCAGTATAAGTACACCCATATAGTATTTATGTTTTTGAGTTGTTGTTTGATAATAGATCAGTGTATTTAAGTAAGCGTCATGTAAATACAAATTTGTGAAACGAAATATATTATTATTATTGAATCAATTTTTGTTTCATCTGCCCTATTACATTTTTATCTTGCAGCGAGCAAAATTTTATCGAGCTGTCGGAATTCGCGGGTGTATATTAAAATGTATACGCGAAAATTCACAATATTAATTGGACTAGTCCACACAAGTTATACCATGTTGGTATAACTAATAAATGATAAAACTAATGGACTAGTTTCGGGTATGGTATCCAAAAGAGTACCAACTCAATCGAAGATATCCGAGTATCGATTTTTCATCGTAATATAATAATGATGTGAGAGATACAATCTATATGGAAAGGAGATCATAAATAAAATAGGACCTGTAATAAAATAAATGAGTGTAAATGACCATATTGTGAGTAAATATTAAGATTATATACTCTGTCTTTCCATTCCTCTTTATCGATCAGAGACCAATGAAGAACAGAGTATGCTGCGTAGACATTAAGTAGTTGAAGTAGAGTAATTAGTGAATGAAATTATTGTAAAAGTAAACGCCTATAGACTTCTCTGTATGTACACTTCAAATATGGTAAAAATAATTTTTGTTCTTATTACGACAATATGGTTTAATAAGGTTTCCTCGCTGAGCAAGAGATAAATGAACATTTAAAATTGAAATTTTAAATGGGTGCCGGCACCGGGATTCCTATTCAGGTTGCTAGAGTATTATGAATTTAAAGCGAGCGCCTGGACCAGTGTCCAACTTTTCAGGCTCCTCAGGCCTCAGCTCAGTAGCCATCACGGCTTTTGGGAAAGACAAGCATAGTTTAATATTTTTTATTTTTCTATAAAACCCAACCCCAGCTATACACTCAAACGTACTTAAACACTTAGAATTTTTTGGTGGCTTTTTCCTTTTATATCCACTGCATATACTCTTGTTTGGATTAGGGATAATACCGATGTCGAAATCACTGCGACATATCTCCAATACATCTTTGTAATTGGCCGAGCGGTGTGAGCATTCGCGCTAGCCAACGAAAATTTATGTTAAATGCAAATGTTCGTGTATAATTGTACCAATGTATTTTTTGCTGATGTGTACCTCTTCTGCTTCATAATGAGTCCCTGAGCGGCAGGCATGGGGGTGTTTGCCGCTCAATACAGAGTTTGTGAGGAGTGCTATGCTGATTGTATCGGCACAGCATCATATGGCCGGACCGGGTGTTAGCTCGCCAGATTTAGTCCTGTTACCCTGACCGATGCGACAGAGGTGGGGGAAATATGCAAGGTGTGGTTTTTAGTTACCCCCATCCATAAATGATTTTTCCGACATTAAAGTAAATTGCAATGAAATAAAACAGAGTTCATTGTTATCTGATGAGTACACGTGGTTCATAGAAATGCATCGCATCCAAGTGTATACAGTACTTACAAGAAGGCAAGTGCCGTCTTCTGTTGTTTAGTGAACTGTTGTTCTTTTCTGAGTTCTTTACAATGTCCGAGTTCAAACTCGATAATCGATCTGACAATATACAAGTACTACCAGGGTGACACTGAAAGTTTTTAGGACTGTTAAAACATGTAGAAAAAGTACGAAAAGATTGTCGCCGCTGTGGGAATCGAACCCACGTCTTCGGCATTCGCGGCCTGACACTCTAGCCACTGAGCTAAACGGCTGGTAGCCACAGCGACGAAATTCTTAACGCCTTATTTTTACATTGTTATTTAGCATTTGATGCAATGCTTGGCGCATCTATTGTTATATCCTTTCCAGCATACAAACAATTTCGAATATCGTTTTACAACGATAATTCGAACGAGAGATGTCGCCATTGCTTTTTATAAATTTTAAAGTTTTTTATAGTGCTAATCTCTGCACTTAAGATTGAACATTAAAACATGTAGAACGTACTTTTTCTACATGTTTTAATGTTCAATCTTAAGTGCAGAGATTAGCACTATAAAAAACTTTAAAATTTTTAGGACTGGCCAGTTAGTAACATTGGGAGAGAAAAATTATCCTAAATTTTGAATATAGAACGCTTTGGTAACATAATGTCATATAATGCATCCATTTGGCATTTGTTTTTGTGTTTAACGAACAACAAAATGAATTTAACGTTGGAAAATTTTCGATTAATGATTTATTACGACTTTTTTTACTCAACAACAAAGCTATGACTCCGATTGGTATTGAATTATAAAGCGCCATCCAAATGCCACTGTTTACAATTGGTTTAATGAGTTTGGTATGAGTCGATTACAAAAAATATTACACCACCATTTACGCTTTAGGATGCTTTGTAACACATGAATTGTCCATTCTTTAACCGAAGACCAGAAACGCATAGATTGGGGTCGCAAATACTTTTATAAAACTTAACGACTTTACTCGAATATTTTATAAATTTCAAATAACAATTTGAATGTCATATAGGAATAAGTTATGCACTTATCAATGCTATATGCAACTTAATTAGTTTATTACTAGTGGTAGCCTAGTGGTCTAAATTCGACCGTAATTTATTATACATGGTAATGTTAATGTGTGTAATGTTTTATTGGTTTAATGTATTTTTATGCATAATTAAAAAAAATTAGCATCCTGCAGTATTTTCTATATAAACAATAAGTGTTAGAAATTTTACACTACTCCTTCTGCGTATTTTATAGTAAAAAGGAATACAAAATTTATGATTCACTTATTAATTTATATTAGTTTATTATTATGTTTGTTTTTAGGAAATATCTAATGGATTAAAATTTAGGGGTTACGCCGTTTTTTATATCATTTTATTTAGTATATGTAGGTACTACTGATGTACTTTTGGCCTTTCTAGATATTCACTATTTGGTGAGATCGAATTTGAAACATTTTAAGGGACTTTAATAATGACTTATACCAGTGTACGATTACCGTAATCAAAATTTCGCACACGCCAGGGCAAAGCGTTTTACAGCTAAATCGGTCCATTCGAACTTGATCCGTAAATTAGTCAACAAACAAATCCGCTGAACCGCATCCCGTGGTTGGAGATCTCAAGCGAGCATTAAACCCGCGTTAGCACACTGCAAGTAAAACATTAACGCCCGGTTTTTGAAACACTGATTATCGTAGAAGTTAACTAATCAGCTGTCAAATTTCTTTTCAAATGTCATTTGAGTTATGGTTTAACTCTCTGAATTAATCAGAATGATCAAAAAATGATCAATTCAAGTATCAATTTAAACATCCTTTCGGCAACTCAAGCATCTATTTGAGTTTAACACACGTTCTACTTGAGTCCAATGTCGCAAACCAATGGAATTAATATGGGTCACATTCCTATGTGCTCCTGCCAAGCCAAACCAAACGAAAAATAAAGTTTTCAAAATCGGTTCATAAATGACGGAGTTTTAAGGTAACAAACAAAAAAGTACAACCGTATTCAGATCCCCCTCCTTTTTTTAAGTCGGTTGAAAATAAAAACAACCTGACTGTAGGATAATTTCGTCTGGTGCTATAAAAAAATATAGAAACGTAGTGTATATTTAAATAAATAAAGTATACTTGATGTGGACGGACGTTGATTTATGTGTCGTTGTATACTGGGAATTAAAAATAATGATATGCAGCACCCACGGCATCGTAGCTTATATGCGAATCTACTGAAGAAGCACGATATTAATGATGGAGTACATGAGATCTGACCGAACTGAGCATGATCTTGACCGAACCGAACTGCTCTAGTTAACGCCATTTTCGGTTAGATTATTCTTATAAAAATGAAATAATTGTTTACAAACAAACTCGTGTATAGAGGTGGCGTCCAGTTATGTAAATGCAGCTTGGTTTTCTAAAAATCCTTTGAAGCTAACGTGTTGTGAGAAAATTAACACAGAGAATTTTAACATTTAATAAAATGTGTTCTTACCTTACTGTAATGTACATAATTCAGTTTAGAAAGTCTTGAAGTTAAAATGCAATTCGTTTGATAATTAAACTCGCAACTTTGCCAGTATCCAATTACGGAAGGAATTTCGCCGTAGAGGAATTCCAGAATGTTCTATATAGGCTGAAAAGTAATAAGGATCTCAAGATGGCCACATTGAGGATTTGGTTAATATGAGACTTTATCAATGTTTTGCTATAAATAAATTAACATTAATTATTAAAAGAAACTTTATAATTTTATTGTTTGAGTTCTTAAGCTAAATTAATAATTAATGTCTATCCTAAAATTTATTAATAAAATGGCAGGGCGTGATGTGCTGGAAGCTATAGAATTTGTTTCAAGCCAGATAGAAGGATTTATGTCCCTGAGACTCGGCAGAGAGCGATATCGTAACCTATTCAATTTGGCTTTATGTTTTGTTGGCGTATATTATATGAGTTGTCATTTACGCAGCAAGTATAGGAATAGCAAGCAAGTAGGTAGTTAGGTACAGTACAATGCACCGAAAACAGAAAGCAATGATTACAATTTTCACTATAAAATTCGTAATTGGTAAGGGATTATAATCGAAGGTATAAAGAGTTGAAACATAAGTATTTAACATAGTAGGCAAGATAAGTAAATTTTGTATGTGTTTGTTATAGACTTCAAATCGGTACAAAATACGAAACAAAGCTTTATGATGGCTTGTCAGAATGTTTAGGTTTTTAAAATTTGGCTTAGTTTAAAATTTAAATCTAATCTGAAGATTGATTCTATTTAATAAAGCGGAAATATTTTTAAACGCCACGTAGAATAGATATGCGTCATTTTATTAAATCCTCATTGGCATATTTAACAGTTCATTTAATAAACTAACAGAGTATGGTATTAATCGGTCTTAACCAACTAAATTAACCACATGAATTGAGTTACCACATTGTGTGGTTTTACAACATAAGAGACTTCACCATAAAGAAAGTTAGATATGAGATATAACTAAAGATATTTCGGTTAAAATTGAACGTTTAGCGTAGTGAATAATCTATCTCATAAAAGAGAGTATATATTACAACAGTGTTCATATATCTGTCGCAGCGTGGTCCGACACTATTTTAAAATATAGAAATAATACTTCAGCACTCGAATAAATGACACTTCAATAAATCACTCTATTATTTAAACTAAATTAATTCATGGAATAAGGAATAATGCAGGACTCCAACGATTGCAACGTGCTACCGCTCCGAGCATATGACCTAAGACGGCATTGTTAATTGTTGGCTAAGCTATTAGATTTGCTTTAACGTTATGTAGAAATTTGTCCAGAAACATTTGCATTTATTCATATTTACATCTCTGTCTATCCTGTTACAATACCCCTAACTTGCGGTACTTTTCCAAACTCGAATGTTAACTCTTCGCCTTCAAAATCGCAAACTCTTCAGAGAAGACACGAATTATTCTATTTTCTTACTCACGAATTTCAAGTACCTAATTTTTTATTTTAATCTAAGAGTTCTTCCTACCTTTTCCTCTTAACGTTTAAGAGCAATCCGTGAACGATATGAGTAATATGTACCTATGAATTCCTTGTGCGGGGCTAAAATATTTGCTAATGTATTTATTTACCTCCATTTCGTATCACAGTTTCTGGAATACACACAAAGGGTAAATATTTTGTCCAATGTATTGAATGTGTGGGATTATATCTAGATTTCTTGTAAATATATGATACACATATTGATCTGGCAATGATAAAAATAAATTCATAATCTCAAGTATTTATCATAACACGAGTTAAGTGATAAAATACATATTCAATTGTGTGTCGAGAGAGCTGTTTAGAAGACGGTAATTTCTTTTATTGATACGATATTCGTTAACTGGGAAGGTTGTGGCGCGCGTGGGAGGGGTTGTCGCAGGGGTGGAGAAATAATCAATACTTATGAAACTATACACAGAGTGGGCAAAATGAAATATTTTTCATTACATAAAAAATAATAAATATGCCTTATAATGTATTACAAAATGGGATGATATATTTTAACAGTAATTAGTTTGACTATAATCGTGGGGATATCCTATACCTTCTTTCTTATGTTGCTTTTATATTTTTTAATTTCCACAGGCTTTGATATTGATAGATATAAATATAGACAAGATTCTAAATTTGAAAGTGACATAAGTCTATCGGAAATTAAATGCATTACAAAAATGTTTTTAATTTCCGATAGCCTTACGATAGTAAGGAGATTCTTGTAAAGGTTGAATATGAACTGTTGCACATATGGGCAGGTCCGTTTGGGTAAGTAGGTACCACGACCTTACAGAAGACCGGTGTGAAAGCTTCTGCGTTTCGTCTGGTGAGTGAGGTAGCCGGGGCGCCTATTACTATAAGGTCAATGGACGGTGGTTATCACTGAACATCAGGTGGACAGCCAGTTCGTTTACTGTCTTCTCTCATAAAAAATCAAAATAATATTCGAAAGTAGTTTTGGCAAGGTCAATTTCGTAAGTTAAAAAAATAAAATATTTAGATAAATGTATTAAAATAAAATGTACTATGATTAATAAAACGAGTGGATGTCGACGATAACTGAACCAGAACCTTTGAACTTTTGTTTTGATGTGCGCTGGAAAATATTACAAACAATAAAATTAAATAACAACATTTAATAAATTCGACTAGAGAAATTTTGAATCTTAGGCGTACCGCCTAGGATATTTGAAAATTGTTGTATATGTAGTTAAATTGTAATAATAATATGTAATAAACGTCAGCTCGTCACCAGTTGTTAAATTAAAATAATTCTCTTCATAGTTTTGACTCTTTTTAGACTTTGTTAGTTGAAGTGCATATCGAGTTCTCTTCGTACCAAAAGTTTATCTAATAGCAGCAATGGAACGTTTCTACAGAGGTAACCTTATTGTCTACGATAAGGGAATTACTGTACAAAAATCCTACCTTTGACCCCGATAATAAGGTCCTTTACTATTTGCAGGGATTTGACTGTTATGCAGATTAAGGATGATTCTATAAAAGATGGCCCTCCATGTATAGATGAAAAAACAATTTGTATTAAAATTAAAATTAACTTTAATTTTACTGTATAACTTTTAATACAATTCGTCGACTTAATGTCTTGGATACTACTACAAGGGGCATGAACAAATTATTTCTTGTATTTGGATTCTCTTATATGTAGGGTTCAATAATGTTATCATATTTGTGACCAGTGTACTTGCAATTTACTAACATGACAAGATTCGTCTCAATCAGAAATCGTTGCAACAGGTGTACGTCATAATATTCATCTATTTGTTCTAAATGGAGGTCCAGCGAAAATCTGGAAGTTTCTCAGAGCTTCATTGGGGTTGGAAAATCACGTAATGGAATGTCCTCTAACAATTTGAATATTGATTTACTCTGTTTCTGTGCTTCGAGCACATATTACACATTACATTTTGTTTCATCAATGCCTACCCCTAACTTCTGATTCGCCTTTTGTTCTGAACCATTTTTCTGCTTGTGATGTTAAGAAGACTTTTTTATCCATAACTACTAATTCACTTTGCACTGACTGTGTAAGACGTAACATTATTCGTCCTATCCTTGATTTCCTTCTTCCAAATATATGTCACATTTAAAATTCCTACATTCCATTATGTGACTACTTCCACACATACCCAACTTTCAGGAAACATGCAAAAATAATAACATTTACCGAAGACATAACCCTTTGTCCTTTTCCAACTATTGCCATTTATATCCATAATTTCTTATGAAAAATTATATACCGTCAGGGTCACGGTATCTCGAGACAGATTCCCATGGCCTTGGGAGGTAGAAGAACCAGTGCTAACAAGTAGGAAGCATCGGTCCCCATCTCCGGCCCGTACCTGGTCTGTAGGTTCATCGAAAACTTTGCCTTCGGCCCCACCTCTACTTCGCAGCGGTGCGTACTTGTCCGGTTCTGGGCAACTTTTTAAAAAGAGACTATTGGCAAACACATATTTATAATGCAAGAAATATAGTAACTAAAAAGGATACAGAAACGCATCAGTGGCCATCAACGAAGTCTGAACATCGATCTCCTCTGCAAATTATTCTAATTCAAAGGTTTAGGTCATCTAGCAACCTCACCATCATAATATCTTGCAGCCTCACCATCATTTTAAATGACGTCAATTGATTTCGCGTTAACAAGAGAAACAAATTAAGTACTTGCTCAACGCTTTTGACCAAAAACACCTACTACAGATAAGACATTATAACAGCACCTTCCCTGGAATCATCAAAAATTGGCTCGTTGAGACCACGATACCACGGGACCAGTAAGAGTTCCATTTGGTTTCGGCTTGAGAGAAAAGTTCTTTGTCGCCTTACCGAAACAAACAGACTGTGTATACAAGATTCACTCGCATTCTGGAGTAGTTCTCCAACCAACGCTCCAACAAACGAACAATACAGTCCACATTCTCGGAGCCTTACATATTATCTCCTTTTTCGTTCACGCCTCACTCACTCTGCTTAGACAAGGTCTACCCAGCTAGTGGAAACTCAACCTTTCCAGGAGCTAATAGACGGAAAGCGCAAAGATCAATGTAAGAAATGTTAAAAGGTATTTTCAAAATCAAGAAATATAATAATGAACATTAAAAATTTGGTTAAACAATTAAAATTAAACATATGGTTATATAATATTATGAATTGATGCGAAGAGCGCCGAATTCAAAAAGTATAAAATTTATGAAGAGTTTAAGAGAAATACATGTAATTTTTTCCTTCAAGAGGGGCGGTTTCCATCATAATATGTTGGGCAATAATATAATAATGGAAATATGTTACGTCCTCGTTTGGCACGCGAATCCGACCTATGGTGTGCGATCGTTCGACCAACATGTCGCTCCACCGGTTTGGATATTTAAATCAATGACTCGTGAGGTAAGTGAGCGATTATTTAAATCTTTCCTCTTTAGTTCTTTAGTAAAAAATGTAATTGAACGTTTATATTTTGTGCCATTTATTAAGCGGAGATATGCGAGGAAATAGAATATGGTCTGTTGTGGATATATCCTAAGTTAATTTCCGTAAGGTGAAAACTTTTTAAATACATTTTTTCTTTTGAAAAACATACAAGTCGGCGCTGGCGACCTATCAGCACACACTACTTTTACCGACAGTCGTTTTCCTCTCTTTCATAGAAAGATATCTATGATAAACTTGCCGGATATGATGTAATCGTCTTAAACCAAAGGGAGACCGTCATATAAAACATTTGTGATATTTCCATGAACTGACTTACAACGATTACTCGTCAAATGATTTTTTGACGAACGGCCCATCCTTAAGATCAATACCGAGAATTGAGAAAATCTCATCTTCTCCCTTTAATTTAAGAGCTAGGATCTTGTCGGTGTATCATCCCAGTAGTTCAGCTGTGTTACACCTTCCATGCAATGCCCTTTCCTTTACCTGTGTATAGAAACCAATATTTATTTTCTTCTTTATTTGTGCTATATAGCCCATCCTCGATCTTTCTATCTTTCCTTCCATGATGTTGTTAATGAACCTGTCATGTCTTATTAGTCATGTCTTATTAGTCTATTATCCGTCCTCTGGGGTTTTTCTTATAAAGTCAAAAGAGTTCTCTTCTCGTTTATTCATTCTAAAATCTCTTATTTTTTCACCATCTTCGTCTAACTTATTCTTTCTATACGTCTCCAGCACCACACGGTAATCTTTTTTAAATAATAAATCACCTGTTTAAGAGGGAGTTTGCCTCTTGGCTTCCGTATCTGGACATCAATAAGCTTCTCTTTATTACATCTCATTTTCTTTTTACCGGGATAGATTTATAGTACCTGAAATTGTAAACAAAGTGTCTTATAGAGTGTGCATTGTAGCAAAATAAGCTGACACTATGAAAGGAGCCTACATGAAATGACACTCTAAGATATTATGAGTATTACGGATAAGGCTTCGTACTAAACGAATACTTTACAATGATACGACGCTACGATTACATGTTGCCCAAGTTCGGATTATTTAAAAATTATAAGAAATTAGTTTATTTAAACACTATAAGTTTGTTTTTTTTTCAATCTTCAGTTTCAATATTTTCTTGATATTATTATTAAATTGTCTTTTCATGGTTGAATAGTGACATATTAAGGGCTAACGTGAACTGGCAACTCTGACACCTAAACCGGCTTTGAAAATTTTCTACTCCATCGAAAAATGTGCCATGGTTGCACGAACATCAATGCATAAAAAAGCAAACTTTTCAAGCGAGCAGGAGTATTAAACTAAGTAAAGTGAATAACGCCACCATTTAATGGACATCTACAACCTTAGAGTCTCTTCCATCGTTTATCGCTCCATCGTTTGGGTTACCTGGGCTTTGGGAGGTAAACGGTACTAAAGGTGTGTAAAATACCGATCTACTTTCATCAAATAATAAAGTAATTTCTTGATTGTGCGGTTTTTTGGTATTCACCTTCAGAATATTATTCAAAATCACGTTATTCATTGCCAGACACTTTACATAGTGGCAAATACTTTGTCAGACACCTTTAATTTTCATGAAATTATAATTTTACTTACGTTATAGTATAAAAGCTGATTTTTATATATAATACTTGGGTAATGAGTTCATGATGTTAGCATATGACGAAGGTCTGGCGTTCGCGGGCTCTTGCTCTATAATGTTTGTTAAACACTATTAACCTTCTACTTTTGGTGACTGTATCTTTCAAACGCACATCGCCTTCGATTATAAATTGTTGGCATATTCAGCCTTAAGTAATTTGGGTATAGGGCTGGTGGTGGGCCACGTAACAGTGTTCGCTGTTGCACGAATGGGCTGATCCGTCCGGGTTAGTACCACGACCTCACAGAAGACCGGCGTAAAGTGGCAGTGTTATACTTCTGCGTTTCGTCTGGTGAGTGAGGTAGCCGGGGCCCACTTTACCAAGAGGTGACAACGCATCTGCAACCGTATGGGTGTTGAAAATGTCCATGGGTAGGCGCTTATCACTTAACATCAGGTGAACCGCCAGCTAGTTTACCACTTTCTAACATAAAAAATAAATACATATTTGCGGCGATAGTTCACTTTGGAACAACTTGTGATCTCTTCCACAGCATTAGTTTAAGTTGAATGATTTGTTTTTTTTTTTAGTTTTATTTGGGTAGGTGTTACAAATTGACATTGACTCTAGAATAATAAAGAGCAAAATTACTCTATTATTGAAATCAATGATCAATTTGATCATAATTGTTTGTTGAATAGAACTATTTATAAGGATTACATCACGTTTGTTTTAAAATTGAATTCCAATAGTCTTAAGTCATTCAAGTGCCATTAATAATGCCTCATTCCATCCCTTGACCATGAGTGCTGTAAAACACACAACAGAAACCTTTAAATTTAAAAGCAATGCGATACAATTTGTGAAAATAGTTATATTCAGTAACGTCTTGTATTCGAGTAAATATAAAACTGATTTGATGACAGATTATCTGTGTTGAGTACTAGAGTCGAATAGTTATTAGAGAATATAATATATAATTATATAGAGAACACATATCAGTGTGTGAGAATGTGTATATTGCTATTTTATGTACCGTTATAACTGTATCACTATATCATAACTATGTTACTGTTTATCAGCAGATTACATGGTGATCATAACGGAATGGTGATCATGATTACATGGTAACAGAGGTGATTAGCAGGCATAACATGAACTTAAAGAGACCTTAATTACAGACAAAAGAAGAAACCTTTTAAGTAATTAAAATATTAACTTTAATTTACCACAAGTTTTGTTCATGTAATGTTGTGCAGATTACATAAATAAGTACAAACTAGTCAAGAAGCTTAAAACCAGATTATTTTTCAATTTAAAGAACGAACTTAGATATGTAAGATTTTCGCTTCGTGAGGTCATCGTAATCGTCAAAGTAGACTATAGAAGAATTATTGTAAACCGTTTGTTATGTTTTCAATAAGCGGTTCACTCGATGTTAAGTGAACCGCTGCCCAAGGAGATAAGTAGCACCTGGATCTACAACTCCCCTTGCTAAAAATGGAATAGAACCAATGTAGATAGATGTTAAGGTTTTCGCTTCGTGAGGTAATCGGCCGTCGCAGGTTCGAATCCCGAAGCACCGAAAGTTTTTGTTCATTCATCTACAAAAATTTATAATTTTAATATATTATATATAATTATAATTTTCAAACATGGTTGTTTGTGAAGTCCATGACGGAATCAAGCCGTCGCTTTCAACGAATGCATGAATTTTTCTTAATTTTATTTTATTATAAAGGGTTTTTAAAATGCATCAATTCTTTGACTACGGAGTTCTTTTTTTAATTTTGCAGCGTATTTTAACACAATAGCGAGTTTTGTGCGACAGCGGTAATTGCAATTTATTTTCATTTATATCCAGTACAATATCTAAATAACACGAAGATTATAAAGATAACACAGCATTTGTCTGTTAAATTTGAACTCTCAAGTAAACATCAAGCTTTATTAAAGTACTGTACTTGAATTTTCTAGTTAATTGAGGGGTACGTTATGAAATTAATCGAAACGTTATGAAAAAGTTATTTATTATTTATCGAATTTAAGATAATACGACGTTGATTTCATGATCAACGTCGTATTATTTTCACTTATAACATTAAAGTTATTTAATATAACTTTATTTGCAAACTGTACCTACGTAAATTAATTGGATACAATGACAGTTTAGTTACATATACTCTTTATAGGCAATGTCTTTAGGGACCCACAACAATAATATTTTTACAAACTAAAAAGAGCCATCTGTATATACTCTCAGCCATTCCAGGAATAACTCAGTTTGAATATTTATTGTCGTCTTTTTGTCATTGCTTATGGTTTTCTTACCTTTTTTTTTACGTGGGGAAATCCGTTATGGATACCTGGCTAGAGACCAAGTTATGTCGGACTCGCACCGACTAAAACGCCACTGTGGTCGCCATCTGCTCTGATGAGGGGTCACGGGATCTCCATTCGGAACGCTACCGCGGCCCCTCCTTAGCTAGCCTATGATAGGCTCGTTCAGGGACAGCATTACGCTGGCCCCACCATCCCCGCGCTGACTACATTAAGCCACCGATCTCCATGGGAGCTTTACTGGGCAATTAACTGCTCAGGACCCCTGAGGCCCCGTTTCTGGTAGGGGAATACCATTTCTATTCGGAGAGCCGTGACGAGGCGCATGGGCGCGTCGGTGGCCCCGTCTCCGAGTGGGATCTATTCTCTCTCGATCCCGCTCAGCAGCCTCTTTCTGGACCATTACTGTCTCACAGAAAGAGGCTACGGCGCTCCACGCTGCCTCTCCTCTCATCATCGCTGACACGACTGCAGGCAGATCGAGGTTTCGCCCTATGTGGCCCACCAAGATACTCCGCTCCGCATCCCAGGCAGGGCACACCGCCAAGGTATGCGTTGCAGAGTCTTCGTTGTTCCCACTACAGTGGAAGCAGATTGCCGTCGCCTCACGTCCAATCTTCCACAGATAATCACTAAAGCATCCATGCCCTGTGATTATCTGTGTTAGCCTGTAGGTGAGTCTACCTTGTCGCCGCTGCATCCAGGTGTCGAAGACCGGCAGGAAGGCTTCAATTACACGCTTATGCATGTATTGCTCTTGACTGAGCCGAGAGCGCCATGTCGCGAAAGCTCTCCGTTGTTCCTGCCGTTTTATCGATTCAAGCGCGTCTTCTGGCTCACTACCACCACTCTGACGGAGGGCGCGTTTTCGGTGGTACACCCGCGCATCCATTTCCGCCAGTATATCTAGGGGTGGGAAGCGAGCCAAGACAGTTGCCGCCTCGAATGATATGGTTCTATATCCACGTACGACCCGTATAGCTATCCGTCTCTGAACGCTATAGACCTTAGATCTACAGCGTCGAGTAGAAAGCCTCTTTGCCCAAATGGGTGCCCCGTACAAAGCTACGGATCGTACAACCCCTGCGTAGAGGCGGCGAACTTCCTCCCTCGGTCCCCCAAGATTAGGTAGCAGTCTGTGCATTGCACCCGCTACCTTCTCGATCCGGGGGACTAGGCGTTCGAAATGTTCTTCGAATCCCCAGCGGCTATCCAAGTGTAGGCCCAGGTACTTCATGTATTTGCTCACCCTGACCTCAGACCCACCTACACGGATGCACGAGTCGGGTGGTTCTCTGCCTCGTGGCATTGTATGGAACCATAGAGCTACGATCTTGTGTGGCGCTATCTCTAGACCCAACTCGCGGATCTTGCCGACGACAATTTCTGCCCCAAGCTCGGCTAGCTCTTTGGCCCTCGCAAAGGTGTCCCCGCTAGCGACTATTAATGTTATTTGCGACATTTACGTTAGATGGGAGATCAACACGCAAAACTGCATCATAGGCCACGTTCCACAGTAACGGACCAAGCACAGACCCCTGTGGAACGCCGCATTGGATCTCCCTCCGGATCTTTCTACCTTCTTTGTCTGTGTATAGGATATACCTTTCTCACAGATAGTCACTGATAACGCCTTGCAGATAGGGAGGCACATTATGGTACGCAAGTCCCCCACTAATGGCGACCCAGGGCAGCGAATTAAAGGCATTGACAATGTCCAAACTAATGGCCAATGCCACGCCACCCCATGAAGCCGCCTGCTCCGACAAGGTACGGACGCGCATGACTGCATCTATTGTCGAACGCCCCCGCCGGAAGCCAAACTGGCTTTCTGCGAGATCAGGACCGACGCGTGACAAATGCTCGTTAAGACGAGTGGCAAGAATCCTCTCGAATATCTTACCAATCTCGTCCAACAGGCATATAGGACGGTATGCAGAGGGAGAATCTGCAGCCCTGCCTTCCTTCTTCAACAGGACCAATCTTGTTATTTTCCAGGCTGTAGGGAAAGTTGCATTACGGAGGCAGCTAGTAAATAACTGCCTCAACCTTTCCCCTAGTACGGTTATACTCAAGACCCAGACTCGCCCTGGTATTCCGTCAGGTCCTGGCGCCGTGTTTCGAGCTCTCAAGCGACTTATAGCTCGGTTCAGCTACTGCGCTGTCACACCCATCTGGTCTTGCCACTGCCACGGAACTAGATTGTGGCCTGAGGGACTTGACCGGCCTACCGGGAATAGTGAGTTGATAACTCGTTCCAGCAGGTCCGGATCAAGCACCTCCGTCAATGGAGGCATCCAGGGCCGGAGCTTACCCAGCACCATTCTATATGGACGCCCCCATGGATTCTGATTGAGTTCCTCCAGGAGTTCATTTCAGGACCGAGATTTGGCATGACTGATTGCCGTCTGCAATGCCTTAGTAGCCTCTCGGTACGCATTGTACAGTCTAGCTGTATCCTCGGTTGGCGTTCGCCGTCTTCTCCGGGCTCTAGTGTACTGGCGTCTGCTTCGCAGTTGAGCTATTTCTACTGACCACCAGTACACCGCCCTCTGCTTGAGGCTACTGATGCGGGGCATCGACATATCGCAAACTTGAACCATAGTATCATGGAACCAGTTTACTTCTCTCTCTGGGTTGGATGAAACCTCTTCGGGGTTTTTTGACCATGTCGCAATGATGACGGTGGTTTCGAGCATATCCCGATCTAGCCGCTTAAGGCACCAGGCGGAGGGCTGTTGCAACTGTGGCTGCAGTCAAAACGGGACTGGCGGGTTGCAAAATAGTGTGACTATCTCTTCAGCAACCCGCCAACCTGAAACCAAATGTGTTACGGAGGGGGTCGCCCATGTTAAGTCTACAATTGACTCCCCCTGCCATCGTACGCAAGTACTTACAGACCCTTGATTCAGTAGCCGGAGGTCCAGTCCAGCCGCCCATTCCTTTATGGTCTCTCCCCTCGGACTGTTTCTAGGGCTCCCCCATTCCCTAGCGTGGGCATTAAAATCCCCCAGGACAATAATTGGGCGAGATAACAACCTACGAATGATGTCAGCCACCTCGTCTAGGTATATCTGATAGTCAGCGAGTGACCTGTTAGGTGAGACATAGCAGCCAACAATGGCCAGTGTTCCCCATTGTACCGCAACATACCCTTGTCCCCTTCCCAACAGGGTACAGGGTGGGGCATTCTTTTCACCACTAAATAGCTACAGAGCTCAAGTCATCACCGAACCAACGGGGGTGGTCAGGTACAACGTAGGGCTCTGCGACTACGACTAGGGCAACCTTCCACTCCGCAATAGTCAATAGTTGCGGCAGTGGTTTAGGTTACCCTGAAGGACTTTTAGGGGTTCGTGTTTTTGGTTTCCATTCTCACCTATTTAGGGCCACTCTGTTCCTCATAACTCATGCCACGTCTCTTATATCATCGTCCCACCTTTTTTGCGGTGTGCTTGTTTTCCTTTTACCTTCCCTGGGATACCACCTTGTCACTTTCTTACTCCATTTGTCATGACCTCTTTTTGTGTAACCTGCTCATTCCATTTGAGTCTTTTAACTTTCCGTACTACATCTATGGTTCTTGTTTTATTTCTGATGACACAGTTTTTAAGCTCAACATGCTCCGCTCCATAGCATTTTGGAGTATAATCGTCCCAATTAAGGGCTACTCTGTGAATTAGAAGTTTGATTAGGATTTTACCATTTTTATATATGATATACTAGCTATTCGCCGGCTGCTCCGCCCGCATTTACCACATTTTATATTGAGCTGAGATTAGCGAGTTCAAACAAACAAACTCTTCAGTTTTATAATATTAGTATGTACATTCTCTTTTTTTTGTCAGTCTCATTACTACTTAAAAATACTTTCTGGTGCTTTCAGTTCCTCGCTCATTTCCCGTTTAGCAGATCCAGGAGTGAATCGAACCTAAGCATGTGGGATCCAAGGTCATTCTAACAATACAAAAAAATGCATTTTAAAATAAAATAATCATAAAAAGACAGTTTCAACTTCGATATATTCCGATTGATTGAAAAATCGCGCATAATGGGTACATCGTCATATATGGTTGAGAGATGTATTAAGATTTACGCACGTGTCGTGTGACTTATTACCGTTATGTATTTCCCCGACGTTTTGATTTATTACGTGGAGGAAATGTCTACATTTATAGCAACGAGCAATAAATGGATCCATCAACTCATTTTAAAAATGTCTTTAGACTTCATTTGGAGATACAGGCCGGGGACGCTGATATGCGAAGCTCGACTAATATTCCACAAAATCTTATTTTTACCTCTAAACTAAGCTAGCTAGCTACACCTAATGCTAACTAAGCTAAAACTATAAGCCCAGCTCACCACCAATTAAGATATGTATAAGGTCACTGGAGTGTAGATGGACTAGTCAGGTGGAAGGAACAAAGTTTTGTGAGGAAATAGGTTTAAGATTTTGTTTCTATTAATTTTTTCATATCAAACCTTAAGAGATCACGGAGGCGGCATTCCAGCACGGACTATAATTTTTGTCTGCGTATTTATTACATATTCCGCATAAAAATGTTAATCATTACATCGATTTTTTAAAACATATAGCATTCATTATAAATCGTTATATTGTTATCTTACCTAATTTTAGTATGTAATTATTATAACACCTTTCAAAGACCCTAACATAATTTTCGAACCTTGTTACCTCGATGACGCCTGGTTAGAACTTTATCAGTAACACTGTCATAACGTTTGAATACCGTAATCCATGATTTATTCGCATGCGGCAAGCGTAATGAACTCGGTTAAATTGGTCCATGACCAACTTATCCGCAAGCCGGTCATGAAACAGATCCGCTGAACCACCCCTCTCCCCCGCGTCGGAGGTTTCAAGCGAGCAATAAATAGAGTTAGCACAGTCGAAATAAAATACTAAGCCGCTGCTCTGCGCTCTTGATGAATATTAACAGGATTAATTATGTCTTCCATTACGTCTTACCTGTTGTAATATGTTTATAACAATTCGAGAAGGATATCAAAGTACTTTTACTCACTTTGAGACTTGAGACCCTTGAGACCCGTTGTGGCTGAAACCTCATTAGAAAATGTTCTTTTATGGGATTGGGACAAGGTTATATATATTTCAATTCATAAGACGACTTTATTTAACCAATATTTGACAAAAACATGTTTAAGATTTACAAAGTCTACTCGAAAGAGATGATAGTTCAAAAAATGCAGTGGTTGTCATATTATTGCATCATTATTATAGCTTCTACTGTTGCAAAGGGCTTTCTCGTCTGGGGCTATGAACTCTAAGAATAACAGTGCGAAGAAGTAGTATCATACTTTTACGTTTCGTCTGGTGAGTAAGGTAACCGAGGCCCACTGATTTTAATATTGGCAACATCTGAGTATGTTGATGTTTGTTGAGGATATACTGTAATTACTTTACATACGATAGACATCACTAATTCAAACAAAATGAAAGTGTTTGAATTAGTGATGTCTATCCATAATGGTTTTCCCACGATGTTTTATTCAAAAGTTTTGTGATATTTTTATCTTTCAAATTTTTTCCTACATTATAGGCTACAGAATTAATGTGTGTCGCTCAGACCGCATAGAGCGACGTCGTAAGCTATTTAAACATACATAAATATTTGACATAAAAATACATAAATATTTCAGGACATTTCTTTACGTGAGAAGAAGGTAAGCGAGTAGGTGCTTCACCTGATGTTAAGTGTTAACCTTTAAAATTTGCAGGCCCCGTAGGGTTACAGATGCGTTACCACCTAATTCTAAAGTCAGCCGGTATCTTATTCGCCAGACGAAACGCAGAAGTGTAACACTTCTACTGCATGTCGGTCTTCTGTGAGATCACGGTACTACATATACAGCGTGTCGTTACCATCGCGACAATAAATGAACACACGTCTAACGCTACGTGCCAATAATCATAAAAAATATTAACGTTAAACAAAATCCATAATTAAAAAATATATATTTCAAACAAACTAATTAAGTAAAAAAGAAACAAAATTTGTAACATCCTATACAACTCGCGCCGCAGCGTCGTATTACAAGCCTCTCCTTCTAACAGTATGTTTTGTCTCTTTTAAATTCATTCAACCCATTCATATGCTTTGTGACCTTTACAAATGAACTTTACGTTACGCTTTTATAGGTAAGGGTGTTCTAAAATTCTTTGTTTTGAAAATTTAATAACTCTGTAAATATTGATGTTTAAAGAATTTAAATGTTTTATACAACTTTAAAAACTTATCCCCTATATGTGTGTTCATTTATTGTCGCGATGGTAACGACACGCTGTATGTATGTATAGATATACTCTTTTTTTTTTTTTCATCTTTACAACCGTTTGTATAGTATACGAAAGTCGATTATGTTGTTTGATTTATGTATCACGAAGCCAAAAACAATTTTCACCTGCACGCTCGCCCTTTTCATTTGGATGTATTGATTAGTCCGAATATATCGACAGAGCTGCTTCCCAGGATCCGAACAGCAGTTTACATTTATCTCAATAACCGTGTTTCATTTCAATAATCTTTACACGGGCATAAAATTAATTGTGAGATATTGGATTATAAATGTATTCCATCTTGGAAACTATGATATAAAACTCAATGAAAGTGGCTTATACAGGGAACGTATACGAAAGGTATAAGTGCTGACCTGATCACCAAACAAGCAAATGTTTTCATGTCTTTCAATTTCGCGCGCGAGAACAATTATCATAAACGGAATTTTCGAGTGTCATATCCTAGCAACTTTATTTTTTTTTTTTGATGTGACAAGTTGCCAAACGAGCAGATGGTTCACCTGATGATAAGTGAATATCGCCGCCCATGGACATCCTTCTACACCCGAGAGTTACAGATGCGTTGACAACCTTTTTAAAATTGGGCTCCGGCTACCTCACTCACCAGACGAAACGCGAAAGTATTTGGCATACTTCCACTTTACGCTTGTCTTCTGTGAGGTCGTGGTACTTACCCGGACGGGCCTGCCCATTCGTGCAACAGCCGAGGCTGCTGCGTGGCCCTACCACCGAATAATTAATTTATGCACCAGGAGGGAAATAATTTACACCTTTTCCCTTATACTATTAAAATTCACAAATTATTTTATTAATACTAATAATTATATAATTAATTTAGCCGCCACCTCACGGCCGGCGTACCACAAGGCTCCTGCCTCTCACCTTTGCTCTTTACGCTCTGCACGAGCGACATACCCAAAGACCCCCACGTCAATCTCGCGCTTTTCGCGGATGACACCGCGCTCTTTTATTCAGACCGCAACCTTAGAATACTAACCACTCGACTCCAAAGCGCCGCCGACCGCCTCGGCGATTGGTTCCGCAAATGGAGAATAGAAATAAATCCCGAAAAGAGTGTGGCGATTCACTTCACACGAAGTACCTACCCGTCACATCTTTATAATGGCCCTCGCCAATGCAGAAAGTTGGGGCAAATATCCCTTTATGGCCAACCGCTCCCCTGGGAGAAAAAGGTCAAATACTTAGGAGTCACTTTCGACTCGCGTATGTCATTTACTACGCACATTAATAACGTTCGTAATAGAGCCGCGTTTGTCTCCGGCCGGCTACACAATTTAACTAATGCTAAAAGTAAAATGCCCTTAAGGCACAAATTATTATTATATAAGACCTGCGTACGACCTATTATGTCCTACGCATGCATGATCTTCGCCCACACGCACCTTACTCGCTTGTACAAGTTGCAAATAGTACAAAATAAGCTTATCCGCCGCGCAACCGGTGCGCAGTGGTATCAGCGCAACGTCGACCTGCACAGCGATTGCAGACTCCCGACGATTCGCGCACATTTTAAAGATTTGACAAAACGGTTCTTCGATAGAGTCCAGCATCATCCCAACCCTCTGGTGGTAAGCGCAGCAAACTACCAACTGGACACTAACGCGAACGTAAACAAGCGTCGCCCGCGAAACGTCCTCATCGACCCGGTCGACGAAGAGGACTTAGATACGATGGACCCACCGCCGGGGTTCCCGCCGGATAACACTACACCCACAGTTAGTGTAACAACAATCACACCAGTTCGCCCTCGCCTCCGAGCACGGCGAGACCCACACAACGCGTACACAAGGTACACCCGCGTTCCGGGGCGGTTTCCACCGCTCCCAGCCACCGATTAGCTAAATGCACAGTCGACGGCCGTCGGGGTCTCGGTCCAAACCGCGACCTCGACGGCCCTTAGATGACACACCATAATTAAACGCACGCATGAGCACATGCGCGACCCTACCCATAGCGGAGGGTCCAAACCCGTGGGTTCTGGCTAGCCCACCGGTTCTGCGTCCGATGAAGCTTTAATAGTCTCGGGACTGAACGCAAAAACATCAGTTACTAAAAAAAAAAATTATTAATTAATATAAATTGCATATACATAACAATTAGTTATACGTATAATAATTTTATAATTTTAATGACAATAGTTTTCCAGTACTGGGGATCGAAACCACACTTTTGCGCAAGAGAAAGATTCACTACTCACTACGTTAATCACGGACTGTGTACAGAAATTTTGTTCATTATCGTTTTCTTTTTCCATTAATGTTAACTTAAATAATTACGCTCCATTTTATCTTTAAATGCAACTTCATTTATAGCAAGAACTCGTAATTTGTTTGTGCATTGGAAATGGAGACTCTTCAGGTAGAGTACGCAAAACTTTCTTTGATATGTCCCTCAGGACTGCGGCGGGTAGTTCTGTGTTCCTTCCTTTTTTCTGAAGGTAACGGTACCCATATCATTTCGAATAAAGTTGATTGAGTGAAATGTATACAGAGGAGGTACATGAAGATCAGATGTCATCTTTACTCGCACGTAACTAATGTGATATATGTTTTTTTTATAATGAACTGCCAAGTCTTTCATTACTAAACTCGCGTTGATTTTTACACAAAATGATAATCTTGAAAAAATTTCATTCGATTCATTTTTTATCTATAAATGTTGTTAATCAGGAATGGGGTTAGAAAAATTAGTTGTAGGGTTATGCATCCGTTATGAATTCTATATTTATTCTACAAAAAAGAGCAGTCCGAGCAATCTATAATATCGGAGCCCGGAGTTCGCTCAGAGATATTTTTAAAGAGATTAATATACTCACTGTTGCTTCTCAATACATTTATTGTAATGTTTTGTATATTCGTCATAACCTTAATTTTTACCTAAAGAATAGTGACAGACATAAATTAAACACTAGAAATAAGGACAAACATACTACGCCATTATTTCGCCTACAAAAAGTGAATAGGTCGTTCATGGGCAAGGTGTGCGCATGTATAAAAAATCCCACAGTCGATATTAAGTCTGCCACTTGAGCAATTTAAACGTAAAATCAAAAGTCAACTTATGGTTAAAGCACAGGGAAGTGTGTTAGGACCACTGTTATTTCTTATTTACATAAATGACTTACCTAAATGTATTTCGCACCCCATGGTTTTATTTGCCGATGATAGCACAGCTATCATTAAAAGTGTTAAACATGATCTAGAAGACGAATTAAATTCAACACTAACACAAATCATTGAAGAATTGCAAAAAATAATTTACAAGTTAATTTAGATAAAACTAAATTTATAAAGTTCTATCAAAGATGTGCAAATAATGTAAATTTAAAAGTAGTACACAATGGAAACCAAATTGAAAAAGTTCACTACACAAAGTTTTTAGGCTTGGCAATCGATACTAGATTAACATGGACTTATCAATCGGACATAGTGTGTAACAAAATAAGTAAAGCGGCATATATTCTATGGAAATTGTCTAGTAACTTAAACATTGAATCACTGTTAACTCATATTATGCCTATGTAGAATCGCATCTTAGATATGGCATCATATTCTGGGGAAATTGCAGCATGAAAGAAAATATATTTAGGTCGCAAAAAAAATGCGTTAGAGTGATGTGTAAATTAAACACGAGAGAAAGCTGTAAATCTTCTTTTATAAAATATAAAATATTAACCATGCCGTCGTTATACATATTTGAGAGTGCGGTGTTTGTGAAAAATAACTTGTCTCTTTTTTCCAAGCCCAACCATGAGCGAAGCAGACGTGACATATACAAACTTTGTTTACCGAAAACTAATACTAAACTTATGAGCAAGAGTATACACTGCATGGCACCAAAAATATATAATAGGCTCCCGAAAGAAATAAAGGAATTAAACACAAATCTATTTAAGAAAAAACTACGCGACATGTTAACAGAAAAATGTACAGTATAAACGAATTTTTTTCAAATTAATAATCTAAACTTATTCAGGGAATTAATAATGTGCAATTTTATCGAACGTTTTTATTTTTTAGTCATTTAATAATTTGTCATTTTGTTCTCTGTTCTATTACTTATGTTTGTTAAGTTACTTTTTTCATAGACATATGTTTTAATATTATTTTAATATTCTGTTATATAATTTTTTCAATTTTATTTTATGATTATGATAGTTAAGAAATTTGAGAATGTATACTGACAACCTTTAAGCGAACATATCATATTTGCACACCCTACAAAATGGGTAGAATATAGCGATAAAAATTACTGTACTGTACACCTCATGTCTAACCTATATTTCGCAAATAAATACATTATTATTATTATTATTATTATTATTAAAAAAGCATATTACACTATTGCAGAATATCTCGACGACGCCAATGTGTGGAGTTAATACTGTTGATACTCACGTAGGGTAGAATAAGACTATAATACCGGTATTTTATATTGTAAACTGATATCTTTGAAAAAGAGTAACTGTTGAGTTTCTTGCCGGTCTCTTCTCAACAGAAACTGCTTTCCGAACCGGTGGTACCTTACGAACCTCTTTGTATAATTTTTTATTTAAAATTTGACGATTCATAAGAACGCGCAAGCGTCTATTTGAAAAAAGATTTTTGATTGATTGAAAAAAAAAAATGTTCTAAAATGAACGTAATACTATAAAAAAATCCTTTTTCACTGTGATTAAAAATTTATCCGATGATAAACAAAGCGAATTACGAATCGTACACGACCTGTCACAAAAGTGTCGTAACGTCTTTATTGGTTCGATCATGAAACTATCTGGATCTTAATCTGGGCCCAGCTGGGCCCCACGCGACGTCACAGTTATCTTACAACACAGTGTTCGTCCTCGGTAAGACGGCGAAACCAAACCACCTGATGGAATCACATTCCATCAGGTGAGCCTCTGGCTTGTTTGCACCCTTTTTTCCAGAAAAAAAAAAACAGTTCTTAAACCAAATTACTTAAAACATGTAGAAGAAGTACGAAAAGATTGTCGCCGCTGTGGGAATCGAACCCACGTCTTCGGCATTCGCGGCCTGACGCTCTAGCCACTGAGCTAAACGGCTGATAGCCACAGCGACGAAAATCTTAACGCCTTCTTTCTACATTGTTATTTAGCATTTGAAGCAATGCTTGGCGTATCTATTGTTATATCCTTTCCAGCATACAAACTACTTAGTTTGAGAGATTATTGTTGAGCATGTGGCTCGATCGTGATTTTATGTATATATATTCGTGTATTTTGAATACGCTAACCACACTCTTAGTTAAGAATAACGTGAATCTCATCGACGTACTTTATAGAACAATTACTTAGAATTCTTTTTGAAAAGTATAGTTTAAATTATTCTATTTTCTTACGCTCCGTTTCCAAGTCCTTTATTGTTTTAACTTAAGAACCTTTTCAACGCTAAGCTGCTACTTAACTTTAAAAAGCAGACCATAAAAGGAACGATTAAAATATATCTATTGTGCGTGGCAAAAGCATATTTATGATTAAACGTCATACACATTTTGAAACACGGGTTACAGATTATAAAAATTATATTAATGAAAAACATTATCCGTAATCCTATCCGTAGCTTCATCTGCGCAGAATTAGGATAGTCAGATAGTTAGCCGCACATGTACTCATGCGTGCAATGTCTAGTGGGATATCACCTACGGTTATGGTTTCGTGTTTATACCTTTGATATTGACTTTATTAATCGTTACGCATACACGTACACGAAAAAATTGGTTATATGTATTAGAACTTAGCGTGGGACGCCCGGTGGGTGCGAAGAGCAAAAACGAAATTGGCACCATCACTAGATGGGAGTAATTTCGCGACCTAGTGATAGCGCGCAAAAGAATTCCTCGTAAACTATCTGGGTACTATTTGGATGGCATAGATGACATCATGCATTTTGTGAATGTATCGTACATTACATTATATTTGGTATTGTATAGCTGGATTAATCCTAACAAGAGAGATCCCTAGGACTGATTACTGCCTAGCTGGATTGTCTTTTTTAATGTCAAACAAAACAAATTTACGTCTTATCCGTCATCCATAGTACAGGGATGAACTGAGTTTTACTGACACTACAGAAACCTTATTTCTTACTCAATAAAATTTTTTTTACTAACCATAAATAAAACCGACTTCAAATATATCGCTCTCTATTCGTTAATTGATTTTCAAGAGTTCCCTTTGTATCTCCGGAGCCCAAGATCCAATACCTTAATATGGGACCACACTCACGGGAAGTACCAGCTTTCAAATTAAAAAATAATCATCAAAATCGGTTCTATCAGTCAAACGTTCTCGGGTAAAAAAACATTTAACAAAATACAGTCGAATTTAGAACCTCCTCCTTTTGAAGTCGGTTAAAAAAAGAGTAACCGCTGCTAACTAGTCGATAACAATCCTTTCGTTGAATATTGATTTAAATTTACAATAAATATGAATCACCATACCAGCGTGGAATTACAAATTTTATTTGAGACCGATTATTATTTTAAACATGTTTTCATATCTACTATTGTTACGTCAGGAAATCAATAATCCATCAGCGGCGAAGCATTTGCTGGAATTTATAGGTCGTACAATCAACAGGTACTTATTTAATCGTAAATGATTTACGTCAACGTAATCCAAACATGTAAATGGTTTCATTTAACAATAAATCACGGCTGCAGTGGCGCTATAAATGTACAACAGCAATTCACAGCGCACAGTCGTGCTATGAAAGAGCGTTCAGCTTAAAATTTCCCGACATTCACTTTACGACATTTTTTTATTCTCTGTTTATTTTTAAAGCGAAAAATAATGCCAAATTAATATACACTAATTATTATTTAAATTTATAACGTTTTTATATAAACAACAAACCGTAGAAAATTTACGACGTGTAACTGTTATAAAATTAGCTGTTATCCGCGTCTTCACCCGCGCGGCCGAAAAGAATTTACAATGAGCTTTTTATTATACACTACTTAATTGTCACTTATCATTATCTATATTTTGTACAATTCACACAATATATTTTATAGCCTATGTGTTATTCTGATGTATAAGCTATATTATTGTAAAGTTTCATTAAAATCTATTCAATAGTTTTTGTGTGAAAGAGTAACAAACATCCATCTGTACATACAATCTTTCGCTTTTACAATATAAGGATAAGGATGATGGAATTTCGTTTCACTTTGTTATCATTTCTCTTATTTTTGACACTGGCACTGTGTAGTGTTATGGAGCTGTATCAAATTTCGTTGGAGTATAGTAGTTGGTTTCAAATAAGTGTAATTGTTCCTTGCAAGAGCTTCCAGCAAACAAGATTTTTCGTCACCCTAAATCGTCTTTGTTGGATGATGTCGATTTCCGTAGTTCTGTTTTAAGCTTCTTCATGTACAGAGTCTGATAAAAGGCTAAAGTTTTCAGAGGGTAACTATTCCTACGGGACCTCATAACAGCTGTTTCACAATATACCTAGCCGTGATTATTACAGCCCATCGAAATTAGATACAAAAATTATTATATATGTATCATTTCGGATTTACAAGTTGTGTTTATCCGCACAAAATTTGGAAATCCCCAAGTAGTTTAAGTGGAATCCTGTTTAATCGTATATTATTCAAAACGTCTCAATAGAGGTAGTTCAAATCAATGTATATAAAAGAACTGTGAAAAGTTTATGGCGTAAGATGTTACTTATTTAGCACTGAAATAAAAATAAGTTATTCGGTTTTTTTAAGGTTTTAGGTGAGATCCGCAAACGGGAAGTTTGCGGCGCGGCCGAGGGAGGGGTGGCTACGCAGGGGGTTGAGAATAATCAATACGAATAGAACTAACTATAAGTAGGTTTGATATAACGAATTTAATTACCTTATATATCTTAAATTTTTTCAAACCACCTGGGAAGCTATCAGCATCGGAATAATATGAGGTAAAATCTCGATGGAAGAATATTTTTATCTACATGCATGTCTGTTATATACTTTGAGATTTCTTTGAAAATCACTTCCTGAACAATCATAGACTAAACACTGAATGAGCAATTTTTGTGTAATCTCAAAGAAAGTTACAAGCAAGTATTTGAAAATACGGCCGCATTCACTGTGAAGGGTTTTCAATCTTCCACAGCACCGAACTGACAGGAAAATGAAGGGGAAAATTGTGTAACGGGAATAACCTACCAACTTCAGCGTCCATCAAACGGACTTAGAACTAATAACACTGTTGATGCATTTTCTATACTATCGTAAACTTTGTAGATAATAATTTATCGTACTAATGTTACGTTAAACTGAATAACGCATACAATCATTTACTCCATTAAAAATAATTATATACATCGATATTTTATTTGCGACACGCAAACTCGAGTATATTACTTGCTCCAATTTTCCAGAATGTTGGTTGTTCCGGCGTACCGGTTTGCCGACTAGTCTACGAACTGCGGAGTCTATTAGTTTTGTGTCTACGAGTACGTTGGATGTATCAAATTCGTTTTATGTTTCGGCTACGGGATTATGAGTGATTCCCTTGTCCGGTAAACTTTTCGTATTTCGTAACCTTTTTACTGTTTACGAGTACAGTTTTTATAGATATTGAATGAAGTTGCGATCTTTTGCACGTGTCGAGAGGATGTATGAAATATATGGTAGAGATAGTATCGATAGTAGAGCCTTCTAAGATAGTAGTTGGAAGTTTGTGAGATTAGAATAATAGGAAAGAGCAAATGAAAGATACCAGTAAACAGTGTTCACGTACCGGTATTATTAGTGAGGTCAAATATAAGTGTACAGTTCATTCACAACACAGATCAATTTAATCAAATGTGGGTTAAGTAACAGCTTCTATATGTCCCACTGCTGGGTAAAGGCCTCCTTTGCACAGAGGGTATTAGGCCATAGTTTACTTCGTGCGTACTACCCCACTGCGGCACTTCACATATCTTAGAAATAGTTTTTTGTTACTGTTTCGAAAATAGGCAGATTTCCTCACGATCGATGTTTCCCTTCGCCGCTGAGGACGTTATACGTCAGCACTTAAAATTAAGTTACAACTAACAATTTTATTTACACCGGAGATTGAACTCATGTTTCTCGAGAATATAAAATTAAAAGCGAACGCCTGAACAGTGAGATATCACGGCTCTTATGTAAGTAATATTTGTCAATAATGATTCTGGAAAAACTCCAGATTCCTTTAAAGTACGAGAATACCCCACATTGTAAACAAAAGTATTGGACTTTGTTAAAACTTATTTTTTTGCTGAGATTTATATGTAAGCTCAGGCTAACTATGAAATTAGCACTAAATAGTTTACTTCGTCGGTATAAATACTGTCAAGCCTTAGCTACGTCGGGATTTTCAAAAATTAAATCTTTGTTGCGAATTATTTAATATGTTTTTTCTCTTTTCTATTAATTGTTATGTTTGGAAAGTTAACTCGTTATAGGTCCTTTTTCCTAAAACGCGCTTTGTTATAAACAGAAGTTGTCATAAAGAAAGGAAGGTCGTTTTATTTTCAGACAGTATCCGCTTGCTTTCAATTCAATATACTCGAGCAACCTGATCCCCGATTGTCAATTTTAAGTGTTAACTTATCACAATACGATCAGCTTTGAAGGAAAATATTGTGAGGAAATTTACATATTTTCCAAATAATAACAAAAAAATAATCTGAATTTATGTGAAGTACGCCATTTATTTTATTCTGATCTCACAAACTTCCTACTACTATCTTAGAAGGCTCTACTATCTATACTACCTATACCATATCTACCATACAGGACTAGACCCTAATACCCTTGGGCTGCGGAGATCTTTGCCTATTTATCTTTACTTTAACTGATTTTTACGGATCTGAAATATAAGTAAATATTGCATATCATTCTAAACTTGTAGAAATAGGAATTTGCCTTTTAATACCATTAGATAGAATCAGATTTCACCACAGAAAAACTGAGTTTATAGGCTCTGCAATTCATTTTCAGATATTTCCTGTTTATTTATTTGTATTTTAGAATAGACAATTTCATTATAATCTTTTTAATTTTGTTAGATATTGTTTATGTTAAATATTTAAATTCAAGGATTTGTATAATTATGTAGTGTATAAGAATCGATAATTTGTGCTGGGTTGTAAAATTTTTCTCTACTGATTAAAATTTTAATTAAAATTCTTTTGAGCTCATCTTTTCTGTGAGCATATTCTCAGGAAAAATAAGGAGTCATGTTCAAAGCTTCCCTCTACAGAGAGAATTCCATCAGCTCTATCTAGCTTTTAATACTTTTTCAGTTATTAAGGTATTTAATTTAGCTTAGGAAAAAATGTGATGTATAATATAGGACTCAAGAAAAAATATAAAGATATGTTCTTTATATTTTTTCTTGAGTTTTAGTGAGGTGACTCTCAATTATTTTTGTATTTAGCTGAAACAATGCTGTGTCACCTAATAAGGTACATACGTCAGATTTTTTTTGTAATTTTTCACTTTAAATAAAAAAGTGACTGAAAACTAGTTGTTATCTTTACTTTAGCTACCTTCATGTTGTAAATGATACGAAAAATACCACAATTTGGTGGATAAAAAAGGAAATAAAACACTAACGAAGTAGTCGAAAAAAATCTCAAAAGGTCGTCCAAGCGGTTCGTCAACACGTCGACATACAAGTTTGCTCCATTATTTCTACTGACTGTGTGTATAAGCAGGTTTCTTTTTTAATTATCGCAGTGTTCTCTTTATCACAATGCAAAGACTTGGAGCATGAAGTGAGATATTACGTCGCTGTGATCATTTCGCTAATTGCGTTTTCTTTAATGCACCAATCGTATAGCGGCATATGAACAGACTCAAGCTTTTATCTCTTCAAATCTAATGGTGTAAGCAGAAACAGGTCATATTTACATTTTATGGAGAGAGACATTTAGCTATCACAGAGTGACTGTGGTGATTTTTTTACTTAGACAATGCAAGGTTCAGTAAAATTAAAATAAATCTTCTTTATGAGTTCTATCACTTTTATTTATAATGTTTAGTTTTAGACATTTGAATTTTTCAATTGTCATTTGTTTTGTTGCATATAATCATAAAAACGAAGAAATGTATGTGTCGTGTGTTACATTTCATTAACGGATAGAAATCTTCATTTGAGGAATGCTTTTGTCTGCCGGTATTTTCTCTAAATATATTTGGTTAAGTGGTTTTTAAAAATAGTTGAGACCCTAAATAAATATTGCAATACACGCTTCTTAGTATTGGATATAAATGATCAATAAATTAATTGCAAAAACAAACTTACCACTTAATTAATTAAAATATAGCGTTAGAAAACTATTTTTTTAATAACGAATAAAAGAATTCCATTCTTACGTCTCTAAATTGAAAATTTCGAAACAGTATAAGCGAAAAAATTTAAATAAGTTTTCTTGCTTAATTGGCTCTTATGACCAGATCGTCGGTTTAAACCTTATTAATAAAGTTTTTCGCAACGGCCTACCAAATAACTGTGGAAAACGTTTATGAACATTCTTCAGTTCTATACTCACGTGTTCACCTTACCTTTAATCTTTATTTTATTAGTATGTAGATATTGTGTGAGAGAAGCTTCAAAGGGTTCCTCAGTAACCTCCCAGTTGCCCGACTGGTCGCGTAACCGATCGGTGCCAGTTAAACGCAAGCTTTATACATCCGCTGGCTGGATGAATTATTGCAAGTTCATTTACTGCGATGCCGGCCGTATTTTGTTGCGCGAACGTGGGATAAGCTTTTGCCCTTGTTTTTGATCTATACGTTGGCAATTTGTCACTATTAAATTTTGTCTCTTTTTGCTTTACGCACAAATTCAGTGTCATAGACACACAAGACACACAAGCCCGTGACAGTTTTTATTGGCGTTTTTCGTTTTAGATATTATAGAAATTATAAGGTACAATGTTTATATTCACGTTTGTTGAAACATTATTGAAATTGAATCGTGATTCGATACCAAAATATATAAATAGGTATGATAAAAGAACACTGAAGGAGAGTTCCAGGTACTGTAGTATTCTTATTTGGTCACAATGATGAGTTATTACAACGTAAGGAAATATGGAAAGATTCAATTATAAGGTGAATGAACGCTCAGAAATCGCTATGTCATTCTCGTTTTAGTCACAATAATGTAATGATATATTTATATGGAACATTGGCATGGATTAATAACGTGGATAACACGAAACGCAATATTACACCTGCAATCTGGATCTTCGTTGATGTCCAATCGTCGGAATTATTTCGCTGTGAAGGTATTCTTGGAACGCTGTCGGGTGGAGTCGTGAGGGGAGGGTTTCATGGAGGCATAAGGGTGGGGGTGCATACCTCGTATACGTCAAAGGCTATCAGTGTTTAAGCAGAACTGGAGATTGATTTAAGCTTCAACTAAACACTCGGCTGGTACAGTAACCGACATTCATAACACCCGTATTTTCCTTCCATTTTTTTAAAGGATAAAAGGCCATACCTACGTCTATAGTACTTCATGTTAATGTTTGTTACTAAACCCCACGTCCAAGCCCGACGATCTAGTTATTTATTTACTTTTATCACGACACAAGCTATCTCTTTTATAAGTGAAGTATTCGATTCTGGTAATAAACTATTCAATAATAAACTAATAAACAACTAAATACAAATAACTTGTGAAAAACTATTCATGGTATACCGCAATTATTATGACGGACGGAGAATTTAGACGGACTTGCGGTATTTAGATTTGGTCTCAGACGGAAAAATCTCACTTATGAATTCCTATCTAGTGTAGCAGACCTGGAGAGTAATACCAACTTTTCCGAACCGTCGAACATAATGTCATAACGGAAATGTCTTTGAATCATAACCCCTTTTTCGCATAGATAAGTGTTGAGGCAAAAACGTTATTATGTATTTATTAATTTCAACATCCTAATCCAAATTATATACACATATCTCCATATATCCTCAACATATTAATTTCTCTAATATTCCACTTTCACCTCTAGAAGAATGGAACGCATCGAAACGACTTACGGATATAATCGACGCCAGCGTCACACATTGTCTTCGATAGAAACATCCAAAACTCCCGCGAATGGCATGCCGCTCTCGCATAATAAATAATTTCAATAATAACCGTTTTGAAATTAAGGGACGATCGCTAATCTCTAAGTGCCGTGTTATATTATTGTGCAAATTACAAGAAGAAAACCTGCCTGTATCGACAAACACTGAAACACTGAAAATAAATTATATGGCCTATGAGGTACCTGATTCCATGTAAACGAGCGGGTATCTGGGCTGGGGTGATAATTAAACATCAGAACTGTTTAACCGTTTAGACATTAAGTATTTTATCCCAAATATAGCTTGGGTCAAAAGCATAGCTGGAATGCAGTTGGGTCGGAGATATCTGACGCGCCATTTAGCCCGTTAAGGTTAGCACGGAAAATAGAGGCTATTTGACCGTGAGAACAAACTAAAAAAAAATCATTTATTTGGTAAAAATTCTGAGTTCAAAATCTAAGTTAAAATAACCGTTAAAATATTACTACAAAGTAAATGCATACCTAGGAAATAATGTCAGGTTTATATAAAGTTCGCAATCCGCTATGTATTAGTGTGGACTTCTTTAATTCAATGGTAATAATTTATCGGTTTTATGAGAATAATTTTTCATTTATGTAAATAAATATATTTATGTTAATATTACAATGAATAAAAACAGTGGTTAGTTTAGGACGCAATACGCAGAAGATAGATAAAAGAAATAATGTGCATGTTTAATGAAATAATGTAGGTATATAAATGCGCAGATTACTTTCGTTCCAAAACTAAGTTCACTGTTATGTGAAAACTTTTTAGCGCCAATCTCTTGGGCTCCCGTTAAATATTAATCGGTGAGAGGGAACGTGGACTTTCCTTGGTGCAAATTTAAATTTAATGTAAAAAGCTTTGTTATCTTTGAAACTATTGGCAAACGTCTAAATTTGCCTCAAACTTTAATTAAAAAGGTATGTACATAAGACTCCTAAGAACTTAATGTTTTGTAGAATAAATGACAATTAATGGACATTAATAATACAATTGACAACATAATAGAATGGCTACAAATGAATAATTTAAAAATTTATCTTAAAAAATCAAATTATATCCAATTTCACAAATCTTAAAATGCAAAGTACAATTTAAAGTTGAATATCCCTAAAATCAAAGAAGTGACACAAACCAAATTCCTAGGTTTAACTATTGACCAAGACCTAAATTGGACAAAACACGTAGACGGCTTATGTAGTAGGATAAACCAATTTGTTTATGCCTTAAATTGAATTCAAAGCTTAACTCATAAAAAGACAACAATTTCGCCCTATCATGCCTATATAGGGTCAATACTACGGTACGGAATCATATTATGGGGTAACAGTACGAACATAAATGAGAGTGTTTATAGCACAGAAGAAATGTATCAGAAACCTATGTGGTGTCCGCCCTGACAAGTCCTGTAATCAGTTATTCCAGGCCCTTGATATATTAATGCTGCCCTCGCTATACATTTATGAAATATGCATCTTTGTAAGGAAACATAAAGAATTGTTTACAACAGCAAACGAAGTCAATAACAGGCCAAAAAGGAACCAACATAGACTAGTGCTAAAAGACATCCCTAGATCTGCAAAGTATAGTAATAATTGTTTGATGATGTGTGTACGAATTTTTAATAAAATACCCAATTGCATGAGAATGCTAGATGACAGACAATTTAAAAAAAAGTTATTAATATGGTTAAAAGTAAATAATTTTTACGACATCAAAGAATTTTTGAATAAGATTTGATTTGATATTTAAGAAGATTATGACATTATTTGAATTAATTTTAATTTTATTTTCTCTACTCTTTATTATAAATTGTGACATTTAATTTAGAATTGACTGCAGCTGTGTTTTGTAAACTTTATATAAATAGTAAAGTTCATATCAGTAATATTTTATAGTTATATAAAAATTAGAATAACATGTGGTACAATATTATGATTTATAACACATGGTGAAACCATGTTATAAGCAAATAAGCAAATAAGCAAATAAATAAATAAATAACTATAAAAGATTCGATATATACTTATAAAATGGTCAAAGTATTAAAAGTTGATGGAAATGGAAGAGAGAATATTTCTTTTTACATCAGCAATCATACTGCGTACCCCGAGCAAGCCAGCCGTTTTGCGTAGTAACATAATCTACAAATATAGTTACAAATATATGTTACAAATGCAAAATTAAGTTTCACTCATAACAAAAATAATAATTTCGAAAAGAATAATAATAAAAATGAAAGAATTAGTATGCGAGATATTTATTCAATTTCATGTAATGTTATCTATTAATCATTATACATCTATCGCATGAGAAACTTACGCCCTGTTTCTGCACTAATAAGCTGTCAAATGGCTTTTCGAATATCATATTAATTGCCAAAAACATGGTTAAACTCTCTGAATTGACCAGAATGATTTTCTTAACGATCAGAATGATCAATTCAAAGAGTTTAACCATCAGCTGATTAGTTAACATCTACGATGATCAGTGTTTCAGAAACCGGGCGTTAGTGTGTTAATGTATTACATTGAAAAAGGCTAAATAACGCCTTAAATTCGTTATAATGTTATGTTAAAAGATTTTGGCGTGTCTTTAAATGAACATGTTGTCGTCGTTAATCGCATTGCATAAGAAAATTTATTTTAAAATATTTCCAAATCTTTTTGAAGAATCTTCATGCTTAAACATCGGCCGTGGCCTATGTTTAAAGTAACTCTTAAAAACATAGGCCACGGCCCCGCGTTGCAAAGTTAGCAGACTAGTCGGCCGATTGATTGACACAAGTATTGTACAACTTATTTGTTTAATGTGTCTTCATTGGGAACTTGATATATCGCCGCTAACTTGAGGGATTATTTAATTAGCGCTTCATAATTCTGATTTGATTTATTACGAGAACACAAATTTTCAACCATCGTTGTGTAAGATTATGTATTTAACTTACTAGTGTTTTAATGTGAAAACGTTATAATTTTAACAGAGCATAAGACAAAGCTGTTCAGATAAGTAGATGTGATAAATCTATGTATCTTATTAAATGTGGTTTATACAATAATATGTGGTGTTCATTGTAACAATGATGATATCCAAATATGATATCTTAGAGTAACGAAAGAGAAGAAGAGTTTTAACTATGGTAGAGCCAAGGGGGCCTAAAAATTGTAAAAACTGGTATTACATTCAGCAACGAAATAAGAAGAACTTTAACTGTAATAGGGCCATGCAGCAGTGAATAGGCAAATTACCATAGCCTCATGGAAGAACACCATGAAGTGAAAGTAATATCCTTTCACGTATATCAGTTTAATTATGTATATTATACGTAGATCTAGAGCACCATCGCTCAACTCCTGAAGTCGGCGTAGCGCCGTAGCTACTTAGAGTTGCCGCCGCGCAACCCAATCCGTTAGTCGTAGCTGCCGTCACCCAGAGACCCTTACGGCTAGGTAGGTTCCGCCACAAATGCGACACCTCCTCGATTACCCTGATGAAACAAACATTGATTTAATGTATTGAGTAATGATTACATGATGTTTCCTCATTAGTCAGACATTTTTTATAGACTTTGAAAAAACAACAACGAGTTGTTGTTTCTTCAAAGCCCCGGTAACCCAAACTCAATAATGGTCCATTGTTCTTGCCTGTGTTGAGAGCGAAGGTCTGGCGTTCACGGGCTCTTGCTCTATTAGTATATGATAGACAATGTTTTATTTTGGAAACAATTATTGAGAAAAAAGTAAGATTTACAAAGTCACAACTCCAAAATGATTGTAACGTTGTAAAGTTGATATTCACAAATCAGGTTGACAAAGCTGTATTATATATGCGGTATTTATGTGTAATAATTAAAATTTACAAATAACCGATATGGTTCGAGATTTACTTCCATTAAGACGACATCCATCCATTACATGATATCGTAGCATGTTGTGTACGCATAGTTTTGGCTGACAGTATGTAATTGTTTATCTTATTGAACTTTATTGTGATGTGTATATTACTGTTTGCTGTTTTGTGTACCGAATAAAATAAAATAAAATAAAAATAAAATTACACAATTAAGACGTGCACCGCTGAGAGCTATGTAATTATAAATTGGAAAATAAGTTTTTGTTTAACATAAATTTCTTCAGAATGTTTATGAGGTGGAAAAATGTATAAAATTAATTGTATGGAGAGTTCGTTTCAATGTGCAGCGGTTGCAGCTGACGGGTTGACGTCGCTAATTGGAACTGGAAAGCCGATGACACTCCCTCGACGTAGGCTTTGTCACGTTGCATTTGCAATAAACACTTCGGCCGATCGGGTTTCACAACAATCACTTTCGTCGACTAGTGTTACTTGTATTACATTGCACTTAAGTGGCAACCTCGTTATGACATTCCACTATGAAATATTCTGGGTGCGAACGCGGTGACTGATGGATTATGTAACGCCACGCAAAGAGAGAAAGTGTTTGCAATATACTTTTTTAATTTTGCGAAGACGAAAAAAGATACAAAGAAAAATTCTTCTCTTTTTGGAAACTGTTTATATTTTGTGAGTAAGAACAACTCACCAAAAGTTTCATCACAATCAGATGATAGTTTAAGAACGCGTAGAGTACGATCGTTTAAACATTAATTAATAAATTAAATGAAACTAATTTACGGATTTTATCGCGTTTTTATTTTGATTTGACCTTCCCGACGTTTCAAACCCTTTCACGTAACCCATGAATGTCCGGAAGTTCAAATCAAAATAAAAACGCGATAAAATCCGTAAACTAGTTCCAATTAATATGCATTCGCGTAAAATCAAGAAGTCAATATAATAAATAAAAGATATGAAATACTACCATAGTGACGATATATGACATACTTAACAACTGTAAAAAAAAATCATACTACAGCCGTTGTATAAAGTGATGTAGTTAAACGTTTTTTAGTTCATTTCTAGGTAAATTTGTTACATATACGGCGTCTCTATGTACATGGCGGAGGATAACTTTTTAAAATTGTATTAAACATCTATATTTTTTAAACATCAATATTTACAGAGTTATAAAATTTTCCAAAACAAAGAATTTTAGAACACCCTTACGTATAAAACTGTAACGTAAAGTTCATTTGTAAAGGTTACAAAGCATGTGAATGGGTTGAATGAATTTAAAAGAGACAAAACATACTGTTAGAAGGAGAGGCTTGTAATGCGACACTGTGGCAACGAATGAAAACGTCGCAAGTAGCGTTAGACGTGGGTCATTTATTGTCGCGATGGTAACTACACGCTGTGTACGAGTACCATGTGGTAAGTCGTAAATATATTGAGAGATGGTATCTTAAATATCTTAACGGACCGTTAAAGGAAAAAGTGGTTAATTCATTTTGAGCATCAGTTAGTTTTTTAAGCAAAAGTTAGTTTTTATATTATGTTCGTTACACAACTTCTAGCCGGTCCGTCTCAGTTCATAAGGCAATGGGTCAAAATTAAATTTATGTCCGTCAATTTACTATTCCAATTAGACAAGATATTTTAGATCAACAGACACTGCGATGCAAAATTCTGGGATGCTCTAAGCTGGAGACTCGGGATGAAATCGATACTCAATAGTGTCGAAAACAGGGCGGGGGTGCACTTGGAGCTTTTTGGTGGGAAATACTTTTCCGTATAAGAAAAAAAGCATTTTCATTCCTGTTATGCTAAAAAACAATTCAGATTTTTCGTTAATTGTAGAAAATGAAATAAAAGGAAGAATTAAAAAAGTCTAAGAATTTTTCTTGCAATTGTAATACATTGCTTCTAAAGGCCCATTTACACGGTGCAAGTTTCTTGCCTGTTGTATACAATTAAATTGAAGCAATAAATGAGTTGCATAGTCTAAACAACAAATGGTCTAAACAATTATTGCGCGCAATTTATTGCATTCAATTATTGCTCTTGTATGTTCAAGAAAATGGCATCGTGTAAATGGGCCTTAAATATCTAAATATCTTATATTGATTCTAAGTTTTGAAGCATCTCATAATCTCGATTTTTATTATGAAATCTGTGAATATCATATAATATCAGTATAAATATTTGCTTTCGATAACTCAGCATTGAATATTATATTTTTACTTTTTTGATGTTGTTTTCAAAAGCTTAATCATTGTTTTCTATGTTTTTGCTAAGTAAATGATATTTTATATCTCGAAAAACATAAAACCAAATTGAATAGGTAAGACGTCGCTGTTTGCAGAGCCTAAGACATAAATCTTTCACGAAATATATTTTCTAGTATAAAGTATGTACAAACCTGAAATATCCATCTGGAAGATACCAATTATTTCTAGTCTCTGCTTGCTATGGCATTTGCGATTTTGGAAACGTAGAATCAATTAGTAACTTGTTACTTTTTATTGTTGCGTATTTGCCTTTTCCGGCCAGAGTCATTAATTTAAATGAGTTAAAATAAAGCGACGTAGCTTTAGAAGTGAAATATAAGAACTTGTTTCATTAAGTTACTTTTAATTATTTTTCTTAATAGTTCATTATTAAACATTGATAAAGTCTAACTTAAAGGTCAGTTGTGCTCAGTTGTGAGTTTAATTATCTCATTGTCTATTACATGAAATGAAACTTCAACTAGCAACGTAAAACATGTTTAAATATCAAGATAAACTACGCAAGTTTGGCGCATAATTTATCAAGTATTTTCGTAAAATTCTACCGAAATGAGTGGCTTTTTTCTTCCCTTCTTAAAGACAAAGCCGGACTGCCTTTTAATAAAAGGACTTACTTACACGTTGACTTTGTTTGTCAACGATCATCTAACTGTTACAAGAACAATCTCGAGTATTGTTAAACAAAAACAAAAACAACTTCAAATATCTCGCTCTGTATTCATTTTATAATTGATTTTCATTAGTTCCCTGAGTATGTCCGAAGACTAAAATCCAATACCAACGAAAATAATATGAGACTAATCAAAATCGGTTAACTTAGTCGATATTACTGAGGTAAAAAACATAAAAAAAGAATTCAGTGGAATTTAGAACCTCCTCCGTTTATAAAGTCGGTTGAAAATTGGGGTGAAACATTGTAACTAATACATTCCAATTACACTGTATCGAGTAGTGTGACACGTGTATAAAGTAAGTTTAGCTGCGGGTGCTGGGTTCGATTATGACCGACTATTATTTGTGTGATTTAATTATGTTTTTCGATATTAAACACACATAATCTGTGATAAGTCTGCACAGTACAGGGTTACATATCCTAATCTTAGTTCATACTGTAAAGATACATATAAATGTTTTACGGTTACGAATGCAATGAAATAACAGGAATGACCTCATTAACGATTCTTGTGAATATTCATTATGAATTCAGAGACAGAGGGCTTAATATTTTATCTGGACTGTTTCAACTTCCGACACGAGTTTAATGCCCGCTCGAGATCTTCAACCCTGGGTGGGGTACGGCGGATCTGTTTGTCGATTAATTTACGGATCCTGTTTTAATGGACCGATGCAGCTGAAACTCGCCTCGTACTGCCGTGTGCGAATATCTTTCTTTACGTTAATAAAAGGTATAATATTAAAATATTAAGAAAATCTAATTGGTATCAATCGAATGTCAATAACAACAGTAGCTAGATAACAAAACAAAGGAGGTATGGTAGAATACATGTACCACAAACATTGAAATTTAACATATGTTGTTGTACACTTAAGTTTTAAAATACAAAGCAAATTACTCAATTCGATGATGCCGTAGCGCAGTTGCCAAGGTCGCTAAGTATATTTCACGCATGAGATTGTGTACTAAATATTTCAGAGATTGAAAACCTGTACTTAGTTTCGAAAACGACACCACCACTTGTCTAGTTACAGTACCTGCGTCGATGGTCAACGGATTCTAATCAATTGTATTCTTGAACTATGCTAGGTATACGCAGTTGTACCGACCCAATAAACTATATCTATTATTAATTACTACTAGTATTAATTTGTTATTTAATTGAATACGAAAAAAAGGGAAAATTACAAGTAAAATTCAAGTTCATACGTCCCACTGTTGGCAAAGACCCACTGCGGATATTAGACAAACTTCACTATGTTTCCAACACATGTTTTCTTTTAAATTATTATTTCTCAGATAAGCAGATTTCTTTCATTTGTGAGCATTTGACCAATAAGCACTTGTAATAACAGCACTTAAAAGTAAGAAATTTATTGCTATCACTGAGATTGCAACTCAGGTTCTAATTGATAAGTATAATGTAGATATCTTGTGCTTTACTGAGACATGGCTCAATGATATGTCATTTAGTATAAAAAATTATTCAGTAGCCAGTAAATTTAACAGAGTATCTGCTATGGGAGGGGGGGTGTCTCATCCTACATAGAAATACTTTGAAATTAAAAGAAAGAACTGATATTGTTGCACACTCTGTTGAACGACTATGTGAGATTGCATGTGCAGAGACAGAAGAATATTTATTAATGTGTATTTATAGACCACCCTCATCTGATCTTATAAATTTTTTATTAATCATTGAAGACATCTTGATTAAAATATTTAAAATAAAAAAGCATATAGTCATTTGCGGTGATTTTAACATTGATTTACTGACAGATTCTCCAGATAAAGTGAGATTTCTGTCACTTCTTAAAACATTTAATCTTTACTGTGTCTTCGATGAACCAACAAGAGTAACCCCATCCTGTGCCTCTTGTATAGATAATATTGTAGTAAATTGTAAAATTGTAAACCAAGAAATATTGAGTGGTGTTAGATCTGACCATAAAGCCCTTAAAATAGACATCTATGTTAATAACAAAAACAATGTTATTATAAATGAGTGTAGGCTTATAAATAAATTCAGAATTAAACAGTTTAGAGATAGCGTCAAACACAAGCTACCCTTATTAAAATTAACTAATAATGATCCCGATGACAATTTCAATGCCTTGTTTACTATGATTACTACAGAATTTAATAAAATTATGCCGAAAAGAAAAACTATAACTTTAGGCAATAAACTTTGCTTTAGTGAGTGGGCAACTAAGGGAATTAGAAAGAGCAGGGATAAACTATATGATCTATATGGTATTAAGTCATTATCTTTTGATCCTAACTTCCATGAATATGTTAGGAATTATTCAAAAATTTTTAAAAGGGTCTGTACTTTAGCTAAAGCAGACTATTTGAGTAATAAAATTAAATTGTCTTCAAATAAAGTTAAAAGTACATGGAATGTAATAAATAAGGAAACTGGCAAAAATAATGGAATAAGGCAGATTTTACATTAAAAGTTAATGGCAAAGTTATAAAAGAAAAATATAAAGTTGCAAATGAGTTTCTTAATGTCTTCACAAATATACCTTGTGAAACTACTAGACATTTGCAACACTCTCCCACAGAGGCAGTAACATATCTCGATAAATATGTTAATATTTCTCTTCCAGATTTTAAATTTTGTCATATAGGCCCGAATGATATTATTAAAACATTTAAAAATCTAAATAAAAAGAAAACAGAAGACTTATGGGGCTTATCAATATGGGCAATTGATCTTATAATCTATGACATTGCTTGCATATTAGCCCAAATATTTAATACATGTTTAGACAGTAGCAAATTCCCAAAGTTAATGAAATATAGCAAAGTTGTGCCAGTATATAAATCGGGTTCGAGAGATGATGCCTCTAATTACCGTCCTATCTCTATGTTGCCGGCCTTAAGCAAAGTGTTTGAGAAAATAATGCTGGATCAAATGATAGTACATTTTAAAAATATAAAATTTTAAACCAGCACCAGTTTGGATTTACTAAAGGTAGATCTACAACTGATGCAGGGATAGAATTAGTTTCATATATCCTGCAGTCCTGGGAAGGCTTTCATGACACCATTGGTGTGTTCTGTGACCTTTCCAAGGCATTTTACTGTGTAGATCATACAATTCTAATCAGGAAATTGGAATATTATGGTATTCGCAATTGTGCCATTGACTTTGTTTCCTCATATCTTACTGACAGGGAACAAAAAGTAATCATAAATGGTATATTGTCAACGGGGTCAAAAGTAAAAATAGGCGTTCCTCAAGGATCGATCCTGGGCCCTTTTCTGTTTTTAGTTTATATTAATGATTTGCCATATATAGTGGAAAAAAGGTCTCAAATTGTTTTGTTTGCGGATGACACTTCACTATTGTTTAAAGTTAAAAGGAAAGATGATGCACTGGAACAACCAAATGAAATACTAGATGTTGTGTCTGGCTGGTTTGCTACCAATAATTTACTTTTGAACTCCAATAAAACAAAATGTATTAGATTTACTCTTTCAAAGTTGTGTCACCAATCAGGAATCTCTATTGATGAGAAAATCCTACCCCTTGAGGATTCAACAGCATTTCTTGGAATAAGCGTTGACTCCAAGTTGCAATGGGGATTACATGTAGATAAGTTAGCTAAGAAATTGAGCGCTGCCGTCTTTGCCATACGCAAAATCAGGCAGCTAACTAATGAGGAAACTGCAAAATTAGTTTATTATGCTTATTTTCACAGCATAATGTCCTATGGTGTCTTACTTTGGGGTTCCGCATCCGGTCTAGACACAATATTTGTATTACAAAAGCAGGCTATACGGGCCGTCTATGGCTTGGGTCCACGTGAGTCGCTACGACAAACATTTAAGCAAATAAACGTCTTGACGCTCCCGTCGCTTTACATACTTGAGAACATCATGTATGTACGTAATAATATCGACCTATTTACGAAAAAAAAACAATCCACATCGCGTCGGGGCCGTGGTGACACTCTGGAAGTACCGAGGTTTAGATTAGCTAAAACCAGAAAGTCGTTTCTTGGAAGATGCATCAACTTTTATAATAAAATAGGTGACATCCACAAACAACTAAGTATAAACAATTTCAAACAATTTGTAAAAGCTACCTTAATGGCAAGGGCTTATTATAATATCCAAGAATACATAGAGGACAAGGATGTTTGGAAATGACTCTTGCTCTGCACTTGCAAGACCCCTGGCTGCTGCTGATTTTATACCCAAATAAGTGTGTATAATTGCATTAAAAAAATATATATATAACAAAAAGAACAAGACCGCAGAGTTTCTTGCCGGTTCTTCTCTGTGCAGGTCTAGTTTAGTGAACCGGTGGTAGATTTTTGTTGACGTTCAATAAGAGCTTAAGTTAGGCCTATATTGAATAAATATACTTTGACTTTGACTTTGACTTTGAGGTTGCTAAATTAAAGCAAGCGTGGTAGGACCACGCAACAGTATGCGCTGTTGCAAGAATGGGCAGGTCCGCCCGGGTAAGTACCACGACCTCACAGAAGACCGGCGTAAAGTAGGAGTGTTACACTGCTGCGTTTCGTCTGGTGAGTGAGGTATCCGGGGCGCACATTATTAAAAGGTGGCAACACATCTGCAACCGGTGTTGCAAATGTCTGTGGGCGGCGGTTATCACTTAACATCAGGTGAACCGCCAGCTCGTTTGACACTGTTTCACATTAAAAAAAAATCAGTGAAGCCGTGACAGTCCAGAGTTCGGTGCGCCTATTATCATTACGTACAATGCGATTCAAATAAGAATAGGATTGACCACGCACCATCTTGTGACGTCATAAAATATCAAATAAATTTTGTACTTAAAGTATGAAAAAGAATTTTAATCGGAATCTAGCACTTCAATTCCGTTCATATCTGCATCAATCATCAACTTCTGAGTAGTCATCATCATCATCATCGTAACTGCTTCTTACTACGGTTGAAATATGAAGGTAATTAAAGTAATTCGTTTTTATTATTTTGTTACTTGTCTTTACAATAAAACTAAAGTTATCGTCGAAAATAGAGAAAAAAAAACTATTTTCAGTTATTTTTTAATGTAAATGTGACTTCAATAAATATTGCAGTCATTCGAGGTCATTGACGTTCATATCCTTATTTAAAACGCTTTATAATTATCAAATACTATAACGGTGATTGATTTAACAATAAAAAGTCCTTGCGGTTCCCAATTCCCATTAGAATTATATAGGTATTTATTTATTTATATATTTGAGGGAATACTGCGATGAAATTTACCATAAAAAATAACCATTCAAATTTCTTCGTTTCGTCGATTGAGACTTCTATACACTTTGCTAACTAGAGAACGCTTATGTTTGTGGATCAATCTGTCAGGCGAATGTTGCCCTAGTATCCAGCGAGTGGAACTTTTGAACCGCCTTATAACTGAAAATGCAAAAGGAATGCATGCAAAATGGAAAGAAATGCATGCTCTTTCGGAAAAGACATGGATTAAATAAAAAAAAATAACTAAAATTTATTGTTAATAAAAACTACGTTAAAATTTGTAGAGCAAACTATATTCACAGAATGTCATAGGAGCTTCTTCTGTTAAATGATATTGAGAAAAGAATTAATAGCGTTACTGAGCGTTATTTCGTACGTTTTGGTGTTATTCATTCAGCGGCAGTGTATTTCCCGCCTCGGGAACTTTAACGCGATAGCGAAATAGGGAAGCGCAAAGCATTCAAAAGCTAGGGGACGGGACGAATCCACACGAGCTACACAATATTGCGTTTCATTCAAAAGTTGCTGAATTCCCTTCTAGGTGAACGCTTACAACCTGACTTTGCTGATAATGTTGCGAAAATTATTTAATGCGTTAGCAAAGAAAATAAGCGTCGAATGAAACTACAGTGTAAACTTTATACTATATACTAGCGAAGAGCTGAGCTTTGTGAGGGCTCGCGTATTTCTAAGTAAAGGTAACAATTTTGAAGACAGTTGTTTATAATTATTATATTTTATATAGGATTATTGATATTACCTTCGGTAATTAATTCACAATACGGGAATTGTTTTCTGGAACAAATGATATTTCCACTTTTCCAAAATTTTGTTATATGTTATATTGGAACACAGCCGGTGTTGTTATTGAATGAGAATAATTTTCAAATCGAAACTTTATTACTCGTTAGTTAGCATTTGATCAGGAGGACTTTTCTTCATATATTATATTAGAAAAAAACTTTATATTATTATACTATTCTAATATTTATTTAATAACATTTATTAACAACAATTTTACAAGCATCAAAAATAAATACTAATACAAAATAAAAACGCTTATTGCGTTTAAACTATGATTTTTGTCTGATGTTTTATTTATATATAGTATTTTTATTGTATTTTCTTATATATTTCACTCATATCTTGGGATACTATAGTATTATGTAACGTTCACTGCCATAGGTTCTTACGAGTTTTGGCGATTTATAAAGAATATTTATGTAGTATAATTTTACTCAACTTAATGCTTAATTTTGCCGTAAAGTGATAAATTAGCAACATAACACAACCAAATTCGAGTAATTTCGACATTTTAAAGAGTGTCTTTAATTTGAGCGTCGTTATATATAGTTTACACTGTATTTGTAAATGTATGTATATGATGAAAGGGTGAGAGTAGTTTATTGAATTGAATTTGTGAGTAAAGTGTAGTTTTATTAAATTTTAATAATTTTCGTTTGAAAAAAAAAATAGTATATAACAAACAGCCTATATATCCCACGGAAGAAAAAATAATTACTACATAAGAGTACTTCAGAGTTAAAGAAAAATTTAGACTTTTAAGTTACTATTACAATTATAGGATAAAAATTTATATTCTTATTTATCTTTTATTACGCCGCTTTTTGCAAAATTTTAAAATTATCCCAACCAGCTGGTGCGGCGGAACTTGCCGGTAATCTGCCAGCTCTAAACGTACTCATTAAACTGTATGACGCTAATTTAATAATAATATATGAATATATTTAAATTTATTCAAATATTATTATTAAACTAGCGAGTTTTGTTTTTAAAAAAGGCCGGCAATGTTCTTAAAGTCGATAGTAGAAAATTCGTAAGGTGTAAGAGTACATAAGTACTTCATAAATTTAAATCGGAAGGGCGCTCTTCCCTTCAGCTTCTCTTCGTTCTCTAGAGAGCGGGATGCTACCGAGGTTAGAAATGACGCGCCTTTTATCAGGTAAATCTGTATCAGATAATATGAAACACTTGGCATACGATTGCGAAACACGATTTAATGCTCAGATTTCTGTTACGTTTCTACTGCCGAGGGTAACTCATTTCGCTGCGTAATAAATTTGTTAGAATAAATACAATATCTGTAACACACGGAAACTGAATATCGGCGTACTCCGAAAATTTTGTCTCTGTTGGAAATGCACTAGTCAACATTGTCTACACGAAACTATTGAATAGTAAATGCAAACAACGAAATATGAATAAATTGTTCATAAAATAAAGATTTATTTTGATTAAAAAAAATTGTGGAAAATAATTACTACATAAGAGTACTTCAGAGTTAAAGAAAAATTTAGACTGAAATTATAGGAAAAAATTTATATTCAGTAGTTATTTGGATCTCTTAAACATATTATTAACCATTAACTCCATTAACTAAGGATCTGCATCCACTTGGCATGTTGAATATCAGATTATCTGTAGTGGCCTGAGAAAACATATTCCATCACAGAGAAAGATGACGAAAAAGATAAAGATCTTGATGCCCGTTCAAATCTTGAAGAAGTAAATCCCAGGCATGCTCAACATAATTCACGTTATAAGACTGTGGAGGCCAGCCTAAGACTGCGATGTTTTGTTCACGCAAAATTCTTCATTCCTGCATGACACCGCTTTGTCAATGGAACAGAACATAAAAGTTCGATTAAATAATTTGTAATCAATGTCCTACAGGAAAGAGATTTAGATAATTGTGGGCTAACTTTACTTCTAAATTAGTGACGCGACTTGTCGGTCGAACAATCGCAAGCGAAGCAGGCACATAGGCTTCGCTTATTAGGACTTATGAGGACGGAAAATATTTTCATTATTGCATTATTGCTTAATATATTATGACGGAAACGGGTCCTTTGTATCGAGAATGGAAAAGCATAGATTGGTTTTGTTAACCTCCTTATAACTATCATACGTTTTTCATTTTTGATTTGTAATTCCAGCCTGTATTTTCTTTTGTTTGATAGACTTTGATCTCAGTCAGTTTTTCATTTACAACAAGTATTAACTTTTTACTTTAGTAGCAGTATATTTGGAGAATATTCTTCAATAATATATTCAATCATTTTTATTAATGTCACGTCTCTTACAATGATAGAGGAAGTAGTTTTCTAAATAAATGTAAAATGCCTTATAAATATTAACGTTTTAACACTTTGAATAAACTAAATATTAAACAAATGTATGACAAACGATTGATGGCAGTTTATGCCGTAATCGTATATGACGCAAAGTAATTGAATCTTTTGGAATTATATTTTTAAAATTAAACAAAGCCTGCAAAGTATTTTGAAAAAAGTTTAATTACATTTTCCTTCGACTATTTTTTTTTCCAAAGCAAAACAAATACATTTCTTGTCGTAATAGCTTCCTGTTTACCATTTACATTGAGTTTCCTAATTAAATAAAGTTCCAAAGGTATAACTCATAAGTTACATAAGTAGAATTGAATTCGAAATCGAATTAATGGCAACATCCGCACTTGACTTTCTGCGAAACAAGGCCCAATGTCTATGGAATAATTTATAAATGGGGTTAAATGGTAGCTACCATTACTGCTACGGCGGGCTACCATTTACTCTCATTTATGAATTATGTTGAATATGGACATATATTTTTCTATATTTGAACATTTACACTGTCAATTCACATTAAGCTCCTTGGCCGAGTGAATATGGATTTGTCTGCGGAAATATTAATATAGGAAAATTATATATAAAATTATATAATATATATTAATATAGGAAATATTAATTAGAAAAAAACAAAAAAAAAAATCAACTTATATTGACGTCATTGAGGTCCCAACCACTGTAGGTCCTCCAGCGATTCTACTGTGGTGACTATGCCGGCAAATCGCAGGTGGGTGTTGCTAATACCACATCCCTTCCAAGAAAGGTTCTCGAGTGGCAGCCTCGTTTTGGCACAGTAGGACGACCTCCCACTATATGGAGTAACGACCTGTGCTTGAATATTAGAAGAAGTGGATGCAAATGGTTCAGGATTGTGCTTCGTGGCGGTCTGTGGGAGAGACCTTTAACAATAATTAGCAGAAAACTTTAACAGGCTGAAATGATGATGATGATAAATAAATATCTCGTTAACAGATTACCTACGGTCGACAACTTTTTAGTGGTTGTAATTTTAATTTAAATCCAATGTTATTTATCAACGATAGTTTTATTCGAAGATAATTGTGATTAAAACTTTTTACCCAGTTAGAGGTAACGAGGCTTACTTTCATTTTGATTTTATTAAAAACTGTTTCTTCATGCCCACATTGTGGGTAGTTTCATGCGTATTGATTATCTTTCCACCCCCTGCCTACCACCCTATGTCTAGCGCGTTTCCCGAACGCGCAAGGTTCGCGAATATTGTTCAAAGAATTTCCCTCTTTAATAGCTAATTGCTTTTTACGTAATAAGTTATGTTAAAAATGATGTGATCATTTATTTTCCTATGCGTTTGCCTAAATCACTTTTTATTTTTTCCTTTATTTTCTCTGGATTTTTTCGCATATTTGTGCAATGTCAAAAATATATTGAACCGATGTTATTATTTCCTTTTTATTACTTTGCAAAGTAAACGAATGAATTTATTTATTTTGCAATTGCAATTGCATTGTATTAAGTATTGGCTTTATACATGGACTTGATATTTTCACATAAAATATTGTGTTATATTATTTCCCATCAACCAAAAGAAAATTTTTTGAACGATACTTGGACGTTTTTCACGATGAATTATTTACTATTACTTGGACGTAAATAATTCGTGATCCATGAATAACTGGGAGAAATTTTTATGACGTTAATACGTATGACGAAGAGAATCGAAGAGAACACTTTAACATTCATTTTAAAAACTGCTTAAAAGCAAAATAAATAAGGAATGTGGATGAGATTAGTATTTACATTGCTGCGCTGTAAGTTGCTTGTTAGAAGACAAAGTAAAGAGGAGGATATTTGCGTGCCTATCTCGGATATCTGATTTAACAGTAATCTCTTTAGGTGTCAAGATTTGTTGCTTCGATTTGTGAATAGTTTCAGGATAGCTATCTCTATGCATAAAAGAACTATACAGCGACAGTTAGACGACAAACAAGACCAATAAAGTTTAAATAGTGTTTGTTAATTACATTGTTATAAACTAGGCTACAACATAAACATTGTTATAAACTAGGCTACAACAAAAACAACAAATGAAACGTATGGTTTGAGTATTGTTGGTACATGGTTTTTCATTGATAGCACTGGAACTTTAAAATGAAATAATGCGGGTTCGAAATAATATTGCCGAATTTTTTTTCTTTTACAAAGTTAGATTTTCAATAGTGCTAGTGCTGGATTTTAATACACACCTCAAATTTTAGGAATTTGCATGTTTATGGAAAGGAGTTGCGATCCTCTTATTTTTCGAATTGAGAAAAGTTGTTCACCGTCGTGTTTACTCGTGAAACGATTTTTTTTAAATATTTTTATGTTAAAAATTGGCAAACGATCTGGCGAATTATCTAATGTTAAGTGATAACCGTCGCCCATGGACATTTGCAACACCCGTAGGATGTAAAGTGGGCCCCTGCTACCTCACTCACCACATCTCTACTTCACGCCGGTCTTTTGTGAGGTCGTGGACCTGGGCCCATTCGTTATAATTATAATAAATCATTTAAATTTATTACATACAGCCGTAGAGACATAAAATAATTAAAATGATTAAGCCGCTTTTGCGACAATTGCACTTTATTCAGTTAGTTTATTAAAATGTACTGTTAAATATTTTAACGGACTGTCAAGAGAAATGAGTGATCCATAGTGCGCTTCATGTGGTTCATTAATTTTAATCAGGCGTTGAATATAATCAGGAACGATTAGTTTTGTGTCAAAATGGATGGGACATACAATTTTATATTTAGAACTGTACAAAACATTTTAATCGAAAAATTGATAAACGAACCTTAGTTTGTTTGTTTCTTTTTACATTAAATACATCATTTATATTAATTAGTAAAGTATTTAATGCATAGAGAGTCAATAATATTTCAAGGTTGGTAGCACTACTTACGGATGATTTAGCAATGAATTGAACATATTTATTGTGGTATATATAACCATTGTTTTACATAACAAAGTTCTTGTAATTTTAAACAGTAATTAACAGAGGGCTGGAACAAAGGATCTTCTTAAAAAGATCAGACCCAATTTCTATTTTTATTATTTAATTTATAGAAAAACCAGACAAAAGGTTAACTTGTGTCGGGATTGATTTACCTGCCTAAGACTGCTAGAGTTGGTAACGTTTCTTGAATATAAAAGACGATTTCCTATCTCCTTTTCCTTTGAGAAGTTCGCTCCCTCACAGTTTGTCACAAAAATACACATTTTATTTATGAAGACAAAATTTTAACGTTGCTTTTAAAGACGATGGAGCTCATAAACTGATAACCAAATAAATGAAATAAAGTAAAATCCAAAGAATTTTTACACGCTTTTATTAAGTACGCTCAATGTCTACATATTGTATAAATTTTACGCATGTAATGATTTTTTATACATATATTTTGACTTAAATTGGCAAATTTCGTATAATTTGGAATTTCGCACACATAATTAATCCATGACAATGTAACAATCATATGATATGCTGTCTCCGTTTATTAATTCTTTGGTCTGCTGTCTTAGTCTTATTTGCGTCTGCATCAGAACGGCGATTACACGTACGTAAATTACGTATAATAGTGATTGCTCTACAAACATTTTAATGGTGAAGTTTTACAATCGCAAAGGATTAGTTTTAAAAACTTTTGTCGTTTTGTCATGACATGTTTATTTCGCAAATTTTACATCTCTGACGGCAGTTCTAGATTACTATCGAGTATTGAGTGATCTGTTTCCATATATTTAAAATAAGAAAAAAACGCAAAAATATTTTGGTTTTTGCTTATCACGTTTTGTGTTTGACACTAAAAATATCTCTAATGAGTAGGGCAATATTTATAAAAACTGAACAAAGCACCAAACTAATTTATAAAAATAATTGTAATACGAGTATTCTACGAATGTAATTCAATTACAGGAAAGATCTCACTACTTAATGGTTGTTGTAAATATACATAGTTCATTCGGAGAAAGCGCCTTAATATTGTATTTGGACTCTATTAACCTTAGTTCAACGCTCGCTTCAAATCTCCACCGATCCACCGGAGGGCGGTTCAAGGGATCTGTTTGTTGACTAATTTGCGGATTGGGTTGCTCCGATATATAATCTTCACTTAACCTTGTCTTGTATGAATATCGTTTATTACGATAACCACATTTTATTCGTAAACTTTAACAACTTACAAACGCTTGCAGTGCTCTGTTTCGGGTAACAACATTGATGTTTAAAATTTTATAGTTTTAATCTCTTAAAATGAAACATTAAAATTCATATAAAATATGGATAAAACGCTTTTCGCAGCTTCAGGAATCGCCCATATGATTTAATCTCTAAACTAAATGGCTGATTGGCACATCGATGAAAATCTCAACGTATTTTATGTACATTTATGTACCATAAAATACGTTGCGCATCTATTGTTACGTCCTTTACAGCACACAAGGAAGTTTAAATATCGTTTTACGTCGTAAGTTCGAACGAGAGATGTTACCATTGCTATTTGAATTGCTCAAGAAGGATCAAGAAATTAAATGTGTACATTTTCAGGGCGGTAGTGCCACGCAACAACTTCTGCTGTTTCATGAATTGGTAGGTCCATCCGGGTAAGTACCACCTCACAGAAGACCAGTGTGAAGTGGAAGTATTATACTTGAAACGCATTTCATTTCATCATCTGGCGAGTGAGGTAGCCGGGGCCCATATTATTAAAAGGTGGCAACGTCAACCCTACGGGTGTTGCAAATATTAATTGGCGGCGGTTATCACTTAACATCAGGTGAACTGCCACGTCGCTTGCCACCATTTCGTTAAAGAAGCCGGATTGTCCCACATATTAATGTCATTGGTGTTGGCCCTTGACCTTCAGAGATACTGTCAGGAAAATCCTCAAAATTGAATAGAATACGAATAGTGAGTTTAAATATTTGACATCCGTCCTTTTCGCTAATAAAAATGTACTTGTTATAAATAAGTCGAATATTGGGAACAACTTTGATTTTGGTAATACTGATTCGTGGTGGTAACTGAATATGATAAATGTGAATGGTAACCGTACCTATTCTTTTAACGTTTTAGTTTAACTCTGAGACGATTAGACATTTCCCCCACTTAATAAACTAAACACCGGGGCAATACATTACGGCAATAAAGTACAAAGCGCTTAACTCGTTACACCGTACTACTCACATCACCATCGTTTATTGTTCACAACGAATTTAGCGCAACCAGTGAGTTTATAATTAAAGGAGAAAATAAAAAGAACTATCTCATAGTCAAAATTGAGTAAAACAATAAAAATATGTTGTAAGGTCTCTTTTTATATATACACTAGCGGGCCCGACAGACATTGTCCTGTAAACACGACTGAAATCCGAAAACAACTGATAAATAAAAATTAAAAAAAAACTGTAGTGGACCGAATTGTGAATCTAAACCACTCTCGAATCGACAAAGACAAAATTTCAATAAAATCGGTCCAGCCTTTTAGGAGGAGTTCAGTGACACACACACGTACAGAAGAATTATATATATGTAAAGATATTTTGATGGATTGATTGAAGTAAGCATAAGTTTTATGAATTTCCATTATACATAAAGAACAAAACAGCTAAACTATTTTATGTGCGCTACTCGAAATGAGTATTATTATTTGTAACCAGGAAATGCGCTTACATTATGTTGGTTAAAAGTGTAAGATATAATTTGCACCGAGCAGGGCGGGCGGTTGTATTAGATAAGATGGCGGTCGACCCTTTGGCAGACCATTAAAGCAACTTGTAGAGCGTTTTATCTGCTCTTTTTTGTTTTACACTACAAACTGCCTCTCCCTAACGAGACTCCTTTTTAATTCTTGCAACATTTTTACTTTAATTTATAGCACTGTAGTATAATCTATATCGATTGTTGCTTATACAATAGCTGCGAATAGCGATCCTATATTGAAATCTACTAACATTGACTTTTATAACAGCAATAATGTGCTTTTCGTGACGTTATAGTTAGGCAAAATCGAGGGTTTCCTTATTTAGAAGACTGTTTATCTTATCAAAACCTTAAAATTGAACTAATGAAAACTATATTACGCTTTAATCAACAATTACATATTTCTTTCTCTTTGTATATGTGTTTTTTCTTCTTCATATACCAAACTTATAAGAATAGATTGATAGTTACAATATTACAAAGTATTTAGGGCACAGTTAAAGTTACCGTGATCGCTTGTTGCTTAATGGATCCGAACACATGTTGACAGATTAGTTACGATGGATTTTCAGTAAACACGTTATCTACCACCAAGAGTGAATTACATCTTACAACCACTAAATATTTATGATGTAGCAGGCAGCGTGCTTTAGTATGTAGTACAGACCTAAACTTTCCGAAAACAATATTGATGGAAGTAAAATTAAAGGAAAAGAAATATGTTTAATGTATATTTAATTTTATAAACAACAATTAAAATATATTAAATTTTAGTGTCTTTTACGCCCCAAAAACTAATAATGCATATTTAAATAAGGTAATGCTATCACTCAACATTTAAAGGGTATTAGTAAAATTTGAAGAATTGATTTTAATACGAAAGTAAAATTACGAGAAAGCCTTCCTTTGAATAAAGAGGAATATTAAATTCGCGAGAGCGCTTGACGCCTACTTCATATTCCAGCATTAAGCAAGAAATAACAAAAACTATACACGAATAATTTCGTTTTTGTAACCATTATGTATAGATTATTAAATAATCATGGTTAAGTCTGCTATAAGACTACGTTTACGTTCAGATTACGGTTCAGGTTCACTCACGACGCAGTTTAGATTACTTTTTATTTATTTTTTAAAACATTGCCCCCTTGCTGTAGGATAAAATTATCCTGTGGTATAAGGAAGTTTTACATACATAAATTTCACGTAGACAAACATCCAGATCCGAAACAATTATCTGTGGTTCACACAAATACTTCTTTCGTGCATGACTTGAATCCACGACCCCTTGGGCCGAAGATGAGAGATGCACCACGGAGTCATCGTTGCTATTAAATACTTTTAATTAGCATTAAGATTATTAATTTTAGGAGCCTTACGGACATTTTAGCAGTGGTGTCTAAGACATCGATGACTTTAAAACGTTAAAACACCAACAGCACTCACTGGTTGACTCTCTTTAAACCACTATACCTTAGACGTTTCCACTATAAGCATATTACTAAGGCAGATTATATTATTGGTCAATCAAATAGAGGAGGTAGACAGACAGATAATAGGTCTTCGACATGAAACCTTCTAACTACAGATATAAAAAAGCACCGCGCTTCTTTTTACGAAAGAGTAATATTAATCTAATCGAAGTACTTTATAGAACAGTTACTTTAAAATATATTTTTTTAATTAATCTGTAAAATATTCTATTCTCTTACTGTCGATCTCCAAGCTCTTTATTGTTTACCCTTAAAAACCTTTCCGACGACGGTAAGATTTATAATTTACATGAAATAAGATGGACGCAAATGATAAAAGTCATAAATGAATTCCTTGTATGAACCAACCTATATCTTGGATAATTGTCAGATTCTACCTAACATATATTATAAGGAAAGGAAAATAACGGTTAAAATAAGGCAAAACGGGACTTAACCTAATACCATAAAATGAGCTCCTACTTTTTGTATTAACCTTTCGGTTTTAATTAAATGTGGATTTGAAGGTTAAATCATGAACTTAATTTAAAGTGATGACCAGGATATTTATATTCAATTTTAGGACAAGAAAGACTGTTGAGAAATGGTGAGTTAATTTTTTAGACAAGATCTGCAAAGCGGGAAGATTGCGTAGCGCGCGAGAGAACGGGTGGTTGCGGAGGGGGCGAAAAAATAATCAATACTCATGTAAATACACAGGGTGGACATAATATTATGTCTATCCTAATTGCTTTTACTGTAATATACTTTGCTTAGAACTTATGTAATTCGAGCGGAACTTATGTAATTCGAAATTCATAGTGCCATATTAGTAATCAAATCGACTTAAGTTCACAAACAATACAATTGTTCCCGAAATGTATACGAAAATACTCTGGAAAAACATAACCCTCCTTCTGGCGCAGTCGAGTAATTTTTTTAAAAAGATTTAATTAATTACCCATTATTTCATAACCAGTTCATTATTTTTTGAAGAACGTAACCTAGATGGATCAATAGAACATAGTTACATTACATAAGCTAGATAAGAACTGCATGTTAGTGCAATTTAAAGTCGGACTTTAAATTTATTAAATACACACCTGCCACAGATTACAAAAATTGTCTTTTCATGTCTTTCCTTGTCTCTCGCATGGTGCAGGTTAGATGGCGGTTTGTCTGATGATGGCTATATTGATCGTATACTACGGTTAAGACTGAGTATTAATGCGCTATTTTTATTGACTCATCTGACATTCACTGGCCAGCCCTTCGACCTGGCAGGAAACCTTTTTTTTTTTTTACGAGGGAAAATCCTTTATGGATCCCCCGCTGCCTTGTGGGTAGGCAGCAGGGGTATGTGGGAGTTACAAGTACCCACTAACGCAATCTTCCGCGAACCCCGGCGCGACTGTGGCCTTCTCAGGCCTCCTCTCCCCGGGTGTTAGGGACACCCGGTCCAGGCAAATGGTGCCGTGTCGGTGCAATGAACACGGCACCCCTCTCAAGCCTTCAAGGGCCGCAAGGGCAGCAGTTAGTCCCACATCTGCCGCCCCGGGGCTTGCTATCAGGGGGGAAGGTTGCGCGCGTAGGCCAGCCTCCTGCGCCCTGGTCTCCGGCAGCGGATTTCCAGGGTGGCAGTTGCCTCCCTTTCTCTCTCCGCGGCCTCCTTCCGGGTGATTATGTCTTCGCAGAATGCAAGGACGGCACCCCACGACCTCTCGCTGTCCATCATAGCCCGGACCCCGGCAGGCAACGAGAGATCGTGCCCCACGATAGCTGTCAGCTCTCGGCGCTGCTCCCGCCAGGCTGAGCACTCCTCCAGTGCGTGTTGGGCCGTCTCCTCGGCACATACGTCGCAGACCTGGCAGGAAACCTAAGCTAACCTAAGTTTTATTTTAATACGATGAATATTAGTGTAGGTTAGCTACAATTAAATATTTTACTTTCACCCTGTTTCATTGTATAGCCGTGATTAGTATTTATTTATTATTTTTTTTAATTAATCTTCGTACCCTTCACTTACTGCATAATCGCGCTTCTATTATATGACGTGGCGGTTAATGCTAAGGGTCCAAGGGGATTTACAACACCCTTGAAGTACCCTTGTTACTACATGCACTATATTAAATGCAAATCATCGATCTTTCCGCCCTTCTTCTATGAGACTTATACTTCAACAGAAGCTATTGCGTTGCATTCAACTCACCCTATCCAAGTCGTTCGTACACAAAGGGAACAGACTTGAGACTCGGACTAACTAGATTTTGTATACGTGACGTGGTTACTTGCATTTAGAGTTTTTGTCGTCTTTTATCGGTTAGTAAAATTTTGAACATTCTTTTAGAGAACATTTTTTAACTGCTCTTAGAGTCCATTTTGTGTCCATGGTGCTGAGTGAATCCTCCTCTACTAACATCAACCTCAACCTGTCCCCTACACCCTCCTTGCGCATATCCAAAGTGGGTCAATGAGGTCAGTGTTGTAGTATTGTAGTTATCAATATGCTAAAAACAAACAGATCATAAAATTGAAACGTAATTTCTACGATAATAATTTTTGTTCCAATTTTATATAGCGTTAACTAACAACAACAACTGACTTTTATTATTTTTATATATGTATAAATATTAGAATATATTTAATATTTACTGAATTTTTAATAAATAATTAAATATACCTATTTACTTCCTAATATGACAAGGTATGTATGGCACGTATAATATTAGTAGCAAAAATAAGTATAAATAAACTTACTAAATGTCTATTATAACGTTATTTCAATTAATTAAAAAATCGACTCGACTGATTCAATCATCAAATGTATAAATAGATTAACAAGACCAATATATGTTTTCCCAATTGCGACACAAATATGCCTTTGTACTTCGTCATAATATATTAACCAATAATTTTATAATAAAAATATTCCATATTCCCATTCAATGCGTTACGTCTTTTCGTAAGCGATCGTTCGACCAACACGTCGTCTTACTGGTTTGGGGATTTAAATCAACGAAGTGTGTGGTTTGGCAGTTCACGGTGTGAACTACACAATGCAAATAATATTATTAATTCGATTCCTCAACAAATTCACTCGGTCACTGCTGTCAACAGTCCGTTGACAAATTGAATATAGATATTTGCTTCACTACCGTTTCTCTTAAATTGACAGACTTGGATTGTAACAGTTTCAGTCGAAGATATTTTTAAGGTTTAAGAACCTTAAATTTTAAACAAAGCGTTTGCTGCTCCGTCGACATGGATATTGCGTAAATATACAGCGTATCGTTATCATCGCGACAATAAATGAACACACGTCTAACGCTACTTGCCAATAATCATAAAAAGATGTTAACGTTAAACAAAATCCATAATTTAAAAAAAATATTTTGCATTCAAACTAATTAAGTAAAAAAGAAACAAAATTTGTAACATCCTATACAACTCGCGCCACAGCGTCGTATTACAAGCCTCTCCTTCTAACAGTATGTTTTGTCTCTTTTAAATTCATTCAACCTATTCATATGCTTTGTGACCTTTACAAATAAACTTTACGTTACGCTTTTATAGGTAAAGGTGTTCTAAAGTTCTTTGTTTTGGAAAATTTAATAACTCTGTAAATATTGATGTTTAAAGAATTTAAATGTTTAATACAACTTTAAAAAGTTATCCCCTATATGTGTGTTCATTTATTGTCGCGATGGTAACGACACGCTGTATAGTAATTCAAGGAAAGAAGTAGTAAGTAAATTCATTGTTTAAAAATCAAACAAATATTCAAAGCTTTTTACTTTAAAATAAATATTTCAAACCGAACAATTACTTAATATAAAATTGATAGTCGTAAACTCTTTTAAAACATAAGTATTAATTCGCATAAATGAATTAATTTATTATTCAACTAAGAATTATAAAGCTTCCTTTGAGTTCTTTTCCAAAAGGACTTTTTTTAAGGACGTATGGAATGTTTTTCCACGCTTTGTGTGCAGTAGTAATTTTCAGTCTTATACTTGTATCTTCTTACATTGACTACAAATCTATCGACTACCCACAGTCGATAGATTTGCATTCAATAAACTTCTAAACTACCTGACAGGAAGTGATTAGGAAATCGCAATACCAATAAAGAGTTTCTGTTTTTGATATTATATCCGTTTATATGGTCTAGTCTTTGACATTATATAGTGTCTAAGGGTGTTTTCTTAAATTGACCTAGTGACATATCGTATCTGGACATCAATAAGCCCAACAGTTTTCCCTTTCTTATTTCACTTCCACCTGCCGTATATATCGCGAGGCCGTAAATCTTTAACCGCTGATAGATTTATAGCACCTGAAATGGTAAACAATACGTCTTGTATCGGTTGTATTTTAGCAAAATAAGCTGACTCAAGAAAATAGTGGTCCTTATAATCAAATTTAAAGGAAGTGAACCTGGCCAGTTTATTGATGTTGGTTATTAAGCAATATTTGTATAATATTGATTTCGATCGCCGTCAATTGTGGGACATTGTCTACTGACTAACAAGGAATTCACAGCAAAATAATTAAAATAACAATCGATAGTGTATAAATTATTATTAACTATTATTTTTTTGAATTGTAGATCACACTAACCGTTTTTAAGGTGATACGTATGCATCTTGAGGGTCGGAGATTTTGTTTATGTTAAGTCTATTCTTGAAATTTTTGACTGTCGGTGCGTTACTGGTTTCTTCCGGGAGCTTGTTGCTTGTTATTGGGTAATTTTGCTGTGGCTTTTTGGCTTTCATTATTTCATTGTATATAGTTTTTTGAATAACAGAATCACAAGCGGAAGTGAAATCGAATTATCTTCTGTATTAAAATCTGAATGTTTCTTTATTCCAATAGCCTTGCGAAGCATCCCTGGAACGTGATGGTGTTCTTTTGCGATGATTTATGGGATATTAAATCTTATGTAATAGTTGGGCTGTAACGTATCAATGGCCACCTTAATTATTTATTAAGGAATTTAATATTAAACGAGCTATTATGTTTAAAAGTTCATTTTTTGTACAACATACCGCTTCTTAAATCTTGTGAGAAGGGGAGCTGTACTAAAGACATTCTCCTCAGATTCTTTATTAATAAGTCGTCAAATATACGAGAAACTTTGCAGCATTTCTGTACCATCTTTCTACTCCTCCCTAATTAGGTTGTCAGGTGTAAATAACAGCAACTATTTCATATGACCAAGATCTGTTAAAGTAAATCTTGGGCTAAATGTATGTGTTATTATATTAAATGCATTACATTGAATACGTATATAATTTCGCTCTTTGCTTACAGGTTATCTGCCAATTTTTACTCTTCTTCCTCTTTCTTCTGACCTTGTCCCACACTAGATTTTGGAATACTTAAGTCTTTATAATGGTTTTAAAAAAATGATATACACTTGACCGCCTTTTATTTCAGTGCATTCTCTAGACTAATAGGCCTAAATTGCAGTATTTGACTTATGCATCTCTTACTTAATCTTGAACAAAGTAAATAAATAATGACTTTGACCAAATAACTTTCTTTGTATGCAATAAATAAATAAATTTGTTCTGTTTCTATAACTTCACCAAGATGGTCGCGTTTGACCGTAAAAGGGAAGTAAAACTTCTATCCTCATCGTAATATATCGAACAAACGACTCGTGAATCTTCCACGGCGGGGAACAGTAACCTACAGAAATCATCGTGGATTTTGTGTTGTTAAAGAAAAATAAAGAAACCATGCGTGTCGTAATGATGACATTTTTAGGGTTCCGTACCAAAAAGGTTGCTATAGAAATGTGTCGCTGACGTCAAAGTCCATTTGTGTCTGTTTTCAGAAATCTTTGCGTAGAAAGGCCACAACGTATAATCTTTAAGAAAACAGATAGATGATGTAAATGTCGATCCAATAATAAGCAATTCTGATATTGTTTTTTAGTAGAAACGAGCCAGTTCATCAGATTCCTTTAAAATCAATTATTTGGATATTATCTCAAAGACTCACGCTCTAAATCGTAAATACAGCAACCCGCGGAGTGGGTATGGGATTATAGGCATTTATATATCCCCTCGATGTAACTGGAACGATTTTTAGATGCAATGAATAATTTAATATTTGATGACCGGACATTCCCGTTGCCTCTGACTATAGTGTGCGGGTATTTGAATGTAGATTTACTAGAATCTAATGAGAATGCACCTTTAAAAATATTTTAACCATATTTGTTTAAGGCAAAACTTCCTCGTGTTGTTATCACAACGGGTTAAATCAAAAAGATAATGTGTTTAGCAATATTGACTTGAATGCTGGCACATACTGTGCACTCTTTAGTTACCACAGCCCTTCTATCGATATGATTTTGAGTTAAAAAATAGATTTTATCAAAACTATCCGAAAAGTCATAATAAAATTTCACAGATGATGGAACAAGAAATACTTAAACAAAATAAAAAAAATTAAGTGTATAGTATATAAAAATGAATATTGGTTATTTGGCTGCGTATTGTATTGTAGGATTAAATGAAATGTGGGTCCTTTTCACAGCTCTGAACTGACGTCACGTTATCTTCAGGTGACTTTTTCGAAAAAACTGAGTTATTATTTTCTAAGAAACATTTTCGAATGAAACAAATTGCAAATCTCAGTAATAACTGTTAAAGCTGGGGAAAACTTACATTAAGGTAATTGAAGTGAAACCGTTCCATTTAACAGAAGATTAAAAGAAGTACTCCTGAATCAACTGTTTGATGGATCGGTCGAGTGTCGCCTTGATCCTGTCATGGATTGTACGAACATGTTGACACTGCTTTCATCCCACTCAAGCTTTCATTACTTGACATTGTTTATGTCACTTACTTGCAATACACAAACTATCCAAACCTCTAAATTAATGAAAGTTAATTGTAAATATCTAACACGTATATATTGTACATTTCTTTACTACAAAAGCATTTTGTTAAGGGAAGCACTTTGCGAACTAACTTGCATTTAAAAATAATTAGTAACGAAATTGACTATTTTCACTTGGATACTCAGCTCTCAATTTTTAAGGGTTCCGTACCCAAAGGGTGAAACAGGACCCTATTACTAAGACTCTGCTGTCTGTCTGTCCATCGGTCTATAACCAGGCTGTATCTCATGAACCATAATAGTTAGACAGTTGAAATTTTCACTATAGCAGCAAATGTTAAAAACATATCCTATATAACAGACATGATTATTTTTCCAGTTTTATAGATAATGGTACGGAACCCTTAGTGCGCGAGTCCGACTCGCACTTGGCCGGTTTTTTCTACAGGAAGCAGAACATTGTCATAAGTGGCAGAGCTGTCTAAACTAATTCCAACCAGATATTCACTATTCAATTTCTGTAACCAATTTACTAAGAAAACCCACGATGCAATCTTCTAGGGTATAATCTACCACGCTACCCCACTGCGACTTAGCAAACTTCGCGTATCTTCACATGAAGGGACAAAATAATTTAGTGGTAAAGTAAACAAAAACGGTATTCGGTAAACGGTAAAGCAAAGATACTCGAAGAAACATTAGCCCCTATAATTATACACACAAAAATATTATAACATATAAATATGATTATTACAATTCACAGTTATGCATATACACATAAAATACGTAAATATGAAACACTACATGATACACGAATAATAAAATAAATTAAAAACGAGTATCTAATAAAGCGATTGGTCTAGCAACTTATCCAGAAACAGATTTAGTACTTTGATCTTAAACTCTTAATGTATGTACTTATTTAAACTCAATATAGGTATGAGCTTTGTTTACCGTTGCGGAGTTCTGCGGAGCATATAACTGTACGCAAATTTTAACGAACTTGTAATCATCTAAACCTTTATAAAATGCAAATATATAAATATATAATACAAAGGTAAATACGTCCTAAACATGTGCCTTAAACACTAACTGACATTATCGTTGTATTGACTGTTGATATAAACATAACGAAAAAATATAATTTTAGTATGTTATTCATGAAAATTAAAATTTCATTTCAAATCCATTTAACGCATACTTTTTTTTCTGAACTGTGATTGATAATTTTAGAACATAGATACTTTTCAGAAGGATAGACGCTGTAGGGTATGTTATTTCTCAGTTATAAAAAAGTTGTTCGTACCAAAAATAAATTATAGCCTCTGCTGATATGCTGATGTATTTAGAATGGTGCTGTACTATTTTTTACATTACTTTAATTCACATGGAAAACAAAGGGTAAAGTACGTTTTAAGTTTCCAAATATTTGTATCTCATAACGATTATTGGGTGCATAAATTTGCACTTAATATCTTAAATAATTTGCCCTTCTCTATAACTCGGCAGCGAAGCTAATCTGATTCAACTTTCATAAAAAACACCGCGCTAAGCTGTGCTTTTATTAAAAGCCGTTACGAAAGCATTTGATTTACATTAACATGAACAATTTACTATTAATTAAGTACCTGTTTACTGCCGGCCTGTAACTTAGCGGTAAATGTTCCTCCGCTGATGGATTTATAGATTCCTCGTGTTAATGCTTACAGTCGCCTACGTGTACTGCCTCCTCCAATACACCACAAACGATTTAATATAAAAGCTACACGGGCTTGCGTCTTGATGGTAAGTGACCACGGCTCTCTTCGTAAAGATCTCTAAGTCGTTTATATAGCTACGAAATAGAACGAGAAACAAACGGTTGACAATAATTTTTAACAAAAAAAACCGACTTCAATCAGAAAATTAAAAACATTGCTAATACCTATAACATTCTATGATGGCACTCGATTTCTCTGGGATGCCATCATCAGATCCGGGTTTCCGTACCACCCTTGGGACATCTCCGTTCCGTCAAAAAAATAAAAAATAATCAAAATCAGTTCATAAACAACTAAGTTATCCACGAACACATATAAAAAAAATATATACGGTCGAATTAAGAAACCTCCTCCTTTTTTGAAGTCGGTTAAAAAGTAGGAATACTTCACTGTTTTGTCTTTGCCTATTTATATAGTAAAGTAAAGTAAGTAGTGCAGGTATGGTAGCTATATGTGTCCCACAGCTGGGCAAAGGCCTCCAATGTGCAGAGAGTATAATACACTAATGCCCTAGTTCCCCTAAGAGGCATAGACCACCACGCGGTCCCACTGTGGATTGGCAGACTTCACATATCTTCTAAGCATTTCTTTGTAGTTATTTCGATAATATGCAGGTTTCCTCACGATGTTTTCCTTCACCGCTGGGCACGTAATCACTCAGATTGTTCGAGTATACTAACACGGACACGAGCGCAAAGACAATGAGCTATCATGTCTTATAAATGATTTGCATTAGTAAACACATATTATTTATATAATGTACAGTTAATACAAACGTATTCCCCGTCGACGCCGCGATTGTTAATTTGGAAACTTCCCACGTCATTGGATACTTGATGCGTTTTTAATTATTGAGAGTAAACAGATTCATTTCTGGCGGTTCATAAATGTAAATTAGGGTCGCGTGCCGTTGTGCTTTCCTCCCCTCGACTCTACTATGGAGAGCGAAGTCAAAGTTGTGCATCGACATAAGGGAAAGCGCTACATGTCATCGCGAAGAGCCGTAGTGGTTCTTTCGTAGGAGCTTTTATTAACACAGCCAAATGAGAACAATTTATTGTTCGAAATAAACATTACTGCATATAAATGTTTCATAATTGTTAATTCAGTCTGTCAATTCAGAATAAAGTTACATTTAAATCCGTTAAGCCATTTTGGTCCGAAGAGGCAACAGGCACGGCTGCGTACTCTTCCACTATTATATTACATTGTTATTAAATGTGTGAAGATGGACTATATGTTGTATATGTTATATAAGTTAAAGAATAATATACGTTAAGGAAATAAGAAAAGTGCTAAACATGTTGATTGGATTGCGTTAATTAAAATATTGTAAGAAATAATTATGTAATATTGCTATATTATGCTTGTAATGATATGTTTTTATGTTGTGTTCTTATTATGTTGAGTTATGTGATGTCGAAAGATAAGATAAAAGAATAATGCTACGACTGTAAAAGAACACGTAGCTTAAAGTAAAAGTAAAAAAGGGCACCGTACTTGCATATCAGAGGAATAATAAAAAAATATTATCTATGGGATGTCCATTTGAATAGCCCAATTAATGCAGCCCTTTGTCATTTTCTTAAATTTTAATCTTCGTCCACTATTAATAGTTCATCGAATTCGGACAATTTTAATTAGCTGACATAGTTGCATAGACCATGAAAGCATTTTCGGGGTACAGTCAACGCTGAAAGATCACATAATGTAGAGACAAAAAAGTAAACCAACAATTGACTTTAGTTAACTTCAAAGTGACGATCGACTGTTGGTCAGCTTCTAAGAGCTATCCTGGTAGGTGGATAAACATTTCATAGTTAAAAAAAATATTTTACATTGACAAGAAATAACCAGAAAAATATCAATCCAAACATTGTTTGTTTATCCCGTTAAGAGTGACCCAATTGATAAGCGGTTTAGTAATTATGCGTTCAGCGAAAAGTTTTAGTGCTCATGAATAGGTTATTATATTGAGACGGTAAGACAGGAAATTCTAATAGGGTTCATAATATTTGAAAAAATTAAAAAAATCTTTAAAAAAACAATGAGGTCACAAGTACGTACCAGATTCAGATTGAGAATCAAATTCTGCATATGCTCCATTTATATGTCCGTCGTCTATAAAATCACTTCGCCAGTCATCAATAACACTATAGTGTAATTCACGCGATACATAGTTACTTCGCCATGTGCGAGAAAGGATTAATTAACATGGCTGTGTTGGTTAACTAATACAAGGAAGCCTTTGATCGAAGGCAGTGGAGTAAAACTAAGCAATCTGTTATTTATTAATCTATACCTTTAAGCTTAAACTGTCACTGAATAAGTTAGTTATTAAACCTGAAAAATTATGTATTATTAATGATAATGTATTATTTATTTCGTTGCAAAATTAGAAACGCAACTTATGTTACGTTTACACCCTTTACATTATTTAAAAAGCGAGCTTCACATAGGGTAAGTAAAGTTAATGATGTCAAAAATAAGGGAAAAACTCTGGTAGTAATGGTGACATATCATTGAAAAATTAGTAATTGATGTGGAGTAGTCGGCATTTAACTTCGGCATTACCTCGCGATGTAACCCCACTATTCTCAGGTGACTTGAGAAAAGGAGGAGGTTCTTGATTCGGTGGTATGTTTTTTTTATGTTTGCTACATCAGAACACCGTCATTTACGTTGAAATAAAATTTTTTCATTGGAATGTAATCGTCCCGTATTAATTTCACTGGTGTTGGACTTGGTGGAGTTAATGTACAGTGATAGGTCAGGGAAATCTTATATACAGGGAGACTTTTCTAAGTGTATCCATTTTTTTTATTAAATTCTAGACATAAATACAGTTATATAAAAAATGATAAATATTTAAAATCACTCGTAATTAATTAATTGAAATTTGAAGTTATCTCAGAAAGTGCGTGATTTATGGGCAACTCATTTATTTCACAAGTTCGTTTCAAAAGTATACGACGAACTTATGAATGACTACCGCATTGTCAACAAGTTCTGTTTTTAGGGAATAGAATGGCAATTTTTTTGAAAAAATAAAAAATTGTTTTCATTTCAATAAACCGTTATACTACCGAGTCTGGAACCTTCTGTGTGAATTTGGGCACCTTTATAAAAGCCACCCTGTATATAGCCCCCTTGTGGTCCCATCTTATTTAATCGCTGTTCGACCTTGGACTCCTGAGATACTTTAGAGAAATCATCAAAATCTTTATATATATATTTCTTCTGTACGTGTGTCACTGAACTCCTAAACGGCGGACTGATTTTAATGAAATTTTTTGTGTGTTTTCGGGTCGATTCGAGAATGGTTTAGATTTCACAATTCGGTCCACTAGAATTTTTTTATTTTTTTTATTTCTAAGTTGTCGAATTTAAGTCTCGTGTACAGGACATCTGTCCGGACCGCTAGTCATGTATAAAATGTTAAGTCAGTGAGATATTTGAAGTCGCTTTCATTTTTTGTTCGTAAAAATATAATATATATAAAGTATAACGCGGCAGTTTGGCAATTTGTTAAAACATCGTATGGCAGTCAATCAGCACGCAATTCGGATAGCGTGCCATTAGTTCTAATGCGTGTATGTGATGACTAACATTGATCAGTGACCCGAATTACCTCCTTCCGCGCTGCACTTGCGTTATGATAATTATTCCAAATGCAGTCGAATCGCAGTCATTGAAATTCGACAATCATCAATATCAAACGAGTAATAGTTTCACAACGCGACGGTTACGAACTGAAATTGCTATTTGTTCATTGTACAACACAATATATGTAGGTTATAACTGCACATGTATCACTACATAGTATAAAACAACGTGGTTCTGCTATCTATCTGTCCCTATGTATGCTTAGATCTTTAAAACTACGCCGCCGATCTTGATGCGTTTTTTTTACTAGATAGAGTGATTCAAGAAGAAGATTTATATGTGTAATACATTGCATCCGTGCGAAGCCGGGGCGGGTCGCTAGTAAAAATTATATAGAAAAGTTATCTCTCATCATCATCATCATCAGCCGCAAGATGTCCACTATTAAACATAGGCCTCCCTCTTAGAACGCCACAACGAACGACACTTTGCCATTTGACATCATAAGAATCGCGGGCAACCGGTGGATGACCGGTTGCCCGCGACTCTTCTGATGTCGTCCGTCCACCAAAAGGGAGTCCTACCAACGCTGTCTTCCGCTTCGTGGTCGCCACCCGAGAACCTTTACCCCCCGAGATAGAGATAGAAAGAGATCTTTATCGACAATTATTTTTTTCAGTATTTTAATCTTCTTTTTGCTAAAGGTCAAATTTTTATTAAGTTATGAAGTTTCTAAATGAAGACCTTTAATTAACTTGTATTAATGTCTGGAATCTTCCTTGAAATCAAAAAATAAACTCTGATAAATACGGGGCAGCGAAACCAAAGCAATAAGCAGTCATTAAATAATATTCCAATTTGTACATATGCCCTCATCTTAGGCAGTTCTCAGCGCAGCCCCACTGTGTATTGGCAGACTAAACTTTTATAACTACCGCTAACGAAGATGTAATAAGTGAATTTGGTAAAAGTTGAGTATTTTACTAATCGATTGTTTTTTAATAAACGTACCATTCTGTATGTTGAAGAAATCGCGCCAATTTTTTGGAACCTAGATAAACCGAAACCATCGGTTTTTCCGAATCTGATACGAATGCGTCAACTCTTACTCGTTCTATAACCCAAGAATGGTAGAAAGAGATAATTCACCAGATAAAAATAAATGGAAAACTATTTTATTTATTTATTGTAGAATAGGACTAAATACATTTTATATTGGTGTACATTGCCGGGATTCTAAAGGAAATATAAATTAATTTGTCATACCATGTTGACTTGGTAGCCACTAGACTACCACCGATATACGATATACATAACTAATTTGTTTACATCTACCAAAAACTAGTAAAAGTGTGTGCGTGTAACCGTTACGCGCGATTGAAGTAAAACTTCTTTGGCGTTGACGGCATATATCACTGAAATGATTAAATATTTAGTAACGTCATAAGTATATTTCATATTTTAAAAATATGACATATACTTATGACGTTACTTCCGTCAGAAAAAGCGTTACTTCCGTCAGAAAAAATCTGAGTTACTCCCTAGTCGCACCTAAAGAAGTATTACTTCAAAAAAAGTAAAAGATACATGGATGTCGCTAGTGCTGACTTTCATTTTTTTATCTTTGCCTACTCCTTCACCATTGACTTCAAACCAAGAGCTTGTACTAGACGTAGCAGTTTGATATAAAAACGGGTATACTCTATTCGTACGTGACGTATATGGAGTGCTTTTTAGGAAAGTCGAGCATCGCGAAATACTAAAAAGGGAAATATTCACACGCGGACACGACATCAATTATTGATGACGCGATCTTCGCTTAAATTTATGCCAACACACTTCGTACCAGCATTATTGGGAGAGAGCTTGGTGTTTATTTGACAGATGATTTCTAAAGGAAAAAATTCACGGAAAACGTTCCTAATGTATGTATGTAATGTGTGTAACAGTCTTCGCTGTTGCACAAATGGGCAGGTCCGTCCGGGGAAGTACCACGACCTCAAAGAAGACCGGCCTGAAGTGGAAGTGTTATATATAGTTCTGCGTTTCGTGGTGAGTCAAGTAACCGGAGTCCGCTTTATTACACATCTGCAACATTAGGGGTGTGGCAAATGGTGAACCGCCAGGTGGCTTACCGCATTCTCGCGTAAAAAAATCTGTCTGTTTGTTTGGAGTAAGGAGGAGTGTATGCCTCGGGTCTGATAGAACGACGGTCTGTGTATGGCGCCTGTAAATGATTACATGTGATTAAAGAACGTATTGAGTGGCGACCCTTTGTCCACAGAGGACTGCCACAGGCGCAAATGGCATTGATGAGACGGTCCCGTATCTTTAAGCTTACTCTCATATCGCTTACTCCGGAAAGAACTAAATTTTCTGGCTACTTTTCGCTCTGTGTACAAGTTTGTGTCTTACATCTATTCCTTGGGCGTAATTAGAAGTTAAGCTTATATTTGATATTACATAAATTTGGAAAACGAAACCAAATTGTTGTTTTAAAGAGAAGACTAGAAAGCGTTATTTCACATTAGAAGTGACGACCTAATCCAGAAAGCCTTACAATCTTGTCATACGTAACAGTGAATTACGTAATTATTGTTACCCATTTAATTTATTAATATCTATGCCATTATTATTTTTTTCTTTATTTAAACCAGAGTATTGAGTTCTAAGGTGTGATACCTTTTTATAAGTTGTGGGAATATTCTTCATCATATTCCCACAATTTATAAACAGGTACGAAAGTACTTATTCAAACTATTGCTGAATTGCTTCTAATTTGCTGGGAATTAGTCATCATTTCAAACTTAGCGATTGTTTAGTAAAAATATGAGATCACATCATATATTTGCTATAAGAACTTGCATTCATATCGCCGCGCGATGGGTGTGGACGTAGTGCGGCAGTGGGTGAGGGGGCTGGAGGATGGGGCATAATCGATATCCCATAAAAGGGCGCGATATTACTACTTGTTTGGCGCCAAAATTGTTTCTTACGGAGTAACGTTGAAACGATTGCATCATTATCACTATTGCTAATGATTTATATGCTTAGTTTCGTAGTAAGTGTAATAAGGTATATTTTTGGTTATTAAAAGATGAATGCTCAGAACAATGTTGCAATATTTTATTAGGATTCACAGTATATGGGTATAAAAGTTATTCTAGGCCTTTGATTTTTCTCTTTGGGTAAGTGAACAGCAAAATTAAACAGTATCGCTATTTAATTTTGCTGTTCACTTTATTATCTGAGAAGCCCATAACATTCATTAATTGATTTAACAAGTAATATTTGTGATAATGTTTCACAAATAGTATTTTATATTGTAAATAATCTACCATTATTAACATATCTGTCGGTAAATAGTATTTTAAGATGCCAATATTCTATACCATTGAGTCATTGTGTTCTATATTTATGGAACTTTCATTAAATAATCGTTTAATTAAATAAACAAGACGCAGCCTTGTTAACTGTCACGTTGCAACTTTGCGTAATGAATATGTTCCTAGCTGGTAGCCCCACAGCGCTGGATGATAAAACACGCCATTCAAACTTGCCCTGTCAGAGTAATTAAGACTGTAATACTTTGGGATAAAGCCAGTATTGCCCTATCAGTTTATCCTTTGAATGAATTCTTAGTAAGCATGTCCCTCAGAATGCAGCCCACTCAGTAAATTGTGAAGATAAATATTGAAAATGATTTATTCGGGTTCACAAGCCTCACCTTGTCATAGCCTCCGATCTAGCCTTCGGGAAAGACGTGGGATTTGCAACATTAATGCTAATGACAGTTTGCGGTAAGAACTTAGTTAATAATCTTCAATGATTAGTTTATATAACAGTATTGTTTGCCTATTGTTGGCGAAATCGACTTGAGACGTCAAATTAGTGGTTTGAATTACAAATGGCAATACTTTTACGATTTTGCTTTGAGCTTTTAGAGTTTAGTTGGCGAGACGTTTTTAGATAGCTGTTAAGGTATACTGTGACGGCCCCGTATACGGTAACACGTAAGCCCGTGTTACCGTAATTAAGGAAGAAAAAATCGAAGGTATTTGAAGCCAGCATATTCCGCGGTGGGGTTGGTTATTCAACTATGATAATTATTACATGTTTATTTAGTTTGATTTATTTATTACTTACTGCAATTGGCTTCAACAAGGATTACAATGCCAATATAGGTCATGCATAGGCTATTACTTTACTTTCACAATAAGAAAAACGTATTCATCAGGACAACGCTGATGTTAATCCATTGTGCACTATGTATGTTGTTTATGGTGAGATCGGATCTCAGGACTTCTACTAATCGTGTACCCTACGAGACGTGTCCCACCCTTCGTCCCGATACGTTGATATGTATAGATAAAAGTCGCCAGTACCTCCCCTCGTTTAATAAAAGAATCGATTTAAGGAGAGGCTGAATGCAATTTCGCAGACGGCGGTCACATAAATCAGTCACTACGAGGCTGCTTCCGTGTCCAACATCGATACATGTAACACACATGTCCATTTTAATCTGTGCTCATTTAACTTAAATGAACTTTGCCTTAATAAATAAAAAAATTAACAACTTGATGAATATTCAATCATTGTTGAACTGATTTTTTCCAATTTATAAAGGTTTCAGTACACATAAAAGCACAGATAATAGTTGTAATAAACAGTTGAAAATGTGTATAAAGCTTTCGTAACGCTTCTGCTATATTGCATTTCCATGTGTGTAAAAAATTGTGTATAAAAAACGTAAGATAATTTGTTGGAAATGAAGGTGAAGCATATTACAAAACAGATCAATTTGTTTTTCCTAACCTAACTTGATAATGAAAGTCTAGATAAGATTAAATGAAAATTTAAAAAGGGCTGATTTTAAATTGGCCAAAAGTTAATGTAAACTGACCCGTAAACTGACCAGTGCATTCTTAATATGTACAATAGTTATGTATCTTAACCGGAATAGAAATCAAGTTAGACCTTGAAGCCTCGGAAGTTGATAAATTGCACTCTCGTTTCTCTGTCGCATGTTATTCAAACTATGTTACACAACAATTTTATTACGTAAACTATTTTATTACACAATAAGTTTTGACAAGTTTTCTGAGATTAATCATCTTATTTTAAAGTTGAATATATGTAATAGTCTACGCCAAGAATTGAAGAAGTAGTTTCGAGTAATTTAATTCGCCGACTAATAAATAGATGGCGCTACATTGATGTCCGCCATTATAACATCATAGGTCTCCGCAAACATAATTAATGGAATTTTTGGACATGTTCGTATAATACTTAACATTTCACAAGGTGAAATGACAGCCTTAACAAGTTTTAATGACATCTGTCGTTTAATTAACTACATAATATCCACCTAAAACTCTACTTTTCAATCAATCACTCCTTTATTACGATAATGTATCAAAGTCTGTTGAAAGAAGTTTACGTGCACGTTGCAAAAATAAGACAAAACTTAAGTTAAACGATTAGTGGTTAAATCAGCGAATAGTTAAACTTTTTAAAGTTGCCTTCATTTGGTTCGAAGCGCCTATGAATATTAACAAATCAGTAATGGTAACCTCACTTAACTGTTGCCAGGTAAAGCATGAAACATCAAATTCACGGTATTTGGTGATGCCTTGGTAATTCTCCGCACGAGATTGGCCAATTTGTGCAACATAAAGTGGCTCTAATACAGTTGGATCGCTTAATTTTTAAGCGATCCAACTGTGATAGAGAGGAAGCGTATAATATATTCCAACGGCAACAAGACAGCTGAATGCCCCGTGCTTATCGACAACGTATATAGATAGATATAATTGGTGGAAAGCTAACAAACAATATGTTAATAAAGCGTAACAATTCTATTTGTATATAAATGACAAGATATTGCTTTTTATCAGTCGATTTGTTTAGCAACGAAAACATCGCTTCGCAAGAAAACGATAAACCTTAAAAATGCATGTAAACAAATAGGTTATTCGAATTTGGAAACGAAACTTTCAGGCGCCCGCACGCTTGTCTTTCGTAATTCATCGATAATTTTAACTTCAATTCAAAAGCTCAAAAGCTTTAACGAAAGTTGCACGCCATTAAACAAGCATCCCCCCCCCATCCCCTTCGCCCCTCCACTCCGGAAAGGGGCTCGACAGCGCCCAGATCCAATTTACATTTACGTTGCCATAAGAAAGTGATTAGTTCGGTAATTAAATGTTTCGCTATTTTTAAGGTCATTTTTGAAAAGAAATAATTAAGTGTCACCATTTTTTTCTCTTATTAGATAATTTTATAGGAGAGATTTTGGGCAAAGATGCACTGTAATTTATTTATATACATGAAACAGATAGAGTCAAAGTTAGTTTCAATTAAAGTTTCGCATAGTTCCTTAAAACTGACCAAGGAACTGTCACATTCATAATAGGTTACATAAAAATTCTATCTCATGCGTGCAATTACTTAGCTAAGGCTTGTTAGAGTGAAAATTTTTGAAAACGGGATAAAGTTAATTGTCCGCGTATCAAAGCTAAGTGTACTGTTGCAGGGCACGTAAACAGGTTCATTGATTCCCTTCCGATCCCTCCCCACGTTAGTGAGTTGTCCAAAGTAATTTGAGCCGCGGCTAAGCCAAAATAGTCTTTATTGCGTTGAATTTGTCACCACGTCGGGGGTTGATGGAGGTCTGTCGTGTGGACAAGTCAGCCCAACATGTGTGATAGCGTCGCCCCAGTGTGTCAGCCTTGGCTGAGCTCGGGGCAATTATCAAATTGTTTAGGCCGAATCGAAGGGTCTCCTGTATTATTTAGTTGGGCGGTTAGACTAATAGAAAATCGGCGGAGAGTAAAAATGTTTATACAGGGCAGAAGCACTAAATTCAATATTTCAATAAAGTTCAAAACAAACTTGTTCAGGATTATAGTATCACTCAGTACGCTACTTTCATAAGAAATGTCGAATATAGAAAGTGAAGAATATAGAAGTGCCTTATATCTACAATAACTTATGACATTTTAAAATATCGTTTCATCATCCTGTTTAATGTGTTGCTTACAATTTTAAAAACATTAGTCTATTATTGAGAACACAATATTACAAAAACTGTGAATGAAAGGTAAAGAAAGGCACTAACCACATTTCAAAAAAATTTTAATCATACATTTCTTTAAATACCCATACATAATAAATTTGTGCTTGTAGTATATGTATATGTATTTAAGTATTAATATTCTACACACAAAAAAGCAATATCTCATATTAGAAATATTGCAGTTTTAGGGCTATTACAGACTGATTTTATTTTGATTTGCTTCTTCGAATTAGTAAAAACTTATCTTTAATAATATTTTTTATATTTATATCTTTTAAATAAACGTAGAGATATGTTGGTTCAGTTATACAGTGTCAAAGTACTAGTGACATATCTACAATACATTATATGATTACTAGCGGACCCGACAGTCTGTCGGGTCCTATCCTATACACACGACCACTTATAAAAAAAATGAAAAAGATTTGCAGTGGGCCGAATTGTGAATCTAAATGATTCTCGTATCGACCAGAAGACACACTAATTATTTACGGTCCAGCCGTTTAGAAGTCCGGTGACATACACACGCACAGAAGAATTATCTATATATATATATATATATAAAGATTTGTGCGTGTTGTGTAATAAAATAGATAAAACACAACCGATATCGCTCATTCAGACTTATTAAATTCTTTTTATTTATTCAGTCCATCCTTCTGTAAGATGTACTACCTCTCGAAATCAGGATGGCCAAAAATCGCTATTTTTTAAAAGCAAAGTGCATGAGCATATGATTATACAACCGCAATCTCTGAATCAATTCATCATCAATATTCGTTGTATTTGTTTGTTACATATAACATTGTGTTTATTGTTTATAGTATAGTGTAGTTAAGAAAACAGTGCTAGTTGTTATTATTTAGTACTACTTTATTATTTTATTAAAATATATTGTATATATGTCTATATGGATATTTATATTTTTAGTTTCATCATTTATATGTGCCAGATGCACTTTATTTTTACCTCTCAATTACTGCATTTCACAGATAGAAAATGCTAACTTAATTCTAGTTTTCACGTAATTATTTTATCTTACGTTGATTAAAGTTGATGTTACGCTCTGGTGTGTTATCATCCTTAAATGAAATCCGCTATGTTTGAATGCAGTGCGGCGACGCGAGGTGGAGCTACCGCTCGCAGCATGATCGATACAGACCCTATAGCACGTGCATGAATGGACCCATAAAAGGGGTTCGTATTTAAAAACTTTAAAAAACGAGTCCGGAACGCATAGCCGACGTGCGAGTAACATAGTTTACGCATAGCTTTAGTATATTTACTAATTAATGGTTCGTTCTGATATGCTCCAATCTGACTCGTCCCTTTCGAAAAATTATCAAGGCACCAGTAAATACCTGAATATTTAATAAGAAAACTACATTAGAAATCCGCCAAGCTTATCCAAAGCCCGTTCCAGTTTGCATTGTTCCAGAAAGTGCTTTAGCACCATACAAATAAAGTTTGTATTGAGTATACCACTAACAAGTTTAATGAGAGCATCTTCGTGCTTCTTATGTGTTGAAAACAAAATCTTGTTGAAAATTGCACCAGAGTTATAAAGTCATAATTAAAAGAAATACATTTTAAAAGTACTTAGCAAATTCATGGTATTGACCAGAAAACAAAAAAGGTCGGTTTTTAATAAGTGCAGGTGTGAGTAGGTTTCATGGTTTGATTTTGAAAACCACAGTAACCAAAAAGTAAAAGCATTATTACATCTAGCGAAGCCCTGTTTCTGAGTCCGATTTCACCCCATGTCTGTCTATTCATGCAATATCTTCTGCGTGACCCTACATAAGTAATTTAAAGTTGTTATGCACAGATGCCCGTCCATTATTAACGTAATATCTTATATATTTTTGATAATCAACATTTTGTTTATTTCGTTTGTACTATGGAATCCATACGATCGGGATGTAACTCCGCGCTTTTTTGTAACTCGTTGAAAATTAAAATTAAAAGTAAAAAAGGTATCACGGTGGGGAATTAGAACCAGGATCAATCCCAATCAGACTTGACCTCCTAACGACCGCCTAAACGACTTGTTTTGTCACATCGGTTCATATATAAAACCTTCGATCGACTGTAGGTATTACCTACTAGGTAAGTATTTTGGAATATGGCCTTGTCCCTATCGCATCGTTCAGCCGTAAAGCGAGAGGTTTCTTCACTAACAGTTCTTCAACCTCGTCTTACGAATAAACATTTGTAAAACGAGTTTTTGCGTTTCGCATGTTAAAGATTCACTATACGAAAGCTTACAAGCTTCACCTGCTAACAATGTTATGTAACGTTTTACAATGAGTTCTAAATTTATTACAATTTTACGGTTGTAACGCAGAGAGTTTCATATTACAGCAAAGCCTTGCATTATTTAATGGGTGCGCGCTTCCACTTGGGCTGCGGAGGACTAAAAGTAGCAGCGCCATCTTCCTATGGCAGGACGAACTAATACGATTCAAGGCGACGCCTCTAAGTAAATGGGCCATCATTACTTCTTTGAACTCAATATTGGCCAGAATCATCGTATGCAAATAAGTTAAATCGGTTTTTTTATTAACGAGTATTGCATTCGGCATCAAATAAAACTGGACTGGAAAGTTTAAAAAAGTAAAGCAGCCGTATGTAAGCAATTCTTATTCATTTATAAGTTAATTTAAATTTGTGTTTTTTTTAACTTGTGGATAATTTTAATACGAATGACTCAATTATATGATTCGTCGGAGGCAACCAGAGTTATTATTACATTAAATGAGAAGTTTGTATTAAGTTAGATAATAATTCAAACTTCCAAGTTTACCGAAAGATACGTTTCCTCAGAATATTTTATCTCTTTACAAAAGTTTTGCTAAGTAACCCGAAAAAAAAAACAAATGTAATAAATACCACTCAGCTTTCTTCAATAATATCAATCAAAAGCTGTTACGCGACATCTTTTACTTTTTAAATATTAATGGTCATTGAATAAACAGAAATCCAGTCGCACAAGGGAAGTTCAATCAAAACTTAAATAAAATTAAATTCTTTGCAAGGCTCAGTCTTGAAACGAAAATAAGACTATGATGCATGTCTAATAATAAGCCAACTTATTGCTAAATTTTCCGCTAACCGAAGTATTTTAGTGTGGTCTTTACACGCCACCTTTTTTATAATACTATTACGATTAATACAGGGTAATGGACATTATTTGGTCGCCCCTGCACCCCCATAGGTGTACGGAACAGCTGGCGGATGCCGTTGCCAAGGCTACGTGACCGATCTCACGTTGGGACACCCAAATGTACTAAGACGCTAAGTTGTAGCGCGTTGCGTGTTTTTGAATCGGATTTTAATTATTAATTCCCCATGGAGGGCCTCAATTTGAAACCGTTTATTATGAAATCACATCGTATGTGTTTACTGTATTTGATTAATTGTTTTGGTTATGGGTCCCGTTTAATTATGTAAAAATAAATATACTCTAGTTTAATATGGTTTTAAAAAGATTGCAGGAATTGTAATGTTATATATCGTCATTTAATGATATTCCAATATTATTTAACGTTGACAAATTATGAAAGGCAATAAAAACGTGAATCAAAAGTGCTTTTAATATAAAATGTTCAATTTATTTGTACATTACATTTCCCTTTGCAACATATTTCGAACATATGAAAGTAGAAAAAGCAATATCAGTAAATATATTATTATTTGTATTTAATGTAGTCTTTTTTATAGTTTACGTTCTCTTTGCTTTCTTTTGCTATATTACTTATTCAGTAGACTCGTATCGATACTATAGTGAACAGTCATCGTGTAATAATATATGATTGTATAATAAGAATAATATATGAATAATAATATATGAATGTATTTTGAAGAAGTAAGCTTTAAACTAGTGTTTTCCCATAAAACACTTTTGAGAAATAATCTACAAAGATTATTCAACTAATCAATAAACTCATAATATAACATTCGTTCAAAATTATACATATGTTACATTAAATAATATAACATTCATTCAAAATAACTCAAATTGTCATTTTAATTTGCCTACTCCTGTCTTTATTTTGTTCGTCGCTTTTTTAATTACCCCTTCATTATGAAATGTAAACACTGTGTTGTAGCGTTTACACAAAAATACGTCAAAAGCAAATGCCACGAAGCCTGTGGTGTCTATTCAAGTTGCCAATGCTGCTCCGCCATTCACCGTCTTAAATGTTTCGATTGAAACAAGATTGCATTGATTGACGTAAGGGCTGTTTTCCATCGCGCGGGGAAGCCATAAGTGCGGCTTAGTGCGCCATTTTGCCCCCGTTTCCCGCGCTAGCTTTGGGTTGAGCGACGGGAACGTTTATTATAAAGTTCTGTAACAGATTGCAATTAAATAACTCTCAGGTGTTTAAGGGTAACGGGGCGTCGCAACGTAATTAATGTTATTGGTTACAATGGAATTTTCATAATAACTCTTATCTAAAAATAAAAAATAAATATTTTAAATACAAAACACAAATTTTGTTTTGTTTAGTGAATAATATGATTAGAAGCTATGAAATAATAAAAGCAATGTTTAATAACTGTTTATTAATTGGATTCTAAACGTTAAGATAGCATATTGAAAGATTTGAGTTCGTATCGAAATAGTCATTCATAACAAAGTAGTTGGTAGAAGCCATTGAAATTCTGACGTGCTAAATTTTTGAAATTGTTATATTTGAAAGATCTAAAAATATTATACCTTCTCCGTAGCCGTGCGTAAGTCGGCGTTAAATAAACTGTCGGCAGTTTTATTACTACCTTGTTTTACTTTATTACTACTTTCTTGGAAGAATTAAGGATCCAACTTAAAAGTTAAACCCGCATTTTATGCATCCACTATGCAAAGTAAAAAAACAATACAGTACAACCTAAAATGAGTCGAACAATACAACTATAAATAAGGATATTTCCAACAATACCTAATACTGGTTCCGCCAAACATTGTTGGTTAGAAAGGATTGTTGGGTCGTATGTTCTGAAATGCAATTTTGAAAGGTTTTACTGCCATTTGCAGGGGCATTATTTTTAATATGACTATTTTTTGTCCTTAAATCGATATTTAAAAAGGGATTGATTTGATATTAAGATAATTGTCTGTCAAGAAGGAATTTTTTTACAGCCGCCGATACGAGTTCATTGATTCCTTTCTGCGTCCCCTATGTCTGTGTTGCCTCACCAAAACCCTAGAAACGCGGCCACAGAAAAATCAACCTTATACCTTCAGGACAAATACAAGAGCGACCTCACCGAGAGGTCCACCAATAGTGGATGGTTTGCGCCAACATGTGTTGGAACATTTGCCCGTATTTGTGGCAATGCCCTCTGTTTGGCGATGCGTGAATTGCGATTCTAAATCTATAAGCGCTGGGTTAAAGTTCCACTGCGGGGAGGATTCTTTAAAATATGTTTTTTTAATGCACACGCGATCTTCCTGTGCAACGAATAGCACTGAGTTATATCATTAGTTGTTTGTTCTATAGTGTGCGCGCTACTGTACGGACCAATAACTGAGTAAATGCGCCTTCTCCGTAGAGGGAAGTGGGACATGAACGCCGCGTGGCCCCAAAGCGGATTAACGGACATTGCATCCCATAAAAATAAAACGAAATAAATAAACTGTCCAGCGTTTTGACCCTGACGGGGTGGACTAATGTGCTATATTTATAAATAAGCACAATATTATAGAAATTAGTAGTAAGTATAATATTATTAAAATATCCTCTTGATTTGTCTCCGAGCTGTGACAGAATATTCGTTTTTATTCACCACATATTTTATTTGTTTATTCCTTTTCGTTCTTTTTTAATTTTTAACCGGAGAAAATATGTGATACTGATTAACATAATATTATTATTAATTATTGATGACTCCGTGGCGTAGTTGTCAAGGTATTGGCTTCGGCGTTGGGGTTCGTAGTCCCCACACGGGACAATTATTTGTTTGTCCCACAGATAGTTGTTTCGCATCTGAGTATTTGTCCTCATGAAATTTATTTTTCTGAAACGTCCTTACAGCACAGGATAATGATATCTTAAAGTAAGGGCAATATTTAAAAAATAGAAAACAAAATCTGTAGAAAAAGTACGAAAATATTGTCGCTGCTGTGGGAATCGAAAATATACTCGACTGTTTTTTTAATTATGATTCTTCATCCTTTTTTTAGTACGGGAGCTTGCACAATGACCCAAGTGCAAAGTTTGAAGGTAAAAAGTGTAGTGTTTTGATCTGAAGTGAAAAGTTGTCGGTCTGCAGTGCGCAAGTTTCTGTCGTCTATTTAATTCTATTTGCGATGCTCAGAAAAGCAGTTCTTTTATGTAGCCTCTCCTTTACAAAGTTGGGAAGAGTTTATATCTTTATTAATATTTTTTATTCATATTTTTTTTACACTTGAGACTGTAATAAATAAACGGTTACTGAAGTTTTTAAGTATTTTAGTTACATTTTTTGACATACGCGCGAGTGTTGCTTAGTTGCTAAGGTATTATTTACATTATGTACATGTACAAAACTTTTATGGCAAAAAGAAGACGCAGGCTCGAATCTCGCTGCTTTAAAAAATGTTTCTATCAAACTCACATTTAAATTTGACGACCCGATTGGTGTAGTGGACAGTGACCCTGTCTCCTGCGCCGCACGGTGTGGGTTCGATCCACAGTATTTCGATTTAGTAAAAAATATTGTATAAACAGTATTTTCCTAGTGTTTGGGTGATTATGTATTAACATGTATTTATTTACATATTATTTACTTTTATTAGTCACCTATCCATAGTACAAGCTTTAGTTTAAGACTAGATTACGTTGTGTAAAAAGTATGTTCTGAAATAATTTATTCCTAGTGCAGAGTTTAACTACAAATATCAATCCTAAATTACAATAGAAATTTCTGGAATTTCGATGTATTGTGCACGCTTTATTTCTTAATTCTCTGCTGTAAAATTATTAATAATGTTAAAAGATATTTTAACGTTGCACCTACACTCACATGTATAATGACCGTATTAACACGCGATACAAGAAAGTTGTCCGTTCAAGAACATTAACCGTCTTCGTCGGATAGTACGATTATTTATTGGGCTCATTAGAATTTGACCACTAAAACTATTTTGTTCCGTAGGGTTCCGTGTCTAAATTGGTGAAAATGAAAATATTTTTTGGTCATTTCCTACACAATCTGGCTATTTGTTAAGATCCATCCTTGTCTATGGACCAATGAGACACACTTATTTTTTTTACTTTTTTTTGTATACCAGATCATTGCTTTCTTTATTTTTTTTATTTCCAAAATACACGATTTACCACGGTCCTCCAGGTACTGCAAACTATGGTACATCCATTTCACGCTGCTTTTCTGTGAGGCCGTATTCCTTTCCCGGACGTGTCTGCCTATTCGTGCATCAGCAGCAGCCGTGGTGTGAACAGCTGTATCAACCGAGTATTATCTGTGGTAGCTAATACTCGGTTGATACTCGCAAAATCAATCATCAAAACCTATTAAGTGGCGTAATTTCTCGTTGATTTTTGATAGTGAATTCTGGCTCCCGGACAAGAAGACAGATTAAACGCACAAGTTGTTATAGTTACTTATTAAAAGAAATTAAAAAAATTTACAGTGCTAATCTCTGCACTTAAGAAATAACATTAACATTTGTAGAATGTGGCAATCAGCCGTTTAGCTTAGTGGCTAAAGCGTCAGGCCGCGAATGCCGAAGGCGTGGGTTAGATTCCCACAGCGGCGACAATCTTTTCGTACTTTTTCTACAAATTTTACTTATTAATATTCAACTATGACAATAGCCTGTTTGACCGCCTTTAATCACCACAAAGCTTTAAACAAATACATCCGTTAAAAGATAACAGTTTTACTAACAACGTCAATGTCGAGATAGATAACGGTATCGCTATTGCTGTTGATTGATTTTACCGACAAATGGCATGAGCATCTGCAGTTGTTTTTTTAAAGCTTTATCGGTTGACGTTTTGCCATTACGACCGCAAAATGCTTAGTCTATCGCAAAGTATTAGTATCGGACGGTTATTTAAAATTTTTAAATGTCTGCAACTTTTTTCTACTCGGAGCCTGCCATTTCCAGATACCTAGTGTACGTAATAAATCCAAGATATATCTGAGAATATCTATTTAAAAGATTATTTTTATTATAAGAGATTAAAGTTCTTTTTTTTTTTACGGTTCCGTACCCAAAGGGTAAAACGGGACCCTATTACTAAGACTCCGCTGTCTGGCTGTCCGTCTGTCACCAGGCGTGAACCGTGATAGACAGTTGAAATTTTCATAGATGATACATATCTGTTGCCGCTATAACAACAAATATTTAAATAAAAAAAAATTAAGTGGGGCTCCCATACGACATACATAATATTTTTGGCGTTTCCGCTTTTCTTATTTATGGACTGGATTGTATTCGACTACCAATTTTGTGATAAGTAGTGATGTTGTCGCTGGCGGTATACGTATGGGGGAGAAAGAAGGATATGGCAAAAGCCTATTAACTCTTGAATTTGAAGACATTGTAATTAAAGGTCACATTTTTCTAATAGTCTGCTGTACTCAATGAAAGTTCTTGTACATGACAATACTAGTTCGTGCCAGAGTTATCACAAATCACTGGACATTCCTAAAAGTCACAGCTGAGAGTCATAACCAAATTGCACTTACAGTGAAAATCAAAATGAGATTCATTATGATTTTCACTGTAAGCGCAATTTAATTATCAACGTACTACGGTGGTAGGGCCACGCGGCAGGCTCGGCTGTTGCACGAATGGGCAGGCTCGTCCGGATAATTACCACGACCTCACAGAAGACCGGCGTAAAGTGGAAGTATACTACTTTCGCGTTTCGTTTGGTGAGTGAGGTAGCCAGAGCCCAATTTTCAAAAGATTGTCAACGCTGCAACCCTCGGGTGTCAGATGTCCATGGGTGGCAGTATTCACTTAACATCAGGTGAACCGCCTGCTCGTTTGGCAACATTTCACATAAAAAAAAAACATACGTTAAATATGTCCATCGTTTAGTTCAAAATTAGCTTCTACTCCATAATTATCTTAAACTTAACTGTGTTAGCTACGCTAGCTTTATCTGTGGTAGTGCCATGCAACAGTCTTCGCTGTTGCACGAATAGGTAGGTTCGTCCGTAGGTAAGTATCATGAAGTGAAAGTGTTATATTTCCGCATTTCGTCCGATGAGTGAGGTAGCCGGTACCCACTTAATTAAAAGGTGGCAACGTTTCTCTAACCCCACGGGTGCTGTAAAGGTCAATGGCGGTTATCGCTTAACATCAGGTGAACCGTCAGCTCGTTTGCCACCTTCTCACATAAAATAAACCAAGCAGACGGTTCACCTGGTGTTAAGTGAATACCGCTGCCCATGGACATCTGCTGGTGGTTCCAGATGTTGACAACCTTTTGGAAATTGGGCTTACCGGAGTCACTTCGTTATTATAAGTGTTCCTCGTTTATTGCGTACAATTTTGTTCCTTACAAACGCTCAGCCATTTAACTTGCCTCTTGTCGATCGACGATTGTTCGCGTTGTTTATATTTCCCAAGTTCAACTTCCGTCGCGGCCTCCTGTTACTCGACAAATAGACGCATTCAACTAAAGGCGGTTCTATGATCGTTGCGCTGTTGATTTATGTCAGAGCAACTGTAGTAACCAAAGCCACCTCTAAACGATGATAGTGCAAACATTTTAATGGGCTCTTAGTCATTTAACATTTCATTACACATCACATTTCATTTGGACAGTTTTATTTGTATATTTTTATTGCCTTCACATTGTTAATTGAAATTATTATAAGATTGGAAATCGTTTTTCGGATTACATACCATTTGATTTTGAGGTTGATAATAATTGAGGTGTCGTCGTTTTGGTTTTGGTGTTGATTTTTAACTTCTAAACGTTGTGAATTGAGTTTTGACAATATTAAACGCTTTATAAATTTTAATGTTTCATCTTAAGCGCAGAGTTTATCACTATATGAACTTAATATAAAATACATAAGTTATGTTTATTGGGTGTTTATATCTATGATATGTATTTATCAGTTACCTTGTACCGATGACGTTAAAATAGAAAACGTTGTTCATTTAACAATCTCAGTGTGTATGTTGTGTTCGCATAATACTATAAATAATTAAACATTGAATACTCCTTTTTAAATTTATTTACTTTCATATATAATTAAAAGTAACTGGTGAAATAATATTATGTAATAACCCTACGCCGTGGTAAAGAGAGGAAATAATTTGTATTTTAGATATATTCTTATTTAGATATAAGTATTCGTATAGAGTTCGAGTGAATGTAATAAGTAATCAGTAGAAACAATAACTAAGCACGGTTTGTTTTAAAAACTTTAGAAATGGTACATTCTTTGTTATTATGAACTGCCGGTGCTGGTTCCGTATTAGTCTTAGTTAATAGGTCGTAATGTTGAAATTATTCTACTGCTACCAACTCTCTCAGAAAGACATGTTAAAAAGTCGTGTCAAAGTTTAACGTTAATAGAACTTTCCCAACTTGATACCGGCGGAAGACAGATCAAATAATATGTCAGTGTGATTTTGAGAAAATCGCCTGCCAATTTTTTTCCCACGACGAAGTACAATAGTTTTAATACATTGATACATTCATACGTACTGGTGAATAAAAATTTTCAATAAACTTTAATTAGTAATTTCTGTAATTACGCGATTAAACATTACTAAATGAAACTATGTTTACATTTAGTAACTCTAATTAGCTTCACCATACGTATGAACAGGATGTTTAACAACTTACTTATTTTCATTTAAGAATACAGTAGTACAAATATATTCAAAAGCAAATGAAGAAAATATGTAAGCATGCTGTAATTATTTATTTAAATCTATATTTATAATGTATAAATGAAATTTATATATAGCATTATTTAAGTTGTAGTAATGATTACAATAATGATTTCCCTCAACAATTATTTCACCATTGTCCCTTAACTTCTTATCTAATTTTAAACAAACGGTTACAGTTTTTATAAGAAATAAACTTCTTTAAACTGAAAATAATATTTCAGCTGATAATTTCATACCGGTGAAATTAATAAAAAAAACCTTAAGAATGGCCATATCATGTTTAGCGGTCGGATCTAAACTTTATTTACTTTGAGTGGTGTTTTTGCTTTCAGACCGTAGACTTATTAAAGCTTCATCAAGAACTGAACAGAACTTCGAACTCATGACATAGTGAGATATCGTGATCTTGATACGGCCTGGCATTGGGTGGGGCCGAGCATGTGCTCCGAACTGATAATTGAAAAATCCAATATCAACATCACAAAAAACTAACTGATATTTAGGTTTCATAAATGTGAAAATAACTAAAGTTTGTTCTAAATGTAGAGCAGAGAGCTCGTGCCGACTCTAATTATGCGTGATACGAAGTGAAGAATTGTTTAATTTATTGAATTTTGTTCTTTTCACAAATTTTAGTCAGTCAAATTGTCAAATAGTATACAGGCAAAGTGCAATAGTTGGAAGAATAATTATTGCTTAGGAGTAATCATTTTGATTCAAATTATTCGCTAGGTCTAAAATTTTTATTCCGTTTAATTTTAGAACCGACTCACTCTTTCAAATGTGATGTGAAAGTAATAGATGCGACATCGTTCTTTATATTTGTGACGGCATATACTCACCTGATACCATATAGTGAAGTTTTGAGAATGAAAACGATTTTAAAAAACTAAAATGACAAGACAGTCATTTTATCGAAACTAGTATTTGTGTGCAAAAATTTACTTTAACATTATTTGACATTGTGAGTAAAACTAGAAGAGTTCGGAGAATAAATTGGCAAAGTTTTCTTACCTTTGGCAGCAGATGGCAGAGAGAGTGGATTCAGTGGCAACGTATTTCTATGGATAAATTGATGGTAATTTCTAAAAAAATATCAATTGATTACAGTCAAAGAAGTATTTTTCTAGCATTTCTGAAAGTTTTGGCGCGATGAATGATGAAATGTTCAATTTCAATCCAAATCCAGGTATAATTAAGTCCAAATTTAAAGCGAGAGTTTTTAGCGTCGCATAAGCGATATCTGGCAATAAATTGTTGCGATTGTCAACTTGTGTGTTTTACCTGTGTTTTTTCTTTTAAAAACGGTCGGTTTTAATATTGTATCTTTCTGTGGATTGGTTACTAGCTTGGTATTTGACATTTGCTTCATAATACTTACGTCAAAATTCTTATTCCAGTAACCAAATCTACAGATAGGTAGAATGTTGAAACCGGCCGTTAATGGTGTCGATAAAACTTTGAATAAATGTTAGATGTTCACTTGCGTCCATCCATACTTGATTGGATGACCAACTTTTAATTTGACTTTATCTTCTCGACGTAAATATAATGAGACAACGTGAATAGCACAGCAGTTGCTGTGTACGCATATTTTATGGCAAACAAGCCGTTAAGTCCATGGAATTTCACACCAGAGCCTCAGAAGCATTGCCGAAATTTAAATAGGAGTACATAATTAGGCTCTCTTCTTGAAGGTCTAGATTCTAGAAATAACGATGGCGATAACAATTTTTTTATGTTAGTATTTTGGTAAGGGTCCATGAGATACAGTCTGGTGACAGTGGGATATACAGAGAGACAGACAGCAGAGTCTTAGTAATAGAGTCCCGTTTTACCCTTTAGGTACGGAACCCAAATTAGATGTCATCAACCTATGAGCCTTGGACATAGTGTAAGGCTGCTAGGTTTATAATAAATGGTCTTTTTAAGTTTGACTTGTATATATTGTAATTTTTCTTTGGCATTGTCCATCACACACGGATTATACAAGCCGTTGTAAGGAAAGTATCGTAAAAAAGTAAAGTATCAGGCTATACATGTCCCACTGCTGGGCAAAAGTCTCCTCTGTACAGGGGGCATCAGGGCATAGTCCATCACGCGGCCCCACTGCGGATTGGCGGACTAAAAATATCTTCGAAATAATTTTTTTTATTATTTCAAAAATATGATGGTTTCCTCACGATGTTTTCCTTCACCGCTGAGCACGTGATAATTCGGCACTTAAAATTAACAATTTCATTGGTGCCGGCACCGGGGATCAAACTCGGGTTGGTCGAGTATATTGAATTAAAGGCGAGCGCCCAGACACTGAGCTATCACGGCTCCTAGGAAAGTATCGTGCTATAAGTATTTTCGTTATAGCTATAATAGACACTCATCTCAAAAGTTGTAAAACAAATGCAATTAAAACATCTGTAATCATTGTTATAAAAAGAGTTATTTTATGGTTATAGTCGATGGGAAGTGTCAATGACGTTACATACAAAGATATGACACTACCGCAACAAAATTAAGGCACTCAAATAACACCAATTGATGTAATTAGATTGACCTATCTCTTTCCGTATCTTACGTTCTATATCACCTATCACATCCTCCTTACTAATATTATAAAGGAAGTTTGTATTTATGGATGGATGTTTGTTACTCTTTCACGAAAATACTAGACACTGAATGGATTTAAATAAAACTTTACAATAATATAGCTTATACATCAGAATAAGACATGGGCTATAATTTGTATACGTATTTTATGTATATCTGTCTTTCTGTGTGAATGTTACGCCTTCAGCCTAATCTACGCAGACGTAGTCGCGGGCAGCAGCTAGTACAATAAATAGCGGAACAATTTTTAAACGCCGCGCAATATGGACATGCGTCATCTAAATTATTAAACATCATTGGGGAAGCGTTCTATAAGCATATGTGTAGTATATTATAAGCGCATGTTATAAGCAAGCTTCTCTGTAAAATACTGGTATTGTAATCAAACTTGTATTTTCCAATTTAATAACGTATTTTCAAAGCGTTTGATTGCATCAAGAATAAATGGACAAAGATGACGTCAAAAAGAGTTTTGATTTATCCTTCTTTACTACTTTATAGTTTTACAAGGCCCAGTTAAACTTCACCGCGTACCGACATTTACATCTCTCCCCCGTGGGTCGTAAATAATTTTTGATAAGTGTTCTACTTTAGTATTCTGCTACATATACACTAGCTGTGCCCGTGACTTGGTCCACGTGGAATTTAAAATGAATAAAATTTCTAAAATAAAAGAGCCTAAGTTACTCCTTATTACACCAGCTATCTGCCAGTGATAGTTCCGTCAAAATCGGTCCAGGCGTTTCAGAGATTAGCCGGAACAAACAGACAGATGGACAAAAATTGTAAAAACTGTTATTTTGGTATATTTTCCGTGTATACATCCATATGCATTTAATATGCGATGCGATCATTACATAAGGCACTACATTGATTGTGACTGCACTACATCGTTTCCGTTAACTTAATTAATATCCACTTATGTATACAATTTTAGTTATAAAGTTTTATTTATAAGTTAATAATAAATAGACTAGAAGGTCATACTTTAAATATTACGATTAAATCAATTCGTTCAAACTAATAATTTTTTTAACAATTTCACGTTTTTGAACAGGGCAGCCAACATAATATACAAATAATATGCAAATTCAGAAAAATGTTTGGTGGTAATATACCTGACAGCAAAAAATATAACCATAACTACTTATTTCGATTAACCATACAACACAAACAAATCATTACCGAGTGCTCCGTAACATATGAGTAACGGATGCTTCGTAAAAAAATCCGCAGTGCATCGAACGCAATTTGAACCTTTCCGTCATAAAATTTGAATGCGAATTTGTCTGGCAACCGGCTAAGGCCGTTGAAACAAACACGGGCCAGTGCCGCGACGCACATGCCGCCGAAATTGTCCAATCGCCGCTGACCCCCTCGCGCACATTTTGTGACGCACCACCCGTGGGAATAGGGGCGCTTTTCGCTCGGCGGGGGCTCAGATAGTTTTGCCACGCGCAGCCGAGGCTGGGGCGCAGAAAGGATTCAATGAACTCGCATCTGACCGACAAAAGGACGTTTCGACCTGGCAGGTAATTAATTTAATATCAATCACTCCTCGCGCCGCAAATCAACTTGGTCTCGAATTAAATTATGCACCGACGAAGCGATACACTTATGAATTCTAATAAGCAACCTTAACGTTCGCAAAAGACATTTTGAAATTTCATGTGGGCATACGAAGTTATTCCTACAACCATTGATGCTGTGTTCTTCGAAACATACTTTAACAAAATTAAAACGTAACTCAACGAGTTAGGTCTGTAAAATTGTTTGATTTATTAGTGCTGTTTTTAGTACTTTTTTTTTCTTTCTTTAAGCTATTGCATAGCTTTTATCGCGGGCATTGAGGGCGGCGACCTAATCAAGAAATTCTGTAACGAAAATAAAACCTAACACCACCCACTCCGTCTACCATGTAAGTGGAAAGATTTGATTGTTTGTATGCATTGAATAGACTCCGAAACTGCTGAACCGATTTGAAAATTTCTTTCACTGTTGGGAAGCTACATTATCATACATAAGCTATATTTTATTTTCTAAAACTAGGAATCCTTACTAAAACTTCAATAATCTAACCCAAACAACAACCACAAAAATATGTACAAAAAATACCTAAAATATTCTTTACATCACGTGCGCTGCGAAAACTATTGATGATAGAATAAAATAATGTACTACGAATTTGCAGAACACATCATTATTTACAAAAAGTGTCGACAGCAAATGTCTAACTATTATAGTTATGCCACAATAATTGTTCTTTTATTTAAAAATTTTGATTGAAATGCCGCCGCTAGAAAAGGCTCTTTATTTGTATCTTGGTATTAATCATTATAAAAATAAATTACCTCATATTTAAGACTGTTTCAATATCTTTATATAAATGTTTAAATTATTTAATTCGGACATTCCATTCGAAAGATATCCCAAGCTTAAAAATGTTAGTATATTGTAATTAACTATCCAAACAGCTTAGTAGTTCTTATCATTTTTGTAAATAATATAAATAAATTATATATAAATAATTATAACATATATTTATAATTATATTATTACTGCATAAATATAAAATAAATAGTTATAATCGCATAAGTTGCTATATTGACAAAACACGCTATGCAATAGCTTTACCGCGGCAGTCCACGAGTGCCACAGGCTTTATTCTTGTTAAACATTGCCCTTACTTTAGGACAACATTTTCCTGTGTTGTAAGGACATTTTACAAACATAAAATTCACGCGGAACAAAACCCAGATGCGAAACAAGTATCTATGGGCTCATACAAATAGTTGTCCCGTGTGGGGATCGAACCCACGACCCCCGACGCCGAGGTCATTACCCTGACAACTTCGCCACGGAGTCATCTAATAATTTCTTATATTTACCCTGAGACTATACATTATTACATCAAGCTATTCTATTTTAAATTTTAATTCCAAGCTTCGATATTTTGCTGCATTCATAGTCATCTACGTGATCAAGAATGATAAGTCAGTAATAGGTTCACTAAATAATACTGTTTCTTCTTAACTGTTACCGACATTTTGCCATTATTTTCTATCTGTTGTATAAACGTTGAATTAAGATGTTAGTTCTTGAATTAAAATACATTTGCTTTCTTGAGTTGTTATTTTAAGAGACAAAATTTTGGTGCCTTAGAATAACATGAATAGCAGACCATATCGTTTTATAACTACTATATCAACGGAACGTTTCGAATTAACTAATGACACCACTCTTAGCAACAAGGTACGCGAAAGGAATGTTATAAAAACAAGCCAATAAGGGTTGCTATAAGTGGGGTCACCCCGACCTTGACATCGAATATTAGCATGCTTGAGACTAAACCGAGGCTCCAATACAATTTAATAATTTATTTCATATGTTAACCTCATTTCCACATATTAAATATTAAAACATTGCGTTTCAACTGTTCTAAGAGAATATCTTTTTGTCAATATTTTTATATCTAATATATAAAGTTTTTGTGTCACAGTTTTAGTGTTTATACTCCTCCGAAACGGCTTGACCGATTTTGATGAAATTTTATATGTATACTAGCGGAACCGCAAGACGTCCTGTAAACACGACTGAAATTGTAAAAACAACTTATAAATAAGAGAATTAAAACAATGTAGACCGAATTGTGAATCTAAACCATTCTCGAATCGACCTGGAGATACACAAAATTTCATTAAATACATACACACGTACAGAACAATTATATACGTAACTAGCGTGCTGCCCCGGCTTCGCACATGTTCAACTTATTATACATATAAACCTTCCTCTTGAATAACTCTATCTAGTAAAAAAAACCGCATCAAGATCCGTTGCGTACTTTTAAAGATCTAAGCATACATAGGGACAGACATGCAGCGGGACGACTTTGTTTTATACTATGTAGTGAAGATTCAGTATATCAGAATAGGTTTATAACGTGTTTGAATAATAATAAATTTTAACAACTTTTTAAGTTACTAAACTAAGAGACTACTAAGCAGCTATTTATCTGTAATTCTTCAAAACCAATTTAATGTCATGCAAGGGTTTATTAATAATACCCTAAGGGTTAATGTATGAAAACAAACTATGTTCATCTTTTAACAATGATATCAGCCTTCAAACAGTAGGGAATATTCTCGAGTGGACTGACTCAAAAACTTCTTCACCCTGGCTTTAGATTTCTTTTTTCTGTTAATTTAGTGTATGCATTTTTCTATTTATGTAATAAATAAAAGAATTTATTTATAATAAATATTAGTATTTAGGAATACTTTACGAAGGTTTCAATATACATATTTAAATAACAGGCTGTATTATATAATAATAAGTGAACTTATTTTTGACTTTAATTACAAAAAATTACTTTTGAACAGCGCCTTGAAAGCTCGTTTATTGGATAAATCCACTTACGACTTATCCACTGACATTAAACAAAAATCATTTTACATTTTTTTTAATTATTAAAAATGCCAACGACAAATTGGAAAATGTCATCGTGTTAATTATTTTAGTTTTTCTTTTCTTTTGTACTCTCAAACTAAGCCCCACGTGGTACACCGGGTGAGCGGCGATAATCCGTCCGTATGTTCTCCCGCACGGGTTCCATGGTGTATCGATTGTGCTCGGGGTCCGCCCGCCCCCGCGCCGCCGCATTGCATCCAGCGCGGACCTCGTCTAAGGGCGCGTTCAGACGGCGCCACCGCAGCACATACTCCACAGTTAATTTATAGTGAGAGCAATACAAAAAAAAGGTTGAGTTCATTTATCAGACGGAACGCAACTTATGAATAATAAAACGTAGCTACTCTAGTTTTCTTAGACTATGGTATGTTCTCCACGGACTACCCGCAGATATAATAATATAATGTAGAAGCAGAAGAGCGACAACGATAGGCTATGTTGGACTCGCACCGATTAAAACTCCCACCATGATCCAACCAGGGTTAATACCTCAGCAGCCTCCCACGGTCATTAACCCCCTCCTCTGGGTAAGATGCGTTGACCGTAATGCGCGCCTTTCTACTCGGCCTCCTTTTTACGTGAAACTGACTTCGCTGTCGGGGGACTATGGGAGCTGGGAGAGCCACTGCTAACACACAACCTGTGCCTTCAACGGTGGACCTGGTCTGTGGTTTCGCCACCCACCACATTTCCGCCACTTAGGGAGAGCATCGCTTTACAGACGCTCCTCTGCGGCCCCACCACTGCTGCATCAGCGGCGCAACTCTGCTAAGTCGTGGAGGATAGGGAGGAAGCCCAAACGTAATACCGACCCTTCTTCCCCCGAGACTCCACGTCAGTTTCAGAGGACAAGGAGAGTGACTCCTCAAGTAGGGGCAATAAGCCCGTTTGAAGCGATCCTCTCAGTCCGGCCTCGGACCATCGTGGCGTCACCGTCGGTAACCAAGCCACGGCAAAGTCCTTCCACCACTAAAAAGCAGGAAGCTGCTCAGTGGCCTTTGCTAGCACCAGTGAGCTTTGGTTTCACGGTCGTAGGGCCACGCAGCAGTCTCGGCTGTTGCACGAGTGGGCAGGCTCGTCCGGGTAAGTACCACGACCTCACAGAAGACCGGCGTAAAGTGGAAGTATATTACTTTCGCGTTTCGTCTGGTGAGTGAGGTGGCCGGAGCCCAATTTTAAAAAGGTTGTCAACGCATCTGGATCACTCGGGTGTAACAGATGTCCGTGGGCGGCGGTATACACTTTACATCAGGTGAATCGTCTGCTCGTTTGGCAACTTTTCACATAAAAAAGCACCTGCCCAAAATCGCGGACAGTCCAATTCTTAAGAACAAGTCCCATCTAGTTTCGAAACCTTTTGCTTATAATTCAAATTCCATTTAATTCCAATACAAAAACAACGGAGAAGCACGTTGTGGCAGTTGTGCATGTAGTTTTACTCTGCGGATTTTTTTTTTCAGTATATAATTGTTTCACTTTGGCAATAAGCACATTTCCGTGGCCTATGTGGTGAACCGTGAACTGAGGAAATCGTGAAGTCCTCAAAAGGCATAAAGAAAAACTGTCTTACGATTCTAACACGCCTACATTTTGGTAACAGCAACGTATGGGATTGGGTTAACCCAAGTAAGCTTCCACGTCATCTGCAGGGGTATGGACTCCGTGATAGGATTCTTGGAGCTCAATTGAACAAGGCGGTGCTCCTCAATTCCACCCGCATCGTTTCATTCCCCCTACCCCACCCTTGGCCATTTCATCTCCCCTAATAAGGACTTCCGTCAGGTTGGGTTTAATTAGTTTATGTTAATACTATTCATTGTTGTTTATTGCGATTACGTAGCATGACGTATATGTCCCATTCGTAAAGTAAACGTTATAACTATTTAAATTATCTTTGAAAATAGGTACAGATAATTCATCGAAGAGAATAACGTAATATATTAAAAAAATTAAAAGAAAAATTTTTTGCAATTGATATCGGTGTTAACATTTTTCTAAAAATTTTCATACCTATACGGGGCAATAAATATTTGTGAAACGTTCAGTCATATTTATCTTTTAAACTATAGATGATTTTTTATTCTGATAATGCCTAAAAATGCCTTTTTTAATAAGCTATGTTTGTTAAACATCTTTTTTATTGTAATTTTTTTATATTATTCCGAACTATAACAAATGGATAAAGGCAATTGATTTGAATTGTTATACGAGTATGTGTGTGTAGTTCTCTTCTACTGGGGGTACTTTTGGCTGGAGCAATTACATTTTGTCGCCGACGTGAGCCGGGCGGCGTCTCGGCCGTCATAAATTTCCCCATCCGCTTTTGTCGTGCATTCGTTCACCACTACCGTGTCCTTTAAAAAACAAATAATCCTTTTTTCGGGCGTAAAAGTGGGGCAATAATTTAGTTATGTAACAAGCTATAGAGCCCCTGTGTGGCCCACCGAAATTTAGGACCAGTGTTAAGTGTGTTTAATGAATGTTATAAGAAAAAAAAATCAATCCTAAAACAGAGCAGATTTAACATAATCTCGTATCTCGTGCCTCATAACAACTTATTAAAAATCCAAAAAATCATCATAATTATTGTTATTATATACAGTTTTCTCAGTTAACATTTGATTTGTTAATGCATAATGTTGCCTTCTGAAAAGCTTCAAAGTCTTTTACCCGTTTTGGATTAAAACTTGAGATTAACTTGACGCGAATCTTTCTTTGTTGTTTAATAAAAGCGTGCGTCAAAAGGGGGTCCTAGGGTGATAGCTCTCGACAGTCCCTTGTTGTTATTGAGTTTGTTTGATCTAATATTGATTATTAAATATCGTCCAATTAATTCACTTACATCTCATCATAATGCATTTCAACATAATGTATGTTATATTATTAGCGAATTTAAGTTGTCTGTTTGCAATATTCAAATAACAGCTTTTTACTAAATGCATTTGGATGTATTCACGCGTATATATACCGAAATAACATTTTTTACAATTTTTGTCTGTCTGTCTGTTTGTTACGGCTAATCTCTGAAACGGCTGGCCCGATTTTAAGCTGATGTTAAGGAGTAACTTAAACTTCTTTTATTGTAGAAATTATTATATATAAATAGATAATATTTTAAAATCCACGCGGATGTAATCGCGAGCACTGCTAGTTGTAAATAAAAGATACTCACATCATTTAGTTATTATTCTGAACACTAAGTTATACGACTTGTCTAAAGAATGATGGCCTACCTTATTGTGCCATATAATTATATATGTATAAAAATACAACACCTTTATTTAACTCTCGTGTACTTCGTAACATTTACAGGGCATGCGCACAATCCACCCAAGCTTCGTCACAATCAGAATACGTAAGCGCTCATACAGAAATATTTCTAATACTTATTATACGAGAAACTTTGAACAATATGACGACCCGATTCGCGTAGAGGGATGTGAACCAGCCACTTGCGCCAGAGGGTGTGGGTTCGATCCACACTACTGGAAAAATATTGTGTAATGAGCATATATGTATAATATGTATTTATTTACAAAAGAAAGGTATGTTGTTTAAGCCCATAGCACAAACGTTGCTTTGTTTAGGACTAGGGAACATTCTGTGTAAATTTGGCAAAGAAATATTTATTCATTATTATTTATTATATACTCTCCTTCAACAACAATCGCATTTCCCTAAGTTTCTTTTCAAGCTGCATGCAAGTTTTTGATTTTAAAATGGTTTTACCTCAACCGAAATCAATTCAATTGTATTAAATTATTTAAATGTAGTTGCAATTTAAATAAAAGCAACTCGTATTATTTAATTATACACTATACTATAATATTCTATAATAAAATATATAAGTAATCATTATTTAAACATTTTTTAAAAAAATGATAATATATTTTATTATGCCATTATTATTTAGTCAATAAGAAAATGTATAAAAAGAAATATCTTTTACGTAAATCGCTTTTTATATTTAAAAATACATAATCTCATCTATAATATATTTTTGTACCATTGAGACAACTGACAATAATTTAAAATTTCTGCCAACCCTTAATTTGATTGTCAAGGAACAATTAATCATCGTGGTACTTTTTTTAAAAGTGCTCGTTTTTATCGTTAATGTCAGGTAAAGTCCGTATCCGTAGTTTATTTAACGATTGAATAACGTAATAGTGTCACTTGAAATTCATATTACCGTACGTTCTAAGAAAAAGTATACTTTTAATTTCCAATCGACCAAACAATAATGTAAGTAATAGTGTAATCATGTGAAAGTGTCAAAGTTTACGAGAAGTCTGGGAATGAGGACACCTATATCGTTACTTGACTTTCTAAGAGAGAGTGTGATGATAGTGATGATGATGATTGATTTATTACGTGATAATGATAAGTCATTAATAATGACTAAATTATCCTTGCTTCCTTACTAATATTATAAAGGCGAAAGTTTGCATGTATGGATGGATGTTTATTACTCTTTCACGCAAATACTACTGAACGGATTTTAATGAAACTTTGCAATAATATATATACATCAGAATAAGACTTAGGCTATATAATTTATACACATATTTTATGTATATCTGTCTTTCTTTCTTAATGGTACACCTTCAGCCTATTCTACGCAGACGTAGTCGCGGGCAGTAGCTAGTACTCAATATTGCATAAAAATGTGTCATAAAATGATGAAGTAAACCAGCTCTTATACAATATGTATATCCTTTGTTTTTGCGAATAATGTGTTTCATTTCGCGCGAAACGCACTGGATTATGTGAAGCGGGAATATTGGAACCACATCGCGGATCCCTCGTTCAACGAATCCTCGGACTGATCGGCCATCGGGAAAACCGTCGTAAATTGAGCCCCCGCCAGTCTGTCGTGTTATGGAAAGGGAAACACAAACGACTCAGTAAATTGGAACTCCGAGGCTCACAAAAATATGGTCAACTAGTTAGATTTACGAGAATTAACTGTAAGGGGCACTTCAATGCGATCTCTTGGCGGATTAGAGTTTTCGTATTAATATTTAACTGCGATAAATAAACGCGCAATAAACTATACAAAACCCACTAAAAACTCTCAATATTAAATAAAATTTGTGAAATAAAACATAGGTATATGTGGAGGGCAGTGAGATATCTACTCTCACGGCAAAATAATAAAATATAATTTACAGTATACGGAACATACAGCGTTTTAATGTCTGAGCTTGAATAGAAACATTTTAAATATATTCTTTAAATTACCATATCTCTAGTACAAAACCAATAATTACTTCAATGAAATTACGTATATGTGTTTATATACTCTGACTTATACACTCAAAATGTGTCTTTACCATTTTCCCTCACACTAGGATACATAGCTCATATATTGAATCTTAAGTGCAAAGATTAGCACTATAAACAATTTAAATGTTTATGTACAAATAAAAAATAATTTATATCAGAATTTCAATTACGGTGGTAGGGCCACGCGGCAGCCTCGGCTGTTGCACGAATGAGCATGCCCGTCCGGGTAGGTACCACGATCTCGCAGAAGACCAGCGTAAAGTGGAAATATGACAAATACTTTCGCGTTTCGGCTGGTGAGTGAAGTAGCCGGAGCCCAATTTTCAAAAGGTTGTCAACGCATCTGTAACCCTCGGGTTTAGCAGATGTCCATGGGCGGCGAAAATCACTTACCAACAGGTGAACCGCATAAAAAAAATGATTACTCTATTATGAGGTGTGATCATTATCGCCATGCCTCCTTGCTCTTACTCATAACGTACTCGTAACATTAGATTATGAAAGACAAAGATTTAGATATGTTTAAGCAAATGTGTAAATAAATACTTACGCAAAATTCTTATGTCAAACATTTTTCTCATGTCCTGCTATATTTCTTTCAAGTGATAAAACTTGTCACTTTAGTAATTGTATATAGGATGTTTTTAAACTTGATGAGATCAAGTTGAAGTTTAACTGTAGAGCTAATAACGTAAGAAAACTTTTCTCGGTCTTTAAGCCCGCCCATAGAATTCGCTATCGCCAAGGAAACGGTGAGTTTGAGTTGTGAAACAAATATAAATTTGTAATTTAAAAGAAATAATGTAATCAATATTTGATGAACTTTTATTGTCCGTATATTCATAAGTATAAAATAATTCAATTTAAATAAATAACTAAACATGTAATTTAAGTTTAGTTTGGAAAAATTATATAAGATTTTTGTTTTAATCGGATCGTTTTGGTACCAAAATTTTTTTTATTATCTTCTATGCAAAAACTTGGATGGCAAATATTGCTAGTGAAAGAAAATTATCGTTCTATGATATTGAAAGGCTTTATTACGGGAGGGACATGGGAACATCATGGTTAAGAATCCTTTTTTCTTATATTCTGTACTCACTAAAAGTTAAATTTTTACTATGTAGAATCACTCCCAGCTGATATAAATTTAATGCTTGCGAAATATATATAAAATGTTTAATACAACAGGTCACACGCATTCAAGAGCTGTTTTATTTGATGATTGTGGAAGTTTAATGCAATGAAATTTTAATGCAAAGTCTTATTTCGCAGTAACGTTACAGCTATCGCAGCCGAGATGAGGAAAGAAAACATCGGTGCTACCTAAACGTAAATCAATTAAGGAGCTAAAAACAAAACGAGAAAAAGTTAAGTTAGCATTAACAATATGAGAGACTGAACCTATTAGTACTGGGAAAATTCGGGCACCTCTAATTCTATGAATGGAGCGGCTTTACCTAATGAAAACTTACTTCTCACACACCTGTGTGTATAACTGTCGGTATTATAATGTATCTAAGACTCTCTTTACGTCTTTACCTATATATGTTTTCTTGTAATCTGCGCACTATCAGTTTAACACAAAAAATTTTAGTGTACGGTTCACCTTTAGTACACCATAGACAGGTTATGTCAACGGCATGGGCTTGATGATTATGATAACATTACATCTAATCCATGGGAATGAAGTAAAAATAAGTAAAATTAATCGTGGATTACAGTTTCTACAATTCTTCTTTCTTCTTCTTCTCTTATTCTAAACACATGTAACAATATTAAACTCAATATTCAAGATTCACTATTTCAGATGCGTCCGCGCAAGTTATTTTTTAGATTATTTTTAGATAATTATATATCTGTATCCGCCAACTCTTGATATGAATTCAAACTGATATCCATTCTCAAGCAATATGTTAAAATTATTTAATAACGTTAGTATTCCCAAGAGCTAAATGTTTCCTTTGTTTATCCAACTGGTATGAGGTAGGTAGAGATTTCTTCATCGGATTTCTAAAGTCTTCATTGGAAAAGCTAGAAGCTCAGTAAGTATTAGTATCAGTATCATACATATCAGCACTAGCGGACACAAATGACGTTGTCACACACATGACTTCAATCCGACAACAACAAATAAGAAAAAAAATGAAGGACACCTAATTGTGAATCTAAACTATTCTTGAATCTACCTGAAGACACACAAAAATTTCATTAAAATCGGTCCAGCCGTTTACGAGTAGGAGGAGTTCAGTGACATATACACGTACAGAAGAATTATATATATAAAGCTTAGTATTTAACATAAGAATCTCATATATGGAACAAGGTTTAGCTCTGGGACAAGAGAGATCTTATACTGATGGTGATAAGACGTGATACATAAAGATCATTTGTCCAACTACTAATAAACAGCGTTGAGAATATTTTATGATATACATGAAATGATGCATAGTTTTACGTTGCACAATTTTATATAATTTTACATTGATGCATCCACAATGAAAACACAAGTATAAACGTTTTCATTACTTTACTCGAATTGCGAAAAAGGTGAGACAATATGGTCAGAATACATTTTAGTTAGGGAATCATTGGCGAGTACGACATCCGGCCCCTTCCTTAATTCGATGTTATCGCTAGTTGTTTACGCATGTGGGTTAGCAAAGTTAGCATCGGGGGAAAAGGTTCGATGGAGTTTACGATTTTGGTTTGGAGAATGTAAAATATTTACAAAAATACGACCGTTAGTCCTGTGGAGCAATTACGACAAAAGCCATTTTGGTCAAGAGGCCTTCCATTGCACAGAATTAGGTAACAGGCCACGTTACACTCGGAGACAACAATAAGCAATTGAATTGAATTAAAAATATTCATCTATGAATACTTAACTATCAATGGGCCAGCTCATCCAGAAATACCGCGGCGAAACAGAAGATCGGCGTAAATTCAAGATATTGAAATTTCGCATTTTTCTCGGTGGTAACGAAACCACTCCTCTTAAAGGTCGCCAAAGCTGCTAAAACCCAACGTCATCTATGATTGTTCCACTTCTTTGCGTCTCCCATAAAAGAAACTTGAAATATAAATGAGTTGAAGCCTCCAATTGATGACACTGAATTAACAATGAACAACTTACATGTCAGCCCGTTCGAGCCTTGCAACCTAGTTCAGAATGCAGCGAAAAAAATCCAGACGAATTTCATAGAAGCCGATTAAAGCGAGAACGGTTCGTTGCGAGTTAATTACATGTCAATCGGTTAATTGAAATTTAAGCGTTGATTTACCGGCTCTTGACGGTTAATGAAAAAGCGGGTCTGTGAAATAAAAAGGTATAAGTAGATATGCATTTATGCAATTTTCATCGGCGTGTAATGGCGTGGAAGCCTGTACATACGAGGAATAGTTAATAGGAATGTACAGTAGATAGTCAATATGTATTTAAACGTCTAAAAAAATTGTATGAAAAGAAATGATGTTAGAAGGTACGCGTCACAGCAAGGCAATGGATACAATTTTAATATTCATTTATTTGAGTATTACTTCTTATCCGATACTGATCTGTTTAAAGATGGCCCAGTCGCGTAGGCTGCTGTTTTATAATAAAACTGTTTTCCTTTTCCACTATTTTTACCTCTTCCTTATGTCTCCCTTGTTTTGTTAATTACTCTGATGATTTATTATAAAGATGGATAGCGTTTTCAACTGTGGCGCAAAGTATACAGAATATAAAGTTGATAGCATTATACGTTAATTTGTGAAAAATAAAATAATCGATTATGCAACGATAGTACTATAATCTACCATAGTTAAACGCACGCATGATCAACCATAGTTAAACGCACCCATGAGCACGTGCATGGCCCTACCCACAGCGGAGGGTCCAAACCCGTGGGTTCTGACTAGCCCGCCGGTTCTGCGTCAGATGAAGCTTTAATAGTCTCGGGACTGAAAGCAAAAACATCAGTTAGTACAAGATACAAGATACAATTTACTAGGAGCAAGGGCAGTCATAGCATTGCGAGTTGAATTGCCTGAGCTATCTTCCTTTATTTTGTTTGGGTTAGGTGTACCCAATTCTGAGACTAACTTCTAATACACACTATTAAATATTCAAAATTAATACTCTTTATCTGTGTGGTTATAATAAAAATATTTCTTGCTATGACACAGCTTTTAACCATACGATAGCGGCGGTCTTGAACTTTGGTATCTACAAAAATTAAGTAATTACTAGTCATGCTTTGTCTATTAGGGAATTACGTAATGACTTGTCGCAAACTGCCTATTCGTGTAAATAAGCATTCCTGGTGAATTAGGCAACGTTATAGATTGTCTTTCTCTAGTTTGTATTTCGTTGTCAAATCTCTCGGAGTTACCGAATCGATGGAACTTTACTCGTGGCGTTAAAGACCATTTTAAGCTTGTCCTACCAGTCGAATATTGGCGAAAATTAATAAACTTGCTGATAGTGTAAAATATATGATAACGCAACTTATGATATTCGTAAGTTAAATGATAACGCAACTATTCGTTCAATTTGAAAACATCAAAGATAGACTGATAGTTTAGTGTTTCAATAAATAATGCTCTGATTCTAACGAATGTCAAGCAATGACTCAGTTTTACAATTGATTTAAAACTAACACGTAGTTTAATGAAAATATTATACGGATTTAATTGCATATTGATTTCTTAAATTTACGCGAATAATATACATGTAAATGTCACTATTTTAACGCAATAACATACGTAAATCAGTCCCATTTAATGTGGATTTAATCGCAGTCTATTTTCATTTTAAATTTCCGATGTTTCACACCATTTGCAGTGCTCAAATATACATTGTGTAGTCATTATTTAAAAAAGTTTTCGTAATAAATTACGGCTTTCTGTTTATAATCTTGAGCACATTAATAATAATCCGTTGCTGCCAGGGCGATATCGATCGCTGGGTTAGGAACCCAGCCGCGTGTCTATGTCCGGGCGCCCGCCTTTAATTTGTTAATATTCGAGAAGGACGAATCCAATATCCTGGATCGTTATGGAGGTCATTTTAAATTGCGGTATTCAAATGCTAACTGTCATTTCAAAGAGGAAATGGCCGTTTAAAAAATTCAATACTCCTTTCATAAGAGATTAGGCTTAAAGAACAACTAAAACAATGTATAAATATTGTCTTGCTGAATTTTTAAATGCTTTTTTATTATTAAATCATCGATAAAATCAAGCAGCGTGTCTTTGGTCTTCTTTGTTCACGAAATTAAAATGTACATACATTATCTGAATCACATAATATTTATACGATTAATTTACGTTTAAATAGGTACTCACCTAGACCCTTGAACTTAACTCAGAAGACGGGTTTTCTAAAGGTATTAGAGAAACCTTTTGCTTTAATTAACTGCCGTATTTTCTTTAAATGTTTGTTTTGTAAGTCACGAATTTCCTAATGTATTTAGAGTTTTTGAACACCTTTAAAATTTATTTAACGTCTAATTTTACTTAACGCATTTTCTTAACACTTGCTGTTGACTAATTAACATTTTATAATCGTTGGCTTACAAATGCTAGGCCAATGAGTGGGTGGATGGTATGACCTTTAATTAAACAACAATTCCCAAATTCTTTTAATCATCTCAACATCCGATGTAGATAATTTTAAAGTATTTAATAAAGAGTAAAGCTCCGATGAAAAGTGGTCTTCGTCTATTTTAATTTTGAAATAATTTGCTAAATGATAGTATTATACTACAATGCTACAATACAAAACTTCGAAACCTAGCGAGTTTATAAACAAAATTCAAGATTTACACAGAATAAAACGCGATTAACTACGTAAAATAGTTTCATTTATCCATGCATTTACGTAAAACGAGAAATAAAAATTAAAGTGGTATAATTATTCTTTATTGGTTAAATCCGTTAACCAATAAAGAATAATTTTAACATACGTATAAGAACCCCAATCAGTTGTTAGATTACTTTTTGTTATATAATTCCCAGTTTAGATTATCATTGGAGCAAAATGAGATTAGATTCCAATCGAGGATTGGTATCAAAGTTTTAAAGTCCAGCCTGAGTTAGGTTTCTCTGTTAAGTAAATAGTCCAAGACGTTTAACAAACTAACAACTAAATCTCCAGCTCACTATTCCTGAATGTTTCCGTATTATTATATTTAGATGGTAAAGCAGTATAATTTAATTTAAATCTATGTCGCAATTTATGTTCTGGGTGGTTCTCATAAGCAACCTCGTACTTTAAAAAAAACCAAAAAACTTATTTAACCGACTGCGGTAAATCCATAAAGGTAGGTTATGTGTTTGACCTGTATATATGTATATATTATATTATGTCCGTCTCTATGTTCTCTCATAAATACAAAACGGTTGAAGCGATTCTTTTCATTTTAACTCCCCGCGTTTTGGATATTTTGTGGAATTCATGGCTACGTCATGGACTGAGAGTTTTTTGACGTCCTGTGTTTTGGAATTCATTTACTATCTACTCTGAAGACTGTCTGTATCGTTAAGTACTGCAGACTGCAAACAAATACAGATTTGCAGATATAAAGGTTATTGGCCGTTTTTTGTACTGGACAGAAATTTTAATAACATATTTTGTCACATACGGGGTAGAATGGATTATATGCGATTCCTATCCACTGATACTCTCTCGTTGGCCACTTTCAGTGTATTTGAATCGTCTCTAAGACCCATGCGGAACGCATCGGTGCCACTTTGCCCGCTGGAAGTTACAGTGACCTAAATTTCACCTGATGCTGAGTGGTTTAATTATGTGATTATCATCAATCTATTTTTGCTATTGAACAACCACGATACCATGAGTGCACACGAAGTAAATAGTACTTATAAGTATTTATACTTTTGCAATTCCTCCGGTGAGTAAGGTACTTAGGTCCCGCCCACCAAAAGACTGGCAACGGCAATGCAAGACCCTGAGTGTTGTGGATGTTCATGCGCTGAAAACTTAACTTCTGATATATGAACTACTCCCAAAACTACTAGATATAAAAAGGTTGTATAGCAAAGTATTGGCTGTATAATGTTTTTGTCATTTGTCTCTTCTTCGCTTTGATGAACTGATTGAATATCCAATTGTCGAAGTGAAGCAAATTATCTGAGGGTTTGGAGTCGATCTCAATGCTGGAAAAACTTTGGGTGATGAACATAAAGTGTTTCTATAATTAGTAGGATTATCATACATTTGATTTTATATAATAAATATGTTTAGCTATCTAGGTTCTCGAGTGGAGAACCACGCGACGGCAAGTGCAGCGTAGGGAGACCTCCCACAAGGTGGACGGACGACCTAGCCAAGATCGCAGGGAAGCGTTGGATGCAGGCTGAAGTGGAAGTCAATAGGGGAGGCCTATGTTCAGCAGTGGACGTCCTACGGCTGATATGATGATGATGATGATGATCTATGTTCTAAAGTACAAGCTTTGCTTAATTTGGGACTAGAGGCTTCATGTAAAAAGACATTTAACGGAAATGAGGCAAAAGGCAGAATATATAATACAAGTATGTATATGAATAAATACATCAAATGAGATAGAAACTTAATAAAATACGGACACCCCTTGTCAATCACGCCTTCACTAAATGGGGTGTAATCATGTGAAAGATTTTCCCTTGTAGAAGCGACTAAGGAAAACGAAAATAACAAATATATGCCTATTAATAGGAATATACGCATCGACGGATACTTAGTACCGGAATATTATCTATGGACTTCTGATCTATGTTCGCGAAGTCGAATCCGACTAGAGTGCGATAAAAAGATTTCTGTTTATTTCAGTTCTTTTATCGGTAAAGTATGCGCTCGCTCTATAGAGATAGGCTGGTCACTTGTCATGTTTATCATTTAATGCGTAGTATTAGCTTTCAAAACAAATTAAAGCTTGGATTGTTGTTGTTTATTACACGTTGTACTTATAAAGGTTGCTTATTCTTGAAAGCATCGCTACGACAAAAGTATCACTGTTTATGTTAATATCTGTTTGTAAGGCATGAATTTGGTGTCGAACGCATCTGTACGTATCTGTTTAATTTGTTGAAACATTTCAATATACAACGTGCGCGGTCGTGTATCCGAACGGTAACGTCAGAAATTATTTATTGATGATTCGACGAGCATGAACTTTCTTTTTAACAAAAGTATGTGACAGCTGGCCAGTTTGTTGCCATATTCTACGCGATACCAACATAAATCACTCAAAGTCACGATCCTGTCGACTAAAGAATCAAATTGAGGCCTACTATTATAAGCAGATGAATCTTCCACTGAACTTTTGCTATATTTTAATAGAACACATTAAACTTCCTAAAATATATTGCTTATAACATGTAATAGATTCTTTGTTGAAAATAAACACTGATCGTACCACTAACGTAAGTATTGTACTTTCCTTAGTCATCTTAGTTAAATATAAATATGAGTCATATTCTATTGGGTACAGCAAACGTTCTTGTTTTAACTCATATAATCACGCGAAACTATTTTTTTAGTTTAGCTTGCTTAACTTAACGTAATTGATTATTTATATAAAAATGCAATTCATGTCGACGTAGTAAATTATTAAAGCAAGCATCCCATTGTGTAAATATGTATTTCATAAAATGTAAAAAAGGCACAATTTGGCGCCGGAACGATTAGGTATTTAGGACATGAAAGCTCGATGTTCAATGACCTCGCCGCGACGCGCCAACCTTGCGGACGGCTGTCGGCATCATGGCGCGACTGTTCGAAATTTGAAATTTTGAGACAATCGCCGGCCGTCGTTCCTAGGTTTTTTTTTCCGCCCATTCGGTGACTGCCCGTGAATGTGAATTGTAGTGTTTTGAAGTTTTGATTTTCGAACAGCATGCAGTCCACGACGAATATGTGGAGCTTTTCGCGCTGTGAACAAATTGTTTGTTGCCAGTCCCGTACGGTAGCAATTATTCGTATACGGGATTCACAGGAACATGTTTTTTACGAGCAAAATTAAACTTGTACACAACACTTGAACACAATTCCTTACTTAACAGATATATTTACGTATTGAGTAAGGAATTGTGTTTTAGTTTATTATTACGACTACGAGCCAAAGAGATCATAATAATTGTTTTGACTCTGGCATTAAATAGATGAAATACATTTTGTTAATAAATAATACGATGTTTTATTTTTCTACATATAAAACTAATGAAAGTGTTTTTTAATCCTGGTGTGGATTTTATGGCCAAAAACATGCAACTTTGTAAACGCTACTTCATAGCGATATTCTAAAAATATATTTTATCTAGACGTGGGTGAGAATTGTATTGAAATAATCCAATGAATACACGAGCAAAACGTGGACGCAAATAAAAGGTTAATGCGGTCGGTTCCAGTGCTAATATGTATTAAATTTAAATCAGCCGTATGTTTTATGTTGAACAATGTAAAAACAATATGTCGTTAGCTTTTTGATTTATATTTAATAATATACTGCGAATAAATTAAATGTTTATTGACTCAATAACTCAAAAATGTTTCAGTTATTGATTGAATTATAGAATAACTAGTCATAGCGTAAAGATATTTTTTATTTAATATCATGTGTAGTTTGTGATGACATGATATTATTTACCTCAATATCATCCCACGGGTACCGTTAGGGGCGATAAAGCGATATAACAGGAACATGTCGGTGTATCTGCAGGCTATATAGGTAGCTTATATTCTGAATGAGAAATGATGTGACCAAAAAGTTTACCTCTACTTTTATAAGTTCTATTTTCTACGTTTTACATCAACGCACTTTTACACTGTAAATACTTCTTTTACATTAGTGTTACATAAAACAGGCTCTAACCACGTTTAAATCTAACGGGGTACACAGTAGAATACCGTTAGTGATCTTATTTTCACCGAAATTGGAAAGCCTCAAAACGTGTTATATAAGTCTGACTCCGTACACCATGCTCAAATTTAAAACAGTGTACCAAAAATAAAAACTCAACTTGTTGTATTGAAAAAAAAAATAATGCAGAAGTCTGAAGAATTGATAGATCCGATTAGTCTAATTTCACCCGACATTTCGCCTTGCAATTTTTATGTTCTGAATAAGGGAAGTCACTGTCTCATTCTCAGATACATCAACATCAGGGACAGTACAAATGAGTTATACACGTCTCACAACGTCTTAATTGGATAGAAGAACCAATTTTGTCGATCGATGTTTTTAAAAAAATTACTGAACCTAAAGGTCGCTTTTTAATTAACAAAAAACAAACCTAACCTTAAATGTCAAACTAAGTATATAGTTCCTCTACGGTACGTAGAGTATACCATCATACAACATATCCGTTTAATTTTATGAAGAAGAAGGCCAGCGATCAAACGGTTGTCCTGGAATGGGTTTCGCCTAAAAATATAAAATTCGAATAGGTTTCGCCATTGAAGGCGCAAAGGCCGAAATACCAGTATTAGAATGACATTTGTAAAGTAAGCAAAGTGAAGTAGCAGGCTATATAAGTCCTTTTGTTGGGCAAAGAACTCCTCTGTACAGAGGGTGCTAGGGCATAGACAATCACGCGACCCCACTGCCCATTGGCAGACTCGAGTATATTTAATTAAAAACAAGTATCCGGGCTGGACCGACATTTATAACTTTCAATTGAGTGGTGTTTTTAAGCGTTACAACAGTTCAGTTTTTCGGTATAGTCCGTTACGTATCTATAAGTCATAATGCCTTAAATCACTAATTTATTGTCAATCCATCTTGAACAAACGTTTTAATATCCAGCTACGTGGCCAAGCCTGCTCCCAATTAGGTTCGGGCTGATTTTGCAATTCTTCTCAGTTCTCGTTTCTATAAAACGTATCATAATGTAATATGCATACATGAAACTCACACCAATCTGCTTGGTCATATTACACAAGGTCGCGCCCGCAATAACCAGTATACTAAAGTGCGCCTGCAGAATACTCGTACTATTATGTAGATTTTTATGCTAATGCAAAGAAATGAACAGGATATCAAGCCCGGTTTAGATAGGTCCAAATTATTAAATCTAGAAAACGGCGTTCAAACAGAATAATGTCGTATTTTATTAATGATTGATAAGATCACATTCGCGATACGGGTTGATGGGATCAAAGTTATATCAAATGTACAGTGCCCTAGGTTTACTGCGATATCAGTATGTAAGATACCTCATACTGTCCTTTTACCGTAGACAGTGTCTGCAAAGACGGAATTTTAAAATCAAATTTAAAGCAACACAAGTACAATTTGATTAGTAAAAAAAACTGATTTCCAATCTCAATCATATACATCAAGGTCCAATAGGTACCAATGCAATTAAATGATCCGATTTATTGAAGTCGGTTCAAAATCCCTATATTACTTATATTTAACACGATGCGCTGTATTCGCACAATAAATCTCCGAAAGCAATCTTTAAATATCGTGCTTTAATCATGTTAACGCATTTACCCATACACATACTATGAAATGAAATCGCTATTTAACTTAGGAGCAACGGCCTTGAGCACTCAAGGATATTTATCACAAGCCCTGTATGAACGGGACCAAAATTCTCGTTTACTTTGATGCCTATCTACAGATTCGAATTACGAAAACCCTAATCCTCCAGCCACGGGCCTTTACAAACTGACTTTGTTTATTTAACCTAACCTAATAGGATTTTAAACACATTTGTCATCCGGTAAGACTCTTGTTTAATCCTTTCTTGATAGTTTAACAAGTTGTTTTGGCGCAATCAAAACAAATTAGTTTGTAACTGTACATGATAGTTCAGTTTTAATTTGGTAATTTTTTGTACCATTCCTTCGTCAATCGCTTTCATTAAATTTCGAATTAAAACGAATGTTAAATTTGTACACTTTTTACATAGGTACTGTTTCGAAACCAATATAGAAATAAAACAGAAATGTGTTACACAGTTAGACTAGCATTAAACGTTATTCTCCATTGTCGTAAAGATGATTTACTGACTGTACTGTACTGAAGCTCATTTACCATTTTATTTTATATAAAGTTTGGCCATTGCTTAAGATCGATCCGAAAATGAGTTCACGGCAAGATACCGACCAACTTTCTCATACATTATTCAACCAAGCGAGTCCTATCAATGTATGACAAAAGTAAAGTTTAAAGGAAGCAAGCTTATTTGGAGATGGAGCTAGTCTGAAAAGCTGTGATAAACACATGACCCTATTCAAGAGTGGTAATTTTAACGGTGGTAGAGCTGCGCAGCAACCTCGGCTGTTGCACGAATGGGCAGGCTCGTCCGGGTAAGTACCACGACCTCACAGAAGACCGGCGTAAATTGGAATTATGACAAATACTTTCGCGTTTCGTCCGGTGAGTGAGGTAGCCGGAGCCCAATTTTCAAAAAGGTTGTCAACGCATTTGCAAACCCTCGGGTGTAGCAGATGTCTATAGGCGGCGGTATTCACTTAACATCAGGTAAACCGTCTGCTCGTTTGGCAAGTTTTCACATTAAAAACTACGTTATCTACTTTTCTAAAAAATTGATTTTATGGTATGATTGAATTGTGATTTCTGTGGTTCTGTGGTGTGCGATTTCTGTTGTTGCACGAATGGGCAGGTTCGTCCGCAACCTCACAGAGTACCGGCGTGATGTGGAAGTATTATGCTTTCGCGTTTCGTCTGCGTTAGTGAGGTAGCCGGAGCCCACTTTCCCAATGGTTGAAACGCCACCTGTTTTAAGTGTTCTTAGGTGGTAATCACCTAACATTAGGTGAACCGCCTGCTTGTTTGCCAAATTTTCACATAAAAAATCGCAGTAGGTTAAACCGGTTTTCCTTCGATTCGAAATAAGCTATATTGAAGTGAAAGTACGGTATGGTGTACACGGCGGATTGGCGCTTATCTTCGACATTGTTATGTCGGGTTCGAAACGTCGGGAATTAAAATTAAAAATAAACGCGATAAATCAGTTTCATTTATAATGTGTAAGCGCGTAAATACAAGAAATTATCTTGTTATGTTACATTTAAAACAAACTTTTGGACAAAAAGAAACCACGGAAAATTGGTTGATTGATTAGGTTTTGTTTATGACGTCGATAACATCACTTATACTTACTGAAATCGATGAGACTGCTATAGATTCGAACCCAATAAAATCTTTAGTTATTGATCTGAAGGGAATTACGATAGAGCACATTTTTTATTCGAAACTTGAAGCGTTTGGCTGCCGTCCGACCTGATAGTAAGTGGCGTTGTATCCATTGGTGGTATGCGCTAGTAAAGTAAAAACCTTTTCAATTGTAATCTGACATACATTCAAACATAGCATGATTTAGCCCGTGAATGTGATAAGTGGTCAGATTATCACCACGCTATATGGAAATATAAAACAGTCTACATGCAAATAACCCTTAAACGGAAACTATTTTGTGCACGCTAAATTCGAAACCACCGTTTTATATAAAAAAGCCCATCATTTTTGTAATAAATGGCGTAATATACATTGGGTCAGAATTGGGTTTGGGATTGAACAGAGATGACACTTAGTTAAAATTGGTTTTTATTATTAGAAAAAGCCATGCCAAAATAATATGCGAAAAAAACGACTGACAATTTAATTTCCAGAAGTAATGATATGGAAGCATATGTTGGCAGAAGGTTTTACAATGAAAATGAGTTGAATAGTACTTTAGTTTAATTATTTCATTAAGACTTTATAGACCTCAGCCCCTATCTTAGCAATAGGCGTAATAATCTTGCACAAATTTAGTTTAATCATATTTTCTGTTGTTTTAAAGTAAGTAAATATTTTGATAAAGGTTAATGTCTGTATTTGTTGTATTTTATTCATGGAACTGAAAATGTTTAAACAACGTTGTTAATTTTACAAACTGATTATTGGTGAAATTAGGGTATTTTATTTACTGAGCTAAAACCCGATGTTAAAGAAATAATAAAATCGTAAATACGGGTAATTTAAACAACTGTTTTAAGCCTTAACCTTCTATAACAATACTTACTCTACATATCAATGAACGGTATTTACACCGATAATCGGTTCTATTACTCTGTGAACGGTATTTTGCAAAGGCATAAAGTATCTGTAAATCTTAATTCCCTGTACTGGAAACTGAACCGAAAAGCGAGACGCGAAGTCTGACATAATACTTCGGTTTCTGTTGCAGAGAATCGACTCGGTACCACTTCCTCGCAGGATACTACTGTCCACGGGATATTATATAAATTTTTCATGTCTGGTGTTGGAGACAATACAAGGCTCTTGAAGGACGGAAACGCTTGCTTAAGCCGTCTCGTGTTATGGACTATTCTAGACGCCAGTACCAAGTTGCGTGCTGCGTCGCTCGAACGCAACCAAGTAATGGAACGAGTTATGGCAACTTCTACGCGGGAAACGGGCATATAGGAGGACGTTTTGGGCATGCGCGATCCGAGTGGCTGGCGGATTGTCGGTCGCGGCACGGAGGGATGCTGACGTCTGTAGCGGTTCGATGGGACGAAGACTGTTGTATTACGAAAACTTCTGTGTTAGAATTCACAATCTTAGGTGACGAGAGTACCGAAGGTGCCTCGGGTTATACCGGTGGGTTCTTAACGATGAGGCCGTTATATTGTCAGCAGCAAGCGTTTAATTTCGTTGCATTAAAACATTTTACCGTTCTTAGGCTTATTGCGCGCAGCGTGATATTTAAAGCGGCTATTTCATATTTTTTTTAGCCCAATTTCAACACATGTATATCGTTTTTTTTATTAACGAAAAATATTATATGGTATTGAGAATGTTACCCCACAAAAATTATATGAAATCAAACCCGCCATGTGTGAGTCGGACTCGCGCACGAATGCTGCCAATGGTGACAAAAAATTCACTGATGATATCAAGATATATGATGGGCGCTGAGAAAGAGGTGGCCGGAACTTACTACATGGGCTGGGAACTACGGCGACCAAGACTACAAATCCGTCGCTGCTGCCTGCTGACGGACAGACAGGCAAAGAGACAGACAGCGGAGTCTTAGTAATAGGGTCCCGTTTTACTCTTTAGGTACAGAATCCTAAAAATCAATAATTTTGATTTCACGTGATTATAGGTAGATAGTATTGCTTGTTTTATATTAAAAATAAAAGAATTGCGAACTAGCATTGAAATAGAAATTTGTTTAGATGACTGATTTAAATATTACCCAATTGTGAATTCTTCGGAATAGTCATTAAATCGTAGATACATTAGATATCATTCGATTTGCTGCTGAACCATAAACAGTTTGTTCGCTACAAATAAGGGAGGCAATAAACTATCTTTTGCGGTCGTGTCTTAAACCACCTTCTGGTATATAACAAAGCGGTGCGCTTTGTTACGCCACTAAACTGAGATAATAGAAAATTTCCTAGTTGTTAATTAATTTACTGACGGGCGAAGCTGCCTCTAATTACAAGGTAATGAAATCTCTTTGTTAACGTCCACACTGTATTATATCGATGTATCTGTTGTAGTTTACGGCTACGGACACCGTAACCGAAACCACCTAGATAAATCAAAACAAGTTAATACAATTATCTCCTTTTCTTTTTCTTACTCATTTCTTCGGTCTAAGTAAACTGAAAACTATATGTACTCGTGTGTGTACCTACACGACGCCAACAAGGTAATATAAAGACAGTGTATGGCCGAATAAAATACATTACCTAACTAACTTACTTATAACATTTTAAACTCAATAACATTTTGTGAAATCTAAATAAAGTATTTTAATATCACTTAAACTTTATAATTAACAAATTATTAATCTTACTACCGCCACATTGTTTAAAAGCTTAATAACCTGTTAATTAGTCATCAGACGAGATGCTAACGTATACACATTTCTACGCTCTGACCTTCTGTGAAGTTATGGTACTTCCCTTTACCACCCACTCTGCATTGGATGCTGTTGCTTGGCTCTTCTCCTACCACGATAAGTTAATGAGCTACTAACGACGTAGCTAAACTCTATCTCACTTCTAACAGAGAAATTCCTCTCGACTTGTAATATTTCTTTGACAATGTGAAAAACGATGCACATCCTCAGATGGTGGGTGATCACCGCTGTCCATGGTCATTTGCAACACCAGAAGGATGAATGAATTAATGAATGAGTGAATGAATGAATGAATGTCTTTATTGCCAGAATATGTTAGTACATTGTGATTTTAATCATTTGATGCAACATATTCAGCTGACTTCTGCATGCAAATGTCAATTTGATATAAAAAAAATTCATCATCATCATCATTTCAGCCTGTTTGAGTCCACTGCTGAACATAGGCCTCCCCCAAAGACTGCCATGAAGTACGATCCTGAGCCACCTGCATCCATCGACTTCCCGCACATTTGCACAGGTCCTCACTCCATCTAGTGGGGGGTCGTCCTACACTGCGATGGCCAGTACGAGGCTGCCACTCGAGAACCTTTCTTCCCCAACGGTTATCGGTTCTACGAGCTATATGGCCGGCCCATCGCCACTTCAGCTTGCTAATCCTCTGAGCTATATCGGTTATCTTAGTTCTACTGCGGATGTCTTCGTTACGAACTCTATCACGCAGAGAAATACCGAGCATAGCCCGCTCCATAGCTCGCTGAGCGACTTTGAGCTTCCTCATACGGCCAGCAGTGAAGGACCATGTCTCGGTTCCGTAGGTCATCACTGGCAACACACATTGATTGAAGACTTTAGTCTTCAAACATTGAGGTATATTCGACGAGAAGATTTGCCGAAGTTTCCCGAACGCTGCCCATCCGAGTTGGATTCGCCGATTGACCTCTGCGTCGAAGTTGGACTTACCTAGCCGGACTAACTGTCCTAGGTAAACGTACTCGTCAACAACTTCGAGCTCAGTGCTCCCAACAACAACCGGTATAGGCGTGACATGGACATTAGACATGATCTTCGTCTTGTCCATGTTCATCTTAAGGCCCACCCGTTGGGAGACACTGTTGAGATCATTGAGCATAGCACCCAGGTCCTCCAGCGATTCTGCCATGATGACGACTATATCGTCGGCAAATGGAAGGTGGGTGATGTATTCGCCATTGATGTTAATACCTCAAAATTTACCTCAAAAAAATTACATTAAAATATTGCAAATTATTGTAAAATCGTTGTCAGTATTCAAGAATAGGCTCTCCTTTTGAAGGTCCCTCAATCACATTGGTCCGGAAACACCGCTGGATTGGATTGATTCCGCAAAGTGCTCAAGTTGAGCAAAAACTCACGGTAGCGGACTGCCAACCAGATGATATCGATGATCTTTGGGTTTCTATAGTAAGGTGGCGACAGTTATTAGAACTATTCCTCGGAATTGATATAAATAGTAATATATGTTTATATAATATACTCTATCAACTAGCAATATACTGTGTCAATGCTGTGTCACCTAAAAAGGTACATACATCAGAATTTTTTTTTGTAATCTTATTGTTTAAACGTGAAATGCATGTACTGCTGGTGTCCTTTAAATAAATAAATAAATATACTGATAGAGTCATAAGAATAAAAGTTCGATATGCGTCAAAATTTTAACAATTCTAATACAATACACCATCTTTTATTTTGTATTATTGTTTTTATTTTATGCGTACTACAAGTACGTAACAAAATAACACAAATGTCAAATAATGGAAAATAAATTGTTTACTCGAATAAAGTGAATGATAACATGAAGTTGTAAGTTATTTAACGACCCGAATGGCGTAGTGAGTAGTGGACCTACCTCCTGCGTCAGAGGGTGTGTGGTCGATCCCCACTACTGGAAAAATATTGTGTGATGAACATAGTGTTTTTCCGGTGTCTGGGTGTTTATACAGGGAGATTTTTTCAAAAGTGCCCAAATTTACACAGGAGGTTCAGACTCGGTAGTATAATCTTTTATTGAAATAAAAAACAGTTTTTTTTTCCAAAAAAAAATGCCATTCTCTTCCTTTAAAAACAGAACGTGTTGACGGTGTGGTAGTCATTCATATTTTCTTTATTTTTTTAAAAAACACTGCCCTTACTTTATGATAATATTATCCTGTGTTGTAAAGGACGTTTTACAAACATAAATTTCACGCGGACAAACACCCAGATGCGAAACGACTATCTGTGGGTCACACAAATAGTTGTCCCGTGTGGGAATCGAACCCACGACCCCCAACGCCGAAGCCAATACCTTGGCAACTGCGCCACGGAGTCATCATTTTCTTCATAATACCTAAATTTTACTGTGCACGAACTTTTGTGCGTGATAGTTATGAGTTAGAATGATCGCGCGTAAAATAAATGAGTTGCGTATAAATCACGCACTGTTTGAGATAAGTTCAAATTAATGTAATTAATTACTTAAGAGTGATTTTAAATATTTATCATTTTTTATGTAACATTATTATGTCTAAATTAAAAAAAAACTGGATACACTTAGAAAAGCCACCCTGTTTATGTATTATATGTATTTATTTACAAAAGAAAAGTATGTTTAATTATGTTTATCAGTTTTCTACTAGAGACTTGCGTCTACTAGAGACTGTAGTTTGCGACTACAGAACGTTGTGTAAAAATTTGTCCTAAAATATTTATTATTTATTATTATTATTATTTAGTTGTAGTTAAACTTTCCTAATATCGTCGTCTGTAATTATATAGGAACGGTTTAGCGTGTTAATTTCGAAGTTGTTTTGGACTTTCTTTTGTCGGTTCACACAAACCAATTAAAGGGAATCTAATTAAGTCAGAGATAGGTTGTTGGGGGTACGCATTATTTGAGCAATATTTTCATTTAAAATTATAATATCGCATAAACAATTCTTTAAATCTGATTATCGTTTACTCATTACTGACGACATATTAGAAAAATCTAAATATTCATTAAAAAACGAAATCTGTAGTTACCAAAACCTTAGTGGCTTAGTGTAAGATTATGCAATAAAAGGCAGTTAGTTAATATAGAACGAAAAAAAATTAAGAATAAGGGGTCATCTTCTCCATCAATACATGAATATAGTGACAACCTTCTGTAAATCAGAAATACGGAAATAATATTTTGATTCAATAAATAATACAAATAAATCGAATAATACGTTTTTGCTTCACCTGAGCTAAGTGGAGCTTGTTGTTTTATGTCGCCTCGTAAATTTAAATACGAATAAACCAACCCATCACAATGTTAACGGTACATCTTAATTTGGCTGTGTATTACTTTTGTGAAACAAAAGAATGGCGGGTCATTGTATGATTACACGTTTAATTTTGTAACTTAAATTCAACGAAGAAGCCTACTTAATAAAATATTCATATAACAATTCCGTTCAAACTTTGACCATCGCTAAATGAAACCAAACCAACTTGACGACAGATCAAGATTGATTGTTGTTAAATTAAACTACTTTACGTGAATGAATATCGCAGTTTTGCTAGGTTTGCTTGCTTACCAACGGTTCAGAAAGCGGTTTCTGTTGAGAAGAAACCGGCAAGAAACTCAACAGTTGCTCTGTTTTAAAAAGTTTAGTTTGCAATATAATGATACAGGTCTTAGTCTTATTTTAGCCTACGTGAGTATCAACAGTATTAACTCCACAATCAAATTAACAATCGGCATCGTCAAGATATTCTGCAATGGTATAATATGACTTAGCCATAAGTTTTAATTTTGCGTTTAAATTGATCAAGTGGCAGACTTATTATCGACTGCGGGATTTTATTACATATGCGTACATACAGGTACCGTGCAGGACGAACCTCCACCAGATGGAGTGACCTGTGCAAATGTGCGGGAAGTCGATGGAGCGAACTGGTTCAGGATCGTGGTTTATGACAGTGAGGGAGACATTCAGCAGGTCACTAAGCCTGTCTGAAATTGTGATGATGATGACACACTGTTATTAGTTACACGAGTTTTATCAATTTTATCGCGATTATAGAATCCGAACCTTTCGAACACTTTGATGAAAACTGCGGCGTTGTTGGCCCTAACGCAGTTAAACCGTCGGCCGATTATTTACACAATAATTTATAATGGAGTCTAGTTCGTGCAGGAGTTGAAGCCCCTTGTCAGCAGTGGCTTCTATGTACACTTTTGCATCCTAACCAGGTAGTAATAGTAAGGTAATCGGAGCAAACTATAGTAAAGAATGGCTAGTGTAGCTAACAGTAGTGCAGTGCTACTGTAACCGTTTGGTACACTTTTTAAGTTAGTGGACTTTTTAAGGAGGTGGCAAGTGATAAGCGCCGCACATGGACTTTTGCAACTATCTTGCAACACCCGTAGGGTTGCAGATCAATTGCCACCTTTGAATAAAATGGGCCCTAGCTACCTCACTCACCAGACGAAACGCGGAAGTATACGCTTGCACTTCACGGTGATCTTCTGAGAGGTCGTGGTTCTTACCTGATTGATCTACCCATTCGTGCATCAGCGAAGACTGTTGGTAGGGCCACACCAAAACCAAAACTACGTATGTCACGGAGTCTAGCAAACCACTTTGGCCTAATACAGTCCCATAAACCGTGATATCAACTTCGCATCAGCCGACGCTAACATGAAAATCTCTAGAATTTCACATTACTCATCGCTGAACCTCCAAGAAGAGAGGCTACTCCTACCTTAAAGGCCGGGAAAGCAATTGTGACTCAATATATATTATTGCAAATGTCCAAGGGCGTCAAAAAAAAATCATCGACAAGTTGACGGCAACTAATGCTCCATCGGCACCGTCAGGATGCTGTTTTATACATTACATTAGAGGTCATGACGTGTACAGATACCGGATACGCGTCGGTGCACCCAAGTTCTTGCTCCTGGGCCAGGGCGATGCCAACAAAAAATCCTTCACTACCTGAGCGAGTCTCCGCGCCGTGGGCACAATAGGTCGAATTCTTGCGACCGAGGGGCCGGACATACCGTCGTGTGACGTCATACAGCTATAAAACGAAACCGTACGAACAAAAACGTATCGCAAGATACATTTACTAATTTAAACTGAGAGTCACAGTAGCCTACCACGCGGTATCAGCCCATTGACGAAATACTGGTGCGTTCGAAAAATTATCAGTTATGGACGAAATGCCGTTAACAAAACCGTTAAAAATTTTATGTATCAACTTTACTGTATATACATTACTAAATAAATAATCAAATCTTGGGTATACATTATTAATTGTAATATTTTCACGTATTTAGCGCGGGATTTGTAATTCATGAGATTTGAACCTCATAATTAAAGAAACATCACCAGATTTCCTGATGAAAGCAAAAACGTACATTGTAGTTCAAAACCTAGTTGTCCAACGGAGCTGCTAATCCAACACGCGAGACCGGTTTTCTCGAATAGTTGAACCTTCTCGGAAATACTCTGTATCATTTGAAAGCCGTACATCGATTTTGCTAGGTTGATATAAAAATAAAAGATAAAACAAATGAAGATATTACGCTGTAACTATTAAAAAAACTAGAAAATATTTTGACAGTATTAATCTTTCAGACTAAAAAACTTATGGATAATATCGCATTTAATTTCTAAATAGATTAATTGACTTTCCCGTACTAAGTAGATGCTTTATAATGTTCTGAAACTCTGGAATTTAAAAAGTTTTATCGAACAATGTGTAGATATTAGAAACTAGCTTTTCCAGACTATATGTGTACCAAATTTCATTTAAATAGGTTCAGTACGTTTGGAGTGAAAGCGAGACAGAGACTCGCCCGCGAAACGTCCTCATCGACCTGGTCGAGGAAGGGGACTTAGGTACGTCGGACCCACCGTCGGGGGTCCCGCCGGATAACACTACACACACAGTTAGTGTAGCAACAAACACATTAGTTCGCCCTCGCCTCCGAGCACGGCGAGACCAACACAACGCGTACACAAGGTACACCCGCGTTCCAGGGCGGTTCTCACCGCCCCAGCCACCGATTAGCTAAAAACACAGTCGACGGCCATCGGGGTCTCGGTCCGCACCGCTACTTCGATGGCCCTTAGATGACATGCCGTAGTTAAACGCACGCATGAGCACATGCGCGGCCCTACCCACAGCGGAGGGCCCAAACCCGTGGGTTCTGGCTAGCCCACCGGTTCTGCGTCAGATGAAGCTTTAATAGTCTCTGGACTGAAAGCACAAACATCAGTTAATACAAGATACAAGAAGAGACAGAGACACAGAGTTACTTTCGGGTTTATAATATTGGTATGGATTCTAACAAATTTAAAAAATATGGCTTTATACTGACTTCATACCTATATTTACTATTTATGTTTAAAACCGTTTGTTTAATTGAACTGAACATAACTTGAGTTCTGCAGAAGCGTTTTACAATAACAACAATAATTGAACAAAGGCGAAACCCAGATCGTGAATAATTGTTCCCGATCCGCGCGTCGGGGTGATTGTGGGTACTACAAATACTGCTGGTAATAAAAACATCGAACCCACGACCCGCAACTAACAAAGGCTTTGTCAAGAAACTGCGCAAAGAAATCGAACTTTTGTTAAAAGAAGGCGAGCCTCCTGATGCGACCCCACCTTTGTTGAAGCTTCCTAATTCGTACTGTACTCGTATGATGCAGTTGTCATTCTATCTATCTTCAGATTTTGTTACTAGCGATATATATGTTTTTGACATTAGTTCCATAATACTTAAATCAAAATTCTGGCTAAAGCATATTATACCATTGCGGAATATCTTGACGACGCAAATCTGTGGAGTTAATACTGTTGATACTAACTTAGGCTAAAATAAGACTATTAAACCTGTACCATTATATTGTAAACTCACCGTTTTAAAAAAGAGCAACTGTTGAGTTGGTTGAGGGTTGAGTGAACCGGTGGTAACTTACGAAAATTTCGACGTTTCATAAGAACGCGCAAGCGTCTATGTGAATAAATATATTTTTGATTTTGTTTTTTATTTTACTGGTATAATACACGTTTGATATGATTTACATCGATTAAACAATTAATCGTTTAGTGTGTGACTCGTACGTGCTATGGCTGTGCCCAGTTGCTAAGCCATTAGCTCCGACACCGGGGGTCGGAGGATCGATTTTCACATGTTAAAAGTATTTGTGTGCCCAACTGACAATTATTCTGGATCGGGGATTTAATTCCAAGGAGGTTTAACATCAGGCCTGTCGTAAAACAACACCTAGTCTATTCCATTAGCAAAATAATTCGCATACTGCCGGCCCCGTCTTGTTGCGTTATCCCAAGTTATCCTCCTGCCTTATGGCAGGAGAAAGAAGTAAGAGAAGTTTATTTAATGTTTAATTTATGGATACGACATGCAAACCATAACATTGTTTATCTGAGACGGTGGCAAGCGAGCTGGCGGTTCACCTGATGTTATTTGATAACCGCCGCCCATTGACAATTGTAACTCCCGTATGGTTGCAGATCCGTCGCCACGTTTTAATAAAGTGGGCCACGGCTACCTCACTCAACAGACGAAACGCGGAAGTATAATACGTCCGATCCATGCCGGTCTTCTGTTAGGTCGCGGTATTTACCCGGACGGACCTGCCCTTTCGTGCTACAACGAAGACTGTTGCGTGGCCTTACCACGGTTAACAAACTCAAAATTCTCCTTAGCCGCCAGAATTGGCCGCACTGTTGTTACATCATGTGGTACCTTTAAGGGGAATTCTATTTAGTCGAGTTTGAAACTCCATCTCATGAAGACGCTGGATATATAATTGAAAATTGTTCAAGCCGGTCGACTTGAAATCGGAGATCTTTTACTCCCGCAGTACGAAGAAATTACTCTGATACAATGGCATGACTGTTGTTTTATTATACGACACAGTGATTGCTTTAGATTGACATCAAATTGTGAAAGTTAGTCGATCGCGGCCATCCACATACTATCACGTAAAGCAACGTCCGACACTTTTGGCGCGGAGTCCGGTTTTTTAATCGAGGATACAACATAACGCGAACGGAATGGAAGAAATAAAAATTTCAGGGCAATAACAAACAACGCCATCAACGACGTTAATGTAATTTGTAGTTGTCAATTAAAATACAAAAAGCTTTATTTACTACTACTTATTGAGCCATGTCAAAGATTTTAATACAATAATTAATGATACAGTATTTTATAACTAGGGTAACTTGCAGCATAGTATATTCATCAGTATCGTCTGTTCTTTATAAAAAATATGGTAAACTACATTATGTAAAATATACAAAGAAAAGTGAGTATAGATAAAGAGAGTATTTGGGCACCACATAATCATACCATACCGTACCATAGTACACCACGCGGCCCCACTGATTGGCGGACTTCACATATCTTCGAAAAAATATTTTTTTTTGTTAAATATGTTTTCCCTTCATAGTTGAGCACGTGACCATTCATTACTTAAAATTAACTTTTTTTTCAGCTTGAATCAAAAGACGGAAAAGAGATCGAAATTTTAATTTCGAAAATTATTTTTTTATAATTAATAAAAAATTAATGAATAGTAATAAAAGTGCAGCAATTACGGATTCTAATGGAGCATTTCAAGAGCAATTAATTGGCATATCGTTTAATTAAAAAAACATATTCTACGCTAACTTCCTTCCGGTTTCATTGGTGCTAGAATCGGGGATCAAATTCAACCTGAAGTATATTAAATTAAAAGCGGGCGACTGGACAGTGAGCTATCACGGCTCTATGTAAAATATTAAAATGGAAAAATTAATATATCTATTTATATTTTTCTTTAGTTTTTTAAAACTAATTAATACATATTAGCTTTAACTGTAGCATAATATTTGCTAGAACATTAAAATTTGTGATTCGTGGTAAATTTCTTGGTGTCATCGTGTGAACCGTAAATGAGCTAACGACATAGAAAGGTGACATACATTGACATATTACGAGATTCTAAGGTCAACGCAATAATTAATAGCTTTAAATGTTTGAGTCTAATAGGGGTGGTTTATGTCCAACCATGGGAATTAAATTTGTATACTCACTATTTTTACGAACTTGGCTAATACAAAGAAGTACATAGATAGCCCTTCTCAATATATTGTTAACGATTTTCTTCCTTAAATTACGATTTAATATAACTACTTAAATATAACGCTGTTCCAAAATTCGATATAGGTTAACATTATAACTCAAAACTATATCGATACGGAAAAGCGAATTGTAAGTCCCATCCCTTCCGCCTGAATATACAAGAAGGCTTTTCTAAGTGTATCCATTACAAAAGTGAGGTAGCCGGGGCCTACTTTATTTAAAGGTGACAATGCATTTGCAACCCTACGGGTGGTGCAAATGTCCATGGGCGGCGGTTATCATTTTTAATTAAATTCTAGACATAAATAATGATATATAAAAAATGATAAATATTTAAAATCACTCGTAAGTAAAATTACATTCATTTGAACTTTTCTCAAAAAGTGCGTGATTTATACGCAACTCACTTATTTTACGCGCGATCATTCATAACTAACACGCACACAAGTTCGTTTGTGTGCGTGAACAGTAAAATTTACGTATTTATGAATGACTACCGCGTTGTCAACAAGTTCTGTGTTTTAGGGAATAGAATGGTAATTTTTTAAAACTTTGTTTTTATTTCAATAAACGAGTATCCTACCGAGACATACCTCCTGTGTAAATTTGGGCAAATTTAAAAAAGTCTCCCTGTATTGTAATATTAACGACTTATATTGATTTCTGTTGGGGGCCGTTCAAGTGTCACATATTAGTATATATATCAAATGTGATATCTTCGATTTTTGCGGGAAGAATATTGTTTAGCTTACCTAAGATAAAAATAAATAAATTTATTTTTAATGCATATATTTATAAACCAAATCAATACTACTATTTTCACTATTTTGTTACTGTAAACCGAGTTTCTTTTCATATTTCTTACTAAAATATGCAAATGACTTTTCCGAGAAATTACTTTTGTAAATAAAAAGCAGGAATGTACAGCCAAAAAGTTTCGCCCAACGCGTATATACTGCTTAGCGTGTACGAGAATTAATGTGCATAATATGTTATACGGCTAAACGAACATGACTTTAATAATCCAACCGATTTAAGGAATTGTTGTCTGAATTGTGACGATGAGCTAACGATTGTTAATGATATAGAAACTTGAACAATAAATTATTCTTAAGTAGCGACCCGCCCGGGCTCCGCATAGGTATAATTTAGATATTGAATTTCTCGACTTTTCTCTACTATAATTTATATGTATGCTAAATAAACCTTCCGCTTCAATAACTCTATATATTGCTGAAAACCACATTAAAATCCGTTGCATAGTTATTAAGATACATACAAACATCGGGTGCGACTTTGATACTATTACATGGATTTTCGAATTTCAATAAAACACACTTAAATTTAACAATAATTGATATTATTTGAATTTTAGCTTTAATATTTTATAGTAGTTCTGAAAAAATCTTACTTCTTATCATTGGGGGAAGGAAGGGCAGCAATTATCTTATTTTGACACAAACAGGGGTCTAAAATATAGAAAGTTTATTTGGGTAATATACATGGCCTGTTTCAATATCAAAGACTTATTTCAACGTTCAAACACTCACAAATAAATCTCCAGTAGTTAAAAGTAATATAATGTTGAATCTTGTACTAACTGATGTTTTTGCTTTCAGTCCCGAGGCTATTAAAGCTTCATCTGACGCAGGATATAATGTTCTATTTCACTTCACAATTCTTCGTAGTTCAAAAATCTGAAATTTAAAATTTTATGGTCACTAGTTTTATTAGAGAGGTTACTGTCAAGTAGCCATACAGGTTACAATAATTCAAACATGTTATCATAAAAACGAAACGAAAAAGTGACAAGTGAATAATTCATAAAGCCAACACACGTTTCCAATCCCTTGAGGCACATGCAGACCATGAAGGCTTTTCAGGCACACGTACAATGCTATGAATTGAAATGAAAAATATTGGCACGACAGTACTGGGTATGTTTTTTGTCTATTCTTTCATTGTTGTTATTTCTAATTATTAAATAAAATAAATCGGAATTCATTTAATCAAAAAATCTTTAGTTAAAATCTACAACAAGTTGTACATTTGAATTTAATTATCAACCTATTATAAATTTAGAGTGTAGGGTTTCACCCTGGTTTACTTTCATGCGTTAAAGTGCAAAGTATTCACCTGATGTTATGTCATATAAATTGCCCGCGAAAATGTGCAATACTCATAGGGTTGCCAGTTACCTCAATTTCCAGACAAAACGCAACAAAAACGGACGCAACGTTTTCGCAACAAATTTACCTCAGCGCCATCCCTCCGAGTCTGCTACTTATTACGTAAAAAATAATAACATACAAAGGGGCTTCGCAGCTTTATCCATTGTCTCATTCAGTTATTATATTTCGAAGATTCTTAATTCGGTGAATGTAAAAAATTGTGAATAATTTTACACTTAAAATTTAATCAATACCTAAACGGGGATTTGAACACGAATAGTCTGCGTATGGTAAAGTAAAAGTAAAGTAACAGCGTATACATGTCCCACTGCTGGGTAAAGTCCTCCTCTGTACAGATGGTAGCAGCGCATAGTTAACTTCGTGGCCCCACTGCGTGGAGACTTCGATGTCTTCATAATAAATTTTCATTTATTTCGAAAACATGCACGTTCCCACACGATGTTTTCCAAGTCATCACTTAAAGTTAACAATTTCATTGGTGCTGGCACCGGGATTTGAACTCGGGTTGCTCGAGTATATCGAATGAAAAGCGCGCGCCCGGACACTGAGCTATCACGGCTCATGCGTATAAGCAAATTCAATTCAAACATCCGAACGCCATCTTATCACGCCATATGTTGACGACGCAAATGTGTGGAGTTAATACTGTACCATTACATTGCAAACTGAACTTTTTAAATAAGAGCAACTGTTTAGCTTCTTGCCGGTTTCTTCTCAACAAAAACTGCTTTCCCAACCGGTGGTATCTTACGAACGTATTAATTTCTGTGTAAAATTTCAACATTCCATAAGAACGCGCAAGCGTCTTTGTGAATAAAGATATTTTGAATTTTGAACACGCAGCCAACACGGCTTCACACATAACAGTTACAGGCGAATTAATTTATTTTCTATTCAAACGGCGATTTCAACGAATCCATTCAATAAGCCCACGTTAAATTAACGACTTTAAGCCGTTCAAATGTTTCAAAAGGTTCAGGTAGACAAGTTTTTTTTTACTGTCTGAAAATTCGGTAGTTAATTATCCTTAACAAAAATTTTACGCCAAATTACGCTTTCCTCTTTTACGTTTTAACTGAGTTTTAACGGGCTCACTTATTCAATGTCGGTTTTATTATTTATTTGTTTGCTACGAAAAGGAATTTTCCGTTGATAATTAAACCGAAGAAAATAATCCTTTTGTTTTTAAATTCGAATAGATTTGTCGGCTTGATAATAAAATGTGATATTATTATTTTATGATAATAATATAAAAACCTTTATAGATTTTTATATTATCATTTGTTGTATTAGTAAATTGAATCCCTTTTTTTATCTGTGGTAAATACCTATTCTTGTATTTGTACAACACTATTTTATTCTATGTCACTTCTTATATACCTAAAACCACGTACAACCATTAAAACTATATTTTTATTAATTACACATTATTGAAAGAATTTGGTTTTGTGATAGTCCTAAGAAGGCAGGTTCTATATTCCATAATACTGATGGGGTGGGCAGAAATAACTTGCCTAGTTTTTCATAGCGCTTCTATTCCTGTACCTTGACGGGTGGTCAGAAGAGATAGGACAACCGACCTATGTTAAAGCTATCAGCGCCAATGGGACACGATTGGAACACTAAATGATGTCGACAGACTTTATCATGTAAGAAAGTACGATAACATTTTAAAAAAAAAACGGCAGATAAATTTATACACGCAAGGAAATGTTGCTAGGGGCACACGGATAGTGATGTTCCTTGTGTTGTCTTACCACAGACGATAAATAAATTAAAACGAGTGTTTTTTTTTCCTTTTAAATTCAAAATCTAGATTTTTATACAAATTGATATCAATGGATGTCAAAATATTACCAAATATTTTCATAATAGGTACTTTCTAAACGAATTTCGTATGTCGCAAAGTATTTATTATAATGATTATAATAAATACATTTGTTTCCGCAAAAAAATTCCGATTATTTTTTTTTCGTTTTTAATCGGTACTAGGCCTTGAGAATCGATCATCGAAATTTATTAATTCGAGTAAAACTTGTTCAATGTCAAGTCATGTTAAACTCTCACCTGTTACCCGCACAAAGCTACAGCCTTTGATAATGATTATGACAAGTATATTATCAAAGGTTACAGCGCACAGACTGTAAGTCAGATCACTTCGGAAGTATCAAAGACAAGGCCATGGTAAAACGTATAATATTGTGTATAACATGATATACAACACTTTCATATTTTTTGTAAATCTCCAACAATAGTAATATATTCAATAAAAATTAGTAATTGTTAGTACTTATTGTTATTATTTATACAATTTTTAGAAATTTTAAAACAACAAGCCCTTACTTAGATCGTAGAGTGAAATATTAAATTGTAAACTACTATATTAGCATTTCGTGCTTCGACTTAAACGCCATCTGCCCTATACTTGGAAATCGCCAAATGCTCTGTGCATATCATGATTAAATATTTAGGCACCAACCGGTTTCAACCCACACGCAACCGACATACACGGGAACTCAACTCGAAAACCTTTCATCAAACGCCTACCATACAAAAATAAATTCGGAGAAAAACCTTTTGTTTCTTTACACAAACTTAAACCGTACTGTAAATGTCCAAAAGAGGCTAGAGTTAAACATAAAAAAAAATATTTAGGACACATTTTTACACAGCGTTCTAGTTTCTAGTCCCAAATTAGGTACTAGATACTTTTCTTTTGTAAATAGATACATTTTACACATATATAAACACCCAGACACTGGAAAAACACTATAACCATCACACAATGTTTTCCCATTAGTGGGGATCGAACCCGCACCCGGCGCAGGAAGCAGGTACACTACCCACTACGTAACACTAACGAATCTCTTTTGTGTTCGCCTCCTTTCAGTATAATTATTTTTAGTAATATGTACCAGGCACTCATATGAAGGAATGTCTGTAAAAATGAATTTAAAAATAAAACAAGAAGGCGGCTCTGCCAAAATACGGATTCTTCGGAATCGTTTATTAGAGAGAAAAAAAAGGCGGTGGCCTGCTGTTATCGCCTGGTGCGCTGCGTTGGGCAGGTAGTGGGGGGCTCGATCAAGTCAGAACTCGACCAGCTGTTGGCCTGATGCAGTCTTGCCAACTTAGGGCTTTTAGCCCCAAATTTGCGGCGGAAATATGCGTGTTGAGCTTTTTTTAGGATCCACAAAATTTAGGGCCATGAATAATATTTCATTAATCACTATTTTCACTGACCAAAGTGAGTAAAATAAAAGCAAAATATCTCTTGATGTTTGTAATTAGTACAATGTTAGTTATTATTGTGTTGTTGTGTTTATTATTTCAACTATTTGTAATGAATATAGTTAAATCTAAGTTATACCATAAATATAAGTTACCTTAACAAAATGTAAAAATTATTTAAACAATAATATTCTTGGATTCAAAATTGCATTTATGGTTATTTAGGGCTATTTCATCTTGATTTTAGGGCCATTTATTTTTAGTAGTTGGCAGCACTGGCCTATTGCCTCTGCGTTCATACGGACCCCATACCACAACGGTGAAAGCCGTTTTACACGTGGCGAAGATCAGTACATAAATGTAGACAAGACTGGCCGACACACCAATGTTTGCACTACTCTCAGTAACATGTAATATAACTGTAGCCGTTGATATTACGTCACTGTATTCTAATGCTAAAATTATAATGTGTAAGCATTACGTTGATATAATAAAAATATGATTCATAAATTTGTTATTTTACATATTTTCTGTGGCAGGTCAGACCGTGTAAGGTTGGTGTGGATACGTAAGTCAAGTTTCGCCATGCTATATCATCACAACATAGTATAAAACAAAGTCGTCCCGCTGTCTGTCTGTCCCTATTTATGTTTAGATCTTTAAAACTACGCACCGATACAGTGATTCAAGAGGAAGGTTTATATGTATAACATAATAACATTGCACCCGTGCGAAGCCGATGCGGGTCGCGCTATTTAATTATACATAGTAGTGTGTTTAATGTTTTTTTTATTGATTTTATGTATTTTTATGCATAATTTTGCAAAAATATTAGCATTCTGCACTCCTGCCCTATATAAACTATAAGTGTGGGAAAGTTTATGCTCCTCCGTCAGCGCAATTTTCGTAGTGTCCGATACTTTGAGACAGATCATTTCTCTCTGTTCTCAATGTATGTTTACGTGTAGATAGAGAATTTCGTCAATTTTAATTCGAGACTAAAATATCTCAATAACAGTCCGGCAATGTTGCGTCGAGCTACTTTCACTGAACACGCTCCAAGTGACGTGGAACCCGCCAAACCGACGGAGAACGGAGCGCACGACGGCACGGAGAGTCGCAGTGCTAACGGTTTGATTAACCGCGGCGTTATCTGGGAGCGAATCCGCCGTGCCGACCGAGCCAATGCACAGGTGTAAGCGGGCTGAACTGAAATCAGCTGTTCGCCGCCCGCGCCGTAAGCGGCCGCGGGCAGTCTCCGCCGACGCCCCTGCGCGGTGGGACGTGCGTCCCTCGCTCCCTCCACGCCCCGCGCCGCCGCTCTGTCCCCGCGTGCACGCTCCATACGCCGCGTCCCCACTGAGCCCGAGAGTTCTTTGTCCAATTAACAGGTAGGCGATACTGTTTCACCCGGACAGAGGCGAACTTTCGGCCCAACCGTATACATCACTACGCAACTCGCGTCGACGGTTGTCGGTTGGACTGTTTATAAATAAAGCAAAAGATCGCGAACGCGTCGCAATCGGAGTTTAATTTAATTGATCACTTCCATTCAAAGGCGTGAGGTTTTGGGAATTTTTTACGGCGACATGAGAAACAAGGTTAACGGGAATCTTTAAACAGAACAGATTGCGCGCCAATCATTCCACTATCGAAACGAATATGAATCTGAACACTTTTGAAGTTTCACAAGTTCTACTATTCTAATTCAACATTACTATTTTAAATCAACATAATATGTCGAGACTTCATTATGATTTCTTTCTTTTATATCCATCAATTAACGAAGGTTGTGATTTTACTTTCGCTGGATGAAAAATTAATACATAGTTAAATAATTCCCGAAATGATTGATAACGAGGTAACGGGAGACTAAAGGGGGCGGGGGTCCGGGGGAAAGCTGAGGGGGGAGGCCTTCGCGTGGCAGTGACGTAACCGAATGGTATGCTACAGGGCTGACAATGAAAATTATGCTTTAGTGTCCAACACACTGAGTGCAATTTAAATCGGCCTCTAGACTACACTGTTAAGGATAACGTGTGTGCTGTATTATTTAAAAATAAGTTGTAGCTCATTTGCAATATTGGATGCAATCGCCTTTATAAAAATAACAGATTCGTTGCGATTATGAATGATATTCGATTGTAAAACGTACTGACATAAGACAGTCGGGTGTCTGTTCTTGAATAAACAGAAAATGTTAACAAAAACAATCCTCTTCGATTTTAATCATGCACAAATTCTTTAACTGACAACTACATCGGTGATATAATATTATTGGTCGATTATTAACTGAAATAATTTACCTACGAGTAAATAGTTTTTAATCACAAAAAACAAAACCAACTTCAAATATCTCACGTTCTCACTAAACATATTCTATTTTATTTTGAGGAGTTCGAAGTACAAGGTCAAATACCACAGAAATCACCCGTTATATGGGACATCATGGGATGAAATAATGTGACCGAATTGAAAACCACCATTTTTTTGAAGTCGATTGATAAGCACAATTGAATTTAGCTCTTATCTTTTCAGGGTTATATATACTTATTATACAGGTTTATACATATTTTCACGGTTGTATACACTAGAAGAGTAGTTTGGTCACAAAATGTATTCGTGGAGGCGATCCTCACAGATTTAACTAATAAATAATTAGATTTCGCCGCGACATTGTGCGCATATTTACGAAAAAATCTGTATTTTGCGACCTCAAGGTAGAGGACCAGGCTCGCCACCATAACATAATATATAGGTACTATGGAACTTGAATATCAGTCAACATCTACCTGTTTAGTTATAAAGAGGTGAATGCTGAATCTCACATATATATTAATGACTAACAAAGGCCGATAAATTGCCACCGTGTCATGAAATTCATTTTTAATATACTCATCGCCAACAATTTGTTCATTCTATATTAAAACGTGTTGTGTTCGACATAAAGTCGAAAATAATTTGTAGTAGTAATATTATCCATCCTAAATAGTAGTTTCTATTTCTTCAGTGTGGTAGAAGAGGAAATATAGAGTTCATAACTTCAATATTAAAGTATGTATTTTAAATTATGGTTTAGTCATTATTAATTATTCATTGATTTAGCAAATTTTGTTTGAATAAAGACATTAAAACGCCTCAACAAATGCGAGGTACGCAGACAACATTATGTTAGTTATTATTTACTTTTGTAATCAAGAAGAACATCTTAAATGGAATACTATGTAATCTGGTATCTAAAAATAAAAATAAGTTTAGATCAAGCGAAGTGCATGGACATTTACAGATTCTATAAATATCAAGATTGATAGGCCTCCATCCTGAAGTGCCTAGTAATTTTCAGCCTTTTAGATAGTTTACGTTTCAAGATCTTTAGGTGGAACATTAAATTCGTAGGAGGTTGGATATAACTATGGAGTAGCATATGGGTTATTATTTGTTCATTAAATTGGGCTATAAAAACATGTATACACATCATCATAAATCACATTTATATCTAAAAAAAAAATCAAATATCATAGAGTACATCTAAAATAGAAAAGGCAATCATTGTTAATTAACGTGAACCTAAAAATAACAAACTTAAACATTTGTCGGAATTTTTAAACAAATTTGTCCGAATAACTTCTATATAAAAGTAAGTTTGAAGGTTCAAGTCGTGAAATCTACTTTGGGTAGGTAATTTACAAATTGAAATGTAACTCCAGTTTCACGAACCGTTAGTTCGCTTCTTTGGGGTGAATTATCTTTGACTAAAATGTATATAATTTAATTATCAAATGAAAAATACTTACATTAATAACTAAAAAATTAACTAAATTCAATGTTAACTTATAAACCATGACCATCCAGACCAGAACCGAAGCTGCATTTCCACGCTGAACTAAATAGTTATGCTTACGCCCGGTTTCTGAAACACTGATCATCGTAGAAATTAACTAATCAGCTGTCAAATGGCTTCTCAAATGTCATTTGAGTTGCCAAAAGGATGGTTAAACTCCTTGAATTGATCATTTTACCATCATTCTTATAATTCTAGCTGATTAGTTAATTTCTACGATGATCAGTGTTTCAGAAACGGGGCGTTAACCGTTGAGCGAGAAATAAAACAGCACACTTGTCATCTCTCGTCTTCGCTATCAATATTAAGTCCAGGTTTTGAATTAATTTTACATTATTATGAAAGCGTTAGAAGTGAGCAGGTTGTGCACCTAATGTTTAGTGATTAGTTGCCAACATTCATACCAGGCTCCGTTTACACGCACTAGACCAGTATTCAGACAATTTTCCAACTTCACGCTATCTTCTACTAGACCATGGCCCCCTGCCTCCTACTCATTTGTGCTGCAGCTGCTATGGAAAATATGTACAAAATGTTCTGTTGCTAAAAATACATATAAATTTTATATTAAGCAACGCAAACAAGATGGCTAATGGATATAAAATATAATGGATATATAATGGAATAAATTCATAAATTCCTAATTGTCTCACATTTATCATACGTATTAAAGAAGAATATTTGAGAAATATAGTCGTTACTTAGTAGAAGTCTGTGGTGGAGGCATATGTTCATCAGTGGACTAGAACAGGCTGAAATGATGAATGATAAATGATGAAGATGATGTTATAACTATCATATATTAGATCGATATGAAATATGCGAAATCATGTCCGCTTTGAAGACAGTTACTTTGCCAGGTAAATTGTTATTTCCCTTTCACATTTTAGTTGCTTCGCACGCTTTACATTATTGTGGCTTCGTGAACAAACACCCTAGACCACGAGTTTGGCGTGGTATATTAAATTGGCGCTTGTTGTGATGGTATTTAGAGGTATAACAGTTTATGGGAGATCAGAGTTATATTTGAAGAAGCATTAATGCAACTGCTGAGTGTTCTTATTGCCAGTTACTGGCTAAATTACCATGTTGATGACGTCTACTTTAAAATTATCGCCTGCATTTGATGACGAGAATAAGAATAGCATGTTGTCTCAGCTCCTGTTTAATATACAGCAATGAAACGAATAACAGGATGAATACATTGCAATGATTGAATACGTAGAACATTTTTATCTAAATAATAGAAACTAACTAATACAATAAAAACTTTACGAATAATCTGAATGGAAAAGGTGATAAAATCACATTAAATTCTACGTTCTTTAGATTATTTTTACTTTTAATTGGTTTTCCGATTGGGGCTCTATTTATAATGGTCATTGAGATACGGTCGTTAATACTTATAAGTTCCTTGCACCTTTGTTAACGAAGCGCCAGACAAATTTGAACCTTAAGACAGCATGAACTTTGACGTGGATGATGAGAGTCAAATGACTGAAATACGCGACGGACAAAAACCGAGAATGGCCGCATTATGTCTGAGATTAGTTTAATAATCAGAACCACTTGTTACTAAAGGAGTTTTTAGTAACACAGGGCAGGTGATAAAAGCGTCACCGACCTCACACCTACGTCCGTATATTCTCGTATATATAAAGGGTAAAATGTTTGAGTATCTATAAGAAATATTTTCTTTATACTGATCATATTATGTTCACGAAAGAGGATTGTACAAAAGTGGCGGTTAAAATCACAGGATGTGTGAAACCGATGTTTTTGAAAATCGTTGGAGCCGTTTCCGAGATTCAGATTATTATATAAAAGTATTAGATGTGTTATCGACATATTGCAAAAGAAACGTATGTGACGTAAGTAAGAAACAGCATACATTTATATTGGAAGATACGTGCTAATGTGAAAGAGTTAATGTATTTAGGGAACGCGGAAATTTCAGTAAAGTATAGTTTGCAAAAATGTATTTAATAGTTAATATTTATGCGAAAAAAAATTACTTACCACTGTCATGGGGCGGTTGTCACTTAACACCAGATGAACCGCAAGCTCTCTTGCCACCTTCTCAAATAAAAAAATATATATATTCAAAATGTTATCCTAACGAGATAAAATTTCGGGGTCGGCAAGACATGTGAATCAAGTTACTAAAAGGACATGTGAAAGAAGAAGTTATGATATTATTTTATCATATTATCATATATGTACGAAATTAGCGGTAATCAGTGTCTTTTCTCTATGATGATTCCGCTTCTAGCCTTAAGGATAATGGTAATAGTCGTCGGTGATAAGGAACACATAAAGGGCAGAGTATCCACGAGCTTGGTCCAATACTTCGCTCTTATAGCCGTGATAGTTCATTGTCCGGGCACTCGCAACTCATTACATTCGAGATGTTATTGGTTTACTACGAGTTGCTGTTCAAGCTAGCTCAGCCTGTTTTTTTTGCCACTGAAGTGGCAGTGGTATGAGTCCCGGTGGGAAACGGGTACCCACTAAAAAACCCACGTTGCACCTGTCTCTGTCGCTTCGGCCGGGGACACGAGAACACGTGGACGAAATCTTCCGCGTAGCTAGCTCAGCCTAGGTTGAGGATGTCATAGATGGGATTGACTCTAGTGCGGTTTCCAAGTCTATATTTTGTCAAATTAGAGCTGGGTTGAAACTTGGCTACGTATATCGCCAATGGTACGATTATTGATAACAATAGCCACAAGTTCACGGTCCTTTTATCAGCTGTCGCCTCGATAATGGCAGTGTGTATTAATTGGTATTACGAGTTATCTCTAATTGAAATTGTATCGGCCGATGCGCGCCCGTGCCTACAGCTAGCGCGCTCGTTAGCATAGTGCGGTAAGCAACTTTCACTCTTATTCCTGGAGGGTTACGCGTATTGTTGCGTGATTGGTTGCCATTTACATAGAGCGCCCCGCATCGCCGCCGCCGTCCGTGCAAATATTTTAACATTTTAATTATGATCGCTGAACAATACAGCCGACAACAAGTCGCGTCTTGCTTTGTTCGTACGAAATGTAATTGGGGCAGCCGTTGAAAATGATAAAACTGAAGTAATACTATATGAATGTTCTCGGAATTGAATTCAATGCCATAACGAAGTTGCGTCCGTTACAAAGTATTTTTTTTTTTTTGAAAATGTAAACTATTTTCCGTTTACAAACGTTATCAAAATGATCAACACACTTACGAAAGTTAAATCGATCAAAAATAAAACAAAACAAATTAGAAAAACATAATGCAATTCTGCCTCATTGTCGTACAAACAATCGGATTTATTTTTCATGTAATAAACAAAGCTGCCAAAACCCCACACGTAGTTTTAACTTTTATCTTGTTTGGCAACTTGTGACATAAAAAAAAATATCTATCTCCCACAACTTATCCCTCTGAAACAATTTCCGTAGGTTCACGATACCATTTCTCCTGCAATAGTCACACAACCTCTCTGTGGAACCAGCTGCCGCTGAAAGTCCTTCCGAACCATTACGACCTGCGAACCTTCAAGAAAAGAACATATTCTGTCCTGAAAGGCCGGCAACGCGTTTGCTAAGCGGTCGGTGTAGCAGATGTTCATAGCTGGCCTTCCAATAGTTCAGCCTCCTGCTCGATTATCCATTTTTTCCATAAAAAAAATAATAATCTTGGTAAACCACGGCCTTGCAGAAGAAAAACGAAGTTAGCATTGCATTTGAGCAAGACAACAGGCACAATGTAGTAAGCACGTTTGCCGCCAATAAAACGAACAAGACTGGATGGTAAACAGATATAAGAAACATATATCTGTTTACCATCCAGTCGTGATAAATTAAACCTGTATATAATGGGAAAATAATTGACCATCGTAGGACGACCCCGCACTAGATTAAGTGACGAACTGTACGGAAAGTCTATGTAAACAGGGGGCTCAGCTCAGACATTGTCCCACGTGCATACATTCTTTATGATTATATCGAAAATATTTAGTTATAATCTTAAGTTGGCTTCCTTCACCGCTGAGCATGTGATAAATCAGCAATTATAACGCCAACGTACCATTCTTTATAAAAACCGCAAAAATATCATCTGTTGTATGGGTGCACCATTTAAATATTTTTTTTTCTTTTTTTTTTAGCATTTGTCGTGATAGCGGCAACAGAAATGCACCATGTGTGAAAATTTCAACTGTCCAACTATAATGGTTCATGCGATACAGCCTGGTGACAGACAGACAGACAGACACCGTAATAGTCTAACACCCAGTTTCCGAAAGCGCAATCAATTTTTATTTACGATAAATCTCTTGTCAATCGTTGTTTAACATGATCTGAGTTGCTATAACGTCTAAAAACAACATTGATTTTGATTTGCAATTAGTCACCGATTAACGGACAATCAACAGAAAATCGAGTTTCTGAAAGCGTTTTTCGGTGGTCAACGAGCTGTCAAAGTTTTATTAAGTAATCTGTCAATATGGACGATCAATCGTTGGTTAAAAATGTATTTTATCAAAAATCTTAGTTTTATTAAAAATAAATATAATTCCCTAATACGTTGTAAGGACATTCATGTGTTCTATTACCTATTTATTACTATGCGAACATATCATGCGATTAGAAAAAATACAAAATGTAATTCAAAAGTTAATAAATAATATGGATTCTTTCTTTTTATAATACTTACTTGTTTATTATGGATAAAAGTTAATTTTTTTAAAGTTTTTTCTTGACATTTTGCATGTATTTATATAAATTAAATTTTATTATAGCTCGGATTTTTACGTTGGCAATCACACGGTGACAGGACGTTATTTTAAGTTTTGTTTAAAAAGGGACAGCTATACAATAGAAAGAGTTAGTTGAAATAAATCATTCATTTCATTCATTATCATTGGTTATACAGTGATTAGCTAATTTTTCTTGAACAAACCTTCCAGAAACCCAAGCCAGTTTAACAAGAGATTAACAGCTGATCATTTTTGACATAGTGTTACGTGATTGCTGCTTTGATTGGCCTTTCGGAAACTGGGCATTAGTAATAGGATCCCGTTTCACCCTTTGGGTACAGAACCCTAAAAATATATAACTATACTCAGCGTAAAATTTTCCCCGTCCATAATTAACGCAGCTTTACACGGTGCACTTGGTAAATATTTGTTGGGGCTTCGGTTTCAATCCTGCCGTTCAGCCATTGCCAACAGCTCAAAGCAAATGACTCCGTTGCGGAGTGGCCTCGTTTTTTTTTTAAAGAGAAAATAACAGACCGTTATTTATGACATGGATTTTAAATTGACTCTCCTTTAACCGCGCGATGCAGTATCGCGTTTTGTTTTAGGAAAACCTTTTTTAAGTTTTGATATAACATGCGCCCTTAACTCTTATTGTAGAGTATGTAAAAGCTAGTAACTTCTGCAGTTATGTTGTCTATCTCGCTTTCACGCCAAAACTACTGAACCGATTTAAATGAAATTTAGTACACAGATAGTCTAGAGCCCGAGAAAAGAAATAGGCAATTTTTTATTGGAAATTATTTTATTAAAGAAAGATATTGTTTAAGGGCTTCACGCGAGCGAAGCCGCGGGCGAAAAATTAGTTATCTATGTATCAGGTGGTCTGTATTCCCAATTACTTCAGCGATATTTTACTGTTATATATAAGAAGAGCAAAGAGAGTGACGCAAGTAACTCAGAAGTATGTTAAATTAGCAATTATCAATATAGTAATTGGTGATTTAAATGTTTTTTTTTTGCTAATCTCTGCACTTGGATGAAACATTGAAATTCGTAGAAAGAATTTCCAATCAAAAGTGTGGCAACCCGTTTAGCTTGGTAGTTGAAGTGTACGAACTCGTAACACGTGGTTTCGATTCCATCAGCGGCTAGAAACTTTTCGTACATTTTTATACAAAATTTGAATAGTTGAATAGTGTTTTAAAATGGTGCAATATTGCGGACAGTGGATCTTGTTAAAACTATTAAAAATATATAATATTTATAATATTTTTATTAAGCCCGAGGTAAACATTATTAATTTATTGCCAAAATATTTCTCTAGATATCTGCAGGCCATGGAATTAAATATTATTTTCTACTATTCAAAATTATTGAAAGTGTTTGAATACTGATCCTTGATAGTAAACAATTATTTATACGTACTTGAGCATCGCGTTTCAATAACAGCTCTTTAGGACTGAAATTCGCTAGTCAACTCAATTAATACTTATCAATTGCTAATTGTCGTCTCTGAGTACACTCTGTAAAGGCGCACGCTTGCTCTGCATGCTTCACGAAATGATAAAAACGTGTTAATATGAAATGCTTTAGTGATAATTAACACAACATCGGCGTTTTCCGCCGCCTAAACGCTAGACACGATTGTTTTTCTTTTTCGTCAGAGCTTAAGTGGCTAACGGAAAATAACGGAGTTTGATTTTTGGGGTTATGCATAAATTGAATCTGAGATTTTTTTAAATTTCAAAATGTAAGTTATCTGTTAAAACAAGGTTTGCTTAATTTTAGGATTAATTTTTGTTTTTTGTGTTATTCTCTGCACTCGAGATTAAACTTTAAATTGTAAATTTCTGGACGTGAAACCGGTAGACTTAGGATCGCAGCGTTGAGTTTTTATTCATTTATCTGTACAGATAAATAAAATTCGATTGTTTCTTTGTAATATACACGGTAAATATACCAAATAACATATTGTACAATTTTTGTCTGTTTGTTCCGGCTAATCTCTGAAACGGCTGGACCGAGTAACTTAGGCTATTTTTATTTTATACATTTTATTTATTTTAAATTCCACGCGGACGAAGTTGGGGGCACAGCTAGTCTAAATTAATCTCACAATTTCAAAATTTACTTTAATACGATTTACTATTAATGCGATATATCAACAGATTATATATAACCCGAATAATAGTCCCACTTGATGGAGATGATTTATGTGCAAGTGTGCGTGAAGTCGATAGATGCAGGTGGTTCAGGATCGTGCTTAATCAGTGGATTAACACAGGCTAAACTTATAATAGGAACAAAGTAAACGGCTTTTTAGTAACGGCTTGAAGTTTGCAAAGTAAGCGAGCAGACGGTTCACATGGTGTTAAGTGAATACCGTCGCCCATGGATATCTATTACACCCGAGGGATCCATATGCGTTGACAACCTTTTGAAAATTGGGCTCCTGCCACCCCACTCACCAGACGAAACGCGAAAGTATTATACTTCCACTTTACGCCGGCCCTTTGTGAGGTCGTGGTACTTACCCGGACGAGCCTGCACATTCGTGCAACAGCCGAGGCTGCTGCGTGGCCCTGTAAAGGCCGGTCCGTACCCAACAATCTTCCATTTCGTTAATGCTCGTTTATACGACTACATAGGTAGGATCTATCAAACTGTTAATCTTCTGCGTTTCGTCTGGTGAATGAGTTAGCTGGGGCCCACTTCTGCAGCCCTACGGGTGTTACAAACGTCCATGGGTGGCGATTATTGCTTAACATCAGATGAACCGCCAGTTCGCTTGCCCCCTTCTCACGTTGAAAAATAATCGCTCGGTGAGCTCGGTACCCAATGACGTTTTCTACAGACGGAAAGTATAATCCATCTTCATCAATTAAATGAAGACAGATTATATAACGGCCCGTGCAACACCAAAAGGGGAAGTACACGGGTCCACAGAACAGCGGCTTTTTTATTTGAAATGATAGTAAGCCAGTAGACGCTTCACCGGATTTTAAGAGATTACCACACATCCTCAGGCACTCCGTACTTTTAAAAAGAGAGCCTAGATTACCTCACTCACTAGACGAAACACGACTTTCTTATAAGTAGAGTTACATATATAACATACTAGCGACCTTCCTCTAGAATCTAGTAAAAAAAACCGCATCAAGATCCGTCGTGTAGTTTTAAAGATCAAAGCATACATAGGGACAGACAGACAGCGGGACGACTTTGGTTTATACTATGTAGTGATGCACAGCAAAAAGACGTTACATTTCAAGTGACATTTTACCCCAGTCACTCACTTGTTTTGCCTTCCCGGAACCCATCCACTAACATTTAAACTTTATGTTATGGTATTAAAGTTCAAATTGACTTTTAAGTATTATTACGAATCTTTTGTACGGGAAAATTGAAAAGTGACGCATTTAGACATTTTCAGGCAATTTTTAATTTTTTTTCTTTCATAAGAACCTTCTCCTGATAATAAAAAACACAAAAAAAAGTGGAATCAGTCCAGCCGTTCACGCGTGATGACGTGACCAAGGGAAATAGGGATTCATTTTATATATATATAGATTCCGTTTCGCTCGGCTAGTGAGGAAGACGGAGGCTCGTAGTTAGAGTAGCAACATTTGTTTGTGCGCTCAGACGAATTGTTCGGATTGAAACCTGCCGCTGAAATTCACCATTGTACAACTCGTCAAACCGCCAGTTACTATCGACACCACCTTGATGGTTGGCGGTCCACCGTTAGTTTTTTATGCAATTTTCTGCCCGCTTAGCTACTTTTCGGATCCAGTTGACGCCCGCGGTACTCCCGCACATATATGACTTTATTCACGATTAGGGACTTTCAAGAAGAGAGCCTGTTCCTACCTTTTAAAGACTGGCCACGCAATTGTGACTCTTCCGATGTTACAAGCGTCCATGGGCGGCGGTGATCGCTTGCCAGGTGACGCGTTCGTTTGCATCATTTTCAATAAAAAATAACATAGACTACTTGTTAAATTCTTATCCATTAACAAAAATAAAAAAAACCTGAAACAATTTCATAAAACTTCACGATTGTCCGAATCGAACCTACGATCTCGGATTCGATCAAATCGGATGCCTCAAAGCGACCTTTTAATGTAACAAAGTTAACGACCATTGTTTAAGTGGTCGTTAGGGCCGACGACATACAGGCCGAAGTCATAAATATCTGAGGTACGTTAATCGTTTTTTATGCAATAGAATTTATTCATGAGACATTGTCAAGCTTGGATCAGCTGGTCACAGCTGGTTAAGTGAAGCAGCTGGGAAGGCTTGACAATAAAACGTGTGCTGTTTTGGACATAAGTCAGGAATCAATTTATTAAAGCTTATGATAAGCAACGAATAGATTACGAAATGGTATATATATTGTTTTAATAAAAATACTCGTGATGCGCAAATGTGCGAGAAGTCGACGGATGCAGGTGGCTCAGGATCGTGTTTCCTGGCAGTCTGTATGGCAGATCTAAATTCAGCAGTGGACTCTAACAAGATGAAATGATGAAGATGATGAATTATAATAAAAATAGAATTTTTCTTTTTTAAAAATACGATTTCTTTTGGATAAACGACCAAACTCTCTGCGCTTCGGGATTCGAACATTCTTCTTCGGGCTAACTCGCCCTGGCGCTCTACCAACTAAAGCCGAAGACCTCACGGCGCGAAGATCCCGACATATCCCCACTCAATAAAAGAAATAGTAAATAAAAAGTATGTATAGATGCGTGGATCCCACCCCACGTTGCACAATTAACTTAACTACCGTTAGAAAGGGACAGAGAGATAGACGAATGGGGGGCACAACGCTTTTTCTTTACGTGAAGATCTACCATTCGCGTTAGCCGGTTCAAGGTACTTCGATCCAATAAACCGACGCGTTATTTAACCCTAACTGCAAAGACAGACAAAAATAATGATTTTTACTGAGTTTTCTTTTATTTACCTTTCAACGAGCTTAATAAAACCATAATGTAGCAGATGTCAAGACTGTCGCACCAGCCACAAATGTTAGACAGAAGATCTGTCACGTGTGGAATCCGTGAAGAGATCGTTTTTGATAAACAAATGCCGCGTGTATAAATCCAAGACAAAGTGTTCGATTTACTTACAAGCTTTACACGAGAAAACTTTGTGAACGGGTTGAATGCGTTTGTAATTACCCAACTTCCCGCTCAAAGGTCCCGCGGACGGAGCTCGAATCAAATCAATAATTCAGTTAACCGACTAACTAACTTTGGTAGCTTCGCCGAGCCGCTTCCCAGTTAACCTTAACCGAAAGAAGGGTGGACGCCACGAAGGGTGGACGATGCGCGGGAACAAATGCCTAGTGAGAGGGAAAAAACCGTAACTGCAGCCTTTACGCTTTGTAAAGGCTACAGTTACGGTTTTTTCTGATTCGATCGATTTATGTGTGTCTGTCCATCTGTCAACAGGCTGTATCTCATGAACCGTGATAGTCAGACAGTTGAAATTTTCACAGACGATATACACGACGATATATTTTGTTGCCGCTATAACAAAAATAAAAAAAAAAAAAAAAATAAAAGAATTAAGGTATAAATAAGCCATTTGCATACGTCCGTGCTGTTAGGTTGCCGACCTTTAAGATAATGCTCCGGTTACCTCACTAACAAAAAGAAATACAAGACTACTAATGCCTTTACTTGACGCCGTCTTCTCTGGGACAACAGAAACTGGTGATTGACTATACCATAGTAAGGCGAAATAATTAAAAGAAATGCTCACACTTGACATAAGTATTATATATAAGAATTGTACATAATACATTGATATTAGAGGTTTTTATTATTAACTTAGTAGTTTCTTTCTATGTAGGTTTCGCAAAACTAATGTATTAAAATAAATACATTATAAAGAGAAAATTCCACACAGGAGGCACGGAATATAGGACAAAGTGTCAGACGGTTCCATTACGCTTTATATATTGTGTTTATTTCGTTGCCTTCGAGTTAGCATTTAATAGAGTTTATCCTTGCCCTAAATTTGTCGATCAATCCCGAGCACTTAACTTAGTTAGATTCCTAAGTAAGCTTTGTATCACGTTCACGCCGTTGAAGCAAAACATCTTAAAAACCTGCTCATTTTGCTTATAACAAAAAGTATTTCGTGTTGTCTGCCAGAGTTACGTGGCGGCTATGCCCTAATCACTCCAGAGGAAACCTTTGCTCAGCAGTGGGACACATGCAACAGTTACTTTTGTTGTGTATTTAGCTATAAGACTTGTAAAAACCTTTCTACCGTTCCTATACAAAATTGGAACCTATTATACAGCATTGTGCATGGCGATGTATTTATTGGCTTTCATAACAATTTCCGGATTCGTTTGTTCTATAAGGAAGACTATGTTATACGACATGTTTAAATAACGTCATACCTTCATTAAATTTGAGTCACTGAGTAAAGCCAAAACTCGTATGGTCCCTAGAGAAAGCTTTCCAATTCCAATAACAGATGGCGCTAATATCACTGCGTTATCGTTGGACTACCTAACTGAAAAAAGTTGCCGTTACTGTACAATATATATATATATATATAATATGCTACAATAGCAATAATTGTCAATTCTACAAATCAGTACAAGTCAGCTCAAACACAGTGAAGTTCTGATATCGAGTGATAAATAAACGAAAGGTAATAAATTACCCATTTCCTGTATTTATGCCTATGTAATATATATAATATAAAATGAAACTACTATACTGACTTTATCGCGTTCAATTCACAATCATACCATAAAACTAACACCGCAGGCTGTCTCTTGACCGATGGATCCAATAGTATTCAAAACACCAGGAACTATAAAATCATAATATTAGAGCATAAATCCGTACTATATTTTAATTACCATTGTCTAAATGTATGTCGCGACCGCTCGTTTATAAATCTACTTCGATTAAAAATTGTGCTCCGTTAAAACTTGCATGAATGCACAGCCGCAGGCATGTTTTTCTCGGTATTCAATATCACCTTGCTCCATGACCCCCTTTTGTCCGTCACATGCGTAGGGTCGTTACCCGCAGATTTCCTCCGACTGTGTCCTTTTGTTGCCGACCATTTCCCACGGTGCCATTACACAATTTGTTTTATACTTCACTTCCACGTTATACCTTTTGCTATCGGAACAAAACGAAATGGTACGATACATTTCATAACGATAGCTGTATCAACACGTATAGCGAAAATGCTGTGATTGGTAGCTATGTCGTTCAGTTTATTTCAAAATGGAACGGTTTATTGTCTATACGATTCAGTTGTTCCTTTTTTCAAAACTTTTTTTTTTTTTTTTTTCAATTGTCAAACGCACTATTGATGATAAATTTAGTTTCTCATTCAGTTTATTTAAAAATGGAATGGTTTATTATCTATACTCACACTTGAGTTTTTAACCTTTTTTCACAAATTTATTTGTTTTTTTTTTATTATGACACCCGCTAGTGGGGATAGCCGGAATGTCGGAATAAATTAGTCTGTGAGCATTAGCGGAAACGCGCACGCACCGAGTCGCGGTCACCTTCCCGTTTCCGACGTACCGCTCGTGCTATGGGTCGGGTGCGTTGTCGCATAACCGGCCTTATTCGCGCGCCCCTGAGATAAACGTATTGCCCATACAAATATTGCTCGTACAACATCTGCTCCATTTGTAAATTACCGGTAACAAAGCGGAAATTAAAGGAAAAATAACTGATTACAAAACGTTATTGACACTATTTAATTGGTTTTTATTAATGAAACACTAACAGATTTTATGATCCTTGTATCAATGTTTTCTAATAAATCCATGAAATAAAATACTTAGTAAGTATAGCTTCTTATTTAATAACAGTGGTGATAAATACGAAACGGTTTTGTCTCGTTAAGTAAATGCCGGTGGTGATATTCCCACCTAAATCATAATGTAGGGAACGACGGGAGATAACACTAGTCTATTCTTGTCGCCTGCATCTCCCCCGTAAGGGCCTTGGCAACTGACGTCTGACATATCGGCACTCAGCGTCGTTATCATTACTAATAATTCGCTCATTTATTATTGTTTTTTTTAGTTGCGTCAGTATTAAAAAGATCTGGTAGGTAAGGATTGTGAGACCTTTCGAAATACTTCTCTTGTAGCTTTGTTTTTTTTTTCATTCTATTTTTATAGTATAACAAATTCTACACTATCTCGATAGACTTGTTAGAGACAGTAAATTGTGAATATACTTTGCTAATGCCCACTTCGTTTTGTTTATAATAATAAAATTATACATTAAATAAGCTGTATTTAATAAAATAAGTATTAATATGATCTCTATATATACAATCATTCAGGTATAATTATCCCTCATTGACTATAGATATTAGATAAATTAGGACAGTAGTTCATAGTGAACAAAAGCCTAAAAGATTTATATCATACAGCCTTATATAGGTATGTCTCTAACATGTTTTCAATTTATATTACTATCTTTAAATTTCGATATGAGAATACCACTCAAATTAAGTAATTCTAGAAACTAGGCCCATTATAAAAGTGAAATACTTTCCGTAGTGAGGCAAAACTTCCTTTGTAAGTCATCCGACATGTTGTTCAACAGATCAAGAACAGTACACACTATAACTACAACCGTTACAACATTGAAATACAAATATTTACAAGCGAAACCAATCTCTATGTCATATGGGTAAGACACAATGTCAACAGGGAATTAGTGTCCCATACAAGTAACTTGCGTCGCTAATAGTACGCACGTACGCTGAGTTTCACTCAAAAGTAAGCTTAATCTCCATCGAATAGGGTGTAGATTATAATTCAGACGTGTATTGGCCCCCCTGCTAGAATGGCGCGCGACAAACTGGACTTGCGTCGGTAGAGCGCGCTACTTACTGACGTTCTTAAACTACTATTTTTTCTTTTTTTAGCAATCAGCTGTGGATCGGTGAAACTACCAACCGGTTTTTAATATTAATAAGCCTTTTACCGTAGTAATAAACGCGATTTAAAACAGCAAAAACATATAAGATTATTTAGTTCGATTAGTTTCACTATTAATAAACAAAATCTCGTGTAAAATTCATATTCTTAATACGAGTGTATTATAAAAGAAAGATATTTGATGGTCATGAGATTATATTTTCATAATTTTGCGATAACAGTTAGCCCTTCAAAAGCCATTGCTAGCAGTGCATTAGCGAAACGAAAGGATTTCAAATAACTGTAAGATTGCCAGATTATAATATAAAACATTAATAATTTTCCTATTTTTAATGGGCAACGATTCAAGTTTCTTGTTTCTTTTTAAATTTAATGCTCGTTTTTTTCACGAATTCGCTATTGCTTGGCTGCCATCGCATCCTATAGTGAGTCTTCGTGTAGTAGACGGACTAATTCAGAAAATATCAGTTCACTTTTCTCACATTTCCTTTAAATACTGGCATTGCATTGTTACATTTCGATTTAAAGATTTTGGCATATACATATTTGCAACAAGTCGCTTTAAACTGGCACATCACGACTCGTTTAAATTAATTAAAAAGTAATTACTACTAAGATTGGAAATAGAACGTTATCCTATTTACCCACTTAAGATAATGATAATATGTCTACGGATGGGTATTGCTATACGATTTCTTCATACATATTTGCGAACAAAACTGTAAACTGCGTTCTTTCGATTTGGGGTGATTATTGTATAGGAACTTATTTCTGCCTGGAAACTTAGTTCAGTTTATTGTTCAGCCCTGGACTGCAATGCAAACTTAAGGTGATGTACTTGCAGTTATTTAAAAGTCTGTAAAAGTATTTGTTTTCGTCTTCAAGACGCTCTCAGCCTTTCCCTCTTACACCTTACTATATTAATAGTAATACTAATAATGAATAAGTAAGTAATAAAATATATTGTAATAAAATATATTTGTTTAGTATGCTTTAGTTTTTTAGTCCCAATGTCGATTTTCGGGCTTTTTTAATATCAAGGCACACTAAAAATAGTAAAATATGCGAAGAAAAGTTGCAGGGCTGAGCAAATTAAATCCATGTGATGACGCCAATTTGCCGCGAATCCTAAGCGTAAGCAAATGTCAGGTCCGTTATTTATTTTATTTACTAAAATTTATGTAATCATTCTCGGTTTTTCGTATTTTCAAGATTGTTTTACTTCTGCAGCCTATTTTTAAGGCTGCATTCTGCACTTTGTCCAACATGCACGTTAAATAAAAAAAAAAAACTAAATACTTGTTATGAATTTGCGCGCGAAAATCTATGACACGAAAATAAATACCGCAGTGTTTACATCATCTGTTACGTGCCATCGGTGCGAGTTGGTGAACGTCAACACGACAACCGTTTTACGGGCTCTTTCCGTTTCTTGCTGCTAATAACACTGAAATAATCGTTGTTCTGACTACACAGTGACAATTAGGTCGGCGGGCTAATAAAAATGGGGTCGACAAAGGTGAAATGACACAAAAACGCGCCGTGTCCGTCCACCGCGTTTAACAGCTTAGGACGGGCGTAATGGCTTAATAAGTAGACAAATCACGTTTCCGTCCAAGTAGAACCTGTTTTGTGCGTTAACAATCAGCCACGGCGCATTATGAACAGAGCTTGTCGACGGGCCGGCGAGGCGCGCGGTTCCCTTATTTTAATTATGAAGAAAAAACAAAATGAGAAAGGAACTTTGCATTTTGCAACAGTTAGTGTACCATTTCAATCCATCTCGATGTTATTATGGTGTTCGAATCGGGAATTAAAAAAAAATGAACAATAATACGGTAAAATGGTTTCAATAACCAGTGCGTACTATGTTGCGTAAATGAATTAAATCATTACGTTTGATTACGGTAATTTACAATTTTAAATATAGTCCTTGAATAATTGATGATATATGATGATAAACTTTTTTTATTCATTGGTGTCCTCAGGGCTTGTGGAACAAAGATATATTCAGTTGATTGAAACTACGATATTGAAATTATTAAAATGAAATATGATATTTTAAAATAAGAAAAATCGATTATTTATTTTATTTATTTATTTTATGCGAAAAGTTGTCAAACGAGCAGACGGTTCACCTTAAGTGAATACCGCCGCCCATGGACATCTGCCACACCCGAGGGTTACAGATGCGTTGACAACCTTTTGAAAATTGGACTCCGGCTACCTCACTCACCAGACGAAACGCGAAAGTATATGTCATACTTCCACTTTACGCTGGTCTTCTGTGAGGGCGTGGTACGTACCCGGACGGGCCTGCCCATTCATGCAACAGCCGAGGCTGCTGCGTGGCCCTACCACCGTTAAATTGCACATGTATGGTTTGTTTGTTATGGAAGTTATAAGTATTCTGCAAAAGATCATAAATATTTTTCAATTCCAGTAAAATGTATTGAAGGGCATCACAATTCCCCCGCTTCGGTTCCTTTCTTTCTGGAGAAATTATTTGACTTGTTAATCTATTATATTATGTTCAAAGTCTGAACTACGAAATATGTTTTTTTAATAAATACTTTTATCAAACATTCAAACGCTGCCGCTTTGGTGTACGAGAGCCCTGCATTATGTCGATAAGTACCTACTCGATTTCTGTTCCAAAGGCCTTCCTACTCACTTTGCCCTCCATTCCGTTCAAAAGATGGCAACGCAGTACATCGCATACATTGGCGACACAAGTAAGAAGCTCGAAACTGCCGTGAGTTCAAAAGCTTCAGTGGATAGCTCAAGAACTATAAACTATAACTCACCACTTGCGCATATTGACAAAACATTTTTTGGTTTAATACGAATAATGTTTTCTTTAATCGTGTGGTGTAATTACCTCATTCGCTGAAGGTTTCACAAATCTTATAATTTAACGAAGATATATTGTTAAGCAACTGACGAATGAACTATGGTAGATCACAAAACTGGTAATAATATATGTAAAGACTTTAATGAAACATTTCATAAGTTTCAATCACGATGTCACAACATAGTATAAAACAAAGTCGTCCCGCTGTCTGTTTGTCTGTCCCTATGTATGCTTAGATATTTAAAACTACGCTTCGGATCTTGACTGATTACTACTATATAGAGTGATTCAAGAGGAAGTTTTATATGTATGATAGATACATCGCTCCCGTGCGAAGCCGGGGCGGGTAGCTAGTTTACAACAATATGATTGTGTGAAATGGGGTTTTATGATGAAGTTTATACGGAGATGAAGCTATGGCTGATAGATTTAAGCCATATACAAAGGTCTTCCACGTAGTTTATACTCCCTAGAGCACGTAGTGATGTAAAGCAGCTACACCGAGCAGTGTTTTAATATTCAATTTCTTACAACATACACATTCGGACTGTGTGTTGTAGCAAGTTTTCCTTTCGAATAAGTTACAAACCTTAAAATCTGGATCGAATCTTTCGTTACTTTCAAAGTAACGAGCGAATTCGGAGACATTTATCAGGCAGCATGAACGAGGGTAAGTTCATTAAATGCTATCTCTGAGCACAACTACACGAAGTTTACATCCTCATCATCACTTCAGCCTTTTTGATTCCACTGCTGAACATAGACCTCCCCCACGGACTGCCACGAAGCTCGATCCTGTGCCACCTGTATCCGCCGACTTCCCGCACATTTGAACAGGTCGTCACTCCACCTAATGGGGGTCGTCCCATACTGCCATGGCCAGTACGAGGCTGCCACTCGAGAACCTTTCTTCCCCAACGGTCATGGGTACTACGAGCTATATGGGCGGCCCATCGCCACTTCAGCTTACCTAGTACATTACATTAAGTATCGTAAAATAAGGTTAATAAGGAATTACTACTACTTCATACGAGTCGTTAGCCGTTCCAGGTAATACCTACTGGGCTTTTAGACTCGATTGATTTTTAGTAAGTTACTTTTTGTCTGAAGTGACAGCACGAACCCGGATTAACGGAAACCCCCGGGATTATAAAATTGATGAAATATATTTTTAGTATTTAATGTAGCAAGCTTTCGCGTCCTTTTTACAAAACGTAACAGACAGATACAAAAGATAGAAAAACAAAATTAAAAAGTATAAATAAAGGCGGGAATGTAGAGTCGTATAACGTAAAAATTTTGAGTTGTCTAAGCAATATTTTAATATATAAATAGAATTTTCCTAAATATTATTAAGATAAAATACCATGTTTTAATAAATGTTGAGTTGTTCTCAGTTTTCCCCAAGCTTGTTGAGGACTGTAAAATTTGTTGCCGTATAAAAACCCAACTAAGAAAATGCTATAGAGCGGATTATGTGGGTCGAATTCGACGTGACAACAGATATTCTGGTGTCATCTCTAGAAGTGTCGACATTTTCAAAATGAGCGGCTCATTTCATGAAACGCTTGAACAATTTCTATATTTTGCCAGAGATCATTAAAATTTCTTAGAACCAAACAACAAATGAATCATAGAAGATAACACAAGCTGTGTTCTTCGCTAATTAACGGTATCCCAAAGGCACCACATATAATTACTTTCGTTCCAATTTCAACTTGTGTGTGTTTTCGCTAAATTAACTTTGACAAACAATGAAATATCTTTACCTGAGGTTGTATAGGAATTCAGTTCCGCTTACCCTGTTATCGTTGATAACTTTGTAATGTTTATAGTTATGTATACAAACACGTTGAGTAGGTAAATATGATATTTAAAAAAATATCAATAACATCAATCGTCTGCTTTTAAATAGATTGTCAGTATATGTGACGTTCAAGAGTATATTCTGTAGATAACAGGATCTGTAAAAGGCACTGTCTATAAAGACGCCGTGGCTCTACCATGGTATTAAATGTTGTAGTACGACCAAAAAAGATTTGTACATCAATGCCTTTGTACCTTTGAAACTTAGTTGCACGCAATATAGACAACACTAGCCTAGTGGGTAGTGGCTAGAGGGGATATGGACCCCACCTGTTCTATCCATCTCGATTGCAATAAAGGATGTGACATATGACATACTCGAATTCATCTGAATGATCAGATTCAGTTTGCAAGCTGAAATTGACACGCGCCCACCAGCGAATTTTATGGGCATCGCCAACGTAACGAAAGTCCCAGCTCGGGATCGTATCGAATGTACGTTATATTTCCTCATCGCTGTTTTGTTAATTTATGCATCTAATCGGTTACTTTTTACGAGTAACTGAAAAGTTTTTTTTAATTACAACGCTATTAACAATATTTTGAACTATTAAAAAATCCAAGCAACTACCTCTTTTATGTGAAAAGTTGCCAAGCGAGCAGACGGTTCACCTGATGTTAAGTGAATACTGCCGCCCATGGACATCTGCTACTCCCGACGGCTCCACATGCGTTGAAAACTTTTTGAAAATTGGGCTCCGGCCACCTGACTCACCAGACGAAACGCGAAACTATTATACTTCCACTTTACGCCGGTCTTCTGTGAGGTCACCTTCTAGCTTGGGTTACATTTTAAAGCCGTTTGATTAACTAAAAATAATTTAAAAAGCAATGAGGGTATTGCACCTATTTTAGCGATGACATTAACAGTGTTAGCGAAAGGTGGATTTGACTTTTAATTCTTTATACCATTCGTGACTCTATGTGCAATGTTCAGAAATGTTTTCTCCGTAGCCATTTTGTGAGAACATATAAGCACAGTAACCTTAAACTAGCTTCGTTTCCTATAACTATTACCTCTAGCAACCGTAAAGCTACGTTGAAGAATGATACAAAGAATGTTGAATGTATGGCGTGGAAATAACGGGAAAGGACTTTCGAGGGCATTCTATTGTACAGAATACGGTAAGCCGAAGTCTTTGGCAGATGTATGGATGTAGAAAAGGCTAAAGAGCTGATCAATTATGAACTCTGGATATCCGGCCATCGATACATCGAGAGAGATACTGTTAGTCGATGTGCATGGCAGATGTATGGATATGGAAGAGGCAATAGAGCTGTCCATACACAGAGACGCTAGTCTCTGCCTGTTCTATCGTCGACAAGCTTGAGTGTTTATATTTATCATCTGTCATATTCAATTATAAATGTCATATAATGTAAAGCGGAACAATTTTTAAACGCCACGCAGTATGAACATGCGTCGTCTTTATTAAAAAATCAATGTTTAATAGAATCAATAGTTCATGCCGACATAGCTCAGACGATTAATAAACTGGAGTGCCAATTGGTATAGCTGTCAGAACCGAGAACCGATGGGGAAGAAAGGTTTTCGAGTGGCAGCCTCGTATTACAGTGCGGGACCCACTAGATGGTGTGACTACCTGTGCAAATGTTCGGGAAGTCGATGGATGCAGGTGGCTCAGGATCTTTCTTCGTAACAGTCTGTGGGGAAGGCCTATGTTCAGCGTTGGACTCGAACAGACTGATATGCTGAAATGATGAAGCGTCGGATAGAACTAAATCAAGACTAAATAAACTTAGAACTAAATCAAGCCCTTCTCGCGAACGCGGTCAAAACAAAAATCGTATAAGTGACGAATCGGTTGGCGCAGTGGGTAGTGAACCATTCTTGGCGCCATAGTTTCGATCCCCACCTAGAAAAATACTGTGTGATGGACATTAGGTTCTTATTGTGTCTGAGAGTTTATATATGTCTAAAATATGTATAGTTACATTTACAAAACAGCATGTTTAAGTATATTATCAATCACTTAGTCCCCATAGTACAAGCTTTGCTTACTTTGGGATTAGATAAACCTGTGTAAAAGAAAATCACAGTACAACATTTTCAATCATACCGGGCAACTACTCACCCCTTTCGCCAATTCGTCTTTACAATATGTGTAAACAGTCAAGTCGATCTGAAGCCTGAATTCTTTCCGCTCGCTCAGGCAAAATAATGCTCCATTCGCCGCGCAACGAGGAAGCCATCTTGAAAAAAATATTATAATCGTGTGGCAGAAAAATGTTAAGCGGCGCTTTTCTTTCCAATGACCGCTAATGCTATTTGTTTGAAGGAAGCGACAGACGGGCTCAGTAATCTGTCTCTATATGGCAGGACCTAGTTTTACTGGCCCATGACAATTCCACAAATAATTAATCAATTTGGTAGGTTTTAAACATATGTACTTGAATTATACTTGCAATGCTATTAGGTAAACGCTATGAATAAAGTTAATGTAAGTGCAATTGGAGAAAGAGTTTAAATAATAATAATATCATTTCAGAGTTCATATTTGATCTCGCAATGTAAATCATACAAATTTTACAGCCAGCTTACGGTGGTAGGGCCACGCAGCAGCCTCGGCTGTTGCACGAAGTGGCAGGCCCGTCCGTGTAAGTACCACGACCTCACAGAAGACCAGCGTAAAGTGGAAGTATGACAAATAATTTCGCGTTTCGCTAACCGGAGCCCAATTTTCAAAAGGTTGTCAATGCATCTGTAACCCTCGGGTGTAGCAGATGTCCATGGGCGGCGGTATTCACTTAACATCAGGTGACCCGTCTGCTCGTTTGGCAACTTTTCGCATAAAAGAGGTGCAGCTTCGTCTCTTCTTTTCAAAGCGAATAACTAAAAATTTTACTGTATAGAAGTATGCTATGACAATTTGTCATGTACGCCACCTCCATGCGTTGTATTAAACGCTTACGGTTGCACCCATAGAATGCATTTAGCGATTAACCTGCTTTAGAGTTTAGAGTCGATTATTTGTCAAGCGGATTCTTTAATAAGTGTTTGAAACAGAATATTGCGGATTAAAACAATTAATGCCACGCGAATATCGTATTAATTTATAGTGCGAGACGACACAATGTGCTCGCTGCAAGTAGCGACAGTTATAGCATGGCTCGCGCGCGCGTTGGAAGCGACCTTAGTGACGTCACTCGGCCCCGCCGCTCTCTCTAGTTGCCACGGACTACATTCGGCCACACCGCAATCATGAAATTTTGTATGGACGTTATACACACATTCCAAGTGGACAAACACCCAGATCGGAAACAATTATTTGTGGATCAAACAAATGTTGTCCCGTGTGGATCGAACCCACAACCCCCCCGCGCCGAAGCCAATGCCTTGGCAACTGTGCCTCGGATTCCTAAAAGTCAAGCTCTCTAAGTATGATCAGCTTCAGCTCATATAATGGCGCCTTCCAAATGTCAAAATGTCACTGAACTCGTTCTGTTTTAAAGACAACAATCGCCTGATCGTCGACTCACTTGTGAGGCGTCAACCGCGTGGATCATTTCAAATGAAACAATACTGATACAGGATTTAACTATCCCCGTTCCAAATTTCATTAGAATCTGGTCGGCAGTTGTGGCGTTAAATGGACACTTATATTCAATTTTATAATGTTAGTATGCTATTGTCTCAAAAATTATTTTTTGGTGTTGTAATAGATAATGGTACGGAACCATTTCGTGCGTGAGACCGCGCTTGACCGGTTTCTATCTACTGTAGGGCCGCGAAGCTTTTGCAATAATGAGCAGACTCCTCCCATGAAGTACCACGGCCTCACAGAAGACCGGAGTAAAGCGATAGTATTGTACTTTCGCGTTTCGTCTCGTCAGTGAGGTAATCGAGTTCTACTTTTTTATTATATGTAATAACAAATTTACACAATTACACTTAACATCAGATAACCCGCTTGCCTGTTTAAAACGTAAAAAACTAACTCTGATAATTGATTTGAATTAATTCAATATTCAAAGAAAGGAGGAAGAAAGGTTCTCGAGGGACAGCCTCGTACTGGCCATCGCAGTGTTGGACGACCCCCCTCTAGATGGAGTGACGACCCGTGCAAGTGTGCGGGAATTCGATGGATGCAGGTCGCTCAGGGTCGTGCTTCGTGGCAGTCTGTGGGGGAGGCCTATGTTCAGCAGTGGACTCAAACAGGCTGAAATTATGATGAAGACAAATTAAACATTATACCTACATCCATTTTATTAAGCCGATGGTTCATAGTTGAATTATTATGAAGAATGAAAAAAAATTACACGTTCTCTCTCATAAATAGGCACTATTTTTTACAATTCTTCAGATAAATCTTAAGGTAAACAACTTTAACATAATAATTATTTCATCCAGACAGTAATTGAATGGCTGTAACAGAGTTAGTTAAGATAGTGAAAGCGCCCCTATTCGCGTATTTATGTAAAGGTGAAAGTATTCTTATAAATCAAATGTTGTGCGTAACTGAACTCAGTCGGATCTGTGTACGATGAGGCACTGGCTCAAGTGAAGGTATCAATATCGTTGGGACTGATAAAAAAAACGGACGGATAAATAAAACCGGCCAAGTGCGAGCCGGACTCGCGTACGACCGGTTCCGTACTATCTATAAAAACAACAAAAAAAGTTGTCAGTTATATGGGAGCCCCGCTTAAATAATTTTTTTTCTGCTTTTTAGTATTTGTTGTTATAGCGGCAATAGAAATACATTATCTGCGATAATTTCAATTATTTTACTATCACGGTTCATGACATACAGCCTGGTGACAGACGCCAGACAGACAGCGAAGTCTTAGGGAAGTAATAGGGTCCTGTTTTACCATTTGGGTACGGAACCCTAAAACACCAAAGCCAAATACAGCAATAGATTTTCTGGGTACATTATCTAGTTGCAGATGCGTCACTTTTTGAAAAGAATTAAGGAGAAATTACAAATAATTATGATTCTTCATGTTTGTTTTGAAATCATTTCTTATGTACAAGTAGTTAGGTACTAGGAGGAGAGTACAAAGAAAAGACTACAATATGACATTAATAAAAATTTTATTTTTATTTTGATGATTGCTAGTATTGTAGTCACTGTATATTTAATCCCTGTATTATGTATCGAACTGACAGTATTACGATGTCATGTTTACGATAGCAATTATCTAAAACGGTCAGTCTTGACACGTGCCGATAACCTTTCAGTACGAATGTCTCTCTTACGGCGACGATAAAACAAAGCAAAAAAAAAAAACGACGTACTAATTAACTTAAAACATCGGAGGCAGCTGATTGCTTCAGCTAATATGAGCCTATTTGTTTAGATTATGTATTTGAGCCATTTGCTGTTGAAACTTTGGGTCCGCGGGGTTACTCGTACATCGAAATTTTCGAAAGGTTTACGTCCTAAGCTTAACGCCGCGGCTGGTGAAAAGAGGGCTGGTTCTTTTCCCGCTCACAGGCATAACTATATAGCAAGGAAAAATAGCGAGCGCTATTGGAATCATGCTACGCGGACTAGGTTTATTACATAATGGGCAATTTAGATAGATTGACGCACGGTTTCCGAAACACTGATCATCGTAGATGTCAACTAATCAGCCGTCAAATGGCTTTGCAAATTTCATTTTAGTTGCCAAAAGGACGGTTAAACTTTCTGAATTGACCAGAATGATCTTCTAATGATCAGAACGATCAATCCAAAGAGTTTAATCATCCACAGCTGATTAGTTGATATCTACGATGATCAGTGTTTCAGAAACCGGCCGTTAATGTTTTAAATGTTGGCTAAATAAATTGTATATCCAATTTAAAACATACCGAGGACCTCATTTATAATTTTTCGAATAACATATTCAGGGTTCTGTGGTGTCATTTTTTTTTGTTTTAATTGTCAAATTGACATATCATAGTTAAACGCACGCATGAGCACATGCGCGACCCTACCCACAGCGGAGGGCTACGGCCAAGCCCGTGGGTTCTGGCTAGCCCACCCGTTCTGCGTCAGATGAAGCTTTAATAGTCTCGGGACTGAAAGCAACAACATCAGTTAATACAAGATACAAGAATTGTCAAATTTAATAATGATTATGTATGTTATGTTCGTTAAGAGATTTTCATAAAAGACAACGACTTATAACTGATTACCCTCGTATTAGTTTGTGGCTATTAATAACATGGGTAATATGAAACAATAGTCCAAATGTTCATTTTTTATTTTAACTGCTAGTTAGCTTCATTTCAGCTGACTGGATTTAAAGAGACACCATGATGTTAAACACCTCAGCCCATTCCGCTACTTGAACGCTGCAACACAAAAATCATTATCGGTGTTCTGGATAAGGCATAAATTCGCGCCATTTCACTATTTGTCTCGATTTACGACTTATTACTCGGCGACCTCCTTATTAATTGGCAACTATAAGGAAAGGTGAAACAAGAACAGCTACTTCCTACCAATGATGCTATTAAAAAGTACAATAAATCAATCACGCCATTAAACGTTTAGAAATCTACTAACGCAAAGTCGGAATGCTAATAAGGCGTTAAATTTTAAATCCCGTCCCGCTACTATATATAATGAACTAAGTTGAAGACGAAAGAGTTGATCTACTTTACATTTGATAATCTAATCTGTACACGAGTTTTTAACTAAATAGGAAATTAGTTTTTTTGTTTCGATTTATATGTGGATGTAAATAATGAAATCTTTCATAGCGAAGGGTTAAAGGGTTTGTTGAAAGTAAATATCGAGATTGAATCAGAAATGAGGAGATCCGTAGAAGAACTAGAGTTACCGACATAGCAGGGCGAGTCAGCAGGCTGAAGTGGCAGTGGGCAGAGCACATAGCTCGGAGAACTAATGGCCATTGGGGCAGAACGGTTCTTGAGTGAAGACCACTTGATGGCAAGCGCAGCGTAGGAAGGACCCCCACAAGGTGGACGGACAACCTAGTAAAGATCGCACGGACGCGTTCGATGCAGGCCGCTAGCGAACGGTTGAAGTGGAAGTCAATGGGGGAGGCCTATGTTCAGCAGTGGACGTTCTACATCTGATATGATGATGGTGATGAAATATCGTTTGGCTGTTTCACACATATGTTTTTCACATACCTAGTGAAAGACGTCTAATTTACTAAAAAAATATCATTTTGTTACTTAGTTTTCTTATGAATCGTGTTAGCCGTGAACACCTGGACGGAATCCAAATTTAAAATCGGTCCATTAGTTACGCTTATAACCTCACTTATAGAAACAGACAAACAAATCCATCAATAGTGTGCGTACATATAGATAATCAATTAGCTCACTGGCTTGTTTACGATAAATGTGTGCTATTTGCTAAATAAACTATTGGTTTTATAACAGCGTTAGTTTTAAATTTAATTTGATTACTCACTACAAGTAAATCGTTGAATAATGTTATTTCGCCCGCTGTTTACGGAATAAACAATCAATATTTAGATTAATATTTTGGTATCATATTTGTATAATATTCACGACAGTTGATTTGCTTGTCTGTCTGCAAATTGTGAGTGCGAGTCAAGTTGTGAGAGACTAATAACGTTTTAATTTTTATAGTCTGCATACCATTTATTTCATTTAATTTAGATACTCGAAATCTCTTATAAATTTTAAAGTAGCTCTAATGAGAGGTTAACTCGAAAGAGATTTTATTTTTGATTTCTTTGTCGCTTCGAAATTATTTAAATATCTAATAAAGGGTAATAAATGTTGTAAACTAAAAATACCTGAGGCCTTATATAGACATGGAATTCTGCTTTGTACAACCTATTTGGCCTCCATCAAAAAATGGACGGTAAGAGACTCAAATGCTGATGACAATGATGAAAATAAGTTGATTACTACTTATTTTTCAACAGAAGATCATTTTTGTATGTTTTCAATGTTGGGTACATTACAAGTAATAAAATTATCCAACTAGATTCTAATGCTTAGTATATTTATGAGAAGTGTTAGCGTCAATTGCCAACCGAATATGTTATCGAAGCTTTATCTGATATCGGTAAGACTAGTTTTTTCGGCGCCTTAAACATATTTAAGTGAAACGACTCGTTTTTTGATAGAACGCCCATTGGCGACCGTTTTTGTAACAAGCCGTATTTCTAACATAAAAGCATGTATGTTGGTTTTAATTTTGAATAATTATAAGATGATTTAAACCTTTTCGTCTTCAGTTTTTTAATTTTTTTGCTCACGTGAGACATTCGTAATTTGAACAATAAGTAATTACTAAGAGTTTTTGTTTAAAGGTCGCACAAAATAAAACTTGCATTTTTATTACCATAAAATTCTCAATCAAATTTCAAATACAAACCGATGAATATCGACCGATTTCTTTATAAATAGCAATCATAATCCGATGGACCGATGACACTATTTTACTCTTTCTCTCGCTTTCTCTGTTTCACCAAACGATGGCGCTAGCGCTGCGCTTTTGCCGCGTTTATTTGTAAGTCAATTACAGAACGCAACGCGCGAACGGAATGCGCGGTCATCGCCACAGATTAAATAATAATTACGAACAACTTCCATTTCACTTCGCAAGTCAAGCGTTTTTACTTTTCGGGCACTTTTATTATTTCCTCACAAAGCGGATTCTTATAAAATATTTCAACATAGCGCTGGAGCTGATTTTACCCCTCCCAAATTTTTCATGTAGAACTGTAACGCGACGTGAATTGAACTATTTATGAGAGATTATAAGCGCGACTTAAGCGGCTTGATACGAAGTTAAAGAAAATTGATTAACTTTTTCTAATCTGTTATTTTATTAAAATACTTTAAGCGCATTTGTTTATAATTTATAATAATAAAATACAGCAGAAGCATATTTGTAAATCATTGCTGTAAGTGGCAAGTAAAAATATTGTAACAGCTAACAATTACATAAAAGGAAGTGTTACGCTTTCAAATAATTGAGCCAGGCGGAAGCCACTACTCAGTACACTAAAACGCGTGCTATATTTGACGTAGACAATTTATTAATATAACATTGCCCATTTCTTTGAAGAGTACAATATATGTTTATAAATATTCAATTTCGTATTCAGCTTATGACTTATTAAAACAGTTTCTACCAATCTCTAAAAGCGTGGCCTAAGAGAATTCTTTATTAGGTTAAGATGAGTGTTTATTGCGTAAGGTATAAATTCAGCCTATTTTAATACAAAAAGGCAAATAATTACAAGGCATATAGTTCTCTTCCGCATTTTTAATGTCTTCTTATTAATTAATTCGCGTTAAACTGATTTGATAGACATCCGTAAATAATGTTTATAAATTGTCCACGATAACCATGAAATAGGAAAATTATAATAATGATTTTCGCTCAAATGGAATTATAACTATTGCGTGTAAGTAATATGAGTTTCATTTAAGAACTCAAATCGACGAAAACGTTGAACAACAGAATTGAAGAACTCATTCGCTTTTACGCAACTACAATATTGTCTCATAAACATAACAACGCGGCAGAACGGTAATCTGGAACTTGTAATGCTTACTTGGAAAACTTCATAAGAACCGTTAAGTTTATGGGCGCAAAGGTACAAACAGAACTTAGTTTACATTTATGAAACAGCGAACTCTAGCAAATTGATTTTAATGATACGAACATCGGAGTCAAAGCAATTTCTCATTCTGTTTTATCCGAAAGCCTAAGGGAAATTTTGTGCTCTACAAGATTACCTACTCCTGTTTTTGGTAGTTATAAATATTGAACCACATTTTGTTATACCTCATCCTTTAAACATAATTTTATTATTTCTAGAACAATAGATTTTTCCAAATTAATACAATGAACTGCTGACTGTTTGACTGCCTGTCTGTCGGTCCGTCAGTCACCAGGCTGTAGGTATGTCATGAACCATGATAGTGAGTTGAAATTTTCACAGATCATGTATATTTGTTACCGCTGTAGCAACAAAAATACTAAAAAACCGAAATTTTTTTTGAGGTTCTCAGACCATACCATACAACAGACCTGATTTGCCGTTTTATAGATAATGATACAGAAACCTTCGTGCGCGAGTCCGCCTCGCACTACGCCGGTTTTTATTTGATTATTATTTTTATATAATCTGTCATGTCTTGTTGCAACAAATTTACCGCGGTCACTTGCTTTCGGACGTCAAAAGGCAAACGGATGGGTCCAGAAATGTTTTATGCTTAAGTTTTTGCCATCGAACAATACAAATTGGTTTCCGGTGCAACGCTGAGGCCTTCACCTCGATGAAAAGGTTCCGCCATCTTGTTGCGGCGGTCTGCAATAGCAGCTGGGCATAACACGCGTAACGGGGTCTTGGATTAAATTGGATCCTTCACTTGTAGAGAACTTATACACAACTAAAATTTTATAGGCAAAATCGTTTCGTCTTACTCTAACGTCCGCGTCGTGTATATATTTATTTACTGATATCTTAGTCTAAAGGCCCATTTACACGATGCCATTTTCTTGTACATACAAGAGCAATAATTGAATGCAATAAATTGCGCGCAATAATTGGTTAGACCATTTGTTGTTTAGACCATACAACTCATTTATTGCTTCAATTTAATTGTATACAACAGGCAAGAAACTGGCACCACATGTATATGGGCCTTAATATTTGTAACATTTACACGAATCGTGTAATAAGAGTCCACTTCTTATTCATAATCATGTATTTTTTGTTGCGTTTACAATTTTTTTTCTATTCAGCAAAATTTGATTAAAGGGATAGGCAAGTATTAAATTGGTAGGAAAGGAAAGTTTTGAAACAGATTTAAATAGATAAGTCTCACGGGCAAAGGTCTATATTTTTTTCTATTATTGTGGTTTTTTCAACTGGCTAACTAAACGTGAGTTTCATGGATTTTTTAATAATTTCATATGTTCTAATACCATTTCATTATTAAGTGAATCGTGCAATGGAATGTATTTTATAGAGCGATGCTTACGATATGATGTTTCATTTACGGAATGATCAAATCTATCTTCTATTCTAAAGGCCCTGTTTCGTTAATAGGAAATGGACGAATGGTTTTTGTTCTCGACGCGTTGCTACCTCGCAAAACAATGGACGCACCTCACTACTACTGAACACGTTCAGTAGTAGTGAGGTCCGGAGCAGAGAACATAAAAATGTTAAGCCACAATCAAATGCCCTCGCAGGTGACCCAAACTTCTAAGCAGAACGAACTAGATGAATTTAAATCGCTTCGTAATGAATTGCTTGTTTCACTCAAAATGCAGTTTATGCGAATACATAAATGCGCTCCTCCGTGCGCATACTAATCTGAAGGCGAGTCACGCAACAATGAACTTTGTTACCTCGTGTTAGCGACGGGATCGCTTGAACGTTGATCGCCGTCTGTTTCGCTCCGAAATGCATTTATAGATTACCTAAGGCCCCTTCGGCATTTCCAACGGCACGGTTTGGTTGTAATTAAGATACACTACGTTAATGATATTTCTTCACGGCTCAACCTTGGCCGATGCCGGTACTGACAGTCGAAACGCTTTGTTTATCCATATACGTCCACTCTGCTAAGAGCCAGTAAAAAATAAAAAGATACGTAGTCCATTGCCGCTTCACCGACTGCAGAGTTAGCGTGTCGGCGTTGAAGACGGGAATTGCACACCGTACAATGACAGCGAAACGGCCCGGCCCACGATGCATTGATCGTGGGTACGACTACGATGAAACGACCTACAAAATGTTTCGCTAAAGTAGGTCGACACAAGCGACAATCGACTTCAGTGTTTATAATTAAATATTTTTTTTGTTGTCCCAATACTTAGGAGTTTATAATAATTTTGCTGAGCTAGTGCTAGAAAACAGATGAATTATACTTAAAATAAGGCAAACATATCGATTCCATTTTTAACCGACTTCAAAAAGAAGGAGGTCCTCATTTTGTTTCGTTTATGTTTGTTTGTACCTAAGAACCCCGTCACTTAAGAAGCGATTTTTAATTTTATTTTGCATAAGGCTCTAGGTATATTTAGCTCCCATGTAGTCTCATATTAATTTCTTTGGTTTAGACCTTGAGCTTCGGAGATATAACAGGGAACTGCTCAAAATCAAATGAAAGATGTATAAGAAACGAGATATTTGAAATTTGTTATGTTTTATATAAATAGAAATTATTATACTACTTACACTCCTCTCGCACCGCCACAAACGTCCTCGGAACAAGTTTGAATACGAAGTTTAAAGTGCTGTTTGCTCGTCATTACATCAAATGATGCGTTGATGAGCGTTGCGGTGTTTAAAGACAATTTAAGCGCATCATCAAAACTATGTTGGCCTCCCTTTCCAACGGTGCTGACGGCAATGTCAGCAGTTGCGGAGATTACACGAGGGTACGGCCTGTTACGCGTCTTATTTATTCCCTCCACCGCCCTTCAAGCCATGGGCATGGCCGCAGAAAGTAGAAGTATGGAGATTAATCTATCAACCACACGATAAGGCGGTAAAATAGCAGCACTCGACTACTAAAGGACGGATACAATTAATGTGTAAACGATTTAACTGCCAAGTTGTTGAGTTTGACTATTTTTGTACTTTCTAGCGTTCAATTTAGCGAGATAGACTGAACTGTCGTAGATATTAAAGTCATATCAAACCAAATCTAAAATATAATTATTCAAATAGACCCTTGCGCGTTCTGATGAATCGTCAAATTTTACATCAAAAATTATATACCTATATATATAATTTTTGATGTAAAATTCGACGATTCGTAGGTACCACCGGTTCGGAAAGCAGTTTCTGTTGAGAAAAGATCGGCAAGAAACTTATCCGAACCCAAGTCATAAGCAACCTAGGGTTTAATTTTTCAATAATCAATCTCGTCCGATCTACGAAAAATTACATTAGTATCTTGAATCCGTTGTTCAATATTGTGCAAAACTTTCGTCCAAGAAATCATTATTTTACTCGCACGTTTTTCAATCATTAGGCGGTGGGCAGAGATGGGACGTTTCAACACACTTTTTCGTTTAATATTATTAAGTTTTTAAACTGTATTGTTGGAGCCGCGGCCTTTCTGAGTTCTTTATACAATCGTCTAAGTCAGAGTGTTCCGATTAGCCAATCACCTCGTACCTTGAACTCGATGCTTTTAAACTTAGCGCCGTTATCTTACGTTTCCCATTATGGCCGAGATAATTATATAGACAATGGAATCACGAATTTCGCGTAAAATCAGTCTATTATAAAACTTGGATTGCCTCACTAAAAATCGTTAATAAATCAGACTGATGAGATCACAGTATCACTATATATAAAGTTACGGTTGAATCGATAAGACATAATATGATAAAAGGTATGCAATTTCTATGAAGAAACATGTTTGCGACGCTATAGCGTCTTCTCTCTCCCTCTAGTCTTCTTTGACATCGTTCTCTCTTTCTACGAGTGCAGATGTTCTGTTTTTTTTTCGTTTGTCTAAACTCCACAGAGCCGCGACAAGACGGCCATCGTAATACAACCCCCAATGTATCCAAAGAGGTTAACATGAACCATTGATGTGCATAAAACCTCTTTGGGAGGAATATAGCGAAGTCACCGTTTAAAAGTAAAATGAAATAAATTCTTGAATAATGACGCAAGTAATACACTTTCCATTTTTGAGCCCGTTGAGCATTGTCTCGCGGCAAGGCCCGCGCTCTCGTTTGGCGAGTGAGAGGCGACTGAGGAAGTATACCTAAAGGCGGTACACACTGGACCGTTTTTACGGGCTCTGTGTCCGAAATTGAGATCAGATAATAACGAAGGAGAATAATATGAAATGGAACGACAAAGTTGACTTTCATTGTCGCGGATCTTATCGCCTTTCCATATGTTACAAATTTTCAACATCTTTAAATTTTTCAGCTTCTACGTTCACGAGACATACCAATTTACATAGTGTAGATTCCTCATAGTTGTTAACCTTACCAAAGTCAGGCCTTTTGACAATTATATATTTTGGTCCTATCTCTACAGATTAGGTACTGTATTACAAATTTAATAATACCGCCATTTATATGGTCACAGTTTTAATTAAAATTTAAAGTTTGATTGCAACTTCTTTATACGATTATCATAAGCCATTCAAACTAAACAAGTTGTACCTATGACATAAAAAAATAAAGCCAAGTGTCCACTCTTATCTTACTTTTGGATACGGGTGTTGATTCTCTGATAAGAGAATGCATTCCTACGTTACCGTGTTGGTAAATGCTCAGAATACAATGAATTCGTAAACGCATTTTAGGATGCAAACGCCTTTAAGGTTCAAAAACAAAATAAATGAACCCATCATGCCGTATTGTCCCGAGGGTGTGCTAAGAAGCGATTCGGAACAAACAAAATAGGGGTTGCTAGCTAACCTTTATGTCCAAAGCGTCAGCTTAATAAGTTTTGAGTAAATCATTTGCGTTCCAAATATAAAGAAAAATATCACTTCGAATACTTAATCGACAAACCAAACACTGAACTAATATAATTAACGTGATGCACTTCTTAACCGACTTCAAAAAGGTTTTCAATTCGCATGTATTTTTTTATGTTACCGCCTCAGAGCTCCGCCATTTATGAACAGATTGTAAAAATTATTTTTACACTGGGTTCGGTAGCTTTTGACCCCACAATTGGCATTGACCCCACAATTTCGGAGGTACATCAGAGAACTCCGCAAAATGAAATAGAAAATATACAGTAAGTGAGATATTTGAGGTCGGTTTTGTTTTTTGTTCGTAAAAAAGGAAAATTATTGTACTCGTGAATCGTACATGATTATTCGACGGCGAACGAAAGAGAACATTTCATTGTTGCTCGCAACGGGATCAAGTCTCACATGATGCCGTGAATTACCGGTGCAGTGCCACTTTCGTGTGGCAATGAATAATAGAGGCTCGATTCTTGACAATGGAACACTGCAGCAAGGATCATGGCTTCCGTGGACAAATGTCGAGCTCTCGCGCCTCATGCGTATTTAGAGGATACTGCTGCTATACAAGCTATCTATCTAGTCTGTTATATTATACAACATGGATCACATCGCAAACAACACGTGTGTGTATATATGTAGTGAAATAGTGCCGCTGACAGAAATTCGAACCGTTCAGTCTTTTTTTTTTATACAGACACGCTTCTGCGAATTTTTTACTTTAGCTGCACGCTTTGTTGTGGCACTGCACACGACGTTGCAGGAAAGGGCAGGTTCATCCGGGGAAGTACCACGGCCCCGCAGAAGACCGGCGTGAAGTGCAAGTTTGTATCATACTTTCGCGTTTCGACCAGCAAGTGAAGTAACCGGGGGCCACATTTTAGGGTTCCGTACCCAAAGGGTAAACCTATTACCAAAACTCTGCTGTCTGCCTTTCTGTCTGTCCGTCCGTCACCAGGCTGTATCTCATGAACCGTGATAGTTAGACAGTTGAAATTTTCAGAAATGATGTATTTCTATTGCCGCTATAACAACAAAACTAAAAAACATAATAAAAAATATTAACATGGGGGTCCCACACAAAAGATATGATTTTTGTCGTTTTTATAGATAATGGTATGGAACCCTTCGTGCGCGAGTCCGACTCGCACTTGGCCGGTATGCTTTATGTTGGCAACGCATTTACAACGGATTGTAGATGTACATGAGCCGTGGTGACTACTTACAATCAGGTGAACAGGCGGTTCTCGCGCTAAGGCCGGCTACAACTTTTGACACAAGAAAAAGCTTTCACGCCACGCTATCGCCATAAATACAGACTGTCGGAAAATCTATAACGGTAACCGCTAACCGTTACATGGGCTGACCGCTCGTTTGCCTTAAAAACATAAAAATCAGCAACACAATGAGAGGATGCAAATGTTAATAGGTTTGTGAGTTAATCTGCAACACGCCCGCTTAGATCTCACAAAAGATAAATTTAATCTACGAGTGCAGGGGAGACTGTTCATCGACATCTCGGCGACACGGCCAAGGGGCGAGGGGAGGCCCGTAATGCATACACGGGTAGGGAACCAGCGCAATCTTTACCGAGGGTTAGATGGGCTCGCTTGGTGGATTGATATTTTTACGTTTGGATACGCGCCGGATAAACAAATGGCCCGACACCATTAGTTGTGTGACCGATTTAGTTCGTTTTTTTTTATTATTGTCACAATCGGCGGCTATTTTTATGTCGGTGTCCCTCTGGGCACCTCAAAGTTTATTAGAATACTCTTAAAATGATAACCGTTATTCGTTTATTTAATTTCCAAGGTGTTTTTACTATTGCGATTAAGACCAGTTAAAGGGTTAGCGTTTAAGTATTTCTCTAAGGATTATATCCGTACAAAGAAGCAATCGTTTATTTAAACCATACAATGCCTTTAACTCAAATTAAGTTCTTTCTTTTAAGATTCAAAAGCAAACTAGACCTACAATTTTTTATTTACAGCTATCTTTATCTACAGTATTTCTTATTAAGGATTTAAAAGCAATCATTAGAATATAAACGCAAAAGTTACGTATGTTAGTTACCAAACGCAAATTAAATTTATAAATGCTAAGTAATGAAAGGGAAGTCGCTAAATTCATTACAAATTAACAAATTAAATAAGTATCATGATAAATTTCGAATACTTACCTAATAACATTTTTTTAGTAAAAAAGTAAAGTAAAGTAACAGCCAACTGTCCATGTACATGTCCCACTGCTGGGCAAAGGCCTCCTCTAAACAGAGGGTATCAGGGCATAGTCCACCACACGGCCCCACTGCGGATTGGTGGACTTTTTTTTTAGTATTTAAACTTTTTCCCAAGCAGTATTTTAATTATAAATCTCTTGTGATTTCAGATAACTTCTAATTATATTCTCAATTATGAGAAATAATAAGATTTACACCAAAATATTCCCAAACAGATCCGTGCTAGTTCACAAAAGTACAAATAAGCAGTAAAAAACGAATTAATTCCATCAAGAAGAAGCGTTGTAAATCTTTTATTCAAATCGGCCGCGATCTGTTACGAGTTATGGTAATTAAAAGCCTTCTGTCTCGCTCTCGCGCGGCGGCCGAAAAGTTGGCAGCATTTCGAGTCAATGAGCGCTGTTGTCTTAAAAATAAGCGAACGTAATGGACCCATGAATACGCATAGAAATATTATCATACGTGAAGTGTCGCATAAAAAGTTGCCATGATCACCCAACGTTAAGAGGATTTTTCTTTTAGTAACCTAAACTCCGATATTTTATTAACTTAGGCTTCTTTATATAAATCTAAGAGCTTTTGCTGAAGTGAAGACTCGGCTTGTTGGATGACATTTTTGTTGTAGTAAATGTACGATGTAACTAAATATTGTTGTTATTTTACCAGATTTTCTTGTACTTATTAAACATAACAAAATTGTTGTTTAAAGTTCCATTTGAAAAAAATTACTAAAAGTAACAATCACATGAGAATGCACGATAATTAAAAATATATTTTATATAATATATCCTATTTAACTTCGAAAACATGATGATTTCAATTATAAAAATGACATTTTGTATCGTTTCACGGCCTAACACGAATAATCGAAAATAACTAATTGGATCTTAAGTATATTTTTTTCATTCGTTTGTACAAATGGAGTCCAATTAATAAATCTTTCAGACTGAATCTGCCAAATGAACCAATCTAATGCCAGTAAAGTGTTAATCGAAAGGCCGTTATCTGTTAGCAAATAGAATCTGTGAAAATATTCATATCTGTTCATGGTAGTTATGTAGTGAAACCTAAATGAACTTAAAGATTAATATTTAATAATAATAATTAATAATAATAATAAATATTTTAGGACACATTTTTACACGACGTCCCAAACTATACAACGCTTGGGTTCTAGATAACTGATAAACGTACTTAAAGATAGTTTTCTTTGGTAAATAAATACATATTATGAATACGTATAATTATAATCATTCAGACACTAGAAAAATACTATGTTCATCACACAATATTTTTCCAGTAGTGGGGATTGTACCCACATCCTTAGATGCAGCGGGCAGGTACACTACCCACTACGTCATTTGGGAGATATTGTATAAAATGGTCTAACCATTTTATGGAAATATCGCATTAAATTTAATCAGGCTCAGGAATCACGTTTATGCGCTGTCTCCACTAAAGTAAAAATTAAGTACAGTCCTAATAATATAACTAAATTGTTCCTTTAGTTTTAGTCAAACTATGAACTTGATGCCTTTGGTATTATGCACACATTCCGACTGAGCCATAAGAGCATTCGTATCTTAAGAATGTAATCAACTATTGGCTTAATTTACATTGAAGGATACCGCGTTATAGGGCAAGGCCTCTCTTTGTTCATAATGCATGTCTCGTCTTGTTTTATTCATTGGCCATAGTCATGCGTAGATAAGGTCTATTATAGTAGTTGTTTTGAGTAATCCCAATTATGAAACCACATACAGGCGTATTACACTCGCTCTTCGATTGTAAAATATATTAAAGAAAAAACAAAAGCGAAACAGTACCTAACGTCTCGCATCTATTAACTTATTTAAAATTATACAGGGTGGCTTTTTTAAAGGTGCCCAAATTCACACAGGAGGTTTAGACCTGGTAGCATAATCGTTTATTGAAATAAAAACAAAAATTTTTTTTTTCAAAAAATTGCCATTCTGTTCCCTAAAAACAGAACTTATTGACAATGCGGTAGTCATTTTCGGCGTCTTATACTTTTGAAACGAACTTGTGTACCTGTTAGTTATGAATGATCGTGCGTAAAATAACAAGTTGCCCATAAATCACACACTTTTTGAGATAAGTTCAAATGAATGTAATTAATTAATTACGAGTGATATAAAATATTTATCATTTTTATATAACATTATTTATGTGGATGGATACACTTAGAAAAGCCTCCCTGTATAAATTAGGGGAACTACAATGATGTGTTACGTATGTCCATACTACACAGGCGTTTAAAAATTGTTCCGCTTTATATTATTATGTCATATAGAAGTGAACGTGACAAATGATATAGAAGGTATGATACAGAAAGAGATAGCAGTCTCTAGAGTTGCATTACTAGAGTTTTGACGTACGCTACGATTGAATGACTCATGTCAGTTTCGGCGCGGAAGAATCACATCTACCTCGAATTTGTACATAATATCATTAATAATAAAGTGAAAAATAAAAAAGTTTATTTCCTTTTAATGATATAATTTTAGGCTTAGTGCTAATACATAATGATGTTACAAATAACTACAATAGATCAATAGCATCTGTCGCCGAACTAGGTTGTGAGAGCCTATATTTCGGTTTTCGGCGCCATTCCGTATATCAATAAAAAATACACTGTATTAGAATTTTTTTTCATTGGGGGAACTTTTGTCATCGCTCGTATAAGCCCGAGTTGATAGTTCTAGAACTTGCTAAGTTTTCAATGATCTTTTTAGACTTAGATTGATGTTTACAAAATTTACGCGCCAGGACTATGACGGGAATACTATATTGGGGGATAATGAGTGTGAAAGCGACAAGATAGGAAAATTTGTAAGGCGTGGTTAACCTAAATATGGGGGAGCTAAACCCAACCCCCGACCTCGACCCCACAGAGCGTGCTAAAAAATGAAAGGTGATTTTGTCTCCACTGGAATATTGTGTAAGATTCGGTATTAATAAACAATGTTCATTGAACTTGATATCTCCGGATACTCTGACTTTAAAGTCGTAATACTATGATTCGATTTGCAATTACCAAAATTGAACATCAAATTGGATTATTTTTCGATGTTCTTACTTTATAGTAACTGAATATTTGCTTCTTGAACACATAAACGCTTCGCGAAATTGTATTACAATCAACTTCAATTGTTCTAAAGTTCAACAATTGTTTTAAAACAAAAATAAAACACACTGTTAGTTTGTTGTCCCTAGAACTTAACTCGTAGGTCCCTCACGAATATTCCTCCTCAGGCAATAAATTTAGTTAGAATTAAATCACTAACTTGTCAAATTTCTTAATTGCAGGTACGCGTGGGGACACCGAGTAATAAGTAGGTAATTTTCATTCAAGAAAAGCCAGCCCGTTAAAATAAAGGGTACAAAGCCACTTATAAAATATACACAAATACTTATACACAAACTTATAAACTTGCTTATAAAACAAAACTAAAATAAGCGCACAGTTTTTTTTTTGTATTAAAACGCTCGCTTATTAAGGAGTGACTTTAGCACTATGAAAACAGCGCGGGAACGTTTAGCCTAAAGTTGGACAAATATTGAGTTGAGTTATTGGCCAGTAGTAATTTTAAAATGAACGACAGAATCTTACAAAAAATTAGACAGTTAAGTTGATGTCTTATATGTGTCAGTTAGTGGGGATAGAAAGTTCTCGATCTTTTAGCATTACGCTAATCGTAGACGTTTGGCCGCTCGCGCAAATCGTCACAGCCATTACTCTTGGCAACTGCATGGCAACTGTACTACGTAGCTCCGAGCTTGCACAATACCGTATTAACGATACGTTATCACGTGAGCACCGTACCCAAAGCCGTTGTAGAGTAACTTCAACCTATATTATCCTAGTTTTGATTCAAACATTTCACTCGTATTGCTCGTAAGCCTTCGATGATATAGTAACATTACAGTTGAATAGAGAATAAAGTTTTGAATAACTCACTTTTCCATTCAAAATTATTTTGAAATAAAGTACTTACAAGACGAAACGAAATGAAGTTAACCTGTCTTAGGTAACCGATATAGCTCGGACGCTTTGTAAACTGAAGTGGAAATGTAGTGGCCATATAGCCCATGTAGCTCGAAGGACCGATAACCGATAGGGTAGAAAGTCTCTTGAGTGACAGCTTCGTATTGATCATGATAGGCCAGTAAGAAGTTTAGTCGTCCCAGTGGTCCCTCTGCCAGTGTGTTTCATATCCTGTTAAGTTCCACCACTTGCCTATAGAGGTCGCGCAGTTGCAGCGGAGCGTATGGCGTCATCGTGTCTTCATGATGCACCAGCTTCGTTGTTCTCTCCTGAGTCCGTGAGTCGTCTACTTACGGACCTCTTCATAAACCCGTCGGCGCACTACTTTCGCAAAAAAAAAAAAAACTCTCAGACAAACGAGAAGGCTGCTACTTGCTTTAGGGCAGGCTTGCGACTGCTGCTTCCTTCTTAATGACTCCATGCGAACGGGCGTTGTCCTGCGATGCATTTTCTTCTATTTCTACAACATGATATCATCTTACTAAGAGCGCTTTGAAGGTATTTATCGCATTTTTTTTAAGTCTGCAGCTTAAAAGCAAAGCAAAGGCGATGAAAATACGGTGCATCGCGTTCATGTTCCGGTTTATTAATTTCTACTCTTAGAATTAACTTCACTCTGTTTAATTAATTTTTAAGGAAATGATGTAACATTTAAATTTAAAAAAATCTTTCATTGATTTGTGATTTTCAACAATCTTGAAAAAAGGAGGTTACCAATCCGTTTGTAGCTTTTTGGTGTTAGTTACTTGAAAATTACGTCGAGTGCTGTGTGAAATATATAAAAAATAAACAGATTAAATTCCTAAGATTACCGCTTCGAAGTAAAAAAAAAGTAACACGTTCTTGATGTATATATGTATATATATACTGTATACATCGAAGGTGAACGTTCTTACTGCGACTTAAAGGTACAATATAGCGAGACACTGGCCCCAAAGCACCCAAAGCACACTCAGATCTGGAGTAATTGAACTGAGTTACTGCCGAGTAAACCGTTATTTAACTGGAAACAAAATCAGTTCCCACTTTCTTTTTTAATAAGGCTAGAAGCGTCAATAACATACTTTCGGACCCTTCACTTTACTTAGGGTATGTTTTATTTGTTTGATGATTATTATTGATTATCTGACTCCTTACTTTAATTGCCTTTTATTTAATTTATCCTTAATTGTAGAGGTTATAACAAAGTACATAGAATTATTGTTGAATCTAACTATTATATTGATTTTATCGCATTTTATTATGTCTTAAATTGCTGGCGTTTCGAATAGTTCACATCCGTGGTCACAGGATAGGCAATCTTTCAATATGTAGTAGATAGTTACGTATCGATGTAATATCTAATATATATATTCCCGAGAACACAAGAACACAAGAAAACATTACGTATCATAATATTTGAACATATTAAAATACAAAAAACTAAGAGGTCTCATAGAAGTTGTAACAGATTTAATATTATTATAAGATATTAATGAATTTGTTATTAAATATTTTTAATTTAAACCAATATAACACAAAAAGTATAATGTATTAAAGTATTTAATCAAACTGAATTAGATAACGGCGAAAACCAATCGAAGAATCCACTGAATTACCTTTTACTTTAAATTATTACTAAATATTAATTACATCCAAATTGAAACCAATCTCGAGCACAATGCGTATACGAAATCATTTAGGCAAACAGTCCTGTTCGGTAATTTTGGCTCGTATTCGATATTTGAAAAGGGGCGAAAGACATAATTAATCGACCAACTTCTGTCACTGTAGAGCAACCTCTCCCCTACACAAAGTTCCATTGAACTCGGGGCCGAAATCTAAAATGTGCCCCTAATTGTGCCGCGAATTTTGCGAACGTCGCATTATGTACTCAATTTCTGTGGAACTAAGGTTGATTTCATACTCAGCAAGACCCCGGCCGGGCTAACGTATAACGCAAATAAATGGTAGTTTTTCAAACGCTATAATTGTTAGAGATTGTGGTTATTTGGTTCGGACAATCGAATGGGGAATGTTTTACTGAATGACTTTTGGTCATATCATATCTTATTTTTACACTTAGCTTTCAAATTGTCTCTGTTTTATACAACTGCATATATATTTATACACATTTTACGATTCCATTTACTTATTCATTAATCGTTATTAAAAACTTGAATAATATACCTCAAGCAGTTGTCGTAAACGTTCTAATACAACTGTATTAGATTGCAATACAATTAATCATTCCAAGAGATGTTTTTTTTTTAATTCTTTGCACAATCTTTCCAAATCTGTTATTTCTTCTAGAGCGATATCTAGATTAATGACTAGTGCACGTTATAAAACTTGTTTTCTGGAATTATTATCTTCGTATAGTGTAAATTAATAAACATATAATTTTGCATTTATATTTATAAACATAATATTTCCTCAGCATGAGAATTAATTTTGATTTAAAATTTCCGTCTTTACATCGTTGGAGCTCTCTAATAAATTTGCGGTAAGTCTTGAACCTTTGCTCAGTGAAGTCGAAGCAACTTCTGAGAATCAATTTACACGTAAATTATGTTATTAAGTAAACCGAAAGTTGTCTTTCATATTTTCGTTTGCATCCATCGAATAATGTCGAACGTGCCTCGATTTGGTAACGTATCAGTGGAAAATTCTAGTTTTAAACGGAAGGTGCAAGTCTTTATTATTCTACGGGGCGAGACGACTCTTTTTCAATCTATACAGATAAATAAATGTTATTTTGGTATATGTAACATTTTTAATGCAATTCATTTTTGTAATATTTATTAAATGCATATGGCTGTACATCCATATGCATTAAATAAAAATTACAAAAATGAATTGCATTAAAAATGTTACATATACCAAAATAATATTTGTTTGTCTATCTATTTTTTCCGGTGATTTTGACGTGACTTTCACTGGCAGATAGCCGATGTAATAAGGAGTAACTTAGGCTACTTTTATTTTAGATTTTTTTTTAATTTTAAAATCCACACGTACGAAGTCGGGGGCACAGCTAGTCTTGACTAATTATATTATTGATTCTTTTTCATTACGAAGAATTGACGGTTTTTATTTGCACTTCAATTTGAACTGGTAAAAACAGGCCCTCAAAAATCCGGTTAGTTTTCGCTTTGGGAATTTGAATTTTTTACCATCTCGATATTTTTAAAGCCTAGTAGCTAGCTTTCCGTGTACGATTTTTTTAATTTCGAGTCGTCGATTTAAGCTCTGTCGACCTCGGAGTCGAGTGATCACTCTTGGTTCTTGTAATGGCGGCGTTTCGTATTCAGCTGCATTACGGCGGTTGGCTCCAACCTTAACTGATCTAATTGCCTGAGTTCCATAAGAGAGAAGGTGAAAAAAGAGATCTTCATAAAGGGACTTGAAAATTTCATCGGGTGCCGATTTGCGAGCGGTCATAGTATTAAGTATCTTTACTTATAGTATTTCATATAATATAGCTCCGCTTAGTTAGTAAAGCGTCTGGGTTCGCTACGGGAGACCCAGGTTCGAGTCCCACAGCGCCGGAATTTTTTCGATAAAAAATCACATTTTAGGATTTTCACATTGAAAATTGACGTTACAGTGAAAGGGTGAAAATTTAGGATAGAGAAGAGACGTTACAGTGATGTAAATTGAAATAGGTATACCATCAAGGATAAAATGGTAAGATAAAAGTTGAGAAAAACAAAGATTGACCTCGAATCGTCATTTATCCTTCTGGATTATCATTATAGTATCTGTTATATATATATACGCAAAACTGATATTATTTATAACGTATTAGTCTTTTTCTAAATGATATTAATTTATAGTGCTAGTTACACGCATCCCTTTAAATACCAAGCCACCAATAATGCAGCTCGATGAAATAACAAATCGTAATGCCCCCGCACGTAATCAATTCGGGTATTGGCAGAGTGCAAAATTCGGTTTGGCAACTGCCAAACGTTTCGACGCGATATGCCATTTATTAGCGAATACTCTTAACAGCAATACTATAAACTAAAAATAATTTATCTAGTTAGCGACGCACTCGAAGTTAAGTTATAATGAAGTTAAGTTATAATGCAATTTGTTGAGTACTTTCGTATCTGGCGAAGGGTCTAACACCAATACTAAACTAATTCACAGTTGAAAAACGTTTACAGTAAATTCTAACATTCTATCGAACTCGGATTGCACTTGCAACTAGTTAGTGATGTGGTTCTATAACTTTTTTTTTTCTCCGTGTTATCGCCAACCGATAAGAGCAAGTCAACACTACGCCGCTGTTAAATAAACTTTAGCGATAAAACCCATGGCAATTGTCCGACATGTTTGCCTAAAACAATAACATCAAGCCGTTCCAAACACGAATATACTATACCATATATATTATATATGGTAAATTACTTTTATAGTGATTTCTTGTTTTTACGAGAATATTGTACATGGTTAAATGAAACTATTTAATGGATGTTACCGTTTTTTAATTAGATTTTTAAATTCACGACATTTCGAACCATGTCCAGCGTTGTTTCGGGGCCTAATGTCGGAGTTAACCCGGGCTACCGCCGAGTCCCGTGAGTCCCGTGACCATGAACACAGAAATAACAAGCGATAACATCCGTAAAATACTTTCGTTTAACCATGAATATTTTTTTTTGTTAAAACCGGGATAGAATTCGTAAAAAAATCACCAAAGACACAGGTTGATTTTTTAGCGATGTCAATGTTAAACATATTAAACCTTAGAGTAAGGTAGTCGCGAACTTACCAGGCACCGGCAAAAGTATGTAGGTACATCGTGTCAGTCTTGAGCGGCTGTGATATTTTCCCGGAAGAGGCGATACCGCAGCAGAAGAAGTCAAGAAGCGACCCACAGCAGAAGAATATACGTTTTGTTTTAAAAAAAGTAAAAAAATTGCTTGTTTTTTTTTTTTTTTTTAATGAGAAAAGTTGCCAAACGAGCAGACGGTTCACCTGATGGTAAGTGAATACCGCCGCCATTGGACATCTGCTACACCCGAGGGTTACAGATGCGTTGACAAACTGGGCTCCGGCTACCTCACTCACCAGACGAAACGCGAAAGTATTTGTCATACTTCCACTTTACACTGTGAGTTCGTGCTACTTACCCGGACGGGCCTGCCCATTCGTGCAACAGCCAGGGCTGCTGCGTGGCCCTACCATCGAAATCTTATATTTCCGTAAAGACTCTCTACTGTCGACTCTTTTTTTTGACTCAATTTTAACTTTCTGTCATAAAGCGAATACTACAAAGCAATCATCTCTTAGTATTAATAACGATTGAATGTAAGAACTGTTTTATCTTTGAATACGTGCGTTTTAAATGTTTACGCCACGCTGTCTACAATCAGCTGTTATGACGAAGATAGACATATATTGCAAAGACAATTTTGAATACTGTTGGTAAAAAAAACTAAACGTCGCTGTCATTGGCACGCTGTCATACACGTTGCCTTAAAACTTATTTTGTGAAAGAAATATGCTCACATCTTTAATCCATAACAGAACTGATATAAAAATCCAATTGTAATGTTAGGCGCCTGAACCGGTAAGTTATGAAGATAATGTTACTGTAACCGAAACAAATGTGTATTGACCTTCTTTCTTTTGTGTCTTTATAACAATAATCCGAAAAATAGCAAATACTGATTCTTTTGTCTGTGTTTTGAAAGTTTTATGTGTGATTATAATTTAGAGATTAGACCTTAACTTTCACAAATTGTTTTAAATTTTGTGGTGTAGACAAGAACGTCAACAATACAATAATTTATTACACATATATCACTTAAAAACAATGATATTATATCAATTTTATAGAAATGCTATCTCTTTCTATTTCATACGTTCTATATCATCTGTCACATTCACATATATATTTCATATAATTCGAAGCGGAACAATTTTTAAACGCCACGCAGTATGCACATGCGTGATCTTTATTAAAACATCATTGCTTAAAAATACATATTGATACACATAATATTACAGTAAAACAAAAATTAATTACGCATAATAAAGAATAACAAAATATGACCGAAGAAAATAATAATTCACAAAGTGACCTCATTTGTTTGTTTGCATTGTAATATGAATCAATATCTTATTCTTACGCTCTTATAGCATACCATAGCGTGGGCAGGAGCAGTTTATAGTGGTTTTTTTACAAGTTTTTTTAACACAAAGACTGAATGTTACCTTTTTTATATCTGTTATGACCACTACATAATTTTGATTGCCACAGTTTCGTAATTAATAAGTTATGAAGAAAATAAATCGAAGTTAAAGATATTTCATTACAATAAAATATTAATACATTTGTATTTGAAAGTTTCGCAAACGAAAAACAGATGTACTTAAATATTATAAATTCTGCGCTTAATCAGATGTTGGGTAAAAGTTTTTTCCGCTTATATAATCATGGCGCAATCTTAACCTAAATCCAAATAATGCCGACATTTAGTGAAACGAGTGTGCTCGCCGGTTTTATGCCGGTTTTCACCATTGCTGTAAATGAAACACTTTTAGCCAATATGTTTATTATGTTTGGCAGAAATGTGCTCGTAATGTTTTAGCAAATATTACTCTCATATTTTTAAACTTGTAAACGGTTGAGTAAAGCGAAAGCAGTTTACAGACATATGCATCGCGGACAGATAACAATAGAAACATTTTTCGACACAGACAAAAAAAGAACGACAACTCGGCGGTCTCAACGTGGTTTTTTCGAGCGTTCGGGCGGCATCTTACGGGTACCTTTGCCCGCGCGGGTCCTTCGGAAAGAAACTCCCGGATGCTTTGTGCACTGAGTCATTAAACTCCGGTTGATATGGGCTAACGGTGCGCGCGGTCGGCCATATCGAATGCTAGCGACCAACGCAACGAAGCCGCTCCGTAATACCTTCACGAACATATGTTACGTATTGTACACGATTTTTTACTTAGCGCACCACTCCGACGCGGATCTAATGTGGCGGGAAACAAATATCAAATATTCAGTGGGCTGACGCTTCAGCGTTCCGGAACGAAAATGCTCATTCAGTTTCTCACAATACTTCTGAATCGAAACAATACTACCGAATTTAACTTGATTGATAATAATATTAAACTTTTATAGATAATCTAAAATTGTATTACAACAATTTAGTTGTAGTAAATAAAATATGAAAGAATATAATTTCCTGGAACACATTTCTGTCGTTCAAATTTTTTGTGCTGCAAACAATCTGCGGTGATCATTCTGGATGCAGAAATCGCGAGTGAACCACTCAGTGGTTAAGAAAACGACAGAGTTACACAAATTATGGTGAGGCAAAGAGATTACCAACGCTTCAACGCACCGCATGACGCAGAGAAAGCGTTGCATTTCGATAATACAGGTAACTTTGAGTGTGCGCATAAAGGGCGCTTTTACTTTGCAACGAGCCCCACAAATGGCGGGCGGCCATCTTTTTTTTAGAGCGCGCGTTTTAATACGCATGTATTACTTCGACGCTTCCCCGTTAGAGGATTTTTTCATGGCTCCTTTTTATGCCGCAACAATGTGGAGTGTTTGGAATGCCTAGTTGGCTATAACATATGCTTATGTAATACATTTATTTATAGGTAATCGATTATATAGACGGATTTCTGCCTAAGACATAAGAACTAGTAGTACCTAGACTGTGGTTTAGTTAGAGTAAGCACATTCTTCATCAGTAAACCCACTAAAACAAGAGCCAGATTTAGCACATCAATTATTACTTATGTTGATAATTAATAATGTAACGTGTTTACCTTATTATCAACATAAGTTGATAATTAATAATGTAATAAATTAAAAATGGTTGACGCTAATTACTTTTTTTATGTGAAAAGTTGGCAGTTGTGCAGGCGGTCCATCCCATGGAAATCTATGACACATCAGTGAGCACATTCGTTTTCAACCTTTATAAGTGGTAACAGTAAGACTTACAGGTCAAAGTATAACGTGCTCAAACCCTATATTCTTTTAAAAAACAGGTTAAAGAGCATTATCTGTCTGTCTAGCTACCGTCTAACTCTAGGATCACCCACATTTATGTTTTTCTTATTAATTTAATTTTAATTGCTACTTATTTTTATTATTTATTTATTTTTATTTCCTTCATGTACATCCTACCCATCAGCAATTCCTTTTGGTAAATTTCGGAGGTTGCCTGGAAGAAATTGCTGTGTAGCAATAAGGCCGCCTTTTCATGACCAATATTTGATAAATATTTTGTTTTTGTACTTTTTTATTTTTATTTTTTGGTATTTTTATTTTAATACTTCGATTTCATGTTGGTGTTCCATGAGTCTATTCCCCGGACGAGACTATTATTGCAACAAAGAAAGCTGCTGTGTCCCCGCATTAAAAAAAAAAAATATATCCACCCGTAATCCACAATGCCTTCGCCATCGAAACACTGTTCGAGTTTAACGCAGTATTATGTGACACACTGTTCGAGTTTAACGCAGTACTAGCGACACGAAACTAAAAACCTCCCGTGGATCTGTCGAGGGTTTACCATACATATTCTTGTTTAGTATAATAGCGTAAATTAATACCATACGTATCACATGTTAGAAGATCCTGAAGAGAGAACATGAATTTATAACGACAACAGGTTCTATGTCAATTATTTGTAGATTACTCAGTTGATAGAGCGTCTGAGCTGTAAGAGCTGTCTGTCAGAGCGGTCGTTAACTGTAGGGTACTGATAGCATAATTTTTTTGACTTTTTTTAGTATAAAAAGATACATATTTTAGTTTCACCTTGAGTGCAAAGACTAGCACTAAAAAGTAAAATAATTCACAATTTTCCATTGCATTCAGGAAGAACGTATAAGTACATAATCACTACATAGTATACAACAAAGTAGTCCCACTGTTTGTCTGTCCCTATGTATAAGATCTTTAAAACTACGCAATGGATCGTTTTTTACTAGATAGTGATTCAAGAGGAAGGTTTATATGTATAATACATTGCACCCGAGCGAAGCCGGGACGGGTTGCTTGTATGTAGAATATTTCTTACAGCGCAGAGAGTTGTATGTTCATCATAACATAATATTGAAGAGACTTGGTAGAGTATATTTATTCCAAAACATATTTATTTTATACCCAACAATGAGCGGCTAATGATACTTAGCAGTAATATGATACTAAATAATAGTAATTAATACTTACTCGATGCAGTAACCTTATATTCAATATTAAACATAAAATAATTTGTAATACGTTTTAAAATGAACCTTATGAAGTTTGTGGTGTGATTAAAAGTAGTAATTTACTTTGATTATTTACTTCAATATGTATACCGAAAAGGTATACTAAAAGTAAAATGCTAAATGTTAAATTTGCCTTCATTAATAGCACTAGCCTTTCTACAACACACATTAGGGCATAGAGTAGACGTAAGGATTGGGAGAGCAGTATTTTTGTAGTAATGTAATTAACATATGAATAATAACGAAGGCAACAAATCTCGCAACGTTTACTTTAGACTAAGAATAACATTCCCGTCATCATACTCATTTAAAAGTATGAAAAATATCTCTACATCGGGGAACAAATCTTCAACTTATTTTTCGTAAATGGATCGGCTGAATATCTACGTAAATTTTACTTCACAAAAAGGTACTTTAAACATTTTAAAAAATAAAACGTCCGTTTAAACAATAGATGTCGATATGTTCGATAATGGCGTTTCCATCATAAAAATACAATTTAAAATAAACTTTACCTAATTATTACATAAATTTTGACAGCTGTAGTGTTGTACCAATTCAAATGTCGAATATGTCGCTTAATGACAGCGATGACCGATAACCGTTCCCATAATTGAAAATAAGATACGCACACGCCCCACTTCGGTCACCGCATCGATTTTAAAAATAGGCTGGTGCTTTTTCGATGTGCGCTTCCACCACGATAAACTATTCTCATTATTGTATACAAACGAGAAACGACTTTACTCTAATAACGTTAAAATCTAATTTTGCTTGCATTCGTTAATATTTATGACAAAGACGGCGCGTGAATGGAAGCATGGATCGTACCAGATCGTGCAATGTGCTCTTCCATAATCAATTTTGAATCGGTTCGGAAACAAATAGAATGCTTGATTTGAACTCAGTGCTAGAGTTAATTAGAGTTCATGTCAAAAATATTTTAGCATACAGTACGTTTAAATCTATCTATCATTATTATGTCTCAATGCTACATATATATTAAAAAAAAGTTTTATTGATTACATTTAACGCTATAACAAATATTAACATACAAATTTGTGAAAGTTATCATGTTACTGATTTTGAGATGTAAAGTGATGATTTTAGGACTCGAATATTTTATTTATACTTATTCGTATAATTGGTTGATTTTCTTAATTCTATTTGCTGGTACCCTATATATTTTAGAAATGAATGAAAGTCAATTCATTAAATCAATTAAATAAAAAAGATAGTTCCAGTTACTAAATTGTAAAACAATTTCCAAATATATTCTTTGCATATTTTGACAGTGATTCGAAAGTAAATTTTCCCTCCAATTTCCACGTCCAATGGTTAATTGCCGTTGTAAATCCGTTGTCGCGACGGCGATACCGAAATATTTTAATTACAATGCCTCCGCCGTGTTATTGGAAAGACGCTTTGTGTTCTAAAGGAGGGGCAGTCATCCATCATGGCGCCTCACTGTTCTCTGTTTAATCCTGTCAGTGCTTTGGCTCGTACACCCGTCTCATTCTACAGACTACTGACCTTTTCACCCCAAAATAATTTATAACATTGCCCAGATTTCAAGAAATCTTTACTTTTTAAAACATTAACTCTAGTTTCACCTAATGCTATCGCTTTAATTTAAAAACAATATATAACATAAGTTATTCAACTTATACAATGTTTTTAAGTTAAAGCAAGTATAAGACAAAAAAAGCAAGCAAAGTAATAAGGTATCATACCCAATTGCTAAAATAAATCAAATGAATTTATTCGAGATATGGACTAATACTGTTAATTGAATTTTTAAATTTTGTATCATCTGTAATTGTCTTTTAACAAATCTACCGTCTGTATATTCCTTCTTATTTCTATTATCATTCCCTATTCTCCATACGATCGAGTCGCTCAATACGAATTCTACTTACACCTAGAGCATAGCAAAAATGTAATATAATATACCGTCTAACAAAAAGACAAAAGGTTTTTATCATTTTTACTATATAAATGGACATAGTATGACTATTTGACCCATAACAAACTCACATAAGTTACAAAATGATTAATGAAAAGTATAAATGTAAGTAAATCCCAAACTTTTTAATACCACATTTTATAGGTTGATCCAAAATAACATCGATGAACTATTTCCAACTGATTAGATACCTGAAGAATGCACAGCAAATAGAGAAAACGCCAATTGCGAACAGATACAACTCTGTAACAGTACACATATAAATAAACTTGTATTACGCGTGCATTTTTGATTTATTGTGTTACTATCGGTAATAAATACATTTAGTTGTTCACATAGACTGTAAAATTTTGTATATAACTCACTTTAATCATGGGGCTTAAGTGTAAAATACATTTAGTTGTTCACATAGATTGTACAATTTTGTATATAACTAATCATGGGGCTTAAGTGTGAAAAATTGGAAGCAAGGAGAGAGGAAACATGTCTGAATATTGATAAAGGTATTCTTAGAAAACATTCTAAATTCGCATATGCAAGGGTCATGTACTACCAATACCCCTGTGAGAGAGGGATTGACCCTCTATACGGAAGTATCAAAGAACAGAGCGCGATGGTCGTATTTTAATACCCTTTGTTAAAAATTACTATTTACCTCGCTAACACAACAACAAAAAGAGGTTAGCTTTCAATGAATAATATTGCTTCTATAAAAGGTTTTAAAACGGTTACTTTCTCATACTGTATTAGTCAAGAAGCCTCTTTTATTCTTATGGAGTTTTTATCTACAAAGATACGCCAACCCTATCGTAACTTATTTAGGTCAGAATAACTTGTGAAATATGAATCCTTAAAATATTATATGTTTATAACGGGAATAACTGTTTGTTGACTTGAACAAGGCCGCAAATAATATTAAATATAAGACCAACGTCTAACAATTTTATATTAATATCTTTAAACAGCAATACCCTTTTATTTCGGTTCCTTTCACAATCCATCGGCATATGATGCACATCTTCGATTTAATTGTATATCATACCTCACAATTGGGTGAAACAGCCTTTCCCATTAAGATCGAAGAATCACATTGATTTGCAAGAATACGTTGGCTGATCGGATAAATACAATAATCTGACAGAAGAACGGCATTGTTGAAGTGTTTATGCTTCTGGCCAAGACGCAACAGAGCTCTTAAACAATGGCACGAGTGTTTTGGACGTCCATTAGAGGCGTAATTAACATAAAGTGAACCGTTAGCTCTTGTTATGTTTGTTAACCACCTTTTTCCATAAAAAACAATTACGCAGTGTACTGAGAATAACTTCCCCAGTTGTATATTCATCACATACAACAGCTTAGTAAGGTAACAATTTAATTGACTATAATCCGTTTAGGAAGTCATAAATCCGCACACACCGATAGTAAAACTATTGTGGAACGGACATCAAATAAGAGATTAGATAAAACATTCCAATGCCGCCCAGTCAATAGTTTTAACACATACAAGAAAGCGCTTCAATCCGAAATTTTAGCGTTGAAAGCAATTACAATCGGAAAAGGGGTGTTTGCGAAGGGTTGAATCATTATGTAAGTAGTTATTATCACGTTTCTACATAAATATTTCTTTTGTTTATGCAAATGTTTTTTTTACAATCAATAATCATAAATATAAATAATACATTTATTTATTAAGGGATTTATTTGATTTTCAGCTATTCGGGAAGTTTATAATATTGTTTTACAGTCAATACACGGCAAAAGCCTGAGGTGTTGTTCAGATTTTAGGTATATCTGTCTCTGATATGTTTTGATTATTTATTTAGTAAGGAACTTGAGGTCTTGAATATAATAATATAATCACGATAACATTTTGACATGATTTTATTCGACAGAACACTTTTATATTCGTTATTCGCAGCTCCGGCTGCTTTCAAATTGGGAAGCACCGAACCCTCTTTGGGTAAATTCATAAATACCCTTCGTATTGGGCGCGTATTAAGCAAATTTTACATTTACACCTTATTGCGATCCAATTCTTCTGTTTTATCAGTCTGTTAGTTATTGAAAGAATGCTAACCACCATAGGATACATAACAAACTTAAAAAATAATTGAATTGTACAGAATATAAAATAATATTTCACAAATTAAAATAAATGAAAACGTAACAACAAAGTGAATCCGTGTAGCAGCATTAAACCGATGTATTTAATATACATCGGCATATATCGATATATTGGGAATATTTATATTGTTATGTATTTATTCCTTATTGTAAACATCTTAAATTGAAATAACCAAATGACAGACTTATGTCTGTTGGCATTGTCTACCAGTAAATCCGCGGCAACAGGGAAAACGTTGAATGAAGTATATATATATATATATATATATATATATATATATATATATATATATATATATATATATATATATATATATATAAATGAATCCCTATTTCCCTTGGTCACGCCATCACGCGTGAACGGCTGGACCGATTTTGCTAATTCTTTTTTTATAATATTCCTTGAAGTAGGAGGATGGTTCTTACGGAGAGAAAAATTTTAAAAATTGCCTGAAAAAGTCTAAAAACAACACTTTTCCATATTCCCGTACAAAAGATTCGTAATAATACTTAAAATTCAATTTGAAATTTAATGCCATACCATAAAGTTTAGTGAAGGGGTTCCGAGAAGGCAAAACAAGCGAGTGACTGTGGTAAAATGTCACTTGAAATATAAACGTCTTTGCTGTGCATCACTACATGGTATAAAACAAAGTCGTCCCGCTGTCTGTCTGTCCCTATGTACGCTTAGTTCTTTAAAACTACGCAACCGATCTTGATGCGTTTTTTTTTCTAAATAGAGTGATTCAAGAGGAAGGTTTAGATGTATAATACATTGCACCCGTGCGAAGCGGGGGCGGGTCGCTAGTAAAAGATGAAATATTGATTTAAGCGAGTAAAATAGACTAATACTGCTCGTAAACGCAGTATAGAAAATTAATGTATACACTTAACACATGTAAAAAAAAATAACATGTATGCATATAATATGTGATATGTATATGACAAAACAATACAGAAGGCCTTGATTGCTCAGTGCCCATGCGCTCGTTTTAATTAATTATATCTCTGGTATTATACTCCCCGAGTTCTAATCCCCGTGCCGACACAATTCAATCGTTAATTTCAATTTTAAACGCCAATTTATCGCGTGTTGGACGGTGAAGAATATGTCGTGAGGAAACTTAAAAATATAAACAGTTAATGACGAAATAATAAAAAAAAATCTAACTAAGATGTGTTGTGAATTCGGCCAAACAGCAAAGAAGTGGCGTGGATTGAACCGATTGTGACCTAAAGCCCTATTACTATGTTTACTATGTTTAGGGGAGGACTTTACCCGGCAGTGGTACATATAACATGTATATAGGCTGTTATTAATGATAAAAGAAAAACTTTCACTGGTAACGTTGAAAGATATTTCGCCTCTGGCAAGCATATATTTATTAGCATGTTAGCAAAAATAAAAGTAAAGATATTCGTAGGCACCGCCCCAAACCCGTGGGTTCTGGTTAGCCCAACGGTTCTGCGACAGATGAAGCTGTAATAGTCTCGGGACTGAAAGCACAAACATCAGTTAATACAAGATACAAGTAGGCACGGCTGACATACTTTTGAACTTTTACTTATGTTTTACATAATACCAAACGGAAATTTCTCGTCGCCTTGAATTTCACTCGAATGAATCTACATAAGTTCCAAATTTCCGCCACCGTTTTTAAACAGATTAAACAACATGTCTTTTTGTTTAAATTAAAACGTTTGTTACAATTTTGCATCTTATTTCGGAATTATAATTGCGCTTTAAACGCGAATTACATTAAAAGCTATTTAAGCGACAGCGATCTCTATGAGTGTTTCATATCGATTTCGGGAAACCTTTTCAACCCTCCTAGGTTATCCAAGCGCATTCAACTGGTACTCTATAAGTGGATATTCTTTCTTTAATAAAATTATGTTGTAATCTAATGTTTTATGTTACCCCCTTTCATTGGAATCCCCACGAATTAGATGATGAATTAGTTTATTATAAAAACGTAGAATTAGCCGGCTAAATTTCATAATAAAAAAAATCGCCAGTATTTCCTTCGCTGCTCAAAATTAGATTAGCGATCTGAGCTATTTAGTGATCTCTCTATCCACCCCGGTAAAGTTGAAAGCGTGAAAGTTATAATTTGTGTTACTAGGATGCCAGGCAAGTATGAAGTGTTGAGTTGCAAGTGACGAAACACAGTGAGTGGGCATGCACTTTCTGCCCCTCTTGAACCCTCCAATCGCTTCTTTATGTTGCTCGCATAATTCCTTTTCAACATACGAGTATTTACGCTTTAACCTAGTTGGACTGGAATTATTTAATTGAGATTTCTTTTCGTATTCGAATAAGTTATAAGCTGTTAAATCTACATAATCATGATGGCCATACAATATAGTTTGTGTAAATTAAAATCTTTTTCCCTTAAGATGTTTTTACTTCCTTATATATTTGAGAAAATGGTAGCGACTACTCGCCATGTTATGTGGTACTCAACAGGGACATCTTTAGCATCTGTAGAGTTGCTGAAGAAGCGTTGCCAACCTCGAAAGAGTGAGCTTTGGTTGGCTCACTCGCCACTGCAAAGTTAGCAATTATTTCTGAAAGGGTCTGGAATTTTGAACTGACCACTGGTCTGGAATTTGATACATAAACTCTGAATAAAGTGACTAAATAGCTTATCTGTTCTCCTTCATCAATGTCAAATACAAACATTTGATCTTCGCATTTTTTCTTACTTCGTTTCCTTTTTGCACCGAACAAAGGCCGTGAGCATGATTCGATCAATACAAATTTAAAGGTCGTAATGAAAACACGCTTATGAACCGAAAAAGCTGTGTAGTGTGAATACTGCTGTCAATCTAAAATATGATATTTGATGACTTCCAAAAAAAAAAAACTTAATCGTTTCAATAATGACGGAGTTGCGAGGTCTAAACATAAGAAAAATAAAATTAATTTCAACCTGGCCCTTCATTTGAGTCGATTGAAAATAAGCTTATGTTTCACCACGTTATTCATTCCAAATCATTCATTTAACCGACAGTAGATAGAATTTGATTTAAAACATTCCATTATATTCACACAATTATACATACATATATGCAAACATATACAGATTGGTGAGTTTACAAATTTAATGGTATTCCATAAATCATACAAATACTAAATACTGGTAAACAGTTTGTTACTAGTAAGGACGAAAAACCCCTCATTCTGTCGCGTAATATGATAGTGAAGTTCTCAAACAGTTTTTAAGCTATTATGTTACTAAATAACTTTTTACCATATTTTAATCAACAGCGATACTTTTCTATTTATTCATTATATTCATTTCATCCTACCAAATACCACATGAGCTGGTGCTATCTCAAAAGTGTTGAAAATTCTTATTAACAGATGTTTATATTATTACTGCGACAGTACCGACTCCGTTGTGTCGTCCAATCTTATTCACATTTTAGTTTCCTTTTTCTGCTGCGCTACGTCTTAATCTCATGCGAAATGTTCATCGCATTTGCTACTGCATCCTCGAATGGAGCGGTTTTAGAATATTTTAAAATATCGAGGCTACTTTTGTATTTATCTGTATTGAACAAACGTCATAAGAATTTAATTTACTGATAGCCAATAAAAATGTAATTGGAGGAAACAAATGCTTTGATAAATATTTCTTTTAAAGAAGGTTAAACACCACGTTGTGGACGCAATGTAAGGAAATAAAGATACAATTTTCAACCACGTTTGATACTAGGCTATGATGAACAGTAGAGAGAGAGGGCAATAAATCAACTTTGAGAAAGGCAGAATGCCGAGAATTAGTTGGAAGCATAAGCGAATAATGGATTGGATAGCATGAGTATAATAATATATAGAGAGACAAGTATTTAATAATCACCTAACTTAACCTAATCAGTAAAGATGACTTATGCTATTCTTTGTAAGTCCTCTTTAATAGTGAAATAAAATTATCAGACGTTAGACATAGTTCTTGGTTATATTATAACTATTCAATAATAAATGTATTATTATTTTCTTCGCGTTGTGGACTCTTATTAATACATGGAGGCTTTGACATTCTCATAATTTTGTAATTATCCAATGGACCAAACAATTGTAATGAGAGCATCGGTCCATACAAAATATGCGTCCTTCACATAAGCGTGTTTCACTAATTCATATTTTTAATCGTTATTAACCACTATTAAATAAACACCAGCCGTGTATCTGTAATATTGAAATGACGTGTGCAAATTTCGTTCTAAAATCAGACTTCATATATGCCTTAACAGATGGATAATTTGACAACAATAGCTCCAGCTGTCAATTATAGGTTGAACAGAAGTTTGTGAACACACCAAGGTCACGACCTCGCCATTCCGCGGCACAGGTCGGCGTGGACCGAAGGCAGGCGAGGCGCGGCCAACGCGGAACCATCCGCATGCGATATTGATGTAACCGTGCCTTGTTACGTTCGAAAAAACTCAGTGGAGCGGGGAAAGTGACGCCGCGCCTCGAGATCGTGAAAGGTACTTAGGCGGCCGGCGCACGCTGACCCGCAGCCCCCCACCTGCGCCGAGGGAAACGCGCGGTTGAGCGTACACCGCTTAAATTCACCGCGGCTCTACCTACCGCGGTCGTTATAACTTACGACACAGACGAAGCGTTCGGAATTCGAACTGCTTTCGCATAATCTGTCTACACAATATGGCGTCCTAGTTATTGCGTTCGGATTTTTGGGATGCTTCAATTTAAGCGGAACTTCATTTCAGGTCGATATTGTCTGTATTTAACGAATAAATTTTTGTCATTCTATTATAAAATTATCTATAGACCTATATTCAATCTACATAAAAAATAAAATTTTTTTTACACTTTCATCTATTTTGTAATAAGGATATTATGTATGTTTTGTGTTACATGATAATTGTACATCAGTGAAGGAAATATTTGTGTAGTGGGAGAAAATTCTTATGGCCCCGTAACATATCGCACTCGCAGTTGCCACTTGTTATAAACAAACATAATTCCGCCGTGGTTCTAAACGACCTTCAAGCGGTCCCATTAAAGTATAAATGTTACATATAATAAGCATAAAGGCTAAATGTCGCGTGAAGGAACGTCAAATTTATTATTTGTTCTAAAAATTAATGTCCTTTACGTCTTGCCCGCCAATTAAATGTTATAAATATGATAATTTAAATGTAGCCGGCAATTCGAAACGTTTATTTCGTAACCAAATTAGCGTCGATTAAAATGGGGCTAAAGCTCACCGTATAAAGACGTTTCCTTTAAAGCATAATTATACGCATATTAATTGTCATATCAATATCGGTCGGCAGTTCTTGATTTAGAGCTTGTATATGTGTGAGTTGTCGGAAGATAAACACGAAGCGGTTTCACAGAGGACCTTTTAACAACATTTAAACGACATCAGTCAATTTGTCTGAATATTTAGTGTGGCAACGAACACACAAAAGGGACTTATCGCGTTCATATATTGTTCTTATTCCCGAATGTCCCTTTTTTGTCGTCTCCCCGTCGACGCACGCGGAACAAATGGCCTATTCAAAAACCTCCACGAAAAGAATAATTTCTGGGAATCGATATTAGATAACATCCGACGGTGACGCTTATAGGAGTGAACTTCATTAACATGTATGGGTCCTGGACGGGAGTTACGTTTATGGGGAGGCCGTAGAATGTTGCGGACATTTCGCGGATCAATTTCTAGTCTGCACTGACCGGTAAGGTGGGCAGATCGAAATTATTTAATTGGGAATTTATTGAGATATTCGTATAACCAATGCGTCTGAATTATGCATGATAGCTGTCCAGCGTAGCGGAAAGGTGTTGCAAACGGTTCAGATCAAATTAAGCTAATGGATCCAAAGAACTTTTTCGATTTAATCAGTAACGATTTCTGTAAAATTTACGACGAATTCCTATCTAATATAACTATCCGAAATTAATGAAACGTATTAAATATGACGATTGAGAAATGTGTTTATGAGAAATATTTATTGCATGCTTTCAATATGCGCTTATGACAACGCAACGTTCTTAAAATATTGACTAAGCGATAGACTTTAAAGGAGTTTGTAGCAGCTACAGCCTATATTAAAGCAAATAGCCAAATTAAATGTATGTGAGAAGAAAGAAAAAATGTTTCATCGACGGCAAATATGAGGATTTTCATACCCACTTTGTGCAGCAGATTTTTGATATTTATTAATTAACGTCTTGATAATATATTAATAAATAGGATAGAAATCCAAGACCTCGCTGAAGACCAGCGTAAAGTGGAAGTTGTTGTTGCAACACATATTTTGTAACTCTACATTTTTGGCTATGGACTATCGTTGCGATGGTTATCACTTAACATCAGGTGAACTGCCTTGCCACCTACTCACATAAATAATAGTACCCGGAGGACCGAGCTTTGCTCGGTTTGTTTATTTTTTTGGTAAATCGTGTATTTTGGAAATTACATTTAGATACAAATTACTGAGTAATGAAATATGCATAATATTTTTCGATCTTACCGACGTAATAATAAGAAAATATGAACTGATGTTTTTCACAAAAGAAAGAACTTTAAAAAAAAGGGAAAAAAAAAAAAAAATAACAAATCGACAAAAAATTAAAAATAAAGAAAGCAATGATCTGGAATCGAAAAAAAAGTAAAAAAATAAATGTGTAAATGATCGTGACGCGAACCACGGCCGTCTGTTTTGGAGCCGCCCGATTACCGACCGAGCTATTATAACATGTCTTTGCAGCGAAATTTAGCGTCATATTCGAATGATATTTTTCTTTCCCTGAAAACAGGGATACAAGGACATTTTCTAAAAATGAAACCTAGCTAGATCGATTTTTCGCACCCGAATCTACGCACATACTAAATTTCTTGAAAATCGCTGAAGCCGTTACCGAGATTCCAATTATATATATATATATAGATACAAGAATTGCTCGTTTAAAGGATAAAATTAAGAAAAATATTGTATTCCTCTTCCTTATCTTCAATTTGTCCACATCCTTTGGTATCCACCGTGGTAGGCCAGTGATGAACTTTAAACGAGTTTCAACGCTCCTTGCAGTATTTCGGTGTAGTGCAGAATAATTGAAAACTGTTTACCCTTTTAAATGAAACTCGGGATGGCCAGACGGGGCGCTGGCGTGTATCACCGAAATTTCCCTTCGCCTTCCCGCCAGTAATTACGGGCCCGCGTTTTAGCGGGATACATAAATATCTTACGAACTTCGCTACAATTCTCCTAATAATACCGGGCACAGATTATAAAATATAGCGCGCTCCTTGCGCTACCCTGCAATATAATAATGCGAAGTATGTCCAACACTCGATGTAATAAATACGACCTTTAGAATATTCTGTTTTAATCGAAAGTATTTTGTCAATATCAGCTTAAACTCACATAATTGAGCCTCTAAGAAGTATTTTCAAAGGTCCCTAAATCAAAAACTTTATTAAATAAATACCAATTTATAAATTATTAGATACATAAAAATATAATTGGTAAAAAAAAATAAAGTTTCGGAACTACTTACAATTAATTATGAATAAATATTTTTAAAACCGAATTATCTAATATTAAAAAAATATCCATTACGCATTAATTTACTGTGGGCACCTTTTTGATATAGTAAACTGTCACCAGTTTCATGCCTTCTCTAAGAAAAACCTGGAAGTCTGGTACTTCACACCATTCCAAAAGAAATTGTGCCGCCGTTTTATCCAGTCATATAAAAGTTTTCAATGGAACATTAGGTACGTTCTCTACCATTTACACTTCTCTTTAAAGGTGAAACTCTATTTTTGCGAATGTCCCTTGCATTATGAAATGTTTAATATCTGCATAAAAAACTGATCCACTCATTGAATATTACCAATAGTAAGTAATGCTGGAACCACACTAGAAGCATGCAAGACCAAGTAGACTTCTTAATCAATTGTTACTCACTCTTCTATACTAAAAAATGGCGAGCCGGGTTTTTGTTCGGTTATACCGCGAAAACTAATGAACAGATCGGAATAATACCTATACCGTAAGAAGCAGCGTGTTTCGGAGGTTTTAGTATATGATATGTTGATGATTACTTATTCGGAACCTATATTTTTTTTACTTAAAGAAGATGCTCATTATTGAAGCGGGCGAAGGGACAGCGAGTATAACTACATAGTATAAAACCAAGTCGTCCCGCTGTCTGTCTGCCCCTGTGTATGTTAAATCTTTAAAACTACGCAACGGATCTTGATGCGGTTTATTTTTCTAGATAGAGTGATTCAAGAGGAAGGTTTATATGCATAATACATTGCACCCGTGCAAAGCCGGGCCAGGTCGCTAGTTAAATATAAGACTCTTCTTACTCAATCACCTGTATCGGCGGTATTTGTTATAACGGCGTTTTATTATCAAAGTTTGACAGTAAGGAAGATTTTATGATCCATTTACCTCGAAGAAAGATATAAATACCGTGCCTCATGAGAAAAAGCCTTTACAAGAAATAATTTTCTCTTAAAATAGCAACACAGACTTATATTAAGATGTATGATATTTCATTTAGTTAAATGTTATGAGTATTTAATTCGATGTGTTATCTATATATTAATAGGTACGTCAAGCAAAAACTTTGTAGTACGTTTTACGAAAATTGTACGGACGGAAGAGTATGAAATTTACCAAACTTATAGTTTAAATAGAGAAGGACTGCAGAATACTAATATTTTTTTATGTATAAAAAATACATTAAATCAATAAAAAAGCATAACACACACTACCATGTATAATAATTATGGTCCAATTTCGACCACTGTTCGACCATTCTAACGCTACCTTCCTACTTCTGCTGTTGTTATATATATACATATATTGAGTTGTTTAAAGAGACGGCAACGACGTTAGAATGATGGTTCAATTTATTAATGTAATATCGCGTTTCCTCCACCCACCTAAGACTAGATCAAAATGTTTGCGATGCGCTCTACTGGTCCACTGGTTGGAAGCTCGTGGCTCGTCTAATCCCGTTGTAAATAGTCACCGGATTAATATATCTGATTTTCAATTGGGTCCCTTTTCTCGTGGAATAACTCACCTGCCCCCCTTTGCGCCCCCGCTCCGAGCGTCTTCGAAGCGCCGTGCCAGTGCTAAAGACCCGGTCGGACCGATCGGCCGATGTCGCTCGCGACGCCCGACCGATCTGCCGACCGGTCCGGGCATTACGCTCCGGACAAAGAAAACAGATTGAAATCGACTCACGTGTGTGTCGACTTGTCCGCCGACCGATCGTGAAGCAGCCGAGTCGCGTCAGCGGTCGCCCGACGAGTCCGACTGCCCGTACACTACCTAGCAGTTTAATTTACGGTGTTGAAGATAATAGGCGCTGTTAAATTTGTTATAATGGCACCCTTTTCGGATGTTTTTCTACCGATCATAACCGGACGGGTTTAAATGCGTCAATGACGTTAAGTTGCAGCGGCGAATTTTATTATCAAATTTGTTTGCTGCAATCTCGAAAATTCCTCACGGAACAATTCAAACGACCATCTTGCAGACACTAGATAGTTTTCGTATAAAACTTTTCATACATGTCACGACTCTAAACAGCAATATTGTCTTCATACGAGCAGTAGGAGCATCGCTCCGTTTATAATTAACCGTTACGCAACGCGGTCGACGTGCGCCGCTAATCAAACGATGAAATTGTAAAGCTCCGTTCCCGCCAAAAGTGTAGCCAATGACGGGGGTCCGTTTACCGTCATCCGCGGCCCCGTTCGCTTTTCGAAACGTGACGTAAAACGAGGCGGCATCTAATTAGTGCGTTTGTTCTGTTACCAAAGCGCGGCTGCTTCGGGCCGGGTCCGACGACCAGTGCAGTGAACCCGCGGACGCGCCAGACTCGCCAGAATCGTCTGGGTCTAGACTCCGCGTCGTTTCCGAGCCACACTCTCCACGCAAATATCGCCACCTTCAAAACGTTGAACTGTTTAATACGAGCAATTCGGGGCTCGTTTCTACATGTCAAACATAATCTTGACAAGTGAAATTGCAATTCTTAATCCCCAGACGTTGCGTTTGCGACGTTTAGTGTTTGGCATGGGCGAAATGCCCGGTACAAATGTAATAGATCAAGCGGAATGCTACCTTTATGGCAACAATTATTTATCGACGGATTGCAATTAGGTTCCATGTTTTTACATAAAATTTCCTGTGATTTATTTCCCCACAACACTTGATTTAGTGCTAAAACATTAAAAGCAACGCGATCACATAGTGCAAATGGGTGTTGTTTGTCATTAAACGTATTAGTTACGTGAGAATGTAATGAGAAGTCATTTATATGCGTACTTTGAAACCGTACAAATTCTTGGTGGATTGGGTGTGCTCGTAAAAAGCGCAGCGTGCATTGTCGATACTCTTTTTTACTGAAAACTTTCTCACAATCAGCGTTTTGACGACATGTGCGAAAGGACAGGTTGTCAGGGATTCGCGTCGAGTCTAAGTCACTTGCGTGCATAAGCAATATGGCGGCTTCATAAGTCACGCAAAATTTTAGAAATTTCAAAGCGGACTTCATAAAGGTGTAGCAAGATGCCATTGCTTGACCGTATGCAAACGATTACGAATAATGTCATATAGTAATATCAATGTGTATTTATTTGAATGATACAATTTTGATTACGGTTTATCTTTAAAGAGAATTTTGATTACAGTTTGAGTGAGCCGCGTCTGTCGCTCGTAACGGAGGCGTTTTTGTGACTTCAGTGCAGGTTAACGACCGTTAAATGTCGGTCTGAAACGTCACGAGAACTCTACTTGTATTCCATTATGTCTTTATATAAGTCGCCCATTGTTTCACAAATATTTTGACATGATATAAATTAATGACAACGCTGTATATTAGCTGTTTTTGAACTTCGAAAAATACTCTTCACTTCGAACTATTCAATTATAACGCAATGTTTTGTTTTCCATCACTACACAGTATAAAACAAAGTCGTGCCACTGTCTGTCTGCCCCTATGTATGCTTAGATCTTTAAAACTACGCAACGGATCTTGATGCTGTTTCCTTTACTAGATAGAGTGATGCAAGGGGAAGGTTTATATGTACATCTAATATATTGCACCCGTGCAAAGCCGGGGTGGGCTAGTTTAGAGTTATAACTAAAAAAGTGAAATCAATTTGATGCTCCATTCAATTATAATTAATTGCTATAATGAATTTTATATATTGCCCCCGCGGTAGAGAATGGTTGGTGGCCGAAAAAAACTTGAATCAGTGAGTGTGCAAAGAGATTACGAGGCCAACGTTTGGCGAGTGGAGAGCTAGTTATGACACGTACGGACAAATAAACAACTCGCTTACGACGACTTGGCCCGTATAGTCCGACTTCATCGCGCGTTTTTAACCGACTTCAAAAGGGGGAGTTTCTCAATTCGACTGCATTTTTTTTATGTTTGTTACCTCAGAACTTTTGTCTGAGTGAACCGATTTTGATGATTCTTTTTTTATTTGACAGCTGGTGCTTCCCATGATAATTTCATCGGTACTGGATCCTGGGCCCCGGAGATACTTAGGGGACTCCTGAAAATCAATTATAAAATGAATACAGAGCGAGATATTTGAAGTAGGTTTTGTTTCGTTAGTAAAAAAATGGTTATTAGCGGTCGCTTTATGACCGACTGTGGGACAGACAACGTATTTCTCCCCATTTCGAATGCAAATACAAAACGAAGGTATGTTACGAGTTAGGGACCTTCAAAAGGACCTTTTCCTTCCTTAGAGGCCAGCAAAGCAATTGTGGGTCTCTTATGTTGCGAGTGTCTATGGACGGCGGTGAACACTTACCATCACGTAACCCATTTTAAGTTTTAACAAATGTTTATAAGGATGGGGAGTCGCGTAGTAACTTCTACTTGACGAATGGACAGGTCTACCAGAAAAATTCCATGACCACACTGAATACTAACTTAAAGTGAAAGAAGTATTTATACATTTGTGTTTCGTCTGTTGAGGTATCCGAGACATACCCTCCAAACGTTGGCAACCCCACGATCGTTCAATATCCGGAAGCGAGTGTAATAACCTACCCTCAGTTGAACGCCCTTGCCACGTACTCCCATAAGAAGTTTTCACAACACACGAATAATTGTGCAGTGGCAATGTAAGTTGAAAGATATTCGGTCACTGTACCGTCCCAAGAATTTCGTATATTGGAACGTGGTTCGGTTGAAATTTTGTCACACGATTTCCCGGTATCCCATTGAGTAATTTGAATGAGTTAATAACGCAGCATGAATCAACGAGAACGGTGACTGAAGTACCGAGTATCTAATTGAGCGCACAAAATACACGAGAAGTACTGAACTTAACTCGCATACTGTAAATAGAACGTATACTGTAATGTTCTCTATGCATCGGGAATTTTAATAGATATTTAAACAACAATCCGTTTCATTTATAACGTGAAGTGCTCGAATGAATACAAGAAAATTATTAATTTTAAGTAAGAATTTAATTAATTTACAGTGTTTTTTAACAATTGATTACACTAGATACTAATTAAAAATATACAGATGATATTAAAAAATAAAGATATGAACATAGTTCCCTATTTTTACTATACTGTACATGAATTGTTATTACCTTAGTCAAATTAGCAATCAAGTAGAAATGTAAATCGGAAAGTATAGTGTATATATATACTAAACTATATGATATAAAATGTGTTATTCACAATCCACATTTTATTAAAACCAAATCAAATACCCAATAACTTATAACTTTAAGTAAAGTAAAAAAAAACCTAAACTTACCTATAAATGTCCCTGTCCTAGGCAAAAGCCTTCTCTGTACAGAGGGTATTGGGGCATAGTCCACCACGCGACCCCAGTGTGGATTGGCGGGCTTCACATATCTTCGAAATATTTTTTTTTGTAATCACCTTGAAAATATGATGGTTTCCTCACGGTTTTTTCCTTCACCGCTAAGCACGTGATAAGTAATAATAGTAAGATAATTATGGTTTAATTAATTTCATTTTTTATTATGGCTAATTTGACGTATAAATTATTTTTGATTCAGCCATGTTACTGATTAAAATATTTTCACACATCGATCGGGCTAAAATCGTTGTATCTGGAATGATAAATCCCTCGAGTACACAGTGTCTGAACGACTCAAATCTAATATGCGAAGTCTAATTGCGTTCCAGTACATCTCTTGTTATATGAAAATATGAATTACCATTGGGATTGTAGCACAAACTTACACTCTTAATTTGATTAATATCACATGTACCTTTGCTATTTAAATATTATAGAAAACTGTAAAGAAGGGTAAAGTGCAAGTCTAATTTTGCGGGAAAAAGTACTGAAGTCAATAATAATGTTCTTCGAAATGTATAAATTTCAATATTGAAACGTAATGGCGATGACCGGTTGATATAGATATAACAGATATCAGTTTATCGTTATATTTCATTATATTTGGCTCGTATTAGGGTATGTAGTGCAAAGGATTCAGCAGAGTACGATATTTTAAACCTTGATTACAGTTGAACAATTTATTTGACAACCCAGAGTTACTTAGTCATATTTCCCTTGACATTCCTTCCCGCTTGCCGCGCCAACCAAAATCTATCTTCACTCATGAAACATACAAATCTAACTTAGGTCACCATTCTATAATTGATAGATTGTGGACACTATTACATTTTTCTACAAATAAAGATCAAAGTAATAATAAAGTTCAATAGATATTTTTCACGACAAATTATCAGTATTTAAATACTCGAAAATTGTCAGGGTATTGAATTCAATTAGCGCCGTAGACATCTAACGTCTTATATGTCGCATCACTTTTATAATACGTAATATAATATATTTAAAATAGTTTTGTTATTTTATATTTTAAGTAGCATTGTAGTGTTAGTTATATTGTTTCTTAGTTTTTTTCTACTTTTTCTTTTATTGTTTTATGATACTGTTTAAGCACCTATACTCTATATATGCAATGTTTGTATGTAATTGAAATTGCATGTTGTTCTTTGGAGATAGACCTTAATAAATAAATAAATTAAAACTAGCGACCTACCCCGGCTTCACATGGGTTTAATGTATTATACATATAAACCTTCCTCTTGAATCACTCTATCTAGAAAAATAAAGCGCATCAAGATCCGTTGCGTAGTTCTTAAGATCTAAGCATACACAGGGAAAGACAGAAAGCGGGACGACTTTGTTTTATACTATGTAGTGATTTTTGAAAATGAAATTTGACTTAATTATCACAATCACGACACGAAGATTTTCCAACTTGGTCAATGTCCCAAACTATAGAGTAAGAAATTTATCAGAAAAATGTTAATACGACTCGTCAATAAATAAAAACTGAAGACATAAATATACTGCTATAAGTTGTAGCTAATATATTTTTCTTTGCACCTGCTACTGTGAATATATTTAGTTTAAATTTTTTCCTACACAGTAATAGAAAATAAATAAATAACTAGGAAATATTTAAATCTGAAAATGTACCAAAAATAAAAAAATGAACTTGAATAAACTTGCTGAAACTATATATAGGATAACTTTGTAACAAAGATTGTTATAAATACCACACTAGACTTACGATTTTTGAGCTGAAAACTTCTATAGTCACGTTAGGCGATCGTGGGTGGGGAAAAATTCATAGGTTCACGTCACTGTGATGCTAACGTCACGTGTTTTGTCGTTGACATTGGTGACATAAAATTTTTAATATTATTTGGTTTTCTATTATATTTTATTTGAAAACATCGTAATGTTTAGTGTAGATTATAAGGCAGCAGCGATCGCAGTCTTGCTCTGGTAATTGTAACGTCTAACGGCCGTCTCCGATATTATATCTACAGATAGATTTGGGTAATGGAGATAGAATTTTGACGTAAGTAATATGGAGCTATTGTCTAATACCTATCGCTAGTAACCAAACATGGATTTTTTACATATCGTAAAAATGTTAAGACTTTGAAGGTCAAAACCTATTTGTCAAATTTACCCTACCTAAGAGCATTATATTAACGTTAAAAAAACTTTTTAAGCTTGGGCCAGTCCACAAGTTCCGCGTTCAATAATACTTTAATGGTCTACGGACTGAAACATAAAACATCAATTAAAATTCAATTTAAAGTAAACGTTCTGTATTCTAGAGAAAATCTATTAGTAGCTAAAATAACTTTGAAACTGAAACATTTAGTATAATTTTTATATTTAGTATAATCAGTTCAAATAATGAATTAATAAAGTCTTAGTAAATTGACACCAGCCAGCAAGGACTTGCAAAAGCAAATGTTATTTCCATATCGCTAGGTACTTGATATATTGTTACATAGATGTCTTCTTTGACTAAAGTCGTTTTCATTGCTAACCTCAAGTTGAGTTCGCTCGCTCAGTTAGTTGCTTTTAGATACCACTTATTTGTAATACTTAGAAAATATTATGGTGCCTATCCAATAGCAACTTAAGCCATCACCACGACCCTTCTTACGTGATTTTAGTATAGTACTTTTGGGGGGTGCTCTCCTAAGATAAACTATTATGTTATTCAGATAAGAGGACTAAACGGTCGAGTTTGATTATGCATCGTAACTAGATGTCAAAGGTTTCAAACAAACGATACACGGAATTGACTTTTTGAATGTGTGTGAATGATCACATCGGTTTTTTTCCGATTGATCTCGGTCAATAACCTTTTTTACCGCAAGTAACACGATGTCCGAATCATTCGATGACTGCTGCGAACATCACCTTATTCGGCCCAATTTATAGCGTGTAGAAAAAACGACTATTGTTTCGCGATATGCCTTGAATACGAATTGTATTATGAGTCGCGTAGGAATTATTAACAATTATGTATGGCCGACTCTATTTAACTATTTATATAGAATATAGCGCTTTACGAGTTTCGCCTGCGGTAAATTGACTCCGGCTCTTGTGCCGCCGACTTTGTGTTTAATGATCAGTGATTTAATGATTTTTCGTTATTATTAAATTAACGTCCATTGTTTTTGTTCCGGCTTCTGTAGCTTTTAATTTCAGCGATCCCTTTTTAGAATGAATATTCATTACGTGCATTGATATCTGTTTCGATTCGTGTCCATTGTAGTGATAGCATTATAAACACACTCCTTTATGAAATGCAAATATCTCTAAAAACCCTTATTAACGTTACTGGGATAAAATATTCGCGTATATATAATTTATCTTATTTTCCTCATATTGCTCTTCACTGTTCTTAGTATATAAGTGTTACGTTATATTATAGCGTGATGTTTATGATTTAAAAAAGTCTTTTTGTGTATATTGAAGTAAGATTTCGAAACATCGTCAAGGCAATACAAGTGAATTTAAGTGAGTACCGGCAGATAAAGCAGGTACGAGTGATAATTCGCGGGCCGAGTTACGGGCTTTATTGAATATTAAAACGTTTCGTTTTCGTCCGTTGTACGCGTAAGGTACGCGTGCTGTTCGATATTTTCGATGATAAATTCACGGACATATCTATTATGCGTTTCACCTGATTATTATTCAAGGTACTTAGAGATCGACTTATGTCGTTGTCATACTGTTATCATATAATGCACATAGTATGCGGGTTTTGATTGGTCCCTTGTTCTAAATACTCAATCTTGTACTTGAGTTCACAATTATTCTTTTTTTTACAATAGACTAGCGACCCACCCCGGCTTCGCACGGATGTATTATACATATGAACCTTCCTCTTGAATCACTCTATATAGTAAAAAAACCGCATCAATATCCGTTGAGTAGTTTTAAAGATCTAAGCATACATAGGGACAGACAGACAGCGGGACGACTTTGTTTTAAACTATGTAGTGATAATTGTAAGTAGACAACTGTACGTTTGAAAAGGGAAAAGAAATTGTTTCTTCACCATACATCACTAATACGTATAGTTTTAAGAAATAAATCCGTATTTTGGTAACAGGTTTCGTATTTTAAAATCTTTAATTGATTTTACGTTGAGACAGCAACCGAACTTTGTTCGATTACATTGCATTGGCCTTTTATACGATTAGGGACGGCACAATGGGCGAGAAGTGTTGTATGGGCACAAATACTTGGGGCACTTCCCTGCCGAACGCGCAGTGAGTTGGCTTTTAGGGGGATTTATTTGGTGCCACCAGGGCCGGATTTAGGGGAGGGCAACCGAAGCAACAGCCCTGGGCCTCCACAGATGAGGGACCCTCACAGTAGAGTCGACGGAAAAAAAAGTAAACAACTTTCCTTTCAATTTTTTTTTCGCGTTTTACTTTTACCTGAAGTACTTTGTACAAACATGATTACATTAAATATTAATAGAAATCAATAGAAAATTATTTGGGGCCGAGGGGCCTCCACTCCTTTATTGCCCGAAGCCTCCATACCTCTGAATCTGGCCCTGGGTGTCACCCATGACGACTAATAACCGCAGAAAGTAGAATATAAATCATATTTCTCACAATCGTTATTCCGTAAAACCCCTAGTTTCAGATAAGCTTTTAATTCGACTCCCGATCCCGAATATATAATAAATAGAATAAAAGTGAATTTTTACTAAAACTAGAAAGTAATATTAAACTAGACTTTCATTTATGTCCATCGTATAAGTTGAATTAGGAAACTTACCTACATCGGTAGTTGCAAATGAAAATCAGTATTTTTTTCTTTATCCTGGTACTCATTATCTTTTATGCCAGTGACAAGTAAAACGCGGGAAAGGTTTGTAGGTTATGTCGGTGTGATTTTTTCTTTTCCATCCTGGCCGTTTTCGTTTACAAGCTGCCAGTATTTTCACTAAGCAAGGCGCAACGCGGGCTCGTACGCTCCGGTTCGCCGCCAATCGGCGCCCATTCGGGAGTTTCCGCGCGCCTCCGTCGGCGCTCGGCCACCGCGCGCCTTCTCTTTGTTCCCGCTCCGGGCCGACAACGTAATCGGCGTAAGAAGAAAAAAACAGATTTTTATAAACATAAAACGAATGTAAACACGATTTTGTAACTGACTCCTTTCTTTTTATATTTATCACTTACGTCGCAATGCGATTTGCGAATAATTTTACACTTTACTAGTTAATAGTTATGCGATGAATTTTTGATGCACCGAAGTCTGAGTTACGTTTATATCTTTGTAGTCGCCGACGTCTTAGCGTCGAATATTATTCGGCGCATATAAAGTGAAAGTTTGCCACTGAGTGAATAGAAAACTTTCCATCGCAATTAAATAACACGTTACGCTTTATTTACTTGCAAATAATAGCACGCATACCAGTGAAACATATCCTCTGTTGTCACAAACAGTGAGAACGGAGTAAATTGTTGTATACAATCATTATTTGTCCCCAATCGGAGTGGGTCCTACGACATTAAACACTTCGTAGTTCGTACAGCGCGTAAGCAAACTTTCGTCATCGCGATGTAAATGAACGCGTTGATACGGAGCAACTTCGATTACCGAAGGCCGCGCCGGCCGTAGTGTTTTATGCAACGTTCATCTCGTTTCATAACAAACGCTCTTGACGCTTCCACGAGGCGCCAATTATTTGCGAAGTTTATCGTAATGTCATATAGTAAAGCGAGAATTTAACGCGTCAGCAATGGACTGTGACGTTATTTGTCAGGATTTGTTGCGTCTGTTTCCTCCAAAATGGTGGACGACGTTGCTATCGGAGTGCAGCCGTTGAAATGCATGTCGGTATTACGATTTCGCCCTTTCTATCAATCTCGACGGGTTTATTTTGGCGCACTGCTCTATCGTACACGTCGCGCCACTCTACAAAGCGATGTTGAAAAACATGACAAGATCAACCGCTTATTGTTTGTCGTGTGGAAATTTCCAAACATAACAATAACGAAGTTTGCACCAGTTTAAGAGCGTTATTAACTATCCAAGTGTGATTTAAATAATATTTGGATCTGTGATCGTCTTTTCACTAATGTTCTAATGCGTACAGGTTTTGTACAAATGGAGAGAAGTGATTTACTTGCCTCTTTATTTGATTACATTTAATTTGTACAAACTAAGTTGTTATTTAGTTCCGGTCCATATCGATGATTCATTTTCGCTATATTGCACTGTAGTGAACTGATAATTGCTAACAATATAAACAGTCAATGCATAAAGTGGTTAATTGGGGCATCGCTTCTAAAATTAAAACGGCATGTAGAGATAAAATGTCAGTAATGCTCTATTAAACTTTAATACTTTTATTTTTACATTTTGTTCAGCAGATGACTGGTAAACATTGTGAGGAAATTTTACGATAGCTAAAATATTGGGTTCTATTAAAAAATACTGCAAAACTAAAAAGTCAAAGGATAAATGAAACAAAAAACGCGGCTGTTTTGAATTACTCGTTTAAATTCCTTTGCCTTTTTACGGACACCATATTTGTATAATAAAGTAAACCATATGACCACAACTGAAACGAATGACTCCTCTTATATTGATATATGATATGATATCCTCCTCTCCTCCTCCTCTTATATGATAGGTGTTCTCTGGTGCTTTATACGAAAAGTCACTTAAAAAAACTATAGGCACAATTCTTATTCAAGTTTAACACTAAATATTATCGAATATGGTGGAAGATTTGATGTAAATTTTTTCCAACCTTTGATAACCTACGACAACCTTTTACCATCTTTAGGACAGACGGTCGTCAGATAAATGAAAAGTATACACAGAATGTTTATTTTTACGTTGAATGGTTTCAAGAAACTCATCTGTTATGGATATTATTAATTTTGATGAGTAAACGTAGATGACATGGCATCCTAAACATATTTTTGTTAACTGGGCTGATTAACAGTCTTCTGTGGCATTCAGTCGATTACGGCGGCATTTTCATCCAGCCACGTGGAAAATTGATGATGACGCGAAGAACTTCATGTGCGATTATAAAAAAACAGACGCGATTTTTCGATAACAACACCTATCAAACTATGCAATGTCAAAAATAATCGGTCAAAGACGTCAGTCATGTTGGAGGAAGGTTTTTTTACGTAGAAACATTCTGTTTACACTAGTGTTATCGGTGATTCTAATGATTTGCGTCATTATATTAGCGGAGGCAAGTTGCGCAGAGACTAAACTATTTGAGGGGCGTTTAAAGGTTTATGTACTGCCGTTCTCGTTTGGAAATGTAAGGAGAGGTGTTCTGTGTGAATCAGCTGAAAAGAATCATCGCTTGAATAATATTAATTAAATAACAGGCACAATGTACTAAATTAACAGCATTCGAGAATAGCTAAAAGTAAAATATTAAACTAATAAATCAAGGGCTAGTTAATTGAATTATGATTGAATATTATATTTAAAAAAATTACGTGTGTTAGAAAGAGACAAACGAGCAAATCGCTGAGAGTTGATTAGAAAAGACATCATAACCTTTTTTCTTACGTGACGGTCTCTACATTTTTTACTCGTACTAACACACATCTCCCGTTATATTTTCTTGTTTTATTTTTTTGGTTTTCGGCTGTTATTAAATATTCTTTTAGTAAGTAATTTTTAGATTTGTCTATGTGTAAGTTTTTTTTTTTGCAAAGACACACTTTTTAAATACGATTTTCGTAAACGTTACGTTATATTGAAACGAGCAAAAACATCGCAGTCTAACCAATTAAATGCAATCTGCTTCGTGTGCGATACGCGGTATATTTTGCTCTTTATAAATTACGGGCCGTCGCCCGCGAGCCCCGTGGAAATTGTCAAAGGAAGACGCGTTACACGGGACCGAATTAGCGCGACCCATGACATTCAATCTAAGTTTGAAATAAATAAAGCGAACGCGCACTTATCGACGTAGCGTATAGACGACAGTGCGGTGAATTACTCGAAATGTCAGTTTAGAATTTCGCACGTGCACACCGTGCTCCCGTTTATTTAAATACTAGCGAACCCGACAGACGTCCTTTACACACTTATGAAATACAAAACCAACATATAAATAAAAAAAAAAATTAAAACAATATGGACTTAATTGTGAATCTAAAACATACTCGAATAGACCGGAAGACACACACAAAATTTCATTAAAATCTGTCCATCCGTTTAGGAGTTCAGTGACATACACACGTACAGAAGAATTATATATATAAAGATAATGGAGTCTCGAGTCTTGAGCCATCATCTCTATTAAAAGCGGCGATTTAACGAGCAGCATGAGACGGTACACTCGTCGCACTGAATATGGGTCGGCCGCGTGTAAACTCGTTGGGAGTATCCGAACGCTTCGAAGCAGGTAACAAATTACAATAGCAGATAGCATTTCAATGCTGCGAACGAATTTCGTTACTGTAAACTTGATTAGTAAATCGCTCGGCGGCCTTGCGTTGTTGGCGCGACAACTGACCACTGGGAGTTATTGTCGGAAAAGATACAACTCAGTTTAGATTATAATTTAAACTATTAAATTCTGCGTAATAGGTGCGTAAGTTTCTGTTATATATGTAACAGAAACTATATATAGTTATAACCTAGTATGTATAACTTTGTAAAAATGACTTTCAATAGTAGCAGACTTACAAAACGTTTTTAAATATGTACCAAGTTATTAACAAGATGGATAACATCAATATGTACCTTGACGATGTACATATATGGACGAAATTTGCACGAAACGAGAAATAGACGCTGAATAAAAAATGTACACTGTATTGCTTGCTTTGTTCCGAATGTGGTGTAATAGAGAAAGATATAGTTATTACTTGTTTATTACAACTTATTAAAAGGACATCTTAATGATCACGCTGATCGATATTAAAGATATACTTAAAATTCTGTTAAAAATATTTATTATTTGTTCCAATTTGTTTTTCCGTTTATAATATTGAACTTTTTGAATCTACATTCCAACATTTTGGTTCAGGAAATCAAAGAGAGTTTTAGCTCGTACAGCCATAAACATGTTTTCAATTATTTCCTTTGATCGGTTATAATATTTTGTTATTTTACCCGCCTTAATGGCAATAAAAGAAAACACGTCCGTATAACAATATTCATACATATATGATGACAAGCTGTTAGTTAATTGGCCAATTTTATTCTTTTTAACTTTTATTTCATATGTCATTATCAATATCAAAGCAATAGTTTCAGAATTTAAAAATTTGTGAAGGATGTATAATTTTTACGTGATTTGCTATTTCTAATTTTAAAGAAGCTTCGCATATTTTACTTTTGTCACATATTGCAAGCGAAACAAACAGAAACCTGCAGATGTCATTAACCACGCGCAATTGTTTTTAATTGTCACGGTCCTCCAAAACTAATCGTAAACGAATTGGACAAACTCGCCTTATGACAGTACTATTCCGAGCGAAACGAAAACGCTTAATCTACGTGTAACCTATACGTTTGGATTTTTTATACAATTTATATCGTCATAGTCGACTCTGCGTGTGCCCCGGTGCAGCAGTGTACCGTTGCCTTCGCTTTGTCGAAAACGCGTTGCAAAAACAAAAGCGGCGTACGACCGCGGCGGCACGCGCCGCGGAAGTACGCGCAACGGTGCTCGCCCGGCGGCCTTGGCGCTTCGCCCGCGAAGGTGAAAGTCTCGATGCGCGCTGTTCGATCTCGGGGCGACATCCTCCGTTCGGTTTACTCGGCGCGTTGATTTGCCGCCTTCCCGCGGCCGAGTTCCGAATGCTTCCATCGCCTCGCATCGCTTCCCATCGCGTTGACGGGCCGCTTTGAGGCCGGGACAGGTGCTAACAATTATCGGATACGCGTCCCGTAGAGCTTTCGAAGGCGCAATTTTGACGGCAGTCGGATCGCGCACGAATCGAGGCGATCAAGTTTTAGAAGAAGCGATAGACATTACCGTAGCTAAGGTAATTTTTGTAATCGGTTCGCAATATACAATTTTATGTAATTGTCTAGTCTTATTAAAAATACTGTTATTTATGAAAATGTTTTAAACTAAGTTCTTCTTTTCTCTCCTCTAAGCACCGTCTAAGATACTTCTAACGCCCGGTTTCTGAAACACTGACCATCATCATTCTGATCAATTCAGAGAGTTTAACAATTTTTTGTCAACTGAAATTATATTTGAAAAGCGATCTAACAGCTGATAAGTTGACTTCTATGATGATTAGTGTTTCAGAAACCGGGCGTAAAATCTGTAAGTTTGCTTTCCTAAACTATAATAAAGTAACCCACTTTTATATTTGGACTTGATATCACTCAATCCTGTTTAGGGCTTGCAATAAACCGATAAAAGCTTGTGAAATCGTTCTTGTTAATGTGAAAAAAAAAATGACACAAAGCAATTGTGGCGAGCATGTAAAAAAATCACTCGTGCCAAACTTTCAAGGTATTGGAAATAAATATGACCTTGTTTTAATTGTAAATATTATACTTATTTAATAAAAAAAAAATAAGTATCAAACAAAATAAATAATTATCTAATCGAATGGTGAAACTTTCCAAACACAGTTAAATTTTGAAATCGTTTGCGTTTAGTTCAAGCGAAATAACCTTCACAAACCCACAACTAACACAGAGATACTAAATATCGGTATGAATCAAGTGTGATTTAGAATAATGACTAGATTTTGTTAGGAAGTTTATTACAATTAGAGCAGTCTACAGCACCTTCACGCATGATTGAGTGTGGCAATTTGAGGGTCGATATAGCAGCTGGCTGCTTGGCTCTCATTCAAATTTAAATGAATTGTATGCAGTCACGGCGACTGGTGAGAACGCACCGTACGAGTAGGATTCTTGTTCTTAAATCAAACTTTGTAATTACTTGAATATTTGTAAATTAAAAAAATATTTATTTCACACAGACAAATGAGTTGATCACCTTCAGACTTCACACAACCTTGGAATCTAATTGGGTGATCTCGTTTTTAATCTGTACCTATGTATGCCGACCGTATATACCGACACAAGTTGTTTTAAATGCTTTCCGCCCGAAATCATTCATCAGACTCGTACAACCTTTTTCATACAATTCATTCGTTCAAAAGTGTCTCTAACTAACTAACTAAAAAACTAACTAACTAACTAAAAAAATAGGATAACTCACGATAACAAATTAATTAACTATTGAGTTGTTCCAATTAACCACAAGGTTTCGGGGCATTAAGCACAAGCAAAAAGCAAGTTAACTTAGTTTATGGTAGACTAGACCAATGCGATTTCGATGAAAGGTAAAGCGTGTAACTAGACAAATGAAAATCATCAAAAGGGCATGGATTACAGATAGGATAATGAGGTATCCTTCAAAGGGTCGGCAGGGCGCGGGGCGCCCTCTTCACGGGGCATAGCTGGAACTTCGGAGTGGAACACCGGCTACCGAGCACGGAGCAACGCGGCTCAGTTTGGCGCGCGAAGCCGTCGCTAACACACGTTCAGACAAATACCGCTCAATTTAGTTATGTAGCTCTCGCCTGTTTGGACAAGTATTAAGTTGATCGTTCCATGTGATACAGCCCGTTGAGGTTGGCATTATGTTTAAATTAAGCGTGCGGTTTTCGAGTTGTTTAGTGCGTTATTGTTTTTAATTTGTGGTGCCACTGCCGTTGCTTTTTGTTTTGGACTGTTTCCTTTTTATATTTGAGGTAAATGTTGTTTTTATTGTCTCCGTTATTACAATGTCTTTTCGTATACTTATAAATTTTAATATTTTTATAACAAATACTTTACTTTGCATCAATATAGATAATTGTAAAGTTAAATTTATTTTTGTTTTATTTTTTATTGTGTCCTTTTGTTGTTTTTTTTTTAAATGTAACGGATAAAATATAATAATACCTTCAGACGACGTCGGCACTTTAATTCACCACTTAAATCATTTTCATAAGCAAATTATAAATGTTGATATGTAGGAGATGTTTATATTTGGGTTAATTACTTTTTTTACGAACTCACAGATTATGCAGAATGTACCTACACATGTAAATAATTTTTTGATGTTTAAATGTCAAAAGAAGTTGACGAACATAATTGTGAAAACTATTACAAAAATGTGTGGGTATTGTGTGACGTAATCAATTTACCCCGTCCTCGGACTCCTTAAACAATGGTTATTAATCACTTTTAAAATATTTATTATTTTTTCCCATGATGTGATAGACCGTGTTTGTCAATTTCTACCTGACCCTTCCTTTTGTTCGGAACACCGATTTCTATCTCTTTCGCGCTTAGTGCGATATATGGATGGAAATATCTCGGATCCAATTCTAAGATTTTCGGAATAGGGACGCGTCATGCCGCATTATTAGATGGTTAGTGGTAAATAAACGAAATTCTTGATCGTTCTATTAAAAGTAACTTTTGCTTACAACGATTACGGTGTAGGCCCCGCCCATGTACAGTGCAGGTTTGAAATAAGAATTGACTGACGTTTAAATAAACTTTCTTTTGTTTCTTATTATAGTGATGCCGTGATCACTTATGCTCGTAGTGTTCACAGAATATTGCAACTCGATAAAATGTGATATATTCTGTTATATTATTTTCTTAAATACCATGTATATATTCATATTATAATATATCCATTTTGTATATTATTTTTTAAACAAAGAGTTTTTTTCTCTTTCTATCTCTAAATTTAGTTAATTTGGATTGCAAACTGTACTCATATATCGATATTGGAAAGCTTGGTTCATAGCTGCAACCATTGATTGACCACACGTTTTACGTCCAATCATTCGATTTTGGGAATTAAGCAAATTGTAATATAGAATTCAAAGGTAGTAAACATGTAAAGTTGAATTTTAAACAATTTCGTAATTTGGAATTGTTTTTAAAAAATCTAAGAGTAACTATGTAATTTAAACGCAAATATTAGAAAATTCTTCACTCGAAAACCATTTTATGACATATTGTAATCATATTGGTGCGTAGTGTACTATTATCGTTTCGATAACAATTTATCGCCTCATAACGTCAGCAAAGGGAGTCAAGCATCATTGTAATGCGATTTCATAACTTTGTCTTCGTTTTGATCTTTCTTCGGCTATTCATTATGACACTGGTTCTCTTTGATGAGCGTGGTTGACGGAATGAAATGAAAGATCCAATCGAGTGGCATTATGAAGGACATCAAGTGGATAGACATTCCCATAGTACACTAAAAATAAAATATGGACGCCAACTGTTCAGTGCAGAACTCTGCGGGCGAGATCTACGTAGCTGAAATGAAGTTAAAGACTTGAAGGTTGAATGCGGTTTAGCATAACCGTTGATATTGCCTGCATCGCTGACGCGTTCCGCTAGTTGCTTTGGTTTTATAAGTGAGGCCTCAAATCAACTTAATGTTAACAATAATATACACCCTTTGAAACGTATGTGGGAAAACATTTGGATAATAATGTGTGAAATTATGAAGTTTCCAATCGTGATTATGAGTTTTTCCTTCACTTTGGGAAATGTGGACTAAGATTTGCGAATCAAAAGAAAATTAAACTGTTTGCTTGACGTATTCATGCTCAGATATTGATACAGCTTTGAATAACAATTATAATAATTAATCCTATTCAATTCACTAAAATTATAGTAATTTTATTGCAAAGCTAGATGTGCCAGTAACCGGGCGTGGCTTTATTAAACTTGTTACTATGGGCGTCCTGTTATCTATATATTATTTAGTAATATTAATAGACTTGAGATGTGGTTTGACGATGCCCCTTCTGCAGCTACTGCATAGAAATTCCGAATTTGGCACGGACGCTGACGGATGATTGCTAGTTAAGCAATATATAGTCGATGACTCCCGTACCGAGGCAGTTACTCCGTTACACCATTACCAGTGATTTATTCGCTCGCGCGGCGTCCATTGTCCGCTCCGTTGTCATTTTCGTACGCCCCGACTCCCACCGAGCAATGTACATTCAAGTTATGTATGTTAATACCGATTACTTGGAGTGCTCCGTCGTTGTATAGCGAGGCAACAGTTACTTTTTAACGGTCCCACCTTTAGCTCGGTATCAGGACGAGGGTATAGCTGTCATTTCTGCCTTTTTGATCAAATTCTGACGTTATTTTTGTTTCATTTCGTTATAATGACCGTATTATAGTTCAATTCAATATTCATCACTACATAGTATAAATTAAAGTCGCTGTCTGTCTGTCCCTATATATGCTTAGATCTTTTAAACTACGCAACGGATTTTGATGCGGTTTTATTTAATAGATAGAGTGATTCAAGAGTAAGGTTTAATTCATGCATAATGTTATAGAAAAACACTGATAATTTTAGAGGTTTATAATACAATGTCGAAAAAAAACATTCCGAATTGAACCCGTGCGAAGTCGGGACGGAATTATATCGGAGACCTTATAACAATCTTTATTTAGTTCATAAATGTTTAATAAATAGTTAAAACGGTACATATTAAAATCAGCGCGGATTTGTTTATAAAAATACATAAACCCTTTGCAATGAATTCAAGTTATCTACAATATTTCTTATGAGATCATATCAGTGTAGTGTCGATTACATAACGTGGTATCAGGTTCGTTTGACATCGATGAAACGATAGGTTGTGGAGTGTGGTTTTTATTATTAAAAATCATGATGTTATTGATGTTCTCTCAAGAAAGTTAATCATGAAAAAAAAATCTGTGTTCGAAATTCAATTTTGGATTATCGATACACTCATTGTTTTGACAAGACCTACTCATCCGTGATGTGGAAATAAGATTTTTCTCTGTCTACGTATTGATTTATAAATAAACAAACTGTCGCGCCTTTTTTCATATTGATTTTTTTACCAGAACAAACAGACGATTTAAAGGCGACATCCAATCCAATCCCCGATTCTGCTTAATAAACAATCAACGGTTAGGACGGGGGAGCTGTTTTAATCTGAGCAGTCCTAGAGAAAGAAAGAGGCAGTTTTCCTTCAGTCGCGTTAGTGAGGCAATATCGTTGCGCCAACAATCGGCCGATTGATCGAACTTAATTTATTTCCACATATTTCTGATTCGCGGCGATTGCCCAACGTCGCTACCGATTCGTCGGCTTTGGATAATACATACTTGTTGTAGTTACGCGTTGACCAGGAGAAACAACTGCGTGCCGTGCGCGGGCCGCGGGAAATCTTCCATGTCGTGTGTTAATTTTGTGATCCCATTAAAAATATACATACAAAAGCGTTTTTATGAAACAATCTGAATTTCTTAGAATTTGCCAAAACGGGATACTAAATAACTTAAACTTTCTCTATAGAATTTTCTAAATTATACAAAATGATTCGTCACATACATTTTCGACGCAGCTAGTGTTATGTTATTGTAGTATTCATTTTTATTTATTTATTTGGGTTTACCAAAAATTGTATACAATGAAGAGTTAATACGAAAAGCACAACCGCTGTATAGTGTAACGATTGTTAAAAGCAATAAAAAACTACAAATACGATACAAAAAAAACGTTATAAAAGTACACAAGATATAAGTGACAGATACAGAATTTATTCATTATATCTAATGATGGTCGTAGATGACCTCTAGGAAATAGGAAGTACATCTTAACTGCTTCTTTTTCACTTTTATTGTTTACGGCTAGATTTATTCTCGAAAATAATCTCTCCTAAACTATTAAAGAATAATTCTCGTGAAAATACCTTTGCCCTTTTTCTTCTGGAAACATATCAGTTATTATTAAGTAAACAAGCTCACCCGCTTTGCCTTCACTAGCTATGTTTTATTAAACTCGTCAATATATTCGAAAACCTGTTTAACCGCAAAGAAAATAGAGTTCAAATTCAATTGTGGAGTAACCCTGCGATATAATCTTCGGTAGAGTTTGTTTCTTTCTTCAATTAAAACATCTGAATTGAATCTATGATATTGAATTACCTACTTAATGCTACTTTATTTAATGCTTTTCATTTCTTTTAAAAAGCAGATTCCAAGTTAACGCCTGCCAGTATTTCAGTTTAATTTGGTTTACAAAATGTTACGAAACATCATAGTTTTTCCCGGGCACGTCAATCGTGTAACAGTGACGCTTTGCCACGGATTCCTCTGAATTTGAGATCAAATTTTAATATCCAGAAATTTCGATGTTATTTTCGTTCGTTTCTCCAAAGTTCTACGAAACATACTCGCACCAGATGTTCTTTTCGCCATAAACGGAACCATTGGTGATTCCGTGGCGCAGCTGCCAAGCAAAGGTCCCTTCCGCTTCGTGGGTCGTGGGTTCGATTCCCACACGGGACAATTATTTGTCTGACCCACAGATAGTTGTTTCGGATCTGGATGTTTTTCCGAGTGAAATTTATGTTTGTAAGACGTCCTTACAACACAGGATAATGTTATTCTCAAGTAAGGGCATTGCAAATTAAAAAAAAAAAAAATAGTCGGGAGGACGTATGATTTTGGCCGAAAACGGATAGCGGACCCCGGTGCAGTTTCCAACCGAGATTCGGCCGCGCGGCCCGGTCGTTGCGCCCGAAAACCTGACTCGGGCGGGAACTCGCGGGCCGAGCGACGCCCGAGTTAGGCACACCATTCGGCGGATCGTCGAACAGTTTGACGAACGTTCCGCGTGTTTGCCAAACAGTTTGTGCATCTATTTTTTAATACCCGTTGCGACATGAATTCCGCGAGTTTGATAAATAGTTTGTGCATCCAGTTTTTAATACCCGTTTGACAAATAATCCGCGTGTTTGCCGAACAAGTTGCGCATATATTTTTAATGATCGTTTCTTAGAGCACGGTCACGGGACGGACGTTGGCTATCGAACTTTACGAATGTATTGGTCCAATCTAATATAAATAAATAATAAATATTTTTGGACACATTTTTTACACAGCGTTCTCTAGTCCCAAACTAAGCAACGCTTGTACTATGGGTACTAGAAAACTGATAAACTTACTTAAACATACCTTTCTTTTGTAAATGAATACATATTATACATATATAAACACCCAGACACTGGAAAAACATGTGGATGTTCATCACACAATATTTTTCGAGTAGTGAGGATCGAACCCACACCCTCTGGCGCAGGAGGCAGGGTCACTACTCCCCACGCCAATCGGATCTGTACAGAAGACCTGCAGTCTTGATATTGCCTGTTGGTTCGCTGCGATAAAACCCGTAAATTAATTTATTGCATTTAGCAATGTCCAACTTTCGATCTAGTTGTTGTAGGCTAAATGTGTCATATTTGGCAACGTATAAAAGAGATTTCGTCGAAATTCTCCACGGCGGAATTCGCGCGGAAAACTGAAGCCATGTTCTCCAAACAATATTGATAAATGCAAACACAAATGTATTCTACATTATTATTTTAATTAGATAAATTAGAATTTTAGCTGAGGACTAAAATTTACGTACATTTCGGATCTTTAATTGGTAAATTTAATTTAATTTTTCCTCAAAGTTAAACATAACATATATTTAATATTATAAACAAATGATGAACCTTTTTCAAATAACGATAAATGCAATGATTTTTCTTTATGCAACGTAGAAGCGGAAAAAACCTGATAAATATTCTCTAGTGTCGATATCCGTTTAACCATACACGTATTTACTGAGACAATTCAATACCTCTTTGTTCTTTCGTTACAATATGTCGATGATATAAAATAGGTGTTATGCACCAGCTCACTGGCTGAAAGTAGTTCATTTGACCACTTACGAAAAATGAGATGCACTCGTTTATTGCAATAAGACTTTCTAAACGGTTTTGAAACAGCCCCAACCTTTTAAGGCCTTCCCGCGTGGAAAGACGGGCCTAGATAAAACTTGAAGCGAATAAGACTGAGGGGGCCGACTCGGCTTAGTAATTAGTTGATTAGAATTCAATGGCGCGGCTTTTAGGTTGATTTTATGTGGATGCGTTTGATAAAACGCCTAAGGGCGTCTGTTTGTTTTGATTATTTGATCTAAGATATTCAAATCCAACAAAGGTCACTAAACAAATAGATAAAGGAATAAAAGTCTGTCGACCTCGAGTTTTGGTTTAATGCTTTTACAGTGTTTGTTTTACAATTGTTCCAGATGATTTTTCAAATAATCGCTGCAATTCTTTATCCTATCTCTGTGACTCTGTCTAAGCTAAAGTGGTGGACAGAGACAGCTGTTTTAACGAGCTTATTAAGGTTCAAAACGCGACAGGTGGCGATCCTGGCACAAACCAGATACGGGCGACACGATTGATTTCTTTTTTCAAATAACTCAGCACAGTCACTAAAATTCTTGGTCCAAAATAAAAAAAGTGTATTTAAACAAGACGGACGTAAACAACAAAGGCTTATAAATATGTTTTTATTGATGTTTACGATAAAAAATCATTAATGTATCTTGCAATGTGTATGTGAAAAATATCGCGTCACGTACCACGTTCTCGAAACCGATAAGTATTTTTTTCATTCGTGGAGTTTATTTTTCGCCGTTATTAATATATCGCGTATAATGTACGGAAAGTAACATTCGATTTCTTGTAATAATTTTTCAAAAAATTCAACGATTTGCGAAATAATGCTTCGGTGTCTCGGCAGTATGATAGCAACTAGACTCTTGTGTCACGTAATGTCATCGAAGAATGCTTCTAAATTTATGATGCAATATTGAACCGTGTGATTTAGTGACGTTCCCAATTTCGCATATTTCTGAGATTTGCAAGATCATTCGTGTGTTCTACAGTTACTGACGCGCTAACGAATATAGTTGAAAAAACAGGTCCAATAAAAAGTCATTATTTCTTTTGTGAAACTGGCTATGATATTGCGAGTTTCATGAATAACATATATGTTAAAAGTTAAGTCGCTTGTAAAAATTTATATGCAGTTTAAGTACAGAAATTATTTAGACTTTATACCATACCCGAATAAACGACTATCGATGAACTATTTATATTAAACCGAACCACCTGGTATGAGGACGAATGACATCTTTGGTGCTCTCTATGTAATATTGTATTAAAAAAAAGTAAAGGAAATTGTCTTCGGAGCATTCACGACGATTCCGTATCGTTGTAGCGAGGCATCGCACGGGGTCGTGTGGGACAGAGAAAAGAAAGTGCAGGTAGCCGAGCCGAGTCGAGTCGGGCAAGATTTATTGGATCGTAACTGGCGAGGTCGGCAACACTCGGCGATGACATCGCGTGCGCTCAGAAAAAATATATAGAGTTATCTACGGTTCGAAATTTGAATCATCACCTCCGAAGAGCGTCACTCGTGCCGCTTTAACCTTCGCTCGTTTTCCTCGTGGAGCGTTAAGGACGCCGAATGTCATTCTACATTAGTTTCTAAGGTAAACCGCCTTAATTATTGAAACAATTTAGTCTTATTTCCCTGTATTTTAACGAAAAATACGGCCACCAGCACTTAACCTTATCAAATACGTCAGTGACACTACACAAGCAGATGTTTTGAAAAAGGAACACGTTTTTCGTAACGCCTTAACGTAGACCGTCGACGGAACGCTGTTTAATACATGTTGCGTTGAAGACGTGGCGAATTTATTGCTTTTTAAATTTCCCCGTGCACCAATTAGGTTGATCAATAACTGCATAACAAATAACTACATTTCGTGATTGTTTCAATTATATCACTATTTTTCTACTGTTTAAATACTTTTGCTATTTCTTGGGAACGCTATTCCGCCACCATAGATATTAAATGGAAAAACTATAACACAACAAATGTTACATTAGGTAGGAGGAGTTCTTTACCTTATTAATAAGTAATACGATGGAACAGTCATCGCTAAAACTAAAGAGTACCAAAGTACTCTCAATACTCGCCTTCCAATTGCCTTGAGAGTGACTGCTTTGTGACATAATAAACATTTCTTGTTCACCGCTCGTGCTTTGTTTCGACGTAAGCCTTTTTATCTAAGATTTTCTTCTGCTCTTATTTCTAAGTTATTATTTCTTAATAAATCCGCATGATATATTGTAGCATTTATGTTCTCCCTCTTTACATTACATTCTCCAAAAAGTTGTTAACTGTTTATGCGTAAAAAGGTAAAAGTAATGCTCATCAAACAGTGTGTAATATAAAAACGTCCGTGTCAAACGCTGACAAATACATCGCGCCTGTAATTGCTCACCGATCTAAATATATGAGAGTCGGATTCCCATCGATGACTCAGCGCTCCTCCTTTAGCTGTGTACGGTGATTGATCCAAATTCGAACGTTCCTATCACGAGTTAGTTGTCGTCCGCACCGCTTTGTTGCTGCAAAGTATCTATATCTATAGCACCCGACATCCGTGCCCGTAAATATGATAGATATCGGGAAAGACACGTGTTAACATTAATCCGATGTAACTTTCAAGAATATTCGTATTCGCATCAATATAGTTTATACATTTACTCTCTTCATTAGTTGTCCTTCAGAAATTTGATTTGGCAACATTAATCGAGAGATGTTCTGGCCATTGTTGTAAAGTTGCTCCGATGAAACTGATAATTGTATAATTGGCTAGTTGCGTGTGTTTTCTATTTTAAGCACTGTAAAATATTCCGGTTCGCCTGTTTCCTGTGAAGTGAGTTCACTGTACACTCATTTGCACGTTTTAAGACAGTTTTTATTTGATTGACTTTGCCTTTAACTATTTTCTAAGAGTCCTTGTCACAGAATAGAATGGTAACGAAGTAAAAACGATTTTACTTCCACAAAATTATGCCGCAGTTCATTTATAGTTTACGTTGTATATGTTTCAATTTAATATAACACGACGCTCTTCGTAGTATACGATGTTATAAACGCGCGGGAGTTGCCAATTACGTTTTCTATAGTGATCCATTAACGGCGATTCATAAACAAGCGTCGACGCCGAAATCCAGAACGAGATTGTAATGATTAAAGACTTCGCTCTAGTTTGATGATCTGAATGCCTATTTTGAAAATTAGCCCAGTGTTACCAGCTTTCGTGTCGTTAACAAGGAGCGAGTCATGACAGTCAAAAGCGTCTAAATGACGGTCCGCAGTGACGTAGCCGCCCGCTTCCTCTCCACACGTACGTAGCGAATGACGCAATTGGCTTTTTCAATGTCTTATCTGTAGCGGGGCATATTGTCATTCGCCGAGTGACCGCCTCGCTGCGCACACGTCGCCTCCGTGTCGGTTTAATTTCGTTTCGCTCTAGCCTTTACACTTCTCAAACGCCCGAGGACGCGGCGCGGAGTGCCAGTGTTTTGAACTTTATCTGTGACATTGGTGTGGTGATTCGAACGCTAATTTGGCTGCGCTTGTCCACGATGTTCATGTCCGGATTTTTCATTTTCTCTCCCGACTTCACGTCCAGGTGCGTATTAATATCTGCGTGATCTCTATTAATTGTGAGGTTGTTCGCGTATCGTATCGTATCGTATCGCTTCGCGTATCTCGACCTGTTTCGTCGTCGACGCTTTGTTCTCGGTTATCCTCGATCATTACGCGCTTTCCTCGTTACATTATGGGATATATCTTTAAGGAAATCCACATGCGAACCTTGAAATAAAAAAAAATAATAAACCTTGCAATACGAACATTTAGAGTTGTGTTCGTGGCGAAAATTGACTGGGCGATTGGTGATAATGTTTTGTGCAAATTGTAAACTGTCGGAAATAATAAGTCGACGGGCGCTAATGTCTCCGTGTGATTTACAGAATGACGCCGCAAGAGGAGAGGGAGAGCGCGCGCGGGGCGGAGATCGCCGACGCCTTCGAGGAGGAGATGTTCGGCCCGCCGAGGACCGAGCCCGCGGCGCGGCCCAAGCTCTCCATGATCTCCGCGCGCCTCCGCGCCAACGAGGAGCGCAAGCGGGTCATCGAGATCTGCTCGCAGAAGTTGGAGAACATCGAGGACCCGGCGCGCGACCTGCGCCGCTCGGTGTGCATCAACAACACGTACTGCCGGCTCAGCGAGGAGGCGCGCAGGGAGAAGGAGGCGAGGAGGAGGCGCGCGCGCGAGGAGTGCGACGACTCGTGGGTGGGCAAGAAGGCGAGGCGGGCGGTGGAGGACGAGTGCCTGGCCCTGCTCGACGCGATACCGGAGCTGGGAGACGCTAACCTCGGCTGCGCACAGCTCGCGAGGCAGCTGCCCCGCCAGGACGTGCAGCTGCTGCCGCCCGGTTTGCTCACCGTGCTCGACTCATGACCGCACCGCGCCGCGCAACTCAACGCACCGCTGTGACGCCAGCCGTCGGAATGATACGCGCCCGAGCCAGCCCTGGAGGCGCCGTGCGCGCTCCCGGCCTCGGGCCCGTGCCGCCCGGAACCGTTTGGGCCGTGTCCGGAACCGTCCGGACCGCGCCCGGAAAGCGCCGAGCCCACGGCATCCGAGGAGCCACCGCGCCCGCACCAAACCGGACATTCGACGCGTAGCCAATTCTTTGTTGTTTAAGAAGAGTACTTACTTTGTTAGCACGTTTTTATTTTCTCTACGATTTAGTGAAAGTTGCTCAGGCGCCGCGGTCGCCCCGATTAGTGTCCGATGACTGTTTGCTTCGTCGGGGCCCCGCGGGGGTTCGCTGTGTCGCGTGTGACCGACAGATAAGAGGAGGTTTTATTGTAATGGAGATCTAGCTCTAAGGCATAATGTTACATTATTGTATTATAATAATTAAATGATTAGTCAGTAAGTGATAGTGCAAATAACTGGGAACGGTGGCGATTGGCCCCGCTGCGAGTGCGGTTTGACCGATGTTCGTTTTAAGTTTCCCTCGTCCGCCATTGCGCCGCCGGATCGGAGAGTGAGATGCTTTGACGTGGCTATCACAACAGACGGAATCCATTCCGCGCATTCCGCAAACTTCGAAAGTAAAAGTCGAGCGGCGGGCGTGCACGACGCCGCGGCCGCGTCTAGTAGGCCGTCGAATGTAACGTGCGACGGGCGGGGGGACAAAAGAAAAACGAATGTTTTGGAAGTTATGACGTGCGGTTAACCGAGCGGCTCGTGTGCGTCGCGACCTTACGCGCGAAGATCGGGAAGGGCGCACGTTTGGGGGCCATGAGCCGAACTGTCGACGGGCCGTTGCATTCTCACGGGCGGCGCCATCTTTTCGTTTATCGTTACGTTTCCCTTTTTTGAGTCGCGTTGTGGACGCGGCCGTTTCGCGTTCGCGTTACCTTATCTTATAATTTACGCTCTGTTACCATTTCTATATACGAGTATTTATGAATTGTTCGAAACGCTCGCGCGTTCGATCGTTACGTGTTTACCGTGGGTTTGTTACTCGTTCGCTTCGCTGTTGATAGTTTTTTTTTATTTTTGTTGAAATCTTAATTGTCGCGAAATATATCGGTACAGATGCCGGTTCCGCCCCCTTGAGTCGTAAGTAGGGTGGGGAGAGGGTGTAGGGTGGCTTGTGGGCGCATGGTTGGGGGCCGCGCCGTTCCCAGCACTCCTGTGATATTAGCCTAGACTGTATGTCGTGTTCGTGCTAGTTTCCCCCATATGACTATTTTTTTGGGAATCGCGCTTTGTAAAGAGCATCGCTTCGTGGAATCGACTCCGCCACGGACTCCCGGATTCTGCTATTTGACCGGTCGCAGTGTGTTAGGCCATATCGCTGCACCGATGAAGATGTAGGTTGGTTTGTATGTCGATATGCAATGTATTATAAATTATAACGCTTCCATCAGATTCACCATTTCCTGTTATTCAGCCAGTTCAACTTCTGTACTTCAGATGTATTCAGCCAGGGCCTTTAATATATCATAATGTATCTGTGACGTATTTTTGTGCATATTTCATCATTATCTTAGTCACAATACTAAATCTTGAACTTTAGAAGGCAGAGAGCCCGTACAAAGAACACGGCTTTGACATGAAGCTTATGAAGTTAATTGCACTGAGTAACGGAACAATGTCTCCACGTATTGTTCATTAGTTTTAAAGGCATCACAACCAAATGTATTCAGTGAATCAGTTGTAACGCACATATAAATTAAGCGAATGCCTCGTGTAAATCGACTTAAACCATTTCATACATACAAGTGAACGACCAAAGTTTCGTGGTAGATATTTTATTGTGTATAGAACGCGGTTCCATGAACTCGCCGGAGCGCGAGCTGTGAGATTTTTATTGTAAAATAATAAATAATTTAAATACCGAGCCTCTAATTTTTGTTTACGTAACCTTGACAAGAAGTAAGTAAATTTGTCTTGAAATCTTTATATATATAGTCTACATACAACGAATGGTACCTATTACATAGAAACAAAATGGCTGTTTACGTATTTATTTAGAATATGTATCTGTTCATCAAAAGCAATCACAAAATACGCGTAAGGTGAATAAACACTTAACAGATTGTTGACTTTAAAGTTCTAAAGAATGTCATCTGTAATTATCTACTCTAAATATGTGGATGAAGCATTACGCGCCAACTTACACAGTGGACGCCGTCTCTCTCACGCGTAGCGGGTGCGAGCGAAACAGGTATAATCGAATAATTCGATACAATCTCTGCACAGTTATCATGTAACATGCAAATGAGAATTGCAAAATTGTTAGTATATTCTGTGTACATTGCTTACTACGCTTCGCGCACAACACCATTTAAATATCACATAGCGGGAAATGTACGTCGTCCATTTCGATAATTACACGATACGAGGTGTATAAGCATTCACTTGGTACAGGTTCTGTCACAAAGGAATAATCATAATATTGAATGATGCAGAAATATTACCTATGAGAGAAACATTACGTATTCAATTAAAGTATTTGCTTTTTTATAAGCGTGTAATAAAATTCTGCAACATAAATAATATTTTATTGACAATTATTTTTCATATTACTATAAATCCATTTTATTCAACATTAGGGCCGTCTAAACTTTACTAATTACATTGTGACAAAGGAATCCTATAATGGGGACATACATATTTTTTATTAGGTTAATATATCCAATTAATACATACATGATAATGAAAAAACAAATACTTTATAATGATTAAAGGCTAGAAGATATTGTAGAATTAAAAAAAAACACCAAAAATGCAGTGTCTATAATATTTTATGCAACATATATAAAATCGGTGAATAAAATAAACAAAGTGAAGAATATTATGTACTTAAAAGAGTATGAATGTTAAAAATGTACTTTACATCGTCTCAGATAGTTTGTTGCGGAGTTATGAAAGCATAATTGTCAGGTTACGGAATTAGAGGCAAGGTGATTTTTTTCGAAGAGAACAATGAAGATATAGAGAGTATTCTGTAAATGTTATCATAATTTTATTCTCGTGATTAGCTGCTATTTTATAAATGTTTCCTGTCTTAGGCTAAGAGATGATCATTAAATAAATAATAAATAAACAAATTGTTTCACTATTCCTACATCGTTCGAAAGATAAGAAAGTATATATTAAGATTTTGAGGAATATTTGAGGTTATAGTGAAATAAAAAGAAACCAATGAAATGTTAATGCGATATAAATTATAAAAGTACAGTTCTATGTTATTCATAAATACCTGAAACGACCAAGTATGATGCTGATAGTTGTTACTAAGGCCAGATTTTAAGTTGGGCTCAATTTCTTCGATTTTAAACCAGACGTTCGCAAAGGACCAAGGAGCAAGTGGTAAGCACTTCAAAATTAATCCCCAGCACAAGTGAGTTACACAAGAGTTGATAACCTTCAAGAAAGTTACCTAAATAACTAACGTATACTTCCAATGTATTTCTAGCAACATTGTTTTATACTTGGCTGTAATAAATACAATAAATCCTCGTGTACATTCCCAATACCTTTACCTACGTTATGACTACGCAGTAAAAATGAAATACTCAAAGAAATTATAATCAAGCCGAAATAATTTAACGTAGAAAGTCAAGGTTTTGCGTTGCACGATAAAACCTCGGATCCAATGATGTCAGCAACATCTTCACACAGAGAGTTAATTATTTCATTAATTAATTGCCCATAACTGGGCGTAGACAATATTGGAATCTTTGCCTAAAGCTATGGGCATAGATTAGCGATTATGTATGGCACGAAGCGAGCTCGCAAACTGCCTACGTCATCGATTTTAGGTTTGCCATATTCAAAATATATGGCATTTTGATTTGATTCGACTATAAAATTTAGGAGTTAATAAACGAATGATAGACTTTTATATAAATATATTATAACAATTTTACATAATAAGTCTCAATTATAGACCGTCTTAGGTCAATTATTTTTTTAACATCCATCCACAATGTGAGTGTTGCTGTATTTAAATACGTCATTTACTTATCACCACAGTCCACAATGAAATAAACTTAATGTGGTTTTATCGTCTATCGACCTTAACGGGATAAACAGAGACAACTTGTACTGTTGCAGTCTCATCATGTTTTTGTGACAGGTTGAGACTAGACAGTGTGACAGTGGTCCTGACACAACCTTATGATGTCAATCTTAGTATTCTTCGTACTCTCAAAGAACAAGTTAATAGCTATTCCCTTCGTATTACAACAAGTTGTTTGACGCGCTAGGCATATTCAACGAATGACTTAAGTTCAATTCTCGACATAAAACTGTGGAAGGGCCACTGATTTTATTGAATGATTCGGCTGGCTCTTCCGGACAAGTACCAGGGCCTCACAAGATATCGGTGAGAACTGGACGTATTTTCGAGTTTTAGTGAGCTGGGCAGCTGAGGCTTACTTCTTTAAAGGTTTGAGTCTATGGGTGTCGGGAATCAGTTAACATCAAGTGAACCGCCTGCTCGCCTGCCATCTTTTCACAAAAATAATAAATCCTAAGACCACGACCAATTTAACTTTAAATTTATTAAATATTTAAAAAAGTTGTTTGTTTATACAGCGTATCGTTACCACCGCGACAATAAATGAACACACATATAGAGGATAACTTTTTAAAATTGTAATAAACATTTACATTCTTTAAACATCAATATTTACCGAGTTATTAAATTTTCCAAAAAAAACAATTTTAGAACACCCTTACGTATAAAACTGTAACGTGAAGTTCATTTGTAAAGGTCACAAAGCATATGAATGGGTTGAATGAATTTAAAAGAGACAAAACATACTCTTAGAAGGAGAGGCTTGTAATGCGACGCTGTGGCGCGAGTTGTTAATTGGTTTGTTTGAAAAATATTTTTTTTTAATTATGGATTCTGTTTAACGTTAATATTTTTTTTAGGATTATTGGCAGGTAGCGTTAGACGTGTGTTCATTTATTGTCGCGATGGTAACGACACGCTGTATAATAAAGAACTAGTTTTCACCGCTTACTTCCTCCGTGTGGTTCTTTTGGAATAAAAATGATAATTTTAAATTTTAAAAGTTACCTTTGCATTAATACATTCCATAGAGAATATCTATTAAGAACTTCTTATGTCAATAGAGATAGAGTTTTTTTTAATTAAAAAAAACTTTATCTCTTTAGTTTTTTTTAATTAAAAAAAACTTTATCTCTATTGACAACAAAAAAGAACAAAACTGCACAAACACAATCAGACTTTCACATATTACTTAATGTATTGCAAACACGAATTCCAAACGTTACACTGCCATCTATCCTAAGGCAGCGCAAGTCGCGTTAAGACGCTTCGCCACAGAGCAAGAGCTATTTATACTTCTTACAGGCGAGCCCTATTAACAACAAATTTAGATATTTGAAATAGATTAAAGCTTTTTTTATGTGAAAAGTTGGCATACGGTAATCACTACATCATCTGATGGTTATCTCACTCGCTAGACGAAACGCAAAAGTATAATACTTCTACTTCACTTTGGTCTGCTCATTCGTGTAACTGTAGAAGCTGTTGCGTGGCCTACCACAGACAAAATGCTTAATTTATTATCAGGTTCGGGCTTTGTACCTGCAAAATCACTGATTCGTGTACGGCGACAAGGCTGTCACTTCGCGTATATATGCGTACCTACATTATTGGAAACAAATGTTAGCTATCGTTTCTTTTTATTTCGTTTTCATAACCACAAGTGAATATAAAAGGTTAGAAGATTGTTAAGCAAGATTCGGTATAATGCGGAAAGCTTAAAGTATTATGATCACTTTTGTATGGCGCTATGCCACCATGTCCAAAAACTTGATATTGAACATTTAAAAGAATTGAAGGTCTAGATCTGGCATTTATTCTTATTTTTTATTTATTATAAAGCTGCGTACTTGTGTATGTTCAGTAACAAAAATAATGTTTTCCTTCCAAAAACCCCATTTTTTTTAAGTTAATTTCGATCTGACAAAATGAATATGACCGAATTTTTTGCGTAAAAATCCTATTAGTTAAATAGGTAAAGCGCAAACTCATATTAAGGAATATATACCACTAGGATACTACAGTAAAAGTTCACTTAACTACGTGACATCTAATTTAATTTTAATTAATATTTGTTTTTAATCAATCACAATCTGCAGTTTTAACTAATTCTGAGCTTAAAACCAAGTTTCAACTGGAAATGTTCATCATAATTTACGTAATGTGTTTCACGATCAAATACATAAAATAGAACATCAGAATATTCATTGTCTACGTTTATACTGTTAATGTCAAATATTATATCTGTGGATTATCAGTCTATTCCAATTGTAAAATGTGACATTATTTTTTTTTATTAATATCAAATTCGACCATTGTGACAACTAGTTTTAGTAGATCTATCCTTATTATTATATAATAAAGCTGAAGAGTCCAATTGTTTGTTTGTTTGGAACTACCAGCCGGATTTGAAAAAATCTTTTTGCATTTGATTGCCAAATTCTTGAGGAAGATTATGGGGTATTTTACGCACAAGGCGAAGCCGAAATGTCTCTCGAAGATGAAATCGCACGGAACAGCTAGTAAAGTAATAACATATTTTACTTTGGACAAGGTTTTTTGGTCGTATTCGATGCTTTGAATAAAAAACAATCAGTTGTGTTATGGTAATGACCGAAACAGGTTTTTCAATGACAATTCACAAAAATGCCGTTTCATTTTCACTTTGCACCAATCGTCGATATTACCTTTGCGGACAATAAAGATTCATGTCTTTATTGGCGCTAATTTTTACAGCTTAATTTCAAAAAATTGAAGCAAAATAATATAAAAATATGTATTTGTTAACAGGCTTTGTATATCGTACATAAACCTTCAAATAATCGGCGAAGTGAGAAATTAAAATCACGAAAATTATCTTTAAAACGTTTTTCGCCTTGTAATGTAACCGGTTGATAATTTTTGATAGTTTTTAACGTATTTTAAGGGCACCGTACCCAAATGGTAAAACGGGACCTTATTACTAAGACTCCGCTGTCTGTCTGTCTATCCGTCTGTCACCAGGCTGTATCTCATGAACCGTGATAGTTAGACAGTTGAAATTTTCACAGATAATGAATTTCGGTTGCCGCTATAACAACAAATACTAAAAAGGAGAATAAAATATTTAAGGGGGCTCCCATACAATAGACATGATCTTTTTTATATAATGTCTATGTAGTTTTATAGATAATGGTACTGAACCCTTCGTCCGGAACAGCGGAGTCTTAGTAATAATAAATAGTCTCGTTTTACCCTGGGTACGGAACCCTAAAAAAACGGGAGCTGTAGTGGGATACCCGGTTGGAAAAATTCCTTCACTATATATTCTGTCATTTGAGGGCAACTAAATGTGAGGGTAACTACTAAATAAATACAAAAAAGGTAATAACTAAATCGCAATTAAATAATATTTATAAAACTAGAAGAGTTTGTTTTTTCCACCGGCCACGTCATGCAGTCAGTCACCACGTGTAAACAGAACGGGCCGATGAGCCTCGAATGGAGGGGACATAACGCTTTTTCCTTACGCGATGATTTGTACCAAAGCACATATTAAAGCACATGGTAAAGTATGTACTAAAATTTCGATCAGAAATTATAACTTCATACAATTATGATACTCACGATCAATTATGTCATAAACAAATAAGATGTACAACGAAACTGAGGCACTCAAATTACACCAATTGGTGTGATTGTATTGCATTTCTATAGACTGATATCTCTTTCCGTATCCTACGTTCGTTCGTATAACATCTGTCACATTCACTTACATATTTATGTCATGTAATGTAAAACGGAACAGTTTTTAAACGCCATGTAGTATGAACATGCGTCGTCTATATTATTAAAAATTATTGCCCACGATTACTAAATTAATTGTACATCATTACAACGTGAAACAACCTATTTTTAGATCGCATACCCAGAAGAACTGTTGAAAAGTATTCAAGTTGACCACATATCAAGTCGGGAATGAAGTCGACGTGTGGTGGTTACAAGGCAACGGCTAAATAGTTTGCTGTCGTTATTATAGGACAAAACATTTTAAACATTCAAACTCAAGGAAAGTTAAAAATTACACCCGCGCCAAGCCGGAGCGAGCAAGAGTGGTTTTATATAACATGTAAGTGAATGTAATTGAAGTAAAGTAAATTAACAGCTTGCGTACGTCCCACCGCTGGGCAAAGAACTCTGCACAGGATGTATATGTATTAGGGCGTAGTCCACCACGCGACCCTATTGCGGATTGGCGAACTTCACATATGTCTGAAGTATTTTCTTCGAAAATATGTTGGTTTTCGCACGATATTTTCCTAAATCGCTAAGCAAGTGATAGTTCAGAGTTCACTAAATCGTAATTAATAATTTAATTGGCGCTGTCGCACGGAATTGAACTAGGTTACATGAGTATATTGAGATACAAGTGAGCGCCCGGTCACTGAGCTATCATGGCTCGTAGACGGATAAGGAAATTCCCATAAAAAGAGGTTTTTATGGGGTAAGTGAGTGAAGTGGGGGCAACGCATCTGAAAACCTACGAGTGCTGCAAATGTCCATGGGCGGTTATCACTTAACACTAGATGAACCTTCAGCTCGCTTGCCACCTTCTCACATAAAATAAAAATATCTAGGTCAACCTTTTTTTATTCTTTTGGTATCGGGGGGGAAATCTTCGAAAGATACCCCACTCTACATGACAGGGTTATGTGGGGTTCCTACCCACTAAAACCCCCTCGGTGGCCGCCTTCTGTACATTTGAAGGGACTCCGGGATCGAGACCATATCGTGCTGCTGCCCATCCGTGTCCCCTTTTAGTCGCCTTTTACGACAGGCAGCGGATACCTTAGCCCTATTCTATGAGCCCGGGACTACAGGGCTGATCTATGTCCACCTACCATGCTATGAACCAAGGAAGCCTTGTGAATGCGCCCTTATCCCCGGCGTTAATCGATCACGACAAATAATGCAGCTGTTGTGTTCAAAGCCATTTATCGAGTAGAAAATGTGTATATTTGCATGAAACCTCCAACTCGTAACAGTTAAAAGCATCGCTTAAACGCAACTGCCAAATCGTTTCAGCACAATACAATATTTCACCGTTCTTTCGTCTCTACGCCTACATGGTTCTCTCCAAACTTTTCCAAATAAAACGATGAATTAAGTTCGTGAGACGTTAAAATGTTATATCATTACTAGCCGATCCGGCAAACGTTGTTTTGCCATATAAATTATTTCTGGGGAATTTTGCAGTGTAGAAAAAAATATTTGGGGTGGACCACCTTTATCGCTTAGGGGTATGAAAAATAGATTACGACCGATTCTCACACCTACCAAATATAAATATATAATTTCATAAAAATCGATCAAGCCGTTTCGGAGGAGTATGGCAACTAAAATTGTGTCACGAGAATTTTATGTATATAAAGGAAAGCTCTCAAAGCCACGCATCAGTTCCTGCTCGACGTCTGTCTCGTAGAACAACGTGAAGTTGAATTGTTCACGCTGTTACACTTCGTCTGAACGAGGAAGCCCACGACATAATGATATTATATACAAAGATATGACACTAGCGCACCTAAATTGAGGAACTCAAATTACACCAATTGGTGTTATTTGATTGCCTCAAACGGTGGAACAATTTTTAAAAGCGCAGTATGGACGTGCGTCATCTATATTATTAAATTGATTGCCCACGACATCAGTCATTGTGGACGCACGCACTGTCTTTAATTTCCTTCTACCGTCACTGGTATTGTTGTTTGTATGTGAAATATTGGCGAGCGAGCAGGCGGTTTGACTAATGTCAAGTGATTACGCTGCCCGTGGACACCTATAGTCCCTAGTTGCAGGTGAGTCCTCTTGACCAAACGGTGCTTCGATAGAGCCGAACATCATCCTAACCCTCTGGTGGTAAGCGCAGCAAATTACCAACCCGACACAAACGCGAACATCAACAAGCGTACCCACAGCGGAGGGCCCAAACCAGTGGGTTCTGGCTAGCCTACCGGTTCTGCGTCAGATAAAGCTTTAATAGTCTCAGGACTGAAAGCAAAAACATCAGTTAATACAAAGGTGAGTCCTTACCTTAAAACTTAACAGTGGGCCCCTGTAAGTGCATAGTTATAAAACTGTTTATCTTTTGATCGGTCACGCAACAGTCTTCGCACGGATGGGCAGGTCCGTCCGTGGAAGTACCGCGAACTCATAGAAGGTCGACGTGAATTGGAAGTGTTATACTTCTGCGTTTCGTCTGGTGTGTGAGGCAGCCGGGGCCAAATTTATTAAAAGGTGGCAACGCATCTGCAACCATACGGTATTGCACATGTCCATTGGCGGCGGTTATAATTTAAAATCAGGTGAACCGCCAGCTCCTTTTCCATATTCCTACATAAAAAATACATATGGTATATAACAATACAGTTTACAGACTCTCGCTACGTTCACCCATAATAAAAGTCCGTTTCACGTTTCATTCGGAAGCGTTCAGCTTACAAACGTTCTCGTTCACAGTATTGACGCCATCCGCTGGAATGCCTCGGAATATTCGAAGGGGACTCGTCGGCCGAATCGGCGCCTGTAATACAGCCCATAGAAGCCCTCCCATCACTAATGACCCCGTCGTCCGCCCGCCCCCCAGTCTGTATAACGTTGAGAGTTATAATGAAATTGCGATAATGATTTCATTATTCCATCGCGGAAAATTCGCTTCAACTTTTATTTTAGTTTGTGCGCTGAATGTAATATATCGTTATTAGATTTTCACTTGAGACAGTTTATGTACCACCTGAGAGTATGTACACAAATTCTACTTCTATTCTGGTGCATTCAAGTAAGGGTAAGTTTGGATTGTTTTAACGTCAATTGCAGTTACTTTTTTTCTTATGTGAAAAGCTGCCAAACGAGCAGACGGTTCACCTGATGTTAAGTGAATACCGCCGCCCATGGACATCTGCTACACCCGAGGGTTACAGATGCGTTGACAACCTTTTGAAAATTGGGCTCCGGCTACCTCACGCGAATATCGTGAGCTTTCTTCGATTTGGGACGATAATCAGTCAGTCATCATGATGTTTATAAGAATCTTCATTTGCAGTTCTCTCTCTTCATTGTAAAGAGAGAATTTTTGTATATTAAATTGTACTGACTAAAGCGATTTTTAAAATAAGTTCATTTGAAAAATATAAGGATTAAATTCAGAGAACACATGTAATATTTTTTATGGATGTATACGCCCATGGCATTTCAAAACGAAATCGTACATATTATTAACATCATTCAATCATTTAAATGTAATTAAAAATTATCTTTATGCTTTAACACACAACAGAAACACACAAACTTCCACACTCATAACATTTGTTTGTTCTAAAAGAAGAAAGCTTCTCAAATCTTTTTTTATTTATTTTTTATTTATTTTCGATAGTAGAACAGCACTAATGCTGCAATATTACGATTCCGTTGCCCAATTGTTGGAAACATTGTTATTGGGAGCATTATTTCCGATCTTTAGGGAAGCGATGCGTAGAATTAGGAGAGGGACAAACTGCGTGCTAATACTTACGGCACTGCTGTGTATTCCACTCAATTGAAATGATAAAAAATCAATTGACGCACCTAATTGACTTCTTAAGCTCGGTGTTACCGTTGTCGTAATCGGATATCAGATTCTTCGGTTTTTACGTATTCTCTAAAGAGAATCAAGGAATAAATTTATGTATTCGTTTTATCCATACAGATATTAGTGCCTTTTGCAAACTGGATTGTGTAATTTCCCCCCAAAAAACTTATGTATAAAATTCTATAGTTCATGTTTTTATCTTGTATGTAAAATAAAATAATGCTCGCTTTTAACTTAATATAGCTACGAGTACATGAGCAACGTGGAATTAAATCCCAATGCCGGTACCAATCTACCAGCTCTAATTTATCATGCTCTTATTTATGATCAGCGCTAAAATAAAGCACCGTGAGGAAACCTGTATTTCTTTAATAAAATAATAAAAAAATATATTTCCATGATATGTGGAATTCTGCCAATCCACAGAAGCGTCGCGTGGACTAGGCCCTAATAATCTCTGTACAAAAAGATGCATTTGCCCTGTAGAGGGACATATGAGCTGTTACTTTACTATTCTTTAGTAAAATGTATGCGGGCGTGTGGCTGCATACCTTTAACCTCAGCAAGAATGACTATTTTGAACACTGATGAAGTATAGCTCTTTATCAGAACACGTGCACATACCTAAAATCCCTTCTACCTATCTCTATCGGTTAAAACACGACTGGAAGACCTGCCTCAAGGATTGACGCTAATTGACTTCAATCCTTAGCCCAAATAATAGCCGAGATTTGAACCCAAGATTAACGACTCGTCACTATTCTGGAGTTGTCATAGCTTCGCTCTGTACGTGATATAGAAACAAATGCTATGATGAGTTTGATTGTAATAAATTTACGAACGCAATTCAACGAGACATGGAAACCCCGACGACAGTTCTGCGGGGAATCCGGGGTAATCGAACAAACAACGATTCTTGCCGTCACAAAAAGTCACACAGCACAGTCCGGTCTTGTCCGCGAGATGATTGCGCGAATGGGCGAAAACGTCATTTAGTCGGGGCCTTGCGATTTGCGTCATCGCATTTCCACGATAGCGGAGTCATTGGGAGCGTCACGGTTCTCCTGTACATTACGTCAATTAATCAGTCGCGTTTCGACAGACTCGGTACAATTCATTGTTTGTCGGTTATTGTGATGGCTGCTATCGTGGCGACGCGGTTGTACTACGGTGACGTAACGCGCACAAGGTCTAATCGCGCTAGCGAAGTTTTCGTGAAACTTAACGTACCGAGTACTCAAGCTCCATGTCTGATGTTTAATTTGGCAGATAACAGAACTCTGTTCCAGGATATTGAACTTGATTCTTATGAGTTTGTTATGAAACAATCTCGATATATTATAATGTAGATTGCTAAAACACGAGCTGATGCAGTAGTGAAAGTAGTTTATTATACACCGAAGCGGTCAACTATGCAATTAATCTGTCTTTAACTAGTGAATTGTGCCGTTTTTCAACAGACTTTAAAAAAGGAGGAAGTTCTCAAATAAAAAAATAATTTATTTCTATAATCTTCGATACAATTTGTTGAAGAGTTTTCCCAGTAAATTGTCATACACCCTTGTTATGGGAAGGTTATCAATTCGGTTGTTTGTCACTGCCGATTTTGAAAATTATTTTTACATTAGGTTTGTTTTAGATTCCATGTAGTCCTATAAATTGATTGTTATAGGAACCTGTACTCCGGTAACACATCAGGGAATACTCCTCAAAATCAAGTAAAAAATTATACTGAGTGAGATAACTGAAGTCATTTGAGAAAAATGTACTTGTTTAAATGCCGGAAGGATCCAGGATAGTTCGTGAAAAAGCGAGTAGTTCGCTCACTCTTTCCCGTATTTGGAGTAAACACTGCACAACGGCTGAAACTGGTTCTGAACTCGGTGGCAGAAGCACGGGGATATTTATTAATACGGTTAATATGTGAGGCTATGACCTCACCCGCCCGTGTTTACACAAGCAAGCTCGCGTACCCACAACGCGGGCTCGATAAATTATCATTTACGATTTTCACATAAGATTTCTTTGTGCTCACATTAGTCTGATGAAGTTAAGTGCGGTCATTTCATAAGCGACCTCCACGGAAGGTTCGTCACGTACGGTTTATGAATTTTATTTGAGCGCTCAATAAGTCTTGTTAATCATATATACTAACAATATAAACTTTAATGAATAACATTATTAAAAACGAAGTAAATTACACGTTATATTTGGTTATATAAATGTCAAGATATGTCCATAATCTAAGCAAGTTGTCTAACAAACCCAGCCCACGCGACATGATGCCAAGAACGGCAGCTGCATTTTTGCTTGAATTGATCAAAATAATTATTTTATGAACATATTACTACAACCATTAAAAATCTTCAGTATAATGGCAGTTGTTTATATGGCGAGTAATTATAATAACTCTTATTATCTGATCGTCTTAGCGTTTTTGCTTCGGTTTGAACGCATATTTCCTTTCTCGTTTTTTCCAATTATTTTATCATTCTATGGTAAAGCGTTTTTACTGCACGCAGCGGCTTCTGTTGTTGCACGAATGGGCAGGCTCGTCCGGGGAAGTACCACGGCCTCACAGAAGACCAGCGTAAAGTGGAAGTATTACACTTTCACATTTCGTCCGGTGAGTGAGACAACCTGGACTATCTTTTAAAGGTCATCATCATATCTGCATGACCTCAGGTGTAATCGGACAACCTGGACTATCTTTTAAAGGTCATCATCATATCTGCGTGACCTCAGGTGTTCTGGATGTCTGTGAAGGAATTCACTTAACATCAGGTGAACCGCCGACTCGCTTGAAAAGTTAACACCCAAAAGGTAAATTTTCACATACAGATACATAAGCACGCAGATTCGCAGCAATTATCTGTGGGTCACACAGAAACTTGTCCCACGCGGGAATCTAAGCCATGCCAACAGCGCTGACTGCGCCACCGAACAGCAATCGACGTCTCTGTGTGCGTCCGTTAGAGTAAGTCATTTGCGAAAATGAAAATGTCAACATAACGGCTCCTTACACACAAACGTATTCAACAACACAAAAGCTTACGAGAAAAACAAATTTCGTAATAGATTCGCAGTTAATTCGACTTTAACACTTAAAATTTAATCTAATTAGATTTACCAGAAAACGTTGATATCGCAACTCTATTGCAGTCATCTCGAACCGATCGCAGGTTATAAAACGCATTCGCTTCACGGCTCGACGACAAAAGGCGCACTTCGAAATCGCTTCACGAAGGACATTGAGCACGAGTCGATTCGCTTCCGTAAAAGCAACAGTTCGCGCACCGAGTGTCTGCGGGTGTATTTCGAGGCGGTTGCGTAAGCGACCAGTCTCGACGGTTGCGCCGATGCTCTCGCGGCGACGGTTGCTCGCTCAAAAATGCACCGGCGGCGCAAGTGGGTCATACCTCTGGTGTCCGGAATGCCCGCGCCGCGCGTCAGCCGCCTCTGCTCAGTGAACATAGTGTTCGCACGTAAACAACGAGAAGAGCTGATCATCCTTTGAGTTCCCTTCTCAAAAGGAGAATCTTAAAAGGAGGGGAAACCACTTCAAAATGTTATAGTGACGCAAGTGTCTCGCCTCAGATACACGTCCCGTTGCGTACTTGATGCACATAGCATTTGGATATAAACAGTAGGAAAACGGCTAGGGCGAAAAGAGCCCAAAAGTTTTACTATAATAATAATAATAATAATAACTTCTCCGCCGCCTGGATAGACTACAAAAAGGCATTCGACTCTGTGCCCCATACATGGCTAAAGAGGGTCCTCGAACTGTACAAAGTAGACTGTACAGTAAGAGACTTCCTCGGGCACTGTATGGGGCAATGGAGTACGATCCTTTGTCATCTAGGCGAGCGGATGACGGCTGCGGAATACCGGATAAGGATACGACGGGGTATTTTCCAGGGCGACTGTTTGAGTCCGATATGGTTTTGCCTCTCCCTGAATCCTCTCAGCGTGTTACTGGGGGGGTCGGGGGAGGATTTCAGCTTCGGAGAGGAGGGACAAAAGTGACCCACCTTTTCTATATGGATGACCTCAAATTATTCGCCTCCAATCGCTCCCATTTGATGGAATTGCTTAAAGTCACTTGTGATTTCAGCAATTCTATCAAAATGGAGCTCGGGACGGATAAGTGTGCGGTCCTTCATGTCGAAAGGGGTAAGGTCACTAATACGGAGGGCATAGACTTATCTATGCCCGTTAACATAAGGACCCTCTCTGAGGCTGAAACATACCGATACCTGGGTATGTCACAAAACATGTGTATCGATGAGGCTGGCATGAAACAGTCAGTTCGTGATGTGTTTTTTTGCACGTCTGACAAAGGTGTTGAACAGCCATTTGTCAGGCGTGAACAAGGCACGCGCATTTAACGGCTGGGTCATGCCAGTCCTCATGTATACCTTTGGCATACTCAGGTGGACACAAACTGAGCTCAATGCCCTGGACCGAAAAGTCCGCACAACTATGACGTCCCACAGGATGCATCATCCGAGATCGTCAGTGATGAGGCTGTACCTGCCGCGGAAGCATGGCGGGAGGGGCTTTTTGAGCGCCCTTACCATGCACAATCGCGAGGTGTGCAGCCTCCGTAACTACTTCCTGGCGAGATCGGATGATTCAATCTACACAGACGTCATTAGTTGTGATAAAGGACTTACCCCTCTATCCTTAGCCAACGAGCAATGGCAGGACCCGGGAGTACTGAGCGTTTCCGACCGGGAGGCCGTATGGAAGGAGAAAGAGCTCCACGGGAGGTTCTACAAGGCCCTACACGAGCCTTTCGTAGATACTACTGCCTCCCTCAACTGGCTACGTTTCGGTGACCTCTTTGGGGAAACCGAAGGTTTTGTCTGTGCGATACAGGATCAGGTTATTAAGACGAACAACTATCGGAAATACATCCTAAGGGATGGCACCGTCGACATCTGTCGAGCTTGTCGCCATCCCGGGGAGTCGCTTCGGCATGTTATTTCCGGTTGTTCCATGCTTTCTAACTCTGAGTATCTGCATAGACACAACCTAGTAGCCAGAATCCTACACCAGGAGCTCGCTCTGAAATACGGCCTCGTGGATCGGAAACTGCCGTACTATAAGTACTCTCCGGAGGCCGTGCTCGAAAATGACCGCGCCAGGCTCTATTGGGACCGGCCCATCATCACGGACAGGACGATTGTCGCGAACAAACCTGACATCGTGGTGATGGACCGGGCACAGTCGCGGGTATTTTTGGTCGACATTACCATTCCATATGACGAGAACCTCGTGAAAGCCGAAACAGATAAGAAGACGAAGTATCTGGACCTGGCTCACGAGGTGACCGACATGTGGGGTGGTATGCCGACCGAAATTATCCCGATAGTCGTGTCTGCGAATGGGTTAATCCCAGTCAGCCTCTCCAAACATCTGAGGCGACTGGGACTCCGGGACGGATCGCTCCAAGCTTAAATGCAGAAGGCGGTGCTCCTCGATACCGCCCGCATCGTCCGCCGGTTTCTCTCCCTATCGCCCTAACCCTCGGTCGTTTGGTCTCCCCTGCCGAGGGCTTCCGTCTGGTTGGGGTCCTATTTATATATGTATTATATACAACATTATATGTATATGTTTATTTTTATTCATAATATTTATTTTATACATATATGCAATATGTATCTATATTTTTATTTTTATTTATAAACCCAACCAGACGAGAAAACAAATGAATATCACCCCACATAATAATAAAATATCTTTATTCACATAGACGCTTGCGCGTTCTTATGAAACGTCAAAATTTTACAAGAAATGAACACGTTCGTAAGTTACCACCGGTTCGGAAGGCAGTTTCTGTTGAGAAGAAACCGGCAAGAAACTCAACAGTTGTTGTACTTAAATCATTCTTGACGTTAAAGATACGGTAATGCAGTTGCTATGTTAGCTTCGGTGCAGGGAGTTGTCCCTACGATTCTCTTGAGTGCGACAGTAAACTGTTGCGGATTTAGATTTTTATCTCCAAGGAGGGTTGACGTCAAACAGCCGGTCGTAAAAACCAAGCCAAAATTATTATTAAAACCAGAATTCACATGTTGTAAAGACCCCACCTAGGTGGGATAAGGACAGGAGTAAGAAGAAGATTATGATGATTAAGATGTAAAATCCCAAAGCGAGAGTAAAATCTAAAGAATTTTGTTATGTCTAAATACATTTCATTTGACACACTAAAACGCTACGACGCTCCTTGGACAAAGCACAGTCACTGCGATGCATTCCACTTTATGAACTCCGCACTGGCAACGGTACCATCAAGTGATTTATGGACCGTTGGCGCTCCATCTACCCCGCAGCAAGCGCAATTGAGGTTATAATAATTTGTATGCCGCATATACTGAATATCTCGAACGCATCTCGCGCACAAATCACCTACGCGATTCGGTTACTTGTGGCTTCGCCATCATTGGACTGATATACCCACGTTACGTCAGAATTTTCAAACCGACTTCTGGTCCCAAGGATGAAAGCCTAGGAACTGCTGATTTATCTCATCCCACAGGCGTTTCAAAATCCTTGACAGCATCTCCATTTTCTATTACATGTTCTAGTTAGCACTGTTAACTGAAATCCGGTGACAATTCATTTTCATCAGGTGCCCCTTCATCGAATCCTTACTAATATTATAAACGCGAAAGTTTGTATGTATGGATGGATGTTTGTTACTCTTTCACGCAAATACTACTAAATGGATTAGATGAATGAAACTTTCCAATAATATAGCTTAAACATCAGAATAACATACGCTATAATTTATATACATATTTTATGTATATCTATTTGAATGTTACGCCTTCAGCCTATTCTACGCAGACATAGTCGCGGGCAGCAGCTAGTAATGTAATAAGGCGCGCTCCCAATGCTCTGTAAAAACGATACCGATTATATAAGCAAATGATAAGCGGTCATTGTTACTGATATCGATCCATCCTCGTCGAAATCAATATTTAAGTGATTCGTCCAACAGTGCTAATACTTCGTCCGATATGACCGATATCGGTGAATATATTTAAACGGATACAACAGCATTGATATAACAATTTAGGTTCACCGATTGTGTGTAGATTCGATCCCCGCACGGTACTTGTCTAATCCATAAACAATTGTTAGAGTCTTTGAACTTTTTCACATATTTGTGTAATCACTGTCTACATAGTAATTTCCTTAATATTTTCATTTTTAAAACAATAACGAATTACTTCTTTAGATATGCTTTAACTTGTGCATAATTTAAGACTAAGTCACAATACTTTAAATAGGCTTGTGACTATTATTTCACAAGCCTATTTAAAGCGAAAGTATAAAGTATTCTAACATATTTTATGTAAATAAATAGTATCCGTTCAAAGTTTCATAAAATAATACAAACTCTAAAATTTTAAAAGTTTAATTTTAACAGTTAATCTGGAAATCTAGACACGAGTCTTAAGCGTTATTCCTAGAAGCATGGACAGTTATGCAGAATCTTCATTCAACGATGAATGTTAAGCGTAGGCACAAGTAAGTCTAAATTTAATCATATGATGTTGACCGATATTAAAAATTAAAGTGAAGTATCAGAGAAAGCAGTAAACAGTTCCCTTATTTTGTCATACTAATCCGAATAGATCGGTGGAAACATTTCGTCCTGAAATATTAGTAGTTCGTGATGTAAATGTAATAAGCTCAGATGCCTGATGGTTCATGAAATAAGAAAACTATAACTATGAGAAAAAAAAATGCTACGACGTAATTTGATCACATACAGCTCTAAAAACTTCATTGCTTACTTACATATATTCCTTTTTTCACCGAGTGTGGATTATTATTTTACAAATCAATCAATAATTTACTTCAAAAGGATGTAATAACAACATTTTAATGACTTTCTTTTCTTCATCCGTTCTTATCACGAGACAATATACAATTTCTATGACGATAAAGATAGTGTGTATATTTGCGTCGGATTTTTTATCACTGTACAATTATATTTCAAGGTCCTCGCCCACCCGTACACACGTGTGCAGACTAGTGTGCATTTGTTTATATGTTAGAGTGGAACGATAAAGCAAGTGGCGACCGATTGTCTGATATTTTTAATGAAAATGCCATACCGATGACGTCGATACACAAACATTGGCGTATAGATGGGATACAAGCACTTTCAAACGCATTGAACCACAAATGATTTTATCTTCATCATCATAATCCGCCAAGCTAACAGAAAACCACTTACACAAATAAAATCATCATCACCATCCTGAGGTAGCCCACTGATGGATTAAGGATTAGAGAGAGTCCAGAAGACCGACCGTAGCAGTGACAGAGAGAGGCAGAATCCGCGTCTCTACGCTTATAGCCTAATAATTTGAAGTGTTTCAATAAAATAATTGACATAAATATACTATATTAAGTATATTATCCAGAGTATATTATCCAGCCTAGCCCGTAATCATTGTGCAATCCAAAATTTATAACAGTCATGTGTAGCACAAAGAGCTATTAATTATCTGTAGTGAGCAGGTGACACATTGATAAACTTTAACTAGATGTAGAAGTATAAAAAAATAAAGTTGTAAAAGCTTTATAAGTCATGTTGTAACTTCCAGGATACTATAACTAAGATATGTGATTTTGTAGGTTAAAAAGATAAATTTATATAAAAGGATAAGTGAAAAAAATTCTTTTCGTTTTCGTGGGAACTTCGGAATTTAAAGTATTTAAAAATACGCTTCTGTTCAATAGCTATATTGTGAACAAATATAAGTCAATCCATCAACTAGTTTTTGAGTTTTATCGACATAAACATACGGTAATCACCATAATAATATGCGGATTTTTAGTCATAACGCAGTTAAATTCTGTACATATACATAGTTTAGATGTTACTGTAACGTATGCATTTTTATCTTATTGAAGATCTATATTAATTAAGATAGTATAGCGAATTGATACATTTTAAAGAGAGCGACACGGTCTAGAAACTATCGTTTTCGCAATGTCAGGTGATTCGAAATCTGATGGCGTGCAATAAAATTTGCATTTTTAGCGTCCCGTACCCAAAGGGTAAAACGGGACCCAAATACTAAGACTTTACTGTCTGTCTGTCCGTCTGTCGCCAGGCTGTGACAAAAAATACGGAATAATTAAATATTCAAATGGGGCTCCCATACAGTAGACATATTTCTTTTCCGTTTTTGTAGATAATGGTATGGAACGCTTCGTGCGCGAGTCAGACTCACTTTTTTTAGAGTTTATTAAATGCAGTAAAAAACACCAATTTGCCAGCGAACCGATTTACCTACTCGTGACAGTTGTTACACTGTATCGGCCATACCCAACTCGCGCGTTCTGATACAGATTCTTCGTTCAATTAAGCTTTAATTTTTAAATAGACTAGATACGGACTGAAAGCGAAAACATCACTTGATGTAATGATAAAAGGTAAAAGGTTACATTGTAAAACAACTAGAGTTAAGTACTAATGAGCGATGTTTGAAAAACGTCGACGTCGAGATCAGTATGTGTATTGAATTAATATTTTTTATATTTCTTCAACAATGTACTCACTTGGTATTCAGTCTCGGCAATATTGAATTCTTGGTAAGCTCTTGTAGAACTGTTGTATCTTTTCATATTTTTCGATGCTTTTTTATATTTCTAACATACTCTATAGTGTATAGAAACAAGGTTTTATTTTGGCTATTAACTTTATTCGTCGTCCTACTCCTATTGTACTGGCAGGTAATTTCAGAAATCAAAAATTCTATTTGTAAGTTGTTCTATTTTCGAATTTCAAAACTTCAACGCAGACCTAATCACTAAGATGTTGGGCTCATAATGCGACGGTTTTCCACATTAACAAGAATTTTATTTATATTCTTACTACATTTGCAAACGGATATTGTTTCATTGGCAAGTAAAAAAGAGCGGAAATGTTATGATTACTTTATGAGCAGGACTCTGCGAGAAAGCAAAGAAATGACAATTTCGTATGGTCGAATACGTTGATTGGTTGACATAACAAGTCATTTTGAATTTGCAAATGATTATAACGATTTGTGTTATTATAAGGAATAACACGGATCGCTTTTCATATCGATGTTATTGATGTATTGTGATCATTAATTCAAGTCTCATATAAGTATGCTGGATCTATTCATGTTCTGTTGATCCGAAATTTTATTTATTCCGTAATAGAAATCAACAGGACACCACAGACACCATAGTTAACGGCAACTGACTTACACTTACCTACTTAAACTACTTTTCACAACGTGCAGCGTGATGAGGAAATACATTGTGTTAGTACGTTAGAAAAATTAGGGCACTTTCAAACGTAACCGTAAAGACGTAATGTGTCGACGTAACACACGAAATTTGGTTGCGTTCACACGACGCAGAATAACCCATCGTAATATGAGGTGTCACATAGTTACGCCCGAGTGCCTTGACATCTCTCAGCCTAGTGACCAACGATAACTAGAACCATGGAACATTTGACGTCATGTCCTGCATATCCGTCCAACTGCGCGTGTCAGACCTGCTGACATTGAATTTCTTGTGGCTGAATTTTGGGCCGATACCACCTGAACAGGTACTGCTATCGACACCAAAAGAAGAAGAAGACTAGAGATCCTAAACATTATCGTGGTCGATTCTGACATTTTTTGTTAAGTACGTCGAACATTCGAACAAGTTACAAACGCCACTGAAGCGCAGCTTATTATAACCTTAGAAAGCTTAGAAATAACGGGTACAAAATAAATTTATTTTCAAATAGCTTGCTTTTAACCGTTACGCCGTAGATAAGCACGTTCAATTCCATCCACATTTCGCCTTTTTTGCATAGTCTGTGTTTTTTTCTCAGTGTGCCAAAAATAATATTTTGCTCGTAAGAACTCCGTAAAATGATAAGCGTAATAAGTTTTAGATTTGGAAATATTTAGGCTTTTCGCGTAGATTATTCTGTAAGTTTAGTACTGTATGAACTCATAATGATAGTTTTGCAAAGCATTTCTTTATAAGTAGGTACTGCTGGGTTCTTCTTCTGTCACCTAAATATACTTTCCTTCGTTCGTTCAAAATTCTAAAGTTCTAACTTATAAATATACTAGCGGACCCGACAGAAGTTGTCCTGTACACGCGACTTAAATCCGACATCAACTTATACATTAAAAAGAAAAACAACAAACGAATTGTGAATGACTCCGTGGCGCAGTGGCCAAGGTTGGCTTCAGCGTCGGGGGTCGTGGGTTGGATTCCCACACGGGACAACTATTTGTGAGAACCACAGATAATTGTTTCGCATTTGGGTCTTTGTCCGCGTGAAATTTATGTTTGTAAAAAGTTGTAAGAACAACACAGATAAAGTTATCCTAAAGTAAGGGCAATGTTTTTTTAAAGAAAAAACATCTAAACCATTCTCGAATCGACTTGAAGACACACAAAAAATTTCATTAAAATCGGTCCAGCCGTTTAGGAGTTAAGTGACATACACACGTACAGAAGAATTACCTGTATATATATATATATATATAAAGACATGTGAACTTCAATAACAAATTAAAATTCCACATGGATAAATCAACTTTTATTATAACGCGTATCCTTTGAGCGCTTACCTCGGGCGTTTAACATTAATGCAAATTGTTTTAATTCTATATGCTATTAATATGTTATATCTATATGTTTTAATTCTATATTCTGCTATATATTTTAAGGCCCTATCTATTCACAACACGCAACTTTATTACGGACACCGTATACTGGAGTTTAAACACTGTCGGTATATTTCAATAATGTCCATTGTTATCGTTATCGAAATAAGTGTTTTTGTTTAACTCAGCAGACGGTTGACCTGATGTGATACTTCCCCAGTCGAACCTGCCCACCGCGTAACAGCACTAACTGTTTCTTGGCCGACAACGCTTGATTTTGATTTCAGTCCATGAACTATTTATTGACGACCCGAATGGCGTTGTGGGTAGTGTACCTCTTGCGCCAGAGGGTGTGGGTTCGATCCCCACTAATGGAAAAATATTGTGTGATGAAATTAGTGCTTTTCTAGTGTCTGGTATTTTTATATAATATGTATTTATTTACAAAAGAAAAGTGAAAGAAAAGTTGCCAAGCGAACAGACGGTTCACCTGATGTTAAGTGAATACCGCCGCTCATGGACATCTGCTACACCCGAGGGTTCCAGATGCTGTTGACAACCATTTGAAAATTGGGCTCCGGCCACCTCACTCACCAGACGAAACGCGAAAGTATTATACTTCCACTTTACGCCGGTCTTCTGCGAGGTCGTGGTACTTATCCGGGTGAGCCTGCCCATTCGAGCAACGGCTGACGAGGCTGCTGCGTGGCCCTACCACCGTTGTGTTCTGAAATATTTATTTATTTATTAAAATTTCATTGAATGTACAGTCAGCTCGGATTCGCCGACGAAATTCTTCAGTGGTGAGTCCGAGCTGGATGGCGAAAAGTGGCAACGCATCTACAACCGTACCGTGTTGAGAGAAGTTGAGAGGTGGCGGTTCACCCGATGTTTAGCGATAGCCATCGGCCAATTTGCAACGCCCGTAGGGTTGCGTTACGACCTTTTAGTAAAGTAGGCTTCGGTCACCTCTCCCCCTTGGTAGCAAGCCCCGGGGCGGCAGATGTGGGACTAACTGCTTCCCCTCGGGACTTGAGAGGGGTGCCGTGGTCATTGCACTACCACGTCACCATTTGGCTGACACCCTGTGAGAGGAGCCCTGAGAAAGCCACAGTCGCGCTGGGGTTCGCGGAAGATTGCATTTTCGTGTTACCTTGTCCCCGGCAAAAGTGACAGCGCAGGTGCAACGTGGGTTTTTAGTGAGTACCCCGTAACTCCCACATCCATCGGGGGGATTTTTACCACGTTAAAAAAGGCCCCGGTCACCTCACTCACCAGACGAAACTTATAAGCATAAAAACTAATAAATACTTCACGGCAGTCTTGGACCTTGGTCTCCGGAAATATACCAGGAAAATCCTCAAAATTAAGTGTAAAATGTTTAGTGGGTGAGAAGTTTGAAGTCGGCTTTGTTTCTTTATAATAAAAATGTTTTACTTGTGTATGTTAGTACCATGTTTATATATAGCGTTGTAGGGCAGGATCCCCGATTGTTTCGATGTGCTTTCGTCCCCTTCCTCGGCGAGGTTTATGGAACGCTTTCGCACTCTTCCGCGACCCTCCCAGCGCTATCCGCCACAGCAGTCTCCAGGTAACATTCAGGGCACCTACCTACTTGGCCACTTTTTCATGGCCAATGAACTTCCCCGAGAGACCAGAGGCCATTCAAGCCAGGAGAGCTAGTGCTAATAATCAACAAGCCTCCCAGCCCCCAGTGCTGGATATGGTCTGTAGCTCCACCGCTCATCACGTTTCGTGAAGGGTAGGGAGAAAGGGGTTTTGCAATACCGAAACTTCTCTCCCCCCGCGGCCCCACTATTACTGCATCAGCGATACAGTATAAGGATAGGGAGAGCGGCCAGTAAAGACACTTATCTTCCTCTGTGACTCCACTTCGATAGAATAAACAGGGAGTGGCTCCTCCTGTACTACCCTCGACCTGTCCCCTGCATCCCCCCAGGGTGTGTTCATAGAGCTGCTCTTTCTTGTCGGCCTTACATCACAGGGGGACCCGGTGTGGGTTCCTCTTGGCTTCACCGTGAGTGACCAAGCCACTGCTACTAAGACCCTCCGTCTCGACAAGACTTCAAATGTGAATACTAAAACTGTATTTTATTTTGATTTCCTACGGATTGGATTATGATTTACAAGCTTTCATTATTAGACACTACCATTACACAAATCTCTAATCAGGGGGTTTTCATTCTCCTCACAGGGAGTGGTATACGCAGAATATGGTTCACCATAACGTAGTGTATATGGTCTGCCCTAAAAGTGGTGGGAAGTGTGAACTAAAATAAGTTAGTTCTCAGTTTTATTTTTAAGTAATGTTCATTGTCATTCCGTAATAGACAGTGACATAAAACCGGTTCATTAATATACGATAATAGACCGTAAGTACATTACCATATATTTTACGATCGGTACCGCCGTGTACGAAATTGTAAACTAAGTTTTTATGCTAAAATTAAATAAATTTTGTTTCAGCCATGGACATTTGCATTAATGGATGGTATACACCACTTCCTGATTTATTTACAATGGCCAAGCAGTCAACTTCTTCCTGTAATTTACGAAACTATTTGAATTAACAGATATCTTAACAATGTAAAATTATAAATATTTATAAACTTTAAACATGTCTCCAATTGACGGCCATGGTTTTTTTACGTATAGTTTTCTTCATTAACATTTTCTTTTGTGATTTGACAGTTGAATAGTAAGATCTCAGAATTATACACTTATTTGTATAAATCTCAGAGTTATACACATAAGTGTATAAATCTCAGAATTATACACTTCACCGAGCGATGTGCGAAATACCCCTTCTGACTGATTCTGACCAGTTTTGTGGAAACAGAAGTATTCGTGCTATATCATCATGTCTCCATGAAACTGCAACCTGCTTAACGACGCATCTAAAACCCATTACGAGGCCTGCTTAAAACTTTGTCTATGAATATTTTAGCACGATAATAAAACAAATATTCTGATAAAAATTATATAATATATTTAAGTTTAAACGAAAGAGAATTCTCGGGCGGTTGCCTAACAAAACAGCTGCTTCTAGAAGAATCTGGCCTCGTCAGCAAAACGTACTCGTAAATGGTGTAAAAATAGTTGCAATTTCAACTTTTAGTATACTTCATGTTGAGAGACAGGTCAACATGGTGGGGAAATGTGAACGTATTAAGACATAAAGAAAACCGTGTCTGGAGAGCAGTCTTTGTATTGGTTGGATGACATTTCCGCTTTAGTCATGAGATTTATGTAAAGTTTGTAAGACCTTTCCACGGGATTTTAATAACCCTGCGTAGACTTTCTGCGAGTAGACTACTTTTTTATTATGTTTATTCGGCGAGGCGGCCAATAAAAGGATGACGCCAGCTAACTTTGGTGGTAGGACCACGCACCAGCCTCGGCTGTTGCACGAATGGGCAGGCCCGTCCGGGTAAGTACCACGACCTCACAGAAGACCAGCGTAAAGTGGAAATATGACAAATACTTTCGCGTTTCGTCTGGTGAGTGAGGTAGCCGGAGCCCACTTTTCAAAAGGTTGTCAACGCATCTGTAAACCTCGGGTGTAGCAGATGTCCATGGGCGGCGGTATTCACTTACCATCAGGTGAACCGTCTGCTCGTTTGGCAACTTTTCACATAAAAAAATGACTGGTGTTTTGAAGTGTATACTTTAAATGTATATTGAATACATTGTATAAAATATTTTGTAACGTGTTTCCGTTCCATATTCCACAGTGTTCCCGTGTAAAAGCATTCAAGGATAGGGATAATATGGAACACGGTCATGATCCTTTCAAACTCCAAACACATGAAGCCCGGATTTAAATCGGCATATCTATTAATATTTATTCGCGTGACCAAAACAAGGGCATTCAGGTTCTTGCTCCACTTAAACACCGCGTTTCCTTCGCCATAAACAGTCGAATGTTTATAAGTTCAAGATACGAACGGACGTTTAGATGACATATAAAAGTAATAGTACGTTAGTAATAATAATCACATTTTTTTAAACTCGATTTGCTTATTCGTGTTAACTGTTTTATCGCAAATTTTGGATTCGATTTCCAGCTTTACTGCGTGTTAGAGCAATCCGACTACAACCTAATCCAACTGTTACTTATACAAGAACAAGTAATATAATATACATTATATTATAGTCACACGAAAAACAACTATTTATTTCATAACTAACTTTTCATGTGATGATATAATATAATTTGTTTCGTAGTGACGTGCTATTTTTAGTATATTTGCTATAAAGTAGACTATAAACTTTTTTTTTAATAACCATTAGGTTTCATTAACAGTAATAAATTATCGGCTCGATTACGTAATTGCAAGAAAAGCAACTAAACCGTCTTTTGAGCCCGAATTTCGTATACCGTCTCTCAGTCCATCACCACCGCGCCCCCCCGTGCCCCGCGTCATTCTTTCCCCAGTTGGGTCTGTGGCAATGACCGCGACCCATTTGGCGCGAACGCGCCGCTGCCCCGCCAAGCGGGAGCGATATCCAGCGATGTTTACATAAAGAAACGCTTAAAGCGCTTTATTTGTTCGAAAACACCTTTCGTAAATAACGCCGCGTGTGTAACAGCATCGGATGTAATGTAGAAGTTTGACGTTCTATTAGATCAAAACGTAAAGCAGCGCGGGACAGTAGACGTGTATTCATTTGCTCGCATATTCATGACACCAAATAATGACATAAATCAAAAATGTTAAATACCTATATAAACTTGTGAACTAATGGAACCTATATGAATTTGTGAAGAAGTAAAATTTTTAGGAAATAATTATGTAGAAAATCTAAGTAATTATGATTTGTTTGAAATCTAAGTAATTTGATGTAATAATTGTAAATTGATTTATGATTTTATTTCGCAATAAAAACAAAAACAGTAGTTTTATACAAACATTAACATTGTTAACCTGTACTTAGTATTCAAATACGGCATTTACAAGGGAAATATTAACATTTTAAATTTAGGCACATATACAGTTTAGATAATACGGCAAAAGAGTGGTTGTAGCGCCGATGAATCGTTCCCGAGGGTAGGCCACGCCCACTCAGTACTAACGCTAAATAGCAGCATAACGTTATTGAGTGATGACTGATTTTAGAAATCTGAGAGACGAGTTCATATGCAATAATGATAATAGTATATAGAGATAAAGTTATTCTTGACGATTACATTGTGGTAATAAACGATATCTCATTATTATATAGGCCCAAATTGGTACATTATATAGGGCTTCGCATTTTGTTATATCAACTATGCAGGCTGCATTTAAAAAAGAAATAAGTTTTAAGGTCCGTAACCCTAGTAAGGACGGACAGGTGGACGAATAACAAAAAGGTAATTAATTTTCATTTATCTTTACGTTGTACGCACTAGATAATTGGTTTTATTTATAATTAAAATTAAAAAATGACATTATATCGGGAATGAAAGTGCAAGTAACTTAGTGCGCCGGTGTTCAGTAAACGGGAGAGCACTAAAGAATTTCCAGTGCCAAAACTCCGGTTTTATTTTTAAAGACAAAAACTTTCCTCCCTAGCAGATAACAAAATAAATCCAACCCGGATTTTTTACTTGAGTGAACCCAAATCTGCCAACCCACACAACATCTTAGCCTCTTATGATGTGGGACAGGTAGTGTATGTATCGTATCCTCTTGTTCTCTAAATGGTCTTAACAATTAGAAAACTATTAATGATACACATACGACTCTAAATTTCGTGTTTTCTATCGTTTTATAATTTCTCAAATTAACAAGAATAATATATATTTTTAATAAGAATAATAATATTGTAACTTAGTTTATACTTAAATATACTAGTATGGAAAATATATTACTGTTAAATAAGTAATTTTTCCTTTTATATTTCTTTTGGTTGTACTTTTTGTGTCTGGCTGGTTTAAGTATATGACATTTTGAAAAAGAACAATGATAAATAACAAAATTTGCCGCCGATTGTTTATCTGTCCGAATGACTCTTACGAAGGAATTTGATATATTTTTAAATTTTATTACAAAAAAGCGAAAATGCGACACAAGCTGCGTAAAGAATCTTGGGCGTTTATGAACCTTGCAGTGTCAGTAGTAAGTAGAACAAAGTTGGTCAGTAAGTAGCACAAAATTTCTAATCTGAAAATGGTTGGATGGTTTTCAGTTCAGAAATTTTGATCTCGAACATACAGCTCGCTCTGGTCACCCTGTTACGAATAAAGTCGACGTCATTTCTGAAAGATTGGAGCAATTTGGGTATATTAGTAATTATGAAGTAGTTGGAGAACTGAAAGTTGACCACTAAACAAGTCTAGGTATCATCATCATCATCATTTCAGCCTGTTTGAGTCCACTGCTGAACATAGGCCTCCCCCACAGACTAGTATATGTAGGTATATATAGGTATACAATGCTCGATATTTGGGTGCCACATGAGCTCGCTGACGTAAACCCTATGAATTGTGCACTCATTTGCGATTCCCTGTTTCAACTTAATGAAATCGATCCATTTTTGAAAAGATTGATCACCGATAATGAAAAATGGATCACCTGCGACAAGAACATGCGAAAGAGATATTGGTCAAAGGGTAGTCAAGCTCCACAGACGTAGCGAAACCCAGATTAATACGCATTATGGTGATACTGTGCGTAGTAGGATTTGAAGGGCAACGTTCACTAAGAACTTTTAACGCCGCTCTAGATAGGTCTCTCTTCTAGATAAAATATTAAAAAAACATTATATATTTTAGGACACATTTTTCACAACATTGGCGCAATATGCAGGTACACTACCCACAACGCCATTTGGGGTTTCAAAGTATATTCGGGTCATAAGTATCTATACTACCAAGAGCTGCTGAGACTTAAGTATGAAATGGAGAAAATCTCGGCCTGAATCCGATCTACAGGAGGGTTAGGTCTTCATGAGAACCACAGACCAGACGACACACATCTATGGCAACTCATCAGTGTTAAAGCATGCCACTATAAAGCAAAAAACTTGCACCCTTACTTTGCCTGCTTCGGTTTCTTCTAAACTCTTTTAGTAGTGTAAGGTTTATATGAAGAGAGGACTGCAAAAACTACTTGACCAATTTTTTTTATCAAGAGTCCAAAAATTTCTGTAGGAGTTTAAAGAAAAATTTGTTGCACGTTGTTTACTTTTGTTTTAGACTCCCGACGTTTCAAATGTTTGACAGTATTTTTTTAATCTCTGAATTAAAAAGTACATCACCGTACGCTTTTCGGGAATTATTTTACGAATATCGATTAATTTGTGAAATGAATTTATCTCACGCAAAATTTCTGCTATTGCACGAGTGGGCAGGCTCGTGCTAATACCACGGCCTGGTTTCGTCTGGTGAGTGAGGTAACCGGGGTCCACTTTTTTAAAGTTTGCAAACGCATCTGCAAGCCCTCGGGTGTTGTAGATTTCCATAGCCGGCGGTAGTCACTTTACATCAGGCGAACCGCCTGCTCACTTGACAACTTTTCACATAAAAAATGAATCGTCGCCAGCGTTATTTTCGAACGGTTACGACCTTTAAAAATTCCATTCTTGTGACCAGCAAAGCTCTAACAGCTTCTTTGTTGTTCTGGAAGTCCACGAAGACGGCGATCTCGTTACCTGCTCCTCCATAAAGAAACTAATAAGAATGCATTTTGATAGTCAATGTTCATTTCTAACGTTAATTTTATTTCAAGACCATCGTCAGTTTTCACCTAAAGAATGTAAGTTTTCGCAAAAATGCTACTTTAAAATTAAGGAGAGTTTATTGCACAGCTCTCTCAATCAGTTTGATATTGATTTGATGGATTACGCAGCGAATTAATAATATGGTTTGGCGCCTTGTTAAGCCGACTACATTGTTGATACAACGCTTACCATTACGTTGGCTAGGGTGGCGGTGTTAACTTTGTTCTTGACATTGCGGACGGATCATATCCCTGAATGTTTTACGCTAGGCTAATGCACGCGACTTTTTCCTCTTTTATTATTCAAAGACAAAAAGACCTCGCACCCCGTTTCACCGCTTAGTTTACAGTTACGTTGGTATAGCGTTATTAAAGCTTTATATTTTTGTGTATAACTAATGAATAACAGTTATGTTACAGTTTCGTAACTCTGTTTTCGGTATCGATTTAGTTGGCCATTCGATAAACAATGAATGTCTTTAGAGCATCCATCGTTTATCTATAGGATATAAAAAAGCAAAACAAACAATTATGGGATATTTAATTTTACCTATTCGTTCAGGAACGGTGTAGATTGTTTATACAAACGTAGTATGTAAAGTTACGAGACATCTTTGCAATACTTATTATGTTCCTAAACCAGTGCAATTAGCTAACAGTTACGATAATTCGTCTTTGTCAATTTAGGAAAATTATTATTCAGCTCTTACGCATGCCGCACGTCTGCTAATTATCATAATATGGTGACAGACAGCACAACTTTGAAAAAACCAACATCTTTGAAATTGTATGGCAAACGTCAAATATGAGACTACGCTTTTTCTTCAGACTAAATATGCAAATCTTGAGGTACAATGTAGGTGAGGTACAATGTCAGGGACTAAAAGAGGTCTATATTTATTCAATGCTTTCAATAACTTCTTATTGAGTGAATTCATAAAAAAGATTGAAGGTGATTATTTCTTTATTGCACAAAACTCTTGGTGAGTATGGTGCCAGGTGACGACGAAAAGAACTCCTAAAATGAAATATGTTTGGTGAAACAAGAATTGCTTATGTAACGTAAATAAGTTTGAAAAGTTATATGTTTGAACTAATATGTTACGGTGATAATTTATTACTATTGTAATGTTGTTAACTAATTTTATGAAAAATACAATATTGCAATATGTACAATATTTGTGATAAACATAACTCTGCTCATAGGTGTTTCTTTTGTTCCTTAAAATCATCATCAACATTGAAAGATATTCCCTATAATATCATAACAATATTTCCGAGATATTCACAAATAGAGGCTTCTTCAGATACAACGTAACTTAACTATCTTTGTCCTTGTCTCTCCTCCAATTGGGTTAAGAGATAAAAGGAGGGAGCTTATTTTTTTAAACGGTTTATGTGACGTTGTAAGCTTCGCCTAAGGTACGTTCAAGTACGTAAGCAAACTAAATGACTTTACGCCCCCCACGTGTATAAGGAAAAATAATAAAAATGCAAACTCGCCCCAAATTACAAGAAACTTTTTAAAAATATCATTAAATATTAAAAATATTAGAACTAAGACTAAATTATTTTTTATATGTAAAAGTTAGTAGATATTAAGTTCTTGAAAAATTTTAATCACAAAAGTGAGGATTCGTCGTCCAAGGATTACATAATGCAGAATCGTATTATTAATTTAAATAATAATTATTTTTACGGAAATATTTTTTGTGTAATTTGTTGTATCTTACTTAACGTAACATTAATGCCCTCTTTTTCGTTACCAATTTAAAGTAAAAGAGAATAGTTAACTAAAAATTGTGAAAACTTTGAATTGGCCTTAATTTTTTAAATTTGATCATACAATAACTGTTCTAGCAGTAAAATATCTAAAATAAAATAAAAATAACATACGATTCTATAGTTTATATAATACGAACATTTTATACTAACTAATTACTATGTAATTCCCATTTAATAGGGACCTAGTTGCTACTATTACACCACGAACATGCGTTGAATAAATTATATGTACAAATAAATACATAGGTTGTATCAGCGAGAGAACGATCTTCCATCTCTTAAGTTCGACGCAATAAAGCGAGTACGAATATTGATTTGATTCGTGAGAGCGAAACGATGTTAAAATCCCCGCATTCAATTTCATAGTTTATTTAACTTGTACCTACTAATTATAATAAGTGCGTTTAACGATTGGTCGATTAACGATCGACTCAATGTTTGGACCGGGCACGTACAGTCGAAGGTGTTTTGTTAGAATTGTAGCAAAAGAAATTCATTAAATTTTGTTCGAATTATAGCAAAAGCAAAAAATTTATTAAATTTTTTTTATTTATTTAACACCAATATGGTATTTCTTGGCTTTTAAGGTAAGAATGCTGAATAGTTTCAGGGGAATCCCTTCCCTACCCATTGCCTTTATCTTTGATTGTACGTCATCACTCTCTCTCCAGGTTAACGGCTGTACAGAAATATTGAGATAATTACCATATAATTCGTAATGTGAAATGACAGTTTAAACGGATTGTCCAATTGTAGAAATACACTGGAAATTTGAAAGATATTCTCGCTGCATAACTTTAAAACATGATAATTTTGTATTTATAGTTCTTTTGGCGCGTTTTGAAAAAGACAATAGTAGAAAATTTTTACGATGCGCGCTACTAAAAAGACACATGATGAAGTTTCAATTTCAACTGTTTCTAACTTCATCCCCTTCACGATATTACCATGGCACTTAATAACAAGTTTTCCAAGTTATATAATTAAACCATTTTCAATTTTATTTAATATATTTTTCACAAACAAAGAGATAAAAACTTTTTTTACGCTAAAGAAGAATAATTTCTTACGTACGTATATGCGTATGTACACACATTCTTTTTTTTATAATTACCTTAAAAATACTAAGAAAACAATTTGAACTATCTTAGAGATTATTAATTTTCTTATGAACGTTTATAAATGTGCTTTACATTTAATCCTTACTAATATTATAAAGGCGAAAGTTTGTATGTATGGATGAATGTTTGTAAATACTACTGAATGGATTTTGATGAAACTTTACAATACCTAATATAGCTTATACATCATAATAAGACATAGGATATTATTTATATACATATTTTATGTATATCTGTCTTTCTGTCTTAATGTTACACCTTCAACCTATTCTACGCAGACGCAGTCGTGGGTATCAGCTAGTTCTTGCATAATTGGACAATAAAAACAGTTTACGTTAAATGTTTTAAGAAAAATAATGAGAACTACGAACGTCCTGTATACTGCACATATTGTGTGTTAGTTAAAAAAGTGATAACAAAAAAACTGTAGTGAAAATGGTATCCTTTTTTAAATTTAGTGGTATTAAAGTCTCAACTATTACTGGTGAATTTTCGTTTGTCGACGCCCATGAATAGGGAAAACTTTGGTTAATTCGCATTGCCTTGACTAACCGCGAGGAGTTTATTAAAGTCTGTATTTTTAACTTATGTACTCTGACCATACGGCTAGCTGACTGCTAGATACTGCCAATCTTTGCAGCAATCAGAAGATGTCAGTGACGGGACGTAAGTTGATCAAGGTGTGGAATAATCAAAGACACATCCAGGTACGGAAGGTTCTCACACTTTGAAGAAAGATGTACCGGTGGAGATCTGCTACGATTGCAAATATCTAGAAAGATAATTTAAGCGAAAACGTTCCATAAACCGTGAATCGATAACCGGATCACGATATATTATGTAACGAGTATCGAAATAAAGCAATTTATCAAATTGGCTTTAAGGCCTTGCTTTAATGATAAGTGCCCTGGTAATCACATCCACGTTCTTCTATCGAAATAGAATGATGTTTCAATTACGCCCAGTACAAGTGTGGCGGTTTAAGGGACCCATCGCATTATTACTCTTTTTTATGTGAAAAATTGCCAAACGAGCAGACGGTTCACCTGATGCTAAGTGAATACCGCCGCCCATGGACATCTGCTACATCCGAGGCTTGCAGATGCGTTGACAACCTTTTGAAAGTTGGGCTTCGGCTACCTCACTCACCAGACGAAACGCGAAAGTATTATACTTCCACTTTACGCCGGTCTTCTGTGAGGTCGTGGTACTTACCCGGACGAGCCTGCACATTCGTGCAACAGCCGAGGCTGCTGCGTGGCCCTACCACCGTACTCGTTAAGAAAGGCCTGGTAATCTGTCAGACAGATCAACTAAGTAACGATTCCAGTGCCTCACAAGAGTATGGTAGTAAAAAGGAAATAAAATAATCCGTTATCATAACAGACATCGCCTCAACTTGGCATTTTCGACAGCAATGTATTTGGGTATTGACAAAATTTTTAAAACGTTTTTAGATTTCAGATTTTATTTTAAAACTTTACCGCGCACAAATAATATGATGTATGAAAATTAAAAAAAAATACTTTGAAAGATATACGAAGTTCGATTTAATTGTTTTAACGCATATTTTTTAGTGTTTTAACGCACAAAAGGTTTGTGTTGGAGCATATTTGCCGTTTGTACGATTTCTACTTAAGAGTTTTTTAAACTACCTACTTTTTACTCGAATGGCGTAGTGGGTAGTATACCTGCCTCCTGCGCCAGAGGGTGTGGGTTCGATCCCCACTACTGGAAAAATATTATGTGATGAACATAGTATTTTTCTAGTGTCTGGGTGTTTATATATGTATAATATGTATCTATTTACAAAAGAAAAGTATGTTTAAGTAAGTTTATCAGTTTTCTAGTACCCATAGTACAAGCGTTGCTTAGTTTGGGACTAGAGACGGTTGTGTAAAAATGTGTCCTAAAAATAAAAAAAATATTTATTTCGATATACGTATATTACATTATGCTTTTATATTTGATTAAATTAGCAAAAGGATGTTTGTTTATCTCAGATTTAAGTTGTTTCATGTTCGCGTTCTGTTATCTAAAAAGATTTTTACATTTCGTCTCAAACTACACGACTTTGAAATAAATACTCATCTCGATCTTGTTTAGTAGGCAGCGTTGAACTACATTTCTGTGCTTTCCAAGTTACGTTATTCCTTTAGATTCAAAAGTGCCACAATAAGCAGGAAAAGATATCCTTAGGTTTTTGAAATAAAATTTTATGTTATAAGATATTTTGCATCAGCGTATACTTTTATAATAGCCCGATATTTTGAAAAGATCAGCAGTATAAACTGTTTTTCACTAGAACGGGCCATTAGATAAAAAGGAACAACTTTATTCTTATTATTTGTTTGTACACTTATAAGCAAGGAATAGTCATCGTTAAGTTTTATCAGAACAGTTTAATTTAATTAATTACAAATAATGTTAAAGTTCAAAGCGGAGACGTGTACCTTGCTTGCTAAATTAAATGGAACACGTTTTTTGTATTTTGTTTAAAAACCGGTCAAGTGCGAGTCGGACTCGCGCAAGTAGGTTTGTCTGTTTTTAGTATATGTTGTTATAGCGGCAACAGAAATACATTATTTGTGAAAATTTCAAACTGTCTAACTATCACGGTTCATGAGATACAGCCAGACATACAGACAGACAGACAGCGGAGTCTTAGTAACAGGGTCCCGTTTTACCCTTAGGGTAAGGAACCCTAAAATGTAATGATTAAAGTTTAATATGAAGGGTAACTGTTATTGAAATCACTGTCACGTCTTTGGTTGCTAGCGAATAAATCCTTTATGATTCCTTGCGGAATACGTTCCCAGTCCGGTCTTATCGCATTATTTAGAGCTGTAATGCTTATGGTGTCGGCTAGACTGATCTCAGTCATCTGAACACAGTCTCAGGCACACTGAAATGGTTGCGAACAGCGACAGAACCACGCAGCAGGCGATGAAGACACCAATCACGAACTCGCACGATCCTATCAATATATTCATTCCTCTCTAAAACTTACTCCACAGTAATGTGTATATCTTCAAAGAATCTCGTCAGAATGGCTCTTGCCAACTTCGGGCTGACTAGTAAAGCTATCCTGGCTAGTAAAGATACCTGGAACAATACCCTATACCAGTCTTCTTGCTCCATTAAACACAATTTCGAGGGAAGCTAAGCCATATTACTCGGTGCTCATCAACAAATAAATGAGGATAGGTTTTTGCAATATACGCGGGCCTGGCTAAGCCTGCGTATATTGCAAAAACCCTTTCCTGATTTTCCATAAACTAATTTGCACATTTCTTACTTTTTCGAGTTTATTCTTGATTTGTGCATGCCAAGATTTGCGACATGACCTAGATAAGGTTCAGTACATACTTTTCTTCCAGCACCAGGCCCGCTGTCGATGGTACCTGTATCATGATAACGCTGCCAAATTTTTTCGACTGTAAAAATACTCATGTAGAGCTTGTGAGCCTAGTCGAAATGATAATAATACGAACAGGATAAAAAAACTTTCCAAATTTAAGAAAAAAATCAAACGGGCCTGTTTTTTCTGCAGAAGATTGTAAATCAAAGAACATAATGTATTTGCTTAGTATTGGTATTATATGAAATGAAATGTTTTACTAGTATAACTCTAATATACTTTTGTTTACATATGTTTTGATATAGCCCTAGGACATAGTACGGTAAATCATAGAACAATTTTTTTTAATTACATGTCTAATGTGTGGACATAATGTAATGGACAGATCAACGTATGTATTTATTCTTCTAAATACACAAAACACAATTATAAAAATAAATAAAAATTATCACCTCAAATCTCTTTAATTTTACATTGATTTGTTTAGAGTAGAGTTCTTATTTATAAATTTATATTTTTATTCTTTTACGATGATAATTTCTTAATAAAAGTTTCTGTTCTTTTAAATTAAATTTGTTTTATAGTGTTGTGTTCACCTATATTGTAAATATGTACATATGTAATTGTTAGAACTTTATGATTAAATTAAACCTATGTAATTAAATCAATAATATAAAAGTTATTAATATAATGTTTAACAAATAAATAAATAATGTAATAGTTACATAAATCTAGACTATATTCGATTTAATCACAAGGCCCATTTTAATGCACTGGCGACTATGACAGTTATCCGTTACGCAAATATCTAAAATCCGGGGCTCAAGACTCTGTTGAAACCTATCGCTCGATTTTAAAACATTACATTGGGAATTAAAAATAGTGTTATCTCATTAAGAACGGTCAAATAAGGAGAATGTTAAAAAATACATTTATGTAAATGTATTTATGTTTTCATTTAAGAATTTTTTTTGAATTTCATTTAAGAATTATGCACGTCATTTATTTTTATCTATTACCAATTGTGTATATTTAAAAAAAAGTCCTTATCTTGAATATAATCAGTCGTTGTTTTTTTTTTTTTTAATTTTTGCGCGCCAATCGTCGATCCGAGTCTGGCATCATCGCAGACAAGTGATTGCAGTAGTCTCGTGCGTTTCCTCCCTAGCCGTCTGCACACCCCATAATCTTACTCGACATTAGGGTAAGGCCTAGCCCCTGCAAGTGCATTGTATTTATCGCGAGGGTAACTTTTATTATCTACCATCGGGACGAGAGCTGCGATACAGCATTCAAAGCCGCCATACGCACCGCGCAATCAAAGGGCGCGCGGGACGGGGGAGTCCACCTTACGCTGGGCGTCGATAAGTATGGAACGATATGTGAATTAATGGTTTGCGCAGTGAATTGATTTTACAAGTCACAAAGCATATTTCAGTTATTAGTTTAGGCCGTGACCGGCGGACACCGCGTTAACATTTCGTTGATAGCACTGATAAACTAACTAGTTCAATACAGTATTACAAACGCTCTCTGTTGAATCTAGTGTTAATTCCATCATAATTATAGTATATGTATAGGTTCATTACAATTATTGCGCCACAATTCGACTTTGCCAACATAAATCGAGTGAACTTTAGAAGTGTTAACCACTTCTAAAGTGGAAACACAACACAGTTTTCACCGTTGCACGAATGGCCAGGTCAGTCCGGGAAAGTACTACGACCAGACAGAAGACCGCTGTGAATTCGAAGTGTTAAAATTCTGTGTTTTGTCTGGTGAGTGACCTTACAGGGCCCACTTCATTAAAAGGTACGCATCTGCAACTCTACGGGTGTTGCTAATGACCATGGGTGGCGGTTATCGCTTTATATCAGGTGAACCGCCAGCTACCTTGCCACCTTCCCACTATAAAATAAAGAAAGAATAGCAAAAATGTATTAGTAACTGTAACTTGACAATTAACAAGTCACGTGTTAAGTAAAACTATTTATTAATTAGATTTAGATTACTTTAAACGAAATAACCAAGGGCTTTTCTGAATCACGTTATATGAATTCAGAAAACGATATGGTCTTATGTTTTTGTATATCCCTTGCAGGTGACAGATGAAAATAATTATCTTCTTAGTTACTTCACGTCATCAAACGAATTTATTCAAAACCGTTCTTTCTGCTTTATTTCTGCATATCTTCAACATATATCACGATTTTGAATTAACCCTGCTCAATTCATTATATATACATACATGAATATCAGAAAGCATTTGAGCTATAGTGGAGAGCGAAATTTCTGCGGGCAAGTCTCGATTTCAATCCAAATAAATGTAATTGTCAGACTAAAGGACGCGCGCAGAATTCAATTAGCACCTAACTCGTATTAATTAGGGCTTAGAGACATTATTAAGACTCCACTTGATAAAGAAACGAACTTGATGCTATTCACCGTGTCTCACGTGTCTGAGTATCAATCAATCAATCAAATAAATCTTTATTCAAATAGACGCTTGCGCGTTCTTAATTTTACATAAAAAATAATATATATATAGGTTCGTAAGGTACGGTATCGGTTCGGAAAGCAGTTGGCAGTGGAAAGCAGTACCTTGTAGCTGTAACTTGACAGCATAGATAAGACATATGTACTGAAAATACTAAAAAACATATGTACAAATAACATATAACATATAACATATAACATATAACATATAACATATAACATATAACATATAACATAACATATAACATATAACATATGTAATATATAACAAATAACATATGTACTAAAAAAAATTGCTTGACAGCAAGAAAACATGACGGATCGTTTGGAGCAGTTGCTAAGTGGTAGGCCTCGGCACCAGGGGTCGTGGGCTCGATTGCCAATCAGGATAAGTATCTGTGTGACCGACAGATCATTGTTGCGCGTCTCGTTGTGTGTCTATGTGGTTGTATTTTAGTTTTTGAGGTTGTATTTTTGTTTAGCAAACTATACAAAAGCGATAATGATAAGAAGAAAAGAGTTAAGACAACTGCAATTGATACAGATATCAGTTTTCTGTGTTTACTTCGATTAAAACTGACTTTATTGAAGATGACGTTGCTTATTAGCATGCAAGAACAATTTTTGTGTCTTGCATAAATTCTCCGTTTTCGAACACAGAGATTTTTAGCTCATAATGCGTACAGCAAAACAATGGACCAATCTGCTAGCTATATCTCACGTTGTGGTACAATGTGGGTGTATTCAAGAGGGGAGTGAATGTGAGTCTATTTAGTTTATATAAAACTAACGACTTCTTTAACGCGTATCTTCACATAGAACGGTGAATAGTGCTAATAGGCACCTAGAAGTTAAGAATATTACTTATAATATTATTTCTTAACTAAAACCGTGCATTTTCGCACAGCATCGTGATCAGTTACCGAATGATAAGATGATTTGAATGTTAATGTTGATGATGTTCGCGATTATAATATGTAAAAATATATTAAATACATTTACATTATTATAAATAAACATGTTAACGTGTTAATAAGTGTTTATTAATTAAAGGTATCCTAATTTGAAGAAACATGTTTTTCAGTATACTTCGATATCTTTCATTTAAACAAAGTGTCAAATAGATAGCGTTATAATAAAAACTTTATAATAAATTTTAGTAAATAAACCTTTTTGTCCATAGTTTAGCATTAGAGGAATTATAGAAGTTTTGACGTAACGTACTCGATGATAAAGTTAAATGACTATTGTAGTAGCACTGAATATAAAGTATTGTATAATACTCATATCTTTATCATAAACGAATAGTTGAAAGCGTTAAACACTAACTAAATTACCATACATTCGTATACAGTATACTTCTACTAAAACGTTTAGCTTCCGAGCGATAGGTATGTTTAATTACGACAGTCTTCGGACTATCTTTGGCAATCCTGCAACGTACAAAGGAGAATCGCCTGCTCAGTATTATTCAATAGAAATACAATCACTTACTTTACTTAAACCGATATTTTCGCTTTCAGTCTGTAGAATATCAGAGCTCCATCGAACTGTTATAATATTATTCCCTGTATATACACCTTACAGCTACCTTACAGCTACCTAATCTAGATGCCCCCTGCACTGATGAGTCAGTTCGTCACAATTATTCAAAGCGGTAACACATTCTAAGTCTATTCTGATCCATTACATTTTAAAGGTGTTTTTAATAAGAAATGTATATTTTATGAAATAAACCTTTTTTTTTAAATCCAAAATCCGAAAACCGTATAACAGAACGAACTCGTGGGCTAGTCAGGCCCGCAGCAACAGTTAGTTACTTTGACGAACTTATCCGGAAGAACATCACGCGTTACGCGAACAGCGAGGGAAGAGAACGCTCCGGTCCGATCGACGTTTACAAGATGCCGTACTAAATAGGCTAGACAAATAAACATTGTTTTATTGCGCGACTGAGTGCGCGGGTCGCTGACCTTTCGTTACACATAACAGGCGGCCGATCGCTTTGTTCGCGCGCCTTTTTTCGCCCCGGCTCGCTGTTTGCACGGAATGAGACGTTGCGAATTTCGCGAAACGGGAAGCCCGAAGTTGCGTAGGGATCAACAGCGGTATCGGCAAGCTGCTTAGCGTTGTTGGATCGGCTAGTTCGGCTATCACGGCCTTCCAAAACCGTATAGAAGAAATATCTAGACTGTTGCATTTCGTAATGAGGCACTGTGGATGCCTTTATCTTATGTACCGTCAACACATTAGTCACCTCGTCCTTTAAAACCGGCCAAGTAGTCGGACTCACACACGAAGGTAAAAATCATGTCTATTGTATGGAAGCTGCGCGTAAATATTTTTTATGCTGTTTTGTCAGTATTTATTGTTATAGCGGCAACAGAAATACATCTGTGAAAATTCAATTGTCTAAATATCTGATGTTGGTAGGGCCACGCAGCAGCCTCGGCTGTTGCACGAATGGGCAGGCCCGTTCGGGTCAGTACCACGACCTCCACAAATACTTTCGCGTTTCGTCTGGTGAGTGAGATAGCCAGAGCCCAAATATCACGGTTCATGAGGTACAGTCTGGTGACAGATGGAAAGATAGACAGACAGACAGACAGACAGGCAGGCAGAAAGCGGAATCTTAGTAATAGGGTCCCGATTCACCCTTTGGGTACGGAACCCTAAAAAGGAACTCGAATTATTTCGCGGTAACAATCAAAAGTAAATTTTCTCAAAATTTTCATACGTGGGTTTCCTTGATTAATCTTAAAGTCTACAGTTTTATGTTCCCTTTAACCACGGCAGAGTAAGATTCCCTCAACATAGGTTGTCCTAGTTTCGGAGCTACTGTATTTTTTTGTCACATCAACTAATGAAGAAAGATGTTCATTATCATTATAAGGAAGTGGGCAATAACATGGACGCTTGTTGAAGTGTTTCTCGATTTCTCTAAATACTTACTACTTTTTACTCCATACTATAATTTTTACTTTATATTTCAGCCTCTATTTTCTATTTCAGTCCCAATAATTATTTCCAATTATTTTTGGTTATCTTTAGTTAAATACGCTACGTAATAGATAAATTATAATAAAAAGTTATTTTCATTTAGTTATTATTGCATTTATGAAACTTATTATTTACATGTCTTTAACAGTTTCATTAATAATTTTTTAACTTACTCATTTTATTTATTTTTGCAAATTCTTTTGAATCTTTCATATTTCAATATCTTAAGGCAGTAACGTTACTAATTATGCGTATTTTTCTTTCTTTGACATTTTGGAGACGATGAATTATATTTTAGAAATATATCCTTCAGCAATAAAAGGTTTCTGACCTCTACCACTATTTATATTTCTATTACTGTTATCAGAACGTCATAATTATGTGCCAGCCACAAAACACCGATAACTCTACCTTTTGATACCGCAAAATTTCGATTCCAATGTAAATATAATACTAAAACTGGAATAAAATTAATTAAAATTAACTTTTTAACGTTGTATGGAATTCTGCAATCTGTAATTCTGCAATGACAATATCCTCATACATTTTTCAAGGATTTCTAAAGAATGTAAAGTTTCATAATCTAGCAAATTATAACGTTGGGAAAGTAATTGAAATGAATATAAGGTTATTTGTTAGAATGCAAATTCCTTTTCGTTGCACTATGTTTCACTTCGCGTGTAGAAATTGATAATAATGGTCCCGTCTTATCCTTAATACAATGATAACAAACTCATGTTAATGGCGTAGCAAACTCGGGCATAATACTAGCAGCGACATCTATCAAACACTTTGAAGAAGTTGTTTTTTAACTTCAATAGTTCTTGTGTCGTATCACGTACGTTCTAACGCATCATACGATAAATGTTTATTAGAATAACAACAATAAATCTGTAAGAGGACTTGTTTTGAATAATCTTAATATAAATTATGTACACAAAATATAACCGAACAAATAAGTAGGAAAAAAAAATCAATCTTGAAACATATCCCATAGAATCTGAGGTTGGTTTCATAGAATATTTATAATAGTCGTAAAGCTTTACGGAGAATCTGCAAAATTCCCGAGATAATGTTAACGTAAATATTTTGATTAAATTTTCAGAATGGGTAAGTACGCCCAGCAGCTAAAATTAAGTAATATCGTCGCTTGATGGGACATGCTTTAAAATAGACATGTCTTAATAGTTTGTCAATATAGTGGTTAATCATTATTTCTAAAGACTTCAAGGGTTGCTAGTGGTTCAAATAACATCATTTATATTAAATCTACATTTTTGAGCCATTAAAAGCAAGACAATGAAAACGCTTTTTAAGGTATGAGTTCACAATTTTTGCAATAAATGACCATTAAGTCAACCATTATGAAAGGTCTTCTTAATGGTTGACGTTTCGCGAAACTTCTATGCAACTCTTCTATTGTAACATCAGTCGTCTTGCACTAGTCTCCGGATGAGAGTTGTATATAAATTCAAACGTTTAGAGAGTCTTATTAAATCCAGTCAATTAGCCATGTGCCAAACAAAATCGGAACATCTCAACGGATCAAATCAATTTGATAAGTCCATACGAATTTCCCGCCTCCGTGTCACTTGACAGCGAATGCGCTATTCGTGAGACAAGATATCACGGGACCCGCGTAATTTATTACGTTATTAACGCGCGAGACGAAGAAACGGTTAAGTGGAACTTATATCGGTCGGGTCGAACGCGGTCCTGTGCGCTTCGTCGCGATCCGGTTTTGTGGAACGACGCAGCACGAGCTATCGCGGATTAGTTCGAAGCGGCGTTTTTACGTGCACAAATTATTTGAATACGGAATGCTTTTTCTGAACACCGGGCACACGTTACCGTCTCCGGTAGGTGGCGCTGTACCCTAATGGAGATGTAAATTCCCTCGAAGAAATGCACACATTGTTTCGACATAACCTCAATCTGTCATACAGTTCAGAAATCATTACTGCCGTACTTGAAAACGTTAGCTGGGACCTAACTGTGGTTAAATCATTTTCAAAAACTATCTTGAAACACTCGTCAACAAGGCCTGCTATGGTGATTTAATGATATTGCTAGATCGTTCACAAATGCACAAAAAATTGTTAATAAATAAGAAAGGTATTAAATTAATAATTGAATTAATATTAAAACTAAAGGTCCCTAATTCGAAAAGTTTGTTGTGAAAAAAAGAAGTCTTGTAAAAGTTTTTCATTTGTATCATGTCTTTTTGTAATTTTTAGCAAACAAATTAAAAAAATCAACAGTATCAAGATTCGTGGGAATTCAGGATTGGGATTGTATATATTATTACTATACATAGTATAAAACAAAGTTGACCCTCTATCTGTACCTATGTATGCTTGATCTTTATTACCACGCAACGGATCTTGATGCGGCTTTTAGTTTTAGCTAGTGATTCAAGAGGAAGGTTTATATATTGTATAATATATTAAATATTATATACACATAATAATATATATACAGCGTGTCGTTACCATCGCGACAATAAATGAACACACGTCTAACGTTAAGTGACAATAATCATAAAAAAATATTAACGTTAAACAAAATCCATAATTAAAAAAAAAATATTTTTCAAACAAACTAATTAATTAAAAAAGAAACAAAATTTGTAACATCCTATACAACTCGCGCCACAGCGTCGTATAACAAGCCTCTCCTTCTAACAGTATGTTTTGTCTCTTTTAAATTCATTCAACCCATTCATATGCTTTGTGACCTTTACAAATGAACTTTACGTTACGCTTTTTTAGGTGAGGGTGTTCTAAAATTCTTTGTTTTGGAAAATTTAATAACTCTGTAAATATTTATGTTTAAAGAATTTAAATATTTAATACAACTTTAAAAAATTATCGCCTATATGTGTGTTCATTTATTGTCGCGATGGTAACGACTCGCTGTATAATATTATTTATTATATAAACCCTTTTAATATACAAATACATTAAACCCGTGCGAAGCCTGGGCGGGTTACTAGTATCTAATAAAACATAATTAACCTCATTACACCTAAACACATATAATATAGACAGATGATTTCATCAAGTCTGTTAAGTTTCCAATGCAACGATGGGCATAAATGTGAAATGAATGTTGCAGCGATGATTAATTGACCTTAATTCGTTTAGAAATCTCATCAAGTTGTTTGACAAAGCTTACGAGCATACATGTCGGCCTTAAGATAATGACATAAACAGAAAATGACAAGCGCTCAATATATTGCAAGGTAGTTATTCTTCCCAAATGTTACCCGTTAATTTTCAACCTTGACACAAGAAGCTTATTCCAAATTAGACAATATATCGAATCGATTAGATGTCACTGTAAATTATTTTTGTTCCTTTAATAATTATTAATTTATTTTAATATCTAATTATTACTACAGAGTTCATTAAAATATGTAAAACGTAAAGAGGAAATAATATTTTGATTAGTTTAACATTTTATATTCATATTTTATTTCAAATCATCCAAAACTCTCTCTCAAAAGAGAGTTTGTGGCGAGATTGTAAACAGTTTTAAATGGGGCTCCTCGCGGCAAACTAAAGTGAAGCGATGTTCATTCTATAAATGACGCCCACATACCATTACCGTTCTGTACTGACGTAGACTTACAAATTGATCAACCTAAATGAAAACGAAAGGTGAAACAAGTTCGCGCTTACGAAACTTTCCGTCTTACGCCATCTGTTGATTGTTTGTCGTACCTAGAATTAGATTCATTATCAAGATAGTATATACAAGTTCGTATAGATGGCGCAGGGAAATAATTTTGTTATTTTTATACATTTTATCGCTTCAAATGATTATACTGAAGCTAAAGCTAGTGATTTAGCTTTAGAAGCTTTGCTTTACATTGATTTTTTATTAAAGAATAATATAACAGATGGCAACATAATAAATGTAATTTCTCTTGAGAAGAATAAATTCTCCATAGCGAATTTTACGCTATATTACGGTTACATGTGTGTAGATATGTAAGTCTAAACAAAATATCGTCGTTTGAGGTTATTTTTGTGCAAAAAAGGGTCATGGCGATCTTCGATGAACACGAAAAATTATCAATAAATGTAACATAATATATATAATATTGCAAACGATAGATGTCACTGTAACCATATGATCACTGAAACGGTAGTCTATAGACAGACAATTTGTTTATTTCACGTCGTGATAGTTATGTAGTTATGTAGTTTATATACTTAGATATAGTTAGAACAAAAAAAATCTACCTTGGTCTTCATACTGCTGTATTACTACCAAATGGTATAACTCTGAATAATTTTTGTAATTTTCTTTCTCTAAAAGGCACGAAAGATAACTTTATTAACATTCACATACAAAAATCTCTTGTTTCAATTATTCACTGTTGAAGTTTTTCTAAATAAAATGATAAAAAGATTAGAAGAAAGAGATTTAAAGATACAGAAAAAAATGTACACTACACATTTTACCATATTCAAATTGTTTCACGGTTCCTTACTTATTCACACCACAATTTGACCTTTCTTTATTGTTTGTTTAACCGGTATTAAATCAATAACGGCTATCTTGAATTGTATAAAACAACAGATAAATCAAAATGGTCCTTGTTGAAAACGGTTACTGCGTAAAACTGGGTAGTTGGGTGGTATTGCGCGGTAGAAGGGTCGCGCGGATCGCGCCAAACTTGACGGCGGAAGCATAATTGGCAGTGTTGTCAGGTCAATTTTGTATTTTGATGGAATGAGGTAATATTGAATAAAAAACAGTAAATTCACTAAAAAGTTCAAGATCAACGTTATGATAGAAACCGGATTTACTTTTAAATATAAACGTTCATAAAACACTGTATTGTTTTTTTTTTTATTTTTCTTTTCTTTTCTGTGCATTTCAATCCAGGTTTATCAAGAAAAATCTATTTCTAATAAGTATTTTCTGCAAGCAAAAAATAAGTAAAGCAAGACTGTATTTTCTGCAGGCAAAAGGCCGCCTATAAAGCGTAGATTTAGCCTTACATGAAATAATGTCACCTATCTGGACTGGGACACTCATTACCAGCTCCTTCCATGGACCCTATCGAACGTAAAGCTGATCGAATTATCGTCGACGTCCTCTCCGATTCACCTTTAGCATTGCCTGTAAGAAATGTTGTAATTTACGGAGGTAATGACCCACTCTTTAATGTTGAGTACTTTCAGGATTTCGGTTATAATATCATCTGCTGAGATTTACTACTGTTTATGCCACATACTGCTAATTGTGAGCTTATCACGAAATTTATTCCACGCAGGTAAATTTTTGGATTGTTCCGGACCGGTACGACGTAGTGATCTCTAAGAAGAATTGCTATTCCTACTTTAAAAGCCAGTAGAGCATTTGCAACTTCTTTCGTGTCACCACCACGAGTATGTTCATAGGCGGCAGTGATCACTTAACAGGTTTTATTACTCATTTGCCTCCTTTTCTATAAAAAAAAATTTTGCAACATTAACTACTGACTTTCACGTTTTCAGCGGTGAATGGAAACATCGCTTACTGACTAAATGATATTAAATAAATAAATTAGTCGACGAAGTATGTAAGTCTACGAATCCGCAATGTTTGTACTTTCACTTTATCGTAAATAAAAAGTAAGTATTGTTCCTCTATCAACACTACCTTTCTAATAGGGTAAATCAAAACCCGCTTTTATTTCATTTACGACATATTAAAAACGTGAATAATTAATGGTATATAAATATTGAACGTTCAACTCCAACACTATAATTCATTTTCTTGTTATGTTTACAAGATTTTTTTGTGCATTTTCTAACTAGTTCCATATTTTACTGCATCTGGGAGGAATAACAAATTTTCTTAAAAAAACAATAGATTGTTGTAGAATTCAATAAATCACTACACTTTTGTGAAAATCAGCGAATCTACTACAAATTCAGTAAAACAGGCAACAGTTAGGGGTAAGACGCTGCGCAGTATCGAATATTAGGGGTTGCTTTTGGAATCAGAAATGTGGGAAGCGGCGTTACATCCACCCTATCTTCAGTCTCAACGTAATTGGTTTTGCATGTTGTGAATTTTCGCGCGCCCCTACTCAAATACAGTCCTAATCCAAGTTGTTATAATGCCTAGTTATTATTTGGTTGCTTAGTTTAGGTAGTGTATTTTTTTTATTAACATCTAACGTTTAAGCTACGCTTTCTGCACGAAAGACTAATTATAAAATTTGATCTAATTCCGAATCCATAGAAAAGCTGGATTCTTCGAGTTAATTGGACCATAAGCTTAAGAGTCACGCATGTGTGGCATTCGTTAGTTATATGATGGGGGTCTCAGCTACGGGTCCTCCAAGTATGGTATGCAAATCTAAACCTAGACGACTGTTTACTGTATTATTAATCAATGACTAGGTGCATTGAGGAGTGCATTGAGGAAAGCGGGTTTCTAGTGCATGAGGTGGGTCGATTTCGCACTACTCGTTGGTGACGGAGAACTACGTTTTGTTAGAGAGTGTTTAGTGTTTGCAGAGCGGGATCCCCAGCAGGTCCGGGGTACTTTCATCCCCTTCCTCGACCGGGTCGATGAGGGCATTATGCGGGCGACATTTAGCGTTTGGAACAGTTTATTATATCTTTAAAATGATCGCGTCATTTTGGGAATTTGCAGTAGCTGTATAGCTCGATGTTTTTCTAGCCAGCGTGCGTTAGTTTCTATGCGGTTGAATTACTTTTTTCATGATCTAATGTTTTTCCAAAAATCTCTTCTTATTATAGAAAAGCATCTTGTTTGTTAAGGGCTTTTTTTACGAGGAATTTGCGTGGAAATTGAGTCGGCTGACAGCTAGAATAATCTAGCATTATACTAGACATACGCGTAACTGTTAGAAATATATGAACGCGTATGAACGCGGCTCTATTCCTAACAGTTTCATTGTGAATGCCGAACCATATGTTGGTGTTTTTTTTCAAAGATATTTGATCTTCGTCTCACAAATCTCTAATTTCAGTTTTTTTCTGGTTTGCGAGTGTAGATGAAGTTTAGGTGAGATGTGTGTAGGTACAGGTGTGTAGGATCAACGGCGTTTTGAAGTCGGATATTGATATGGAATGCACGTTTTTCCGTGAAGAGAATGGTGATGGGCGTGATTTTTTCAATTGTTTGTATTTTACGTTGTCGCGATTTTAGATGGAAATGAAGGGCATAATGATGATTGTTTGGCTATAAATAGCGCTTTATTACAGTGCCCTCTGTCGAATTCAGGCAATATTTAAGGAAAGAAATGAGATTTCATCGTTATTTTTATATAACGACATGGCGATGGACTTTTTTTTTTTAGATATTATAAATAAGTCTCGACATTTAAAACTTGAACTAATATGTAAAAAGTATTCTACGCATAAGGTTTTGTCAAATAATTTAAATACTACCGTTTCTGGTAGATGGCGTTGTAAGTTATAGTAAGCCCAAGTTATAGTAAAGTGCCCCGGCTATCTCACTTATCATACGAAACGCAGAAGTGTAACATTTCCATTTCACGCCTTGTTGTTGTGTGTGAGGTCGTGGTACTTCCCCAGACGGACCTGCCCATTCGTGGAACGGCGAAGACTTTTGCGTGGCTCTACCACAGTTGTGTTTTGTAGTGTGTGTTTCTCACAGTTATTGCGGTATAACCACCCGCATTCTACCTTTTCGGTGTTGCGGATGTTAAGCAGATAACTTTTACGAGCGGTCGTTTGATTATTTATACGTATATTTTTAAATAATACGTTTTGTAATTTTTTAAGATTAATTTTTAATGGATCAGGGAGGTAGCGCATAGCGCCAATAACAACACCAATGTTTATATTTCTATTTATTGATTCAATTTGAACTTCGAACTCACAATGAAATGCAGCACAGTAAACACAAAGAATTCTCAAACCATTTATTATGTCTTAAATTACGTGTAACATCGAAATGGGAATTACGGGAACCGGGGTTCCACTACTAACACCAAGAAGTTGACATCCGAAGAAAAAATTTAAATTTGCGTCGTCTTTATTTGTCATTAGCGACATCGACGCCAGCAAGAGAAAAATCGGATTTTGAGCAAAAAGTTTTGTTAAAAAAATAGGTGGTTGGCTTGTAGTTACTTAGAATCATTAGTAAAAATACACAGCGGTTACTTTATGCAGGATTAAAATTACGTTATACACAGTGAGTAGACTTATGTAAATGCCGTACAAGCCACGGGCGGGCGCTTTACGCCTTTTTCTTTGCGACGGTGGACAAATTATTATCAACGCCATCTATCGTTCATTTAGATGTCGGGCGTTGCGATTTGATATCGCGTCATCTATCGGTAACTTTGCATAAGTACGTTTTGACCACGTCGCAACGAATTAGGTGCAAGAAAAGGCGCTGTGGCGTTTCTGATATGATTTCCGTTCCTCCTCAGCGCCATTTCGCCCGTTTACGAATAGAATAAGTGTATATAAATTAGCTTATGTAACAAATAAGCTTAAATGTATATAATACTGAGGCAGAATTACATCTTAACTACGGCGTAACATTAAGTGTGGTACGTGGGATTAGACACGAGCGCAAGCCCTTATTTTAAACGGACGAATGCGATATATAATAATATTTTTGCTTTATATCTATGTATCTGACGCTAGAACATCTATATAATGTATTACTTTTTGTACATCTACTTATACATAATCGTACATACACTCACTAAGCTTACCAACACGGCCCCGTCTGCCCAACTTGCGCGCGAACCGTACCGAAACGCGGCCTGTGGCGACTTGTGACTAGATTCTGCCCGAACAGCGTGATTTTCGACGCGTCACAGACTAGTAAGGAGCATTTCGGCAACGGCAGGGGCGTTTGGGCACGCGGTGCTATATGGGTGGAAACTACGAGTATTGTCCCGCGGGCGAACGAAGTTCGAACTTAGAATGGATCGACGAGTTGTGAACGTAACGGAATGCCCAAACTAAATCCATGATCGCGCGTCCGAAACGAAGGCAACGCTAAAACAACAAAACGGACCGAAATGTAGGTTTCACCCGCGCCGGCTTTGCCGCCCGTCCCCTCGCTAAGTACACAATAATTATTAAAATATATTCTCGCGTTTTTATTACATAGAATTCACGTTATGATCTAACTACATTAGAAAAGGAAAGCGGGCTTCAAGTGTTGGAGAATTTAGGTTGGAATTCGTACGCGGAGCCTATGTACACAGCGTACGATGGACGTTTGTTCCTCTCGCCCAAGTCGTAATGCCCATAGACCAATAGCGAAAGAGATAGAGCTAGCTAAATACTTAAACGAACGAAGAAATCGAGATCAATTCGAAGAAGTCTTAAGTGTTTCACGTAACGAAGTAAGAAGAGACAAACGTTCATTGGGCATTACCACTTGAGCTGCGGCCTCGAAAAATCAATTAAAAAACTACTAGGTGACGACACGTATGACATCTAGAACACTAGGCGAAAACTTAGTTCTAACCTTAGAAACGAAATAAAATATTTTGGTGCAAACGTAAAATAAATAAATTATATAAAATCATATCACCACTAACTCTTATTACGTAAGAACCGTATGACTTATTGCGAGTACCGCAATATATACGCCGACTAATCACACAAGCTTTATTTAATAAATGAATATCCCATGGTACTCTACCACCGGACCATGTTCGGAAGAGTTGTAGAGAAGTTAACACACACACATTCATTCCATAAAGAATTATTTTTAGGGTAGGAAGTTTGCGGGGGACACAAAACGTTAAGAGACACTAAGGGACATCTAGCACACACCACAAAGTTTTACATGACTGTATTTATATATATATTATAATTGTAGAATAACTTACGAAAAACATTTGAACAAAAGTAACACTGGCGCGATCATGTTTAAATATTAAAATAAATATAACAAAATCTTGATCAACGTTCTTAAATTGATTTTAAATAAAGAATTTAAAATAAAAATAAAAAATAACAGAACATGTATTTCAACGTCGGGGAAAGAGGAAGAGAGAAAGAGAAGAGAGTCCGGTGGGAGAGCGAGTGGGCGGGAGAGTTTACTCCTTGACTTCGAAGTATTTGTAGGTGGGATTCTCGTAGCCATTGATCTGCATGTTGGCCACGTGTCGCTCCTCAGGAGTGGGGGCCACGGCGCCAGTTTGCTCCACCTGGAATGGAAATTGCGATACTTAAAAAATGTCTGTCTTCTAACCGGTTTAGTAAAGTAACAGCCTATACATGTCCCACTGCTGGGCAAAGACCTCCTCTATACAGAGGGTATCAGGGCATAGTCCACCACGCGGCCCCACTGCGGATTGGCGGACTTCGAAATACATTTTTTTTGTTATTATTTCGAAAATATGCAGGTTTCCTCACGATGTTTTCCTTCACCGCGTAGCACGTGATAATTCAGCACTTAAAGTTAAAAACTTCATTGGTGCCGGCACCGGGGATCGAACTCAGGTTGCTCGAGTATATATTGAATTAAGGCGAGCGCCCGGACACTGAGCTATCACGGCTTTGTAACCAGTTTAGTAAAATAAATAAAATAAGCATTCAAGAGATTTTTGCACGTTATTTTTACTTGATATCCATTGCTTAGGTTTGAATGAGAAGTGATGATATTTTCCGCTTGTTAAAGCTAGAGTAAATTCGCATGTATTGGGGGCATTAGGGAAGCTTCGTATGGATTGATATACTGTACTCTGATATTGAGAATCCTTGAATAGGAGTGATAAAAGTATGGCTGTGACGGTGCGAAATAGAAACTGCGTAGGTATCCCCTTTTTTGTCATTTTTCTTTCCTTCAAAATTTTACAATATTATAAATTATAATTTTTTATTAGGAACAGCTCGTGAGCGATCATCTCATTCCCGGGGGCATTATTAATGCACTCATCTATATTGTAATAACCCTGTTTGAAAAGTTTTTCTTTAATAAATTCCTTGAACCAGTTAACAGACAGGCTTTGCGCGTTAACCGAGATTTTTTTTCGACGCGTATACACCGCCCAACGCACTGGTCAATCGGTCTATGAAATCCAGTAACTTCTTTTTTATATGAGTAAGTGACGAGCTGGCGGTTCGCCTGATGTTAAGTGATAACCGCCCGCCCATGGACATTTGCAAAACAAGATGCGTCGCCACCTCTTAATAACGTGGGCCGCGGCAACCTCACTCACGAGACGACCATACTTCCACTTTACGCTGGTCTTCTGTGAGGCCGTGGCACTAAGCCGGACGGGCCTGCCCATTCGATGCACTGTTGCGTGGCCCAAGCCGTTGGACTGCGCATGTGGGTGGGGCGCTCACCTGCACGAAGCCCTGGGCGGCGGGGGCGCGGTCGCGGCGGCGGGCCACCGCCAGGGCGACGGCGGCGGCGGCGGCCAGGGCGGCCCCGCCCACGCACAGGGCCGGGTACAAGGCGCCGGAGCCGCCGCCGCTAGCGGGCCCGCGGACGGTGTAGCCCTGCCGGGGTCGACGTCCCTTTCACTCGGGCCCAAATTTCTTATGTGCAACTCTGTACTACGACTCTAAGGTTGGCTGGGAGATGACGCCTTCGGCATTAGGTCCGCCTTTGTAATTTTTGCGTATTATTATGCATGCATTACTACTGAATAGATTTTAATGAAACTTTATAATAATATAGCTTATCAGAATAACACATAGGCTATAATATATAAAGATATTGTGTGAATTGTCCAAAATATAGGTAATGATAAGTGTGAACTAAGTAGTATATAATAAAAAACTCATTGTTAATTCCCTTTGGTAGTACTGGTGAAGCCGCGGATATGGCTAGTAAATAAATAAAGTTGCCAAGCGCGTAGGCGGTTCATCTGATGTTAATTAAGTGAATACCGCCGCTCAATGAAGTTTAAAAAACCTGAGGACTCATCTCATTGCCCAATTTTGTTCAATATGGAAAAGTTGTGAAGAGATTAGGCGGTGTGACCAGATGTTATGTGGGTACCGACGCAATGTGCTATTGCGAACTCTTACCCTATAAAGATATTTTATCAAGAGTATCACTGCAGGATAATATTTGACTAGCGTCAGTTCGTCAGAGCGTTTGTGAATTGAATCACTTGATGACACTTAAATGTCGCGATTTTAAACACTACCTGTTGATGAAGAACCGTCAACTGGAATGAAGCGGGAATTTCCGCGGTGAATTGATCCTTATTCGAATACTAAAATAACATTTCCGTTGACCGAAAATTCATTGAATATTTAAATACCGGGCTGTTGGCACTAAACTTCTGTCTGGTTTCAAATGAAATCACTTATTCATCGAAGTAAGAGATGTACATTTCATCCATCGATAGTCTTTTTTTAAATCTATCACCGTTTCGTAATGAGATTCCTCTAACGGAGGAGAAACTGGCGAAAGAAACACCGTACGTATCCTCTTCTATATCATTTTTTTCTCAAACAATTATTACATTGTTATACAGTACATAAAAATTTTTTAGACACAGCTTAGGAGCGATCATCTTACTCCAAGGGGTTGTTTGTTATCATTAATATATTCATTTATGTAATGAATAACCCTTTTTAAAAAGTTTTTCTTTAATAAATTTCTTAAGCCTGTTAATAGACAGGCTTTGCGCATTAACTGGGGTTTTGTTGTAAAAGCGCATAGTCCCATGAACGAGTTACCTACTTACTGTATGGAGTAGTAACTGGTTTGCGGGAAAGTTGGGATTGAGACAATTACGAGACAGAATTGTATTTGCGCGAAGCGGCGATTGTGCCACGGAGTGATCGGCTTAATGACAAGTCCATTTTTTAATAACGAGAAACAAAACCGAGTTCATATATCTCGCTCTGTATTCATTTCACAATTGATTTTCACGAGTTCCCTACGTGTCTGCGGAGCTCGAGGTCAAATTGATTAATATGCCACCACGTGGGAAGCACCGGTTTTCAATTTTTTTTTTTTTTTTTTATTTTTAAAACATTGCCCTCACTTTAGGATAACATTATCCTGTGTTGTAAGGACGTTTTACAAACATAAATTGCACGAGGACAAACGCCCAGATGCGAAACAACTATCTGTGGGTCGCACAAATAGTTGTCCCGTGTGGGAATCGAACCCGCGACCCCCGACGCCGAAGCCAACACCTTGGCGATTGTGCCACGGAGTTCATTCAGAAACGGTTAACTCAGTGGAAAGTCTTGACGTGACAAACATAAAAAAATACAGTCGAATTGTGAACCCCCTTTTTCGAAGTCGGCGGAATCAAATTGTCACTTACAGGCTGCGCGTGTTGCATCTCATGCTTGAGCACGTGCGCCGGTGGCGGTGGAGCGCGTTCCTCGGCCTGCTCTAGAGCCGCTCGCAGGCCTTCACCCTCCGTCTGCGAATGGAGGCAAAGTTTTCTTACGCTGAATTTTAATGGAGAACTAGCGACCCGCCCCAGCTTCGCACGGGTGCAATGTATAATACACGTAAGCCTTCCTCTTGAATCGCTCTATTTAGTTAAAAAAGCGCATCAAGATCCGTTGCTTAGTTATGAATATCCAAGCATACATAGGGACAGACAGACAGCGGGAAGACTTTCAGTATGTAGTGAAGTCGCAAACGAGCTGTCGGTTCACCTGAAGTTAAGTGATAAACGCCTACTATGGACATTTGCAAGGCCCGTAGGGTTGCAGATGCAATTATTACGATGATTTTTTTTATTAAAATTCAAACATCTTTATTCAATATAGAAGCATTACACTTAGTTATTGATTGTCAAGACGCTACCATTATTAAACGGTACCTTGATTTTTTGCAATGATTTAATTCTACTCTATCCACGCCGGACTTCTGTGAGGCCGTGGTACTAACCCCGACGGACCTGCCCATTCGTGCAACAGCGAACACTGTTGCGTGGTCCTACCACAGCGAAAAAGTAACACCAAAAGGTCTTTATTTTACGCCCACTTCGTGAAAGTGACCAGACAAATTTTTTGATGTCTAAAATGATATATGAGTAAGAGTAAGCAAATGATGACGTGGAAGATGCCGAATGATTTGAACTACGTCTTATAACATGAAATCAAAGAAGACATCAATCCAATGACGTGAGGTGGTCCATATATAGGGTGTGCCAATGTATGTAGTAAAGTAAAAGTAAAGTAACAGCCTATACATGTCCCACTGCTGGGCAAAGGCCTCCTCTATACAGAGGGTATCAGGGCATAGTCCACCACGCGGCACCACTGCGGATTGGCGGACTTCACATATATTCGAAATATATTTTTTTTTTTTGTTATTATTTCGAAAATATGCAGGTTTCCTCACGATGTTTTCCTTCACCGCGGAGCACGTGATAAGTCAGCACTTAAAGTTGAAAACTTCATTGGCGCCGGCACCGGGGATCGAACTCAGGTTGCTCGAGTACATCGAATTAAGGCGAGCGCCCGGACACCGAGCTATCACGGCTACCAATGTACGTAGTCTTGCATTAATTACCTCGCTAGTGGTTCGTCGGCTGGAGGTCTCGTCGATTTCGCCGGTTTCGGTCTCAATTTCGGGCAAGTCGGTCACCGTGCTCGTCAGGAATTCCTGTGGCGATAGCGATACACGATTATAAATTGTGTGATAGTAAAATGTTATCGTCTAGTATTTTTATAAAAAAAATATTAAGTTAATATTAAGTAAATTAAAATTAACAGCCCATATAAGTGTCCCACCGCTGAGTAAAGGCCATAGTCGCTCATAGTCACATAATCTCTTATATCTTCAGAAATAATATTTCGAAGATATGTGAAGTCACGATGTCTTCACACGTGATGCGTGAGTTCAAATATTAGATAAATACAATATTGAATAAAAAGCGAACATGAGCTATTTTTATATGCGTTTACGATTTTTATATACCTACACTGCGCAGAAATTTATCAGTACCATAAATGCTGTAAACCCTGCCAGTACCATAAATGCTGTGAAGCGTTACAAAGATCGGGTGATAAATATAAAAATAAATCGCGATGAAATCCGTACTCTGCTTTTATTAAGATGTGCAATGATCGCGTAAACACGTGAAACCTTCAGTTGGCTGAAATATTTAAATTCAAATTCCATCAGGCCATAAGTTAGACACGGCGCTTCTGGCTGAAAAAATAAAAAAAACAGTAGAGCTCACAGTGGTGGTTGTCTCCTGGGTGTACGCCATGCGGGTGGTGGACTCGCGGGGGGTGGCTGGGGAGGCGGAGGAGGCGGGCGAGGCGGGGGCGGCGGGCGCGGGGCTGCGGGTGGAGGCCGCGGTGGTCGCCTCTTCCGTCTCGTTCACCTCGTTCGCCTCGTCGTCTATCTCGTCGCTCTCCTTCACGGCGCTCAGAGTCTAGGATGAGGAATACATTGCAACTCTATACCGTCTTTTTTATGTAACAAAGTGGCAAACGAGCCAAGTGGAAGCCGTCGCCCATGGACATTTGCAACACTCTTAGGGTTGCGAAGGCGTTGCCGCCTTTTAATAAAGCGCGCCCCGGCTACCTCACTCACCAGACGAAATGCAGAACTGTGACACCTTTACTTTACGCCGGTCTTCTGTTAGGTCGTAGTACTTACCCGGTGGGAACTGCCCATTCGTGCAACAGTGAACACTGTCGCATGATCCTACCACAGTTAAATAGAAGTAGTACAAGTAGAGTCTAGTGTTCCAATGCACGTTAAAGTTCACGTCTTCACGGAAAAAATGGCTATAGATAAGTAATGCAGTTCTGTTCATTCACCTCGTTAGGCTCGTCGTTCTCCTTCACAGTGATGAAAGTTTAGAATGAGTAATGGATATTGCAACTATCCCGTCAAATATACAAATGATAATTAATACAGTTTAGATGAGATGCTAATAGCTGCATTAAAAAATCCGCTTTACATTATATGATATATAAGTGAATATCACAGATAACATAGAAAGTATGATACGAAAATAGATAGCAGTCTATCGTCTATCATTTATTCGTATAAACATGGTACATAATATTATAGTGGTGTCAAAGTTGTTACAATAGCTCACATGTTTGCCAGGTTAGGAATTTGGTAGGAATATTCCTTTCGCCGAGTGGAGGTCACGAGAGAACAGATTTTACGAAATGTTCCCCCTTGGGTCCGCTAGTAGTAAATAGAATGTAAAGAAGAACGTTTGTGACAATAATAACAAAGACGCCGTGACGCCTTCAAACATTGCCATCAGCGTGACAACGCAGCACTAACCTTGGCCCGTTCGTTCTGGATGTCCTGGCGCTGGCGGGTGCGCTGGTCGCGCTTCACGCTGAGCTGGTCCCGGGCCGCCTGCTCCCTCTGCACCTCGGCCTCGATGCGGTCCAGCAGCAGTTCCTCGGCCTCGGGGGTCATCGACATCAGGGACACGGCCATGTCGTCCTTCGACTGCATCGACTGCGGCATTCGGAATTGGGACACGGGTTCAGTTACAAAACGCGTGTGCGGACTTCCGAATGAATATAGTTAATTGCACACCAAAGTGAAGTGAACAAAATGTCAAAAACTTCATGTGGAAGATATGGGTACAACGGCGGTACTGAAAGTAATTTCTTCCGATCGACTGCGTAAAGCTCATTAGAAGTTAGGAAATGGACGCGTGTGCGTGCTTTTTAAATGAATATACTTTATTGCACACAAAAAAAATCTAAAACTTAATGTTGAAGTTATGGGTACAAAGTACCTTAAAAAAGTATGTTTCCGTTCATCAGGCAACCGTTTATAACTTGTCACCGCCTAAGTAAAAAAAAAAAACGTTCTATTTTCACAGCTAAACTCCAAGTAGACACTCTACAGACGCACTTAAATTACTTATTTTTTTTAATATCTTTCTGTTCGAAAATAAGTCGAAAATAAAACTTTTAACAAGAGACAAGTTTTAATTATCTTTAGAGAAGAGGAATTAAATTGAACAAGTTCTTGAGAAAATGATTGAATCTTGTGTATCATTTGCATCAATTGACTTTCCGTTAAGTATTGAATAGAATTTTCAATAGTAGTTTATTGAAAATTCGAGGATGGTGAAATATTATGAAGTATACCATTGCTATGTTCAAATCAAACATTTATAGAGGATAAATAAAAGTAATTATCTCAGGTTCATAATTGGGCGATGTATATTTTTTGTAGTATGTTCTTACCTGGACGTAGTCTTCAATGGCGGTTCCAATGCTAGCGTAGAGGTGAGGGCGGCGGCGGAGGGAGGACAGAGCACGTTGCAGAGCGCGGTCAGCGTCCTAAACGGGAGGGGAATAGATGAAATGTGTGATTGCATGTTCATCACTACAGTATAAAACAAAGTCATCCCTCTGTCTGTATGCTTAGATCTTTAAAACTACGCAACGGATATTCATGCGGTTTTATTTACTAGATACAGTGATTCAAGAGGAAGGTTTATATGTATAATACATTGCACCCGCGCGTAGCCGGGGCGAGTCGCTAGTCAAACTATATGAAACTGTAAGGCAGTACTGTACATTTGACAATGGTAGAGCCATGCAACAGCTTCAGCTATTTTCAAGAACAGATTGCTAACAAGGAAATTAGTTAAAAACTGCTTACATCAGCCTTAGCTATTGCTAGAACAGACTATGACAACAACTATGGAGAAACGGCTTGAGATGATGAACGTTATGTGAAAGTATTTACACTTCTACATTTCGGAAGGTCTTTCTTTAACGGTGGTAAGACAATCGGAGCAGCTTATTTTACACGAATGGGCAGCTCGTCGACCTAGTCCCAATTTTTAAAAGTTTTCAATGCATTTAAAAAGTCCTCAGGTTTTTTAGATGTTCGCTTGACAACCTTTCACATAAAAAATCTTATTCTTTAAGGAAACTATCCTAATCGCTTATTAAAGGCGGTACGCATGGAAGAACCTTTCGAAAATTTTCCTTTCTTAATGCCCATGGACATTTGCAACAGCTGTAGGGTTGCAAATGCGTTGCCATCTTTAAAGAAAGCGTGCCCCGGCTACCTCACTCACCAGACGAAACGCAGAAGTGTAACAATTCCACTTTACGCCGGTCTTCTGTGAGGTCGTGGTACTTACCCGGACGGACCTGCCAATTCGTGCAACAGTGTTGCGTGGTCCTTCCACCGTCCTTTCGGAAAATGGTCTTTCGATTAAATAAATAGTGACGTCACAATCACCTGAAGGCGATCGGCAGCAGAAGCGCGTTCGGCGGCGGCGGCTTCCCTTCCAGCGGCTGCAGCGCGGCGCCACGCGGCCAAGGCCCCGCTCCGTTCTGCTGCAAGCGCCCGCACCAGCCGCTGCAAGCACTTCTGGACTCGATGGGCCTGTAGAAATTTAGCTAGTGTTAGAACATGCCTATATTGTATTTGAATAATGTCCACTATTCAAGAACGTGCTAAGAGTAATACTTAAAACTAAATACTATCTTAACAATTTTATTGAAGGTACTATATTAACAATTTATGATACAAGCAACAGAACGCTAAAGAATTCTAAAATGAAATAGTTTAGGGCGTCACATTACTTTTATCTTTTATGCGCTGATAATTGTTAGCACGTGAATGTAATACATCCCCAGTAGAACAAAGGTTATGTGGCGATTAGAAAGCTTAGGTGGCGTGGCGATGGGCAGGCCATATAACTCGTAAAACCTATAACCGATTGGGAAGAAAGATTCTTGAGTGGCAGCCTCGTACTGGCCATCGTAGTGTAGGACGACCCCTTACTACAAGAAGTAACCACAAGTGCAAATCTACGGGAAGTCGATGGATGCAAATGCCTCAGATTGTGCTGCGTGGCAGTTTGTGGGGAAGGCCTATGTCCAGCAGTGGCAGTTGATATGATGATGATGGTGTCGCTATTACAGAAATATTTTTAGTTTCATATTGGCGAGATTCTCCCATTAATGTTCGGCCACCTGATACTTCTATGGCGTTTCAGATGCCCATGTGTGACCACTTATCATGATTTAAGTCAGTCGCTTGTCGCTCAATCTGTAGACTTACATTGGGGGGAGTGTCCCGCAGGGAACGGGTGTAGCAAGCGATGTCTTGTATCTTGTATTAACTGATGTTTTTGCTTTCAGTCCCGAGACTATTAAAGCTTCATCGGACGCAGAACCGGTGGGCTAGCCAGAACCCACGGGCTTGGACCCTCCGCTATGGGTAGGGTCGCGCATGTGCTCATGCGTGCGTTTAATTATGGTGTGTCATCTAAGGGCCGTCGAGGTCGCGGTTCGGACCGAGACCCCGACGGCCGTCGACTGTGCATTTAGCTAATCGGTGGCTGGGAGCAGTGAAAACCGCCCCGGAACGCGGGTGTACCTTGTGTACGCGTTGTGTGGGTCTCGCCGTGCTCGGAGGCGAGGCCGAACTGGTGTGATTGTTGTTACACTAACTGTGGGACAACAATCACACCAGTCGCTTGTCGCTTAATCTGTAGACTTACATTGGGGGGAGTGTCCCGCAGGGAACGGGTGTAGCAAGCGAGGGCGGTGCGTCGGCGCTGGGCGAGGTGCGCTAACACACGTTGCTGGTGCAGCGCGGCGAGGCGGCGGCGTTCGGCCACTCCTTCCTCCTCCAGGGACTGTTGGAAGATGTAATCGTTTAAATCACTCTTTTTCTATGTTAACAACTGTTGTAGCTTAAAAACAATTCACGGATTTTTCCCTCATTATTATTCCCAATTCCCGACGCTTCGAACCGTTCACGGATTCCATTGTCACGGGATTTGGAATTTCGTCTGTGAATTAGTTGTATTTAACAATAATGAAACAAGATGATTAATTGATAGTAAAATAATGTCTTTGTCTGTACCTGTATGTTGGCTTGGAACTTGGCGGTCATGCGTTGGCGGAAGGTCTGTGCGGCGGCTGGGTCCGAGCTCATCATCTGCTGGTAGCGCTCCTCGAGTTCCGACCACTCCTTCATCACCTTCGTGATCTAAACATTAGTGACGAGATTAAATTTAGGCCACGCAAAACTAAAATACGTCTGAATAAAATTGGCTCTAAGGGTTTTGCTCTAAAAGCACACGATGAAAAACGCGAATTTGAAGTTATCACCTTTATAAAACTATTTAATGAATAATGTACCAACTAAACCACAAATAAATGTAGACCACGACAGGAATTAATTTACACCGCGACGCGTAAATCGTGCACACAATAACTTAGAGAAAGTTCGCAAATATCTAAGTTGTGTGCGTACAAATAACTTAAAAGAATAAACCTTCCAAACCCATGTTTATATGGCACGATGCTGAACCAGCAGTTTTATTAAACTTGTGCATATTCCCGTATATAGAATACTATATACGGGAATATGCACAATATTTAGATTATTGCGATCGGTGAGTGTATGCATCTTAAAAGGTCACCAACAAATATGTGGTTAGTTTAACAAAAATGTGAGCGAACGTGAACGATACTGTCACAGGCGGTACAGAATGTTACTTGTATGGAGAAATCTGACCTTTTCGCGGTGAGTTTCCTCCAGACGTTGTTGGGCATCCTTGTAGCTCTGGTGCTCAGTGCGAGGGTCGAAGTGCGAGAAGTAGGGGTCCGAGGTGGCAGTCGAAGCCTGCATCGGAATAATATTAGAATTTATTAAATTGCTTATCGTTCTTGTTTAAAATCAACCAACCTTTCATCCTAAACTGTAAAACTTCAATATATGTTTTCATATTATCACAATCAACTCCCATTTTTTACAGTCATCGTTAAATTTGGGATTATTGGATTAATTTGATTTGGATCGTGGGATTTTGTAAGTTTTTTTTGAGCATCCCAGACTAACAGGTTGATTAGAAACCGCTTTTTCTATTTCCTATTTCCCATTCAAAACGAAAATTAGGGTTCTTTACAATATTCTTTTATTCTGACGTGACTATTCATATTGAATCCTTATTTTATCTTTTAATTGTATTACGTGTATACATTGATTGAATTTCCTACCAACGATACAAGAAGTGGTCGTAGCTCTTACCGCGGTGGTGGAGGTGGTCGTGGTGGTGGTGGTGCTGGTGGTCGACGGTGGTGGGGAAGTGTCGGGGCGGGGCCAGGCGCTGTCATCGCCGTCGGTGTAGTCGTCGTCTTCAGCATCGTCACGGGACAAATCCGCGTCCTCTTCCTCGTCCATGTCTGAGAGATGACCGTAATTAAACATTTTGCTTCAAGCCATACAGATGTATTTAGCTTAACAGTAAATATAGTGATAATGAAAATGCTTGGGATAAAAAATTTTTGGCTTTACAAATGACAAACTGATTTGGTTAATTTCTCATTAGTTTGTCAAAATTATATAATGGAATTTTGTTTTGTTGTAATTATATGTGTATAATGTAACTTTGGTAGGGCCAAGAAATAGTCTTCGCTGATGAACGAATGCGTTGGTCTGTCCGGGTAAGTGCCACGGCCTCACAGAAGATCAGCTTAAAGTGGAAGTGTTATACTTCCGCGTTTCGTCTGGTGAGCGAGGTAGCCTGGACCCACGTTATTAAAAGGTGGCAACGCATCTGCAACCCTACGAGTGTTGGAAATGTCAATGGGAGGCAGTTATCATTTAATATCAGGTGAACAAGCTCGTTTGCCACCTTTTCTCATAAAAAAATTGAAACAGTTTAATCAAACGTATATTACCGCGCAACAACCTAAATGTACCAACCTATATATTTATACTGTATTACTTTCCAGCTATGATATTAATAGTGTATGATTTTTTTTCTAATAAAGAAGACATTAGCGTACCGTCATCGGCATCATCGTCGTCGTCGTCGTCGCTGAGATTGAGGCTGTCATCATCGTCATCACCCAGTCCATCCTCGTCATCCAGTAACTCATCATCTCGTTCATCCATAGCAGCGGAGGCAGCAAGCATTTCCTCACCGCCGGGACTTACTGGCACACCTACATCCATGGGCTTGTGCATCTTAACGTTTTCTGGAAAAGAAAAATGTCATGGCTTGTAATCAAAGTGTACATTAATAGTTATATTCTTGTCAAATTAAACTATTTTACGGATTTTATTGCGTTTAATTAGTTTTTCAAATTCCCGACGTTTCAAACCCATTCCAGCGTTCATAGTCACGGGTCGTGAGTCGTTTCACGTCTTAAATTCAGAGTTAACTCGGTTCAGTTTTAATTCGATCTACGTAAAAAGATCTTATGGTATCTCGAGGTCAAGCAGTGTTGGTATGCTTGGATGAAATTTTATAAATAATATAAAAAATTGATGTCGATGAAAAAAAATATGAAGCTGGATCTTTCGCTATTGAATTTTTATAGTTACCTTTGAAATGTGGATTTATACAGGGAGATTTTTTTAAAAGTGCCCAAATTTACACAGGAGGTTCAGTCTCTGTAGTATAATCTGTGTAGTATAATATAAAAAACAGAACATGTTGACAATGCGGTAGTCATTCATAAATACCTAAATTTTACAGTGCACGAACTTGTGTGCATGTTAGTTATGAATGATCGCGCGTAAAATAAATGAGTTGCGTATAAATCACGCACTTTTTGAGATAAGTTCAAATGAATGTAATTAATTACTTAAAAGTGATTTTAAATATTTATCATTGTATATAACATTTTTTATGTCTACAATCTAATAAAAAAAATGAATACACTTAGAAAAGCCACCCTGTATAATCTTACGCTAGTGCATTTTGATAGTTACCCTTGAAATGTTTGGGGCAGCAGACGAACTCGACGCCGGAGAACAGGCTGATTCCGCACGGCAGGAGCATGGCGAAGGTCCGGAGCCTCAGGCCGCGTTGGGCGCACGCGCGCCCGGCGGTCGCGTTCCAACGGGCGAACTGCCAGCACCGGCTCTGGTTGTGGATGTGGTCGAAGAGGCAGCTCTCGGGCACGAGCAGCGCGTCCGATTGGAATGGGCCTTCTGCCGACAGACACTCTTAGTAGTTCACGTGTCGGTTTGAGGAGAACACCGATGTTTATGGACGAATCAAAGGAACGATACACTCTGACGGAGTATTGAGATGAAATTGGATGATGGTGGAACAATGGATGGATTACCTTCTACGTGATGCGTAAACCGTGTACACAACAACTTAGATGAAGTTTAGATACATCTAAGTTGTGTGTTGGTTATGAGTTAAAATAAAATAAAACTTGTAACCCCACATTTATTAAGATTTTTTTATAAACATTGCCCTCACTTTAGGATAACATTATCCTGTGTTGTAACGACGTTTTTACAAACATAAATCTCATGTGGACAAACACCCAGATGCGAAACAACTATCTGTGGGTCACACGTCACACAAATAATTGTCCCGGGTGGGAATCGAACCACGAACCCCGACACCGAAGCCAACACCTTGGCAACTGCCCCACGGAGTCATCAAGCAGTGTGTGAGCATTTGTTAAGTCATTGAACATTAACTATAATTAAAAGGTAAAAGAATGACTGCAGTTGTTAATTAATTAATCGATTAAACGATTGATACTCGTTCTGGTGAAGATATAAGATTATTGAAGAATGGATGAATGTGTTAGCGTTAAAAGCTGATTAAAATTATTATATTCGTACCAAGACAGCGGAAAGGCTTCACCCAGCGAGTGACCTTGCACTTAGCAGCATTCCCAGAACCGAGTTTGCACCAGTTGCTGACTTTAACATAGTGCGAGGCTTCGACGATGTTGGTGATGTCGTGGCTGGGGTACACCTGTAACCGCACAGATTAAATTAACGTAAAGCATAAGTAAGTAAATCAGTTTAAGGTGAATTGCGCTATATCTTTTATCAGACCGTCACCCTAAAGACTTATTGTAGATCTTCCTTCGCTATTTAGATTTGAACTTTTCCAATTTAATCAAAGGTAAAGAACGTCCAAATGATATAGCGCATGTGAACATTTAAGCTATGTGTTCCCGAAGGGTAATGATTGTTTAATAAATTCATTCTGATCAGGTCGAGGTTGGAAAGTCCCGCTTAGATTTTGACGTGACTCTGCTAACCGTTTACTTGACTTGAACAACGTTAAAGCCGATTCAGATTTGAGTAATGACTTTACGTTACATACAGCTGATGAGCCGACGAGCGCGTAAACAGAATTGTATTTGTTTATGTTGTCCCGCCATGATAAATTGTGATTAGCCAATAAGACTTCAGATTTATCATTATTCATCAGAAATTATTTTGCTAGACAGCTACAAAAGCATAATAAATATCTATTTTATTTAGATTTTTATAGTTTAGGTAAATTGTATCCATATAAATAGAACAGAATTTATTGAATTTACTAATTTTAAAACCCATTCGGTTTTCATTCTCGTTTGCTAATACAGATGGAAATTAAAAAGTCCAGTGTTGACAAAGTCGCCATTTTCAATTTAATTTGATTGATTACAAAACCCAATCAATCTCGAGAAAATTATATTTAAAAGAGTTCGCATTTATTTCAGTATTAATATTGATAATATTCTATGATAAACAGGAAGAAACAGAAACAGGAAGAACTGTTAAGATATGTGCAAAATAATGTTTTTTACTCAAAAAATATTGCATTCAGATACCCGCGGTATAAAATATAGAATTTTTAATCTGTAGGACACAGACGAATTTCTTTTTTCAATTAACGTTACTGTGATGCGTTCTTTTTGCCAAATAATGATCCTTAAAGCAAACGTCTTAACCATATTAATTTAAGATAATGATATCTGTCAGTTTTTAAACGATATTCCACTTGACAAAATCTGTTGGAATTTTAATAACGCATTTATAATTACTTCTTGTCTTCATTTACCTTCTTGCAGTAGTCCAGAATTTCCATCTTGTCCTTGAGGCAGTTGTGGGGCTTAGTGGTAAGATCAGGTGTCCATCGTCCAGCTGCGGACATGTATTGAGGGTGGTAGGTGGCGCCAGCTTCGCATAGCACCGCCACCTGGGGTTCCGCCCCGCTGGTCGCCTGCAACAAAGCGACCAATGAAAGAGATTCTTCAATTATTCGAACTAAACATGCATTTGTAATTCCAGAATACAAATATTACTCAGCATGTTCTTCATTATTTTATGATGCAATTTGGCATTCAATGACTTTTCAAGTTACAGTATTTTATAATGTTCTATTATATTTATTTCATTAATCTATATTTTGTTGGTAGTGACGAAACGAGTGAAAGATAATCTTTCACTTCTTTCAACACAGTCACTCTAACAGAATCTCGTTTGAGATTAATTCCATCATGTTCCTCTTTAAATTTAAATTCCCCTTAAATACCGCCTACTACGTATTCAAATACGTTAATGTACAATTATCATAATTATCTCGTGTTGGAGAGCCTATTTCTGGTTCACGGGTGTTAAAAATAACATTAAAATGTAAATGTCCGATAAGGAGATAAAAGTGGGGACCTCTCTACTACCGATGACACTAAATAAATTTCTCCCTCCCAGAAATGCCTTTTATGTACGCTATAAAGCGCTCGTTTATTTTGAAGAGTTCGGATTGACAAGAGAATGGTCCGTTGGCGAGACAAGATTAAGATATATTCGATGTTACTGACGCCGGGCTTCTTCGCAATATTTGCCTTGGATTTTTTACCGATAAATGTACTAAGTTTCTTGTTAGCTACATTCTTTTATACAAAAGATTCCTTTTATATTGGAGCTGTATTGGAAAAGTTCGATCGGGAAGATTCGCTGTCTTGTTTATAATTTTGCAAGAGTTCGTTGTTTCTTTTTGTACTTATCTTTCAAATGTCTATTCTTGTTAACACAATATTTACTCCTCCGCCCACATAAGATAGTTTGTTCCGTATTTTACGTTTGCGTCTGAATCAAGTTGTGCGAGTTAATAATAGTCGGTCTGTATTTATATATATTAAACTATAGTTTTTTAACCTTTATAGAGTGAACAGAACTACATTCGTATACGAATTTCGATTCTATCGTTAGTTTTAAACGTCATAGAAGCTTTGCTGAGTTACACACAATTGTCAGTGATTTTTCCAGGAAATACGCAAGATTCATCAATGGATCACCGAATTGTGAAGCCAATGGCATTGTAATCTTCTTCTTTCCTTCTCTTGCCCTTATCCTACCTAGGCAAGGGCAGTATAACATATGGAATCGAGTTGTTAATGATATTGGCTAGTTTGTACGTCCCAGATTCAGAAAAAATTCTGTGGATTGCACCCATACTCCCTATACTCATGTTTCCTATACCCATGTTTCCCATACTCCCGTGTGGGATTCGAACCTACGATCTCCGGCGTCGAAGCTAGTAGCTTAGCAATGTGGCAATGTGAACTATTATCCTTTAAAGATATTTTATCAAGAGTACCACCGAAAGAGACTTTATTTACCAAGCATCAATTTGTCAGAGTGTTCATGAAGTGCATCACTTGATTAAAACTTAAAAGTCGCCATTTTAAACTCGACTACCTGTTGAAGAACCATCGACTGGAATGAAGTGGAAAATTCCGCTGTGAATTTATCCATTATTCGTAAGCTACCATAACATTCACTTTGGCTCAAAAATTCATTCGACCCTTAAATACCCGCTTTTGAGCAGTAAATTTCTATACGGGTTGGCGGTAAAGGAATTGATAATATTGCACGAATGAATTTTAGTCAACAGATTCAGATATATATGATTGATAATTGAAATAAGATAGTTGGAATGATTAGCACTGTGGTAGCGCCAGGCAACAGCTTCGGCTGTTGCACGAGTGGGCAGCTCGGTCCGGGTAAGTACCACGGCCTCACAGAAGACCGGCGTGAAGTCGAAGTGTTATACTTTTGCGTTTCGTCTGGTGATTAAGGTTGCCGGGGCCCACTTTATTCAAAGTCAAAGTCAAAGTCAAAGTATATTTATTCAATATAGGCCTAACTTAAGCTCTTATTGAACGTCAACAAAAATCTACCACCGTTAAAAGGTGTCAACGCATCTGCAACCCTACGGGTGTTGCAAATGTCAAGATGAACTATCAGCTTCCTTGCCACCTCACATAAAAATAAAGAGGCAACACGAAAAGAAAAGGTTCATTATTATTCTCGAAGGCATATAAAAAGAGACAAGAATTAATATTGCATCTCTTTAAAGACACATCAAACACAAACATATATATGCACTTTAAATACAAAGTTATACTTGAGGCTACCTGGACACGACAGGATGTTAGACGTAGTTTGTTAGATGGCACAAGTAAGATAAATAGGGACGGTCCCGCAAAATTTGTCTAGACGACTGGGGTGCTGTGTCTAGCCAGCACTATACATTGAGGAAACTCCATTCATACTGAATGGGTTCAATGAACTAACGCTGCTAAAAATATCTAACTTATCGAACGTTCTCTGCCATTGTGGTTAATCTATCGCTTTCTATATCTTTATATAATAAACCATGATGATTTTTTTTTGGTTAAAATTTCACTTCATTACTTTTTCGTGAATAAAATGGAAATATTAGAAAACGAAGTGTTATTTTGTCTAAATAACCTTTCGACTTTGCCGAGTTCAACCCAAGGGATGGAACCAGGAAAATTCAAAGTTCGAAGAACTCCGCGAAACAATATTTATACTACACTCTTTTTAATAGTAGTAAAATTGCAATCAGTGTTTCATAAAAAAAAATTATTTATTCATCTTTTGAACCGAGTCCAAAAGGAGCTTCAAAAGGTTCTCATTTAGTAGACTGTTTTTTTTTATGTTTGTTACCTCAGAACTTTTAACAGAGTGAACCGGAATGATTTTTTTTATTTCAAAGCTGGTGCTTCCCATGTGGTCCCATATTAATTTCATTGGTACTGGATCTTGGACTCCGGAGATACTTAGGGAACTCCAGAAAATCAATTATAAAATAAATACAGAGCGAGATATTTGAAAAAATTGGTTATTGTCTAACTCTGATAAAGCTACATTAACGTTTTTTCCGTTTTTTTTCTTCCTCCTTATGCCTCAAGTCAGCAAGTCAGCATAATAATCTTGTAGACAAAGAACTGTTTCCATAACTTAAAATACCGTACCGCGAACGGTAGTTCATTGCCCCCTCTCCGCCTTCGCAGGTTTTTCCACTTGGTAAATATTGTGTTGTTTTATTTCCAATCGATAGAAACGTGATACGGCGCCACCGGAGCGGGATGATAAATAATTGCGTATTGCCCCGTAGACATAAGGGGGAGGTAGCGCACAATGGGGAGCGAACAAAAAACGTAATTGAACAAACGAACGCATACGTGTAGGAAGGCATTTGAGGGGGTTGCTGTAGTTGGAAAACACGTGCTTTTAATACCAGAGGCTCCATAGTTTCCTTTCTGCGTCAGATTGACAAACTGAATATTCTTAAAGACTTTTAGTTATTTATTTATGTATTAGACCAACTTACTTTTTATGTTTTACCCATAATTACACAAAAAATATTTAACATTTTATATTGTACGGTTCGATGAATAAAATAATTAAATTAATAATTTATTAAGCTTATTTGGAAGCCTTGTTTCCATTGTTTTTGAAAGGTGCATGTTCGTACATAAGAAATTTGTTTATGTTAAAAAGAAATTGGACGAAAAAAAACGTATTTATGTAACACGTAAAATGGACCGGGATAGTTAGAATAGCTGAATTGTACTGCGAAGCTAATGATGAAGAGTTTAATTTTACCGAAAAGCTGCAACTCAAAATTCCGTCGATCTCTTTGCACCTAGACCATCACTAGAAAGTTATGTGTCTACTTGTCTATTGACTGTCAAAAAGCAGTTTATTTATATCAACAGCTTATTGTTAATAATGTTATCACTAAGCTAACAATGTTGTTGACAATTAGCTGTTGGAATAGAACACTAAAGAAATAAATTTTGTCGCGCAATCGTAAACATACATGGGCGTCTAAGTAATCTCTACATTATGGACGCTGTCTAAACGTCTCCTCGGAACTCATTAACAACTAAGACACAATCAGGACTGGCTCGTTAAACGTCGAGCCAAAGTGTCCGCTGCTCTCAAAATCCGGTCTCTTGATGACATAGAGTTGCAGTTGGTAATTAATTTTCAGCTTGTAACTCTCTCAGAAGCGTCGCACAAATCCGACGCTTAAGGGTAAGGAATTTGTCAAAGGATAGCTTCTAACCCATTGACTTTACTTCTTGCGACAATACCTTGCAGTGCATGTTATTTCAATTATAATATAATTCGATGGCGCGGAAAAGAAAAAAACCAGCAAGTGCGATTCGGACTCGCGCACGAAGGGTTCTGTGCCATTAACCATAAAAAAGGCAAAAAAAAAAAACATGTCTGTTGTATAAGAGCACCACTTAAATATTTTTTTATTCTGTCTTTTAGCTTTTGTTATTATATCGGCAACAGAAATACACGGTTCATGAGATACAGCCTGGTGACAGACAGACAAACAGCGGAGTCTTAGTAATAGATCCCATTTTACCCTTTGCGTACGGAACCCTAAAAATACCCATGTCCATTTCTTGGATATTGACTCCTGTTTAAAATCATTTTACGAATTTTATACTTTTTCAATTTTCTTTACAGCATTCATGCCGTCTTTACATACTAAACGCAATATGTACCCTTTAAATGGTTTTAATTCAAGAAAAAAGGTGTTTAATTTATGAAGCATTCGTTGGGGCGATGTTAATACAGAACTTTTAACGGTTTCATTTAAGACCGACCCAATGGTTCACGCTTCAACTTTGTAAGTGCGCAGTTAATTGTCAACCTTTCGCTGGCTGCGCACTATTTCCTTTTTGCTTAATTAATTTAGAGCGTCCTCGCTCTAAGCCTGACTTGTGTTTCTCTTTAAAGTCTACACAGTTTGCCGACAGTTGTCTTTTCGCTGACTAATTACTCCCCCTCCCCCACCCTCCCACCCGGTCCAGGAGTCTGCCACTTTCGGAATTTAATTCATCTTAGTCTTGATAGTGAAATTCATGAAAGCACGGAGCAAGCGAAGCGAATATTAAAGAATAAGTCTATAGAGAAATTAGGAATCATAGCATAGGAAGAAAAATATGTTCACTATATCGAATTTTAAATTGAAACAATTGGTCACTACACACACACAAAGACACATAAAATTATTATTTAGATTTCCGTTGTATAATTTTTTTTTAATAAACAACTCTGATATTGATAATTAGGAACTTAACGCCCGGTTTCTGAAACACTGATCATCGTAGAAATTACCTAATCAGCTGTCAAATTGCTTTTCAAACGTCATTTAAGTTATCAAAGGTATGGTTAAACTCTTTGAATTGATCACTCTGATCATTAAGAAAATAATTAAGCTTACATTATATCGGGAAATAATAATTCACAAAAGATCTGAGAATGGACCTGGATAGATTATAGCTATGAGGAAGTACATGCAGCGAATTGCATAACTTGCCTCGTTAGAACCGGATACCAAGCAACCAAGACTAAGTCCGTACTTCAGCATTGAAGTTGTCTGTTCACGGGCTCTTCGCAATTTGCAAACTTGTCTGTTTGTTTTGAACATCGATGATGTTTAGGTAGGTCTCTGTGGTACTTACTATACGTCGCTTATTATGTCATGAAAATACTGCTGATTTTTAAATAACTAAAACTAAACGTGAACAATAGAAAACCATTCTTTTGTTTTTTGATTTTTTTTAAAGCAAAATGTGGGCCCTTTGTGTGAACTGGAGAAAGTTGACATGCTTTAAATAAAACTTTTAAGTAAGAAAAAAGATAATTTTAGATAATTGTGAAATCACGTTTTTCAATGTGGTGATCTCCAAAGTAAATTATATATTAATAAATATGTCAGATATTGTAATTGTGCTATCTATTATATTATATATATAGCTATGTATCATCGATTGAATTTTGTTAAAGGATGAAATAGAGTATCGTTATTTTTATTGAAAAAGCTTGATTAAATCAAGATCAACTTATTATATAACTTATTTATTACTTAAAGTGCAATCACATATGCCGAAAAAAAAATTTAAACCTTTCTTTATAATATATACTGTATATCCACTGTACTGAGAAGGTCTTTGCGCGACAGTGGAACTTGTATACACTAGTAATTTACTTTATTTTTAATTTATATAATCATTACTTCCAAATGTACTTCTGGATTTAAACAAAAATAAAGATTTCAGTTTCTCCTCTTTTTCGGAATGCATACGAGCGTCTCCATATCTGAATTACCACCAACGAGTGTTTACTTCGCTACCAACCCATCGAGTAATGTGTAGTGTTAGGTGATGAACGCACTGGCCGATCGAAAACCCATCTAGCTTCGAAGAAGTGACACGTGAAGACTTTCGAATGAACTCGAAAGTAATTTCGATCCGACATAAAATACACACCCGCGACAAGTTTGACATCCTTGGTTTTCGCTCGGGTGTCACTTATCGACTTACGAAAGTTCACTAACAAGGGCGAGGTTGTAAGTGCAAACTCTAGTACCGGAAGCAAAGTTCCGGGGAACCGCAACCAATCACGTCGTATCGGACGATGGTTCAACGCTTCTCTCGCGATAACCACAGCCACACTTTTATTATTATTAACAGCATTAATTTTAATAAAATTGAGTGGTTTACCATTACCTAGTATTACCATTTACCTAGTATTTTGATCACGAATGATTACTTACTTATCATATGTATTAACTCGTAATATTACCACTGTCACCTTGTCTAACTAATTTTAAACAGTTTAGCCTTAAAAAAAATCTTGGGACCAGATATCCTTTCGTTATAAAACTCAAACATATGTAATTTTATTGCCATCACGCATTTATACATTTTTCATTTGAACGCATTCGCATGTTTCTACATCGTCTAATTACAGATCATAGGCAGAAATTCACGGAAGAAGAAGCTGAACAAACCGTTAGGTATTAAGTGTTCAATTAATTACATGGTTTTGGAAAATCTTGAGCTTGGAACTTCGCTCTTAAGAAGATTGTATGTGTACTTTTGCAGTGCCTGCTCGTACTTAGAAGTAAATACTCGCTTCGTGGCTCCGCTTTGAAAGCGCTCTGCAGTTTGAAGAAACTTTGGTTCCACTAGTTTCTTAAAGGCATATAAAGATGGGGAACTAAGCACCCTTCCTTTTATTGCCCTAAAAATAGAAAGGAAAGAGGATATGTGCCATTCACGACTGTGGTCACGGTATCCCCTTCCCTAAAAGGCGTCCTAAATGAAATTGATATTTTACCGTAAAAAGAGAAAATTATTTTTATAAAACTTTTACATATTTAATGAAATTGGAGAGTCACACAAAATCGGATATATAATAATTCGAAGGATCAATGCTGTTTAACAGCTCATTACTACGATAATTGTTATCAAATTCCCTTTTAAATTGCGGAAGCTTTTACCACTGCAGAGATTTGTTCACCACCATGAATGTTATAAGTTCCGCAAAATAGTTTTATAGAAAATAATATTCGAGAATACTAAAACTCAGACTAAGGCGCTTAAGAATATTCCAACAACGTGCAAAAGAAAGACAAAAATGGATTACACTTTGACCCGTATTTTTCATTAACATCGAAATTATGATTGGACACACTCAAGTTCGCGACAAGTTGTAATTTATTTTAGAGCCATAAATTTCCCATCGCGCTATCATAAATTGTCTCGTTTCGTTAAAAGCAAGATTAAGAGTGTCTTCAGATCGGTACGGTAAATCATTGTCGATTCTAATGGCGGCCTATAAATGCGGATAGACCCCTTGGTATTGATATTTATTAACGGAATAATAAAACGGCTAAGCTCGAATCTGTGTATGTACCGACTAGTTTTGGACCTATCGGAGCTTCGGGGTGAGTGGAATGAGTTCTTAATGTATATATTTAATTTAATTATTTAATACTTATTTGTTTATAAGGTTGTATTTATGACATAACTATGTAATATATCTCTATACATTTATATTACTGAAAGGTGTTTTTTTTTGGTACGCAAAAGAATTCGGTAAAGAATAAAATAAATAAATAGAAACAAAATCCGTACGAGTTTTAACTATAGTTGAACCCATTGAGACACTTCAGTATTACTTCATTTAAGCCCCAATATTAAGACTTATAACTATAAGATCATTATATCATCAGCAATCATAAAAGACAAGACTGATGACATATTGGCATAGATGAGTACCATAAATGACTGAAAATGACGGATCTCGCAATTAGCATCACGTGATTTGTGATTGTAATCCAAACAATTTCATCCAAAAGGATGATAAAAACTGAAGGCATTAGAAATTATTGTTAAAGTTGCATCTGCTGATGCACAAAGGTGGTAATGGACTGCAGGATAAATAGCTCTTTACAGTTTTTTGACAAAAAGTCTGTGTCGCATATGCGGTAAAACTATCACCAAGCAACGGCTTGGTGATAGTTTTATCACCTTCGTATCGGACTAAATAAGATGCTTTAACGTAGAAAAAAATATTTTGTCCATTCTTTTAGAGTTAAAAAGATCAATGTTAATAGTATACGAATTATGGAGTAATGAATAAACTGTCCAGCGAAAAACAAGATATTATGTAATATTTAAAAGAAAAACGGTCTCGTTTCAAGCCACAGACAAGGGCTTGTTTAATATTGTATGCCTTCACTATATCTATACTGGATAGGACAGCTCGGCGCGGAGTGTTCGATATTGGCAAAGTTTGCACTCTTATTTGCTGAAACTTGTTTAGAAACACCGTGGATGGCCGCTTGTGCCGAGATAAGGACTTTTTAAATTTTTATACATTGTCAAAAGGCGAGCACAGATTCATTTTAAAACTTCAGCTCGCGACATAAAAAAGTTTGCAGACGCTTTTTCTACTAACAAAAGCTTTTGGTCAGGTTTTAGGTAAAGACGCGTATATTGATAAATATCATCAGTTATTCGCACACCAACTACGCTCTCTCATATAGAAATCCAAATGGAATGAAGCATAAAGGAATGAGAGTTCTACAATAGTTGGTACACGATAAAAATATATTTAATAACATAGAAAAAAAGATCGTGGTTAACAAAGTTAAGATAAAAGTTATTTCCCAGTTTATTCACCAGAATCGACAAACAGTAGATGTTCTCTTTTAAGCTGTTTGAGCCATAGGAGTTTTCCTTCTCTACCCCACGTCATCGACGAATGAAGAGTATAGAAATATAAAGGACAGAACGGAAGTGATTTCACGGCTTTATACGTTTAGCCTACAACCTGTGAGATAGCCGAAGAGGGGCGTTGAAGTGCAAAATTAAAAATTCCTTTGTCTAGAAAAACCTTTAAAATGAAAATGGCGTCTCATTGTCTAAGAACTGGAGGCACTTAAATTGCAACGTCGCAGATCGTTCCCGCCAACGCAGCGCCTCTTTGAGCTTTTTCCACGTAACGGAACGAAGCGAAATATGTCGCATGACTTTAGAGAAATTCAAATAAACATCACTTAATATTCCCTCGTTACACTTTATGAATCCGAGTTGAAACGACATTGCCTTCTCGAGCGTTTGTTTAATTATGATAGTAATGTCGAATATTTATTTGTTTTGCTTTTTGATTTTATTGTTTTCATTCAATGGATATAGATATAGAACACCTTGAGATGACTCTTGTAATTATTTCAAGAAAATAAATGTTACGACTCTGTATTTAGATATATGTAATAAAACTGAATCTGTCTCTGAAAATAAGGTGCGAATGCGACGATAAGTAGTTTTAAACTATGGAACAGTGCGGAGAGATGGAAATGGGGGGGTGGTAGTATGAAACAAGCGATTCAAAGTGGTCCGCCCCCCCCCCCCCCCCCCCATCACTTTCCTTTTTATGCAAATGTATGTAGATTCCTTGCTAAAGTAGTGGTACTTGGCAGTCTGACAACGAAGCATCGTTAAGTTCGTAGGGCTGCCAATTTCTAAGTTTACCACGTCATTAATATTAAGTTACGGCTATGCGCATATTTAATATACGAAGCCCCCTTTTCATATGCAGAGCAAACTTGAAGGGGCCTAATACATTTGTAGTGTCTCTAGCGAATTTCTTAATATGTTGGCGATGGTCTCCAACCGTTCATTTTGGGTCCTTCTGTGCTTACTATAAAACAAGTGTAGTTCGCAGCACAGGTCAAACCTTAATAATCCGGCATTTGAACACACGAACAAGGGACTGTAAGGAAACAAGTTTTCACATATGTCTTACGGTTATTTTTAAACGTCTTTTAAATAAGCTGTCTTGGTAGTGTTTTTAATATAAATGTTTATTTTAAGATTTTTTTCTGTATAAATAACTATAAAATTGTAAATAATATTCAAGGGTTGGTATATACACTTGTACACTGTTTACACATGTAAAATTTTCACATACATGCAGAAACACGTGTCGATATCGGTGTCGGCAGCTCCTTCAGATAATATTCTAATTAATTCGCGAGTGGGCAGCCCTGAAGAGGCTGCAGCCAAGACGTGGTAGCCCTCGAAGCCTCGTTCACTCGACACTTTTCACTTGCGCCAGCCACGCTTGAAATTAAAAGCCTCGGCTTGAAAATGATTGCGATGCATTTTCGCGGAGAAGATCTGAATTGACCCGCATGCCATCAGTTCAAGAAGCGTTCTCAGAATCAAATATTTTGCAAATCATCCCGATCGTGATATCAGTTAATATGCCGTGATAAGAGGGCTGATCATTTTCTCGCTCAGAGGTTAAGCATAGTTATTCAGCGAGGAAATGTAGCTAGCGTTCTTGGCACCATACCGCGTAGACTAGGTTTATTAGATAATATGTAATTTAGTTATATTTAATGTTGTAAATATTGGATATGTTAAAGTTCTTAATAGTCCCATAATGTAGTAAACAATTAATAACGCTATGAAATTGAGTTGAGACGAAGTATTCTCTGTATTGAACTAAAAATGTTATTATGTTAGGGGCTATTTTCTTCTAAGTCCCCAAATAAATAAATATTCAAAAAAGAACATTTTTTTTGAATATTTATTTATAATATATAGTAATCATTATGAACCTGATTTGTATTGATATAAATTGACTGATATGTATACGAAGACATATGGTAAAGAACATAAATTGGACAACTTTATTGAACAATATTAGTGTATGTAAAGTTTTTGAATAAATGCTTCACAACTTTTTTCTCTCATTTCTCACATTTGATTTGATAACAAAAAATCATGTGTATTTGTTTAAACATTATCAACATATACGTATTACAGAGGGAACATTTACAACAAATTATAATCATTAACATGGAATATATACAACTGTATACAGTTAATATATTCTTTTGGAGTAATTTTCAAAGGATCATTGAACGAATTTTTCTTAACTTACTGTTTTATTCACTTGTTATTTGTTAATACTCGTATTGCTATTGTTTTGATTAGCTTTATTAGTTTGGTCCGTTTTGAACGTTTGCCAAGGCAAGAGAGCAAATCATTTCCTCGTGAGCACAAACGTCAACAGACTGCAACGAGATACGGAATAACATTTATTAGAGGAGAAACCTCTGGGAAATGAAGAGCTGAGATTATTCAGTCCGCAGGGAAGATACGTAGTAATGTAAACCAGGTTAGTAATATTGCCATTGCAGTTTAATGTAACTGATGCTGTAGTCTTTTATAAACAACTAGTTGACCCCTGCTATCATTCATAAGTAGGTATTTAATAATGAAATGTCTTGTGAGTCTAGTTCGCTATTTTTTTTTAGATATGGAACTGAAAATGGCATACTTGTAAGTGGCGATGCAACCGTTCCACCGCCGGCCCACGGACAATTGAAGAAAGCCGCTTCGTGATGTTAAGCTCTTTTAATATCTAGTCGTTAGTTCTCATTGTTATATGGCATTATCTTAGCTATATCTTTTAGTTGTTGCCGCACTAGATCAACTTTGTATCTCAGGAATAGGATGTTTGGATTAAAGAAAAATAAATTACGCCTGGTAGCAACTAGTCTACGTGTGAATTATGAGATAGTACTCTCTGTTCTTTATAGGGAACAGTATAGGAGGAAGTAGAGCAAGAAGTTTTCAGAATAGCTTAACTCATATATTTATACAATATTCTTTCCTTTGTTCTATATTTTAACTCCATTTATAGCCTTAGTTTTAAGAAGATCTGTACACGTAATATTAAGAGATAATTTATGAAATCTCGTGAACATAACTTTTTTTAAAACAATCGGGGAGATTAATTATAAAGAAAAACGCCACCATTCCTCTTCTTTAATAGCAAAGTGTCATTAACTTTGGGGGCGCGCGGGCCTCTGGCGCGGCAAACAGAATTATCAAAGTTCAGCGGGAAAAAAGCGGCCTACTCCCGGCCTCGGGCAATCTACGAATAGATCCCGTACGGACATGATAAATGGATGGAAACGGAGCGGGGGGCGTCGCGGTAACCATTTGTCTCCTCGAATACAAGGAAGAGGAAAAATTCGGCCGTATTTACATAATACGCGTGAGCCCAAACAACCACGCGGAACTTAAAGGCCTTCAACGCGTACTTGGCGCTAGTTGCGTCATCTGTTAAGAACATATTCGAGTATAGTGAGAACCCGCACAAGCGGTTGCGCTATACTCATATGAGAAGTTTCCAGAATAGTTAAACTCTGCCTCAGTTTAGTCCGCTGGGCCTGCAGCATAACTGTTACGTTCAGGGACGCTTGAAAGACGGTTTTGTGTTAAGCATCTTGTGCACTACTATGTCTATATTTCCCAATCTGACTTGACATTAAATCAGGGAACAGTGAAGAACAAAATATTTAGAAGACAGAATTATTAGCGCCAGGCCTTTGCAAGCTATAGCTGCTTTAGACTACTTATGATCACGTTGACACAAATTATGTATTATATATTATTTTATATATAGTATATTTATAAATTGCGACATGAAAACATTTCGTTTCATTACACTCGCGTGTTCTCGTCAAACCTTGCCCTATTGAAAGGATAATCAATAACATACAGGGTAAACGAATGTCAGGGTATTACGAACAAATATTAAATACGATACGTAGACTGGGTATTTTTATAAGACATATATATATAATCATTTCTATAGTACCTATATATACAGTTAGCAGAGAGATTTAATGTGTATTTGATATCCATTATATCTGGACGTCAAACATTTGCTGGAGTTACTCAAACTGACGTTGACTGGTATAGTACCACGTGTTTTGCTCTAAACATTAATAGTAACAAATATTTAATGCGACGAACTACACGAGCTACACACATGTCTATTATATTTCAAACTAGCTGTGCCCGTGACTTCGTCCGCTTATAATTATAAAATAGATATTAATAAAAATAAATAACATTTCTCAAATAAAAGTAGTCTAAGTTACTCCTTATTACATCCGCTATATATTAGTAAAAGTCCCGTCAAAATTGGTCCAGCCGTTTCAGAGATTAGGCGGAAACAAACAGACAGACAGACAGACAAAAATTGTACACATCGATATGCATTTAATAAAAAGCGGTTATTTGAATATTACAAATAGAAACTCCAATTTTATTTATGTGTATAGATACGGTGTTAAGCGCTGTGAACGTGTAATGTATTATCGATTCCCCAACAACGCGGGAGAATGTGCGTTTGTCACGCACAAGTTGGAAACCATCTAAGTATCCCCGGCCTGGAAGTTTCCGAGGGTGGGTCGGTGGAGTTCGCTATCTAACGTGATATGTAAACTTCGCATGGAGCGGGATATGATTGATGGAGCAGTTTTGATTGTGGAAACTTGTGTGCGGGTGACGCTGTGCGCAATTACAAGTTCGACATTAAAATTTTGCCTATGTCACCTATATAATACGAGTAGCTCAGTATGGGATATTTGCTAATTGTATTACGAGACAAGACGACTTCGTCAAGGTCGCTAAGTAATTGGCTTCGGCATCGGTGGACCCACAGATAATTGTCCTGGATCTGGGTGTTTGTATCCCAAGTAGGCTTGGCGTCAGGCAGGCGGCCAGTCGTAAAAAAACATAGCCGAAAACGCTTACGACATGAGTCACATATTGTGCCGACCGCACGTATGTGGGAAAAGGCGGGCGAGGATGATGATGAAGACAAGCTTTGAATTTTTATCTTCTCTTCATAAGTTCATTTTACGTGAAAAGTTGTCAGTTCTTCATTAGTTCATTTTATGTGAAAAGTTGTGAGGCGAGCAGGCACTTCACCTGATGTTAAGTGATTAACACTGCCCATGGACATCTACAACACCTGAGGGATGCGCCAGTGGCCAGATAAAACGCGAAAATATTATACCACCACTTCACGTCGGCATTCTGTGAGGTCATGGTACTTTCCCGGACGAGCCTGCCCATTTGTCCAACATGCTGCTGCGTTACCACAGATACTTATGTCATATCACTCATGGACTGGGTTGTATTTTACTTTTTACTTAATTTTTTTTCGTGGTATCACTATCTGTTAACATTATTATAAAAAAAAATCTTTAGTATGTTATTTTTCGACTGCCAATACTAATGTGTACACATTGTATATTATATTTTTAATAAAAAAAATGTCTAGTATTTTGGTTTTAAATTCCGTTTTCGTCACAAATTCGCATCTATGTTAAGAGCCCCAAAGACAATACCGAACAGCGTAAACGATTCAAAGAAGTTTCGAGGACTGAAACGTTCTTTTCTTTTCAGTTTCTTTTCTCGCCGGTTTATATTTAAAAGTTTCACACCGACGGCGAATTTATATACAGGGATGTTTTAACGTTAGTTCCTTAGACGTAGTTGCAATTCTATGCGGTATTTCTCTTCGCCCATTGAGCCATTAAAAAACTCCTTCTTAAAACCCGCTTTCGTCATCTCTCGTCAACTGACAGTACAGTAAAGATCGTAACAAGGAAAAAAATACAAATTCCAGAAAAGTTTCATAACGAAGAAGTTCCCACTTTGAATTTGGATACACATTTTCTACATTTTACAGGTTTCTTAAGCTTAAATTTCACGAAAAAATTAACCTGTATAATAACTTATCACTCAATCCAAGAAATATCAAATTAAGGTCTAATAATATAAAATTTTGATTAAAATATTGCTACAATTTACACGTAACTTTCAATTTCTGACTTTCTCTATAAGAACGAACACATTACAATATTTGTATTGTGGTTTTTCGATATACGTTTTAAATTTTTTAAACAATTTTAGTTTACGCAGTTTTGACTGGATGGATTGGTGACGACCCGATTGGCGCAGTAGGTAGTGAAGCTGTCTCATGTGCAATAGGTTGTGGGTTAGATTCTCACCGCTGGGAAAAATTGTGTGATGAACATAGTGTTTCCAGTGTCTAGTGTTTCCACGTGTATGTATTTGTACAAGAAAAGTATGTTTAAGTATTTTTATCAGTTCTCTAGAACCAATAGTAAAATTGCTCAGTTTGGGACCAGAGAACGTTGTGTAAAAGTGTGTCCTAATTATTTATTTATTTGAAATATTTATTATTGAGACGATATGTATTATTCGATATATCAGATTAGTTCGATATATTAGATGTAGTTAGACGAGCTTGGTTTAACCGGCGGTTGTCGTGAATATCACCTACTTGCGACACTCCGGGCTCGCCTGATGCCGTGTAATGGGGTGCTTTGTCATTTTAATCACGTCCCAGGGCTCGGGGCCTCTCCACTCTTCCACGGAATTAATTGGATTTCGCGGATCGCTATCTCTTATCGCTCGCCGTGAATGACAATATTTTAATTATATTACAGAGCAGTTTGGAGTTCGGTCAAACCGCACCAATGTAATGTCATCGCTATTGTGACCAGGATTTGGTGTTTTAAAGCAAAATTTTACATTTTATTACTTGCTTTCGAAATTTAGAACGCAATTAATAATAATAATAAAACCATTTAATCAGCTCAACAAACAACACTGGCAAAAAATAAACAATCAACATGTACATATGTAGAAAAAAAATTATGTTAGAGAAAAAAAAAAGAAGAAAAACTATAATATTCAAGAAAAAATATAAACTATGTGCAGAAAATGTGAGCGTTGCAATGGTGAGTTGATAGGGTCAGCTGCTCAGCATAAGCTGACATTAAGCTCCCCCATTGGGATGACCAGCGCTGGTATTCTACAGAAACCCGTGGGTGTTTACGCGTCGGTCAGTGTAGAGAAGGCATAAATAAAATTGAATATTATTCATTTCCAGGGCGAACAATGTAACGAAGGCATAAATAAAATTGAATTGTATGTAAGAAGTGTATAATTAATAATCAATAATCAATAATGCGGTAACCACGATTTTTACATAAAATCTTAAAGTGAACATATAATATAACCTAGTTATTTCTTATGGGAGGGAGTCTTACTTGTTTTTTCTAAGGTATCTTTTTTGGATTCCCATAAGAAAAAGTCTGATTTTAAATCTAAACGGTGATTTCGCGAGTTTGCGCGTTCCTAATTGGTGGTGGGATGTTATTCCAGCATTTGGTTGCTGCATATCGAAAGCTGCCTCTAAACATAGCGGATCTATGTCGCGGTATTATTAGGTGGCGACTGCGATTACCGCTGATGTTCCCTCTACTCCATTCTAATTTGCTGCTTAGATAATTAGGGGTCTGCGATCTCAAAATACCAAAAAGTAGACATGCTAAATGGTGTTTTCTGCGGTGTCTCATGTTTAAAATGTTGCGTTGATTCAAAAAAGGTGTTACGCGACTACGGGGTGGAATTCTAAAACAAAAACGAGCGCAAGCATTTTCTACCCGTTGAATCAAATATTTTGTTAGTTCGTTCGTTCGGTCTTGCGTTTTTTTCCAATCCAATCAAACTTTTGCAGTCCACTGCTGGACATAGGCCAGCAGTTCCCAAGGGCACGCCACAGAGCGCGATCTTCAGCTTTCCTCATCCAGCCACTACCAGCGACCTTTCTCAGGTTATCGGTCCACCTGACAGAGGGACGTACGACACTGCGTTTCCCGAGACGTGGTCTCCATTCAAGAACCCGTCTTCTCCAACGCTCATCGGTTCTGGGACAGGTGTGTCTGTTGCTTTTTTTCAATTTCCAACAATGGAAATAAATTCAATAAAATAGTGTTCAAAATAAGAATTTTGTTTATTAAAAGATTTTACTTCAGATAACTTCATGCAACATTACTTATCTGAATGCACATAAAGGTAAACAGAATAAATTAGAATAGACGCAGTCAACTTTTTCAGTTATTGTTCAGCAGTCCGATGGAGTTTTAAAAACAAAATAGGTCAGGCAAACAGCGAATGCCGGTTATTTTTATTGTTATTATTATTATTGGTTTTATAATATTCGTTATTAATGTATTAGGAGATAGATTGCTATGATTAATTTATTTCCATATTTATTTTTATTTTATTTTAAGACTTCATGCACATAACTCTGTACATAGGCGGACTTAATGCTGTCAGCATTTTCTACCAGTCAACCTTAAGGTGGTACCGAGATTTTGAGGTAGGTGCACAAACATTTAAAATATAAATATTATACTAATTACATATTCCCTCATTGATATCGATAAATTATAATCATTGGATACTACGGAATTGCAAGAACACGGTATATCTTAATTGTTATGAACAAAAGGGATTTTTAAAACAACCTATGCAGGTACAAAAACAGAAACAATTATTTCATGGGTGAGAAAATATTTTCCATTATTTTATTCTGTAAAACGTCGATATAAAATATAATTTATTCAATAATAACATTTTCCTCAATTTAATTATCTGTTCGGTGCTCAATCATTATGCTTTGCTCAGAAGTTAAAAGAAGACATTAGATTTAGATATAAAAGAATGACCAGCGAAAATACAGCTTGCCATAGTATTTCACAGTTGAACCCCAAAGCAACAATCATAAACGGATACTCTAATCGGGGATATTAAAAAGTTTCCATGTTTAGTGCCGATGTAAAAACGTGATTACGTCCGATCAAAGAATAATAACGAAGCTAATGATTGTTGAAATTCTGTCGTTAATGAGAAAAGTTTGGCCATTTCGCTTTAAATGTCAAACGGTCGCCGACCCAATCAATTGATAAATCCCGGGGATCTTACATAACGAAGTCCTCTCGTCATAAATACAATTAGTGTTCCTTTCATGACCGCTCCATTCTGCAATTAAAATTCAAATTGAAGCGTTAAATACGAGGTGATTATAATTGTTGTGTAATGTATTGCTAGAAATTGAGTCGTTATAGAGCAATATGGAAAGTACCGTTGAAATGAAGTCTATTAGTTAGTTTTATAATTACACTTAAAGATCTCACCACACCATAGGTTGACTGGCAGAGAACACGTATAGGCATTAAGTCCGCCTATTGTGTTTCGAATTAAAGGAAATGCAATAACGTCCAAACAAATAAGCAAATAAGCTGATTTATTATTCTTTTGTTAATAAAAACGCATTCTGAATGTGCGTAACACACAACAATGTACGCAAAACGCATGGATGTAACTCATGAACTTTTTATGGATCGGACAAATTTCCCGTGTTTGGCCCCCTTTCTTCACATCGTGTTTCAATGTGGGAATCGAATTCACAATATGGCAACCAATGGCAACAGGCAAGGGGTACAATTTAATAAAGTCTGCAATAAATATGTTCCACACGTTCACGGTTTGTTTTCGATTATTGTGATGGTTTCCCAAAACGTTTTTAACTCCAGCGTCTTATGATAAAAGATCTCTTAGTATCATCACATTCAACTGATGTAAAATGTTCTGTCTATTTATAGATCGAATATTTTCCCCATTACAGAGGGAGATTTCGACTCATCTCAATCATTGGACAATGGCTGCGAACAAATCACTCCGTCATCGAGCCATTCGAGCGGGGCATTCAAACACTCGAGAGATAGGCAGTTAATTAATATCGATAGCCTGGCCATGACATCTCTACTCGTGCCCGTATTTGTGCGTAGCAGCCCTAGCCGTATTGATTTTATGTGCGCGCGCAACCCTAATCCCCCACCCTCGGGGGTGCGGGCTAAAAGGAACAGGGGTGAAGCGGCGCCTCGAATAGAACCTTTTTATGGGGTAGCTTGAATCCCTTAGGTTAAGCGACGTGTCGGTTACAAGGAACTCGCATTATAATTTCGTAATTTACGCCTTTTTATACTTTCAAATATTGACAAACTCCGTGACACTTAGCGTAAATTAAAGGCTTTCTTTTGTCGTTCTCATCGACTTATTTCAAACGAGTCGCTTTTTGGTAATCTCGTTTGTTTTCCTTAACATAAGGTACGCACGGGGATGAACAACATATCAAACCTTTTCTTATAAAGTAAGAACAATATTATGTAGTTCTTGTTGTGTAAACGGAATGCGACTTTTACTTTCGTAAATGATATTATACCTTAAGCAATGGATCACTTTTTACAAATTCTCAGAGCTATCTTATTTTGTGATTTAAACAAATTACTATATTATGTATGACGAGTCAAATTATTATCGAGTCATCATTAAAATTAATGGTAAAAACGTAATCGAAATGTTGCAAATTCGTTTAAATGTTTTTAATATTCGATTCGTTTAAATGATTTTATATCAAAAGGAAATTTTACATTCGTATTCATTTAAAAAATATTTGGATAAACTCACGGCCCGGGATTATCTTTAAAATAATTTGAATTAACTCGCTAATCTGGGCCTCGCTAATCTTTATTTTGATGTTGTTGACGCAGATAAGGTGAGCTGTAAAACTGACTCATAATGAAAGTTAATGCCAAGGATTATCCTTTCACATTTTTCTTTTCCGTTTGGTACATTTTGAATTTCGCAGTGTAATTACACGAGAGTTGAGTCTCTCGAGTAAACTCTCATTTGGTTCCTTTTTGTTTATTGTTGCTTACCTGAAAGTCAGTGTTTACACTACCTGTCATGGACATTTACAAACAACAAAAACTATAAGAGACTTGTGTTCAAAATGACCTGAAAAGTCTCACGAGGTGACTCGTTTTAGGACTAAAGTAACTAGCGTGAATAGCATCTCCCAAGTATGATGTTCGTTATTCTTTTTTTTTTTATTTAAAAAGGCGGTAAATCAGTGAGGCATGTCCCTGATATTAAGTGAGACTGCAGTTGCATTTCCCAACTTAAAGAGGTCCTAGTTACCTCATTCGCTTACTTTACGCCGGCCTTTTTTTGCTGTGCGGTCTTGGTACTTCCTCGGCCGAGAAACTTATACGTACAGAACTTTCTGCGTGGTTCTACCATAGTTAATGACATGACTGGACTGCGCTGTCTGCTGTCCATAGTTAATGTTCTTCTCATAAATAACTATTGTATGCTTGTCATTTAACGTTGTCATTGACAAGCATACAATAATTTTCTTGTCATGGAACATTGTCTTGTCGTTGAACAGTTTCATGAACTAAATTTGCCGAAGTAACTATAGGAGGTGCATTAAACAATTTCAGAGCGTTTAATAACAGCGGAGCGGAAGCGCACTCAATTAAGCACCGACATGGGGCTCCACCGACGCGAATAGTTCGCCATAAACAATATTAACCGGGGAATGGATTTCGATAACTTGGTAAGCGTGCTCAATATCGGAGGTAAAAGGTCAGAGTGTCCAATGCATAAATCACAAAGTCAACTCTTGCCCAATCGAACAATCATTTTAACTATCTCACGCATGTTATAAATGCAAATATTTGCGTACATGTTAATGTTAATTCCTTCACAGCGTATCGACCGAAATCATGGTTTAAAATTTTTTGGATGGAAATGAACGAAATTTGGTATAGGGTGTATTGACATAAAGGATATTTTTAATTAACTATGAGTTAACTGTTTTATTCTGCAGAAGAAACGCCGGTAGGCATTTTTCATTCGTCAATTGGATATGGTGGATATGTTGGACAATGAGAGATAGATTGGATGTGCAAGGATAACACACAAATAACCTTATAACTGCCCTGTGTGGAAACCGAACACATGGCATCTAAATAAGTAGCCTTAGCGTTATCTGTTCCAAAAAACAAGCTTTACAAACGTATGTTTCGCCAATTGAATACTATCAAATGTTGAAGACGCTAGGATAGTTGGAATATTTAAAAGAAAGTTACACGCCAAAAATTTCGTTCCTGGTTTTTGTATGACTATGTGAAGATCCGTGTAAATACACGAAATAACAAATAACATGTTTAACTAATGAGTATGAGAAGAATTATGATCTCTAATTTATGTATTTCATGGGGATATATATGGGGTTCTTCAAACGGGAAAAAGATATCAGCCCATTATTCATGGATTATTGATAGCCCTTGGTCCCGAGTCATATGGAGACTTGGATAGCAGAATTTAGTAGATCATGCATGATCATTAACTGATTGCTGTGTTTGAATTGCTGGGTTGATTTATTTGAAGTTTCATTACACATGCTGATTAATTACATATGAACAGAAACTTAAAGAAATGGGTAGCTGTAAAGAAAATGAAAACGTTGTTGCCTTCAGAGCAGGTTTTTCATTTTTCTTGTAAAGTATACTTTATTTCTTTTGACTTGAATATTATATATATATATTAGATTTATCTAGACAATGCACAAAAGTTCTTCTATAAAATGCACAAAAGTTCTTCTATAAAATCATAAATTTTTGCAATTGTTTTAAAAATTATAAATTTTTGCACAACACTTCTTGCGAAACGTTGTAACATATGTATTTAATAAATAAATATATAAAAAAGATCTTGTGCTGTTTCTGTTTTCAATATTCGATAGCTTTTATCTTCAGTTAAATAATAAGGAACCAATTCATAAGTTAAATAATAAGGGATATCTTATACCCATTATCCCCTTCATAACCATAAAGTATTCCGATTTGTAAGGTCTCACATAAGTGTATATAGGACACGTACTGGTGGTCAGTAGTAATAGGATACGAACCCTAGTATGACAAAGGTGTGCGTTGAATAAAATACAACCGTAAACGGTGTTCTTGGATCGTAAAGCTACCTTACATCTCGAAGGAAAGGTCGCCCAAAGCAAAGAGATTGCTTTGCGCAATTCAATCCATTGCTCCCGGAGTTAATTGGGCCCCCGACCTACGCTGGACGCGTAATTTTGGGCCCGTGACGCGAACAAGGCAAACAGCGAGCCACCTTAATTAACGGCAGCCTGAAACTCAGTTCAGCGAAATTACTCGTAGCTGCGGTTTTTCTATGTACTACGCCGTAGCACCCACGTAGCGTTTAGTACAGGGATGCTTTGAAAATCTGTTTTGATATTCCATAGTAAATTATTATAGTACGCAAGTTGTGTTTTCATTCTTCACACCATCATGCTTTATGAAATAATGAATAATAAATAACTCATTTAAAATTTGATTGATAGAATACACATCTGATACTTTTTACTCCGTATAAATTAAATATTTTATATTCAAAAGGACAAAGCGTATAAGGACGGCTAATTATTTTTTTTAATCTTTTACATGCATTTATGTACTTTTATGTCATATATAAATCAGTCCCATTGGAACTTGTCACTAATTAATTAACCAACCATTCTAGAGTTGCATATATATTCTTGACCATATATATATATATAGTGTCAAGAATGCACAATTGTAGAAATTCATGAAAATTTAAGGCAAAAAATTGCTTTTTATGTAACACATTCCTATTTTTTCAGTCTCATGCAATAATTTTTAGAGCTTTATATGTTTATTTTTATTAAAATATTTATAAGTTTTCGTATTATAATCGCGATTCAACTACGATTCAAAACTTCGACAGCGGTTAAAAAGTTTTAACACAGTAATAAAATTGTGAGGATACCTTTAATATTAAAAGTAAATTTCTTGAAGGGTAAACTTTTCAAATTTACATGTTCTAGTTTAATATTCAAACCTAATTGAATTCATATTTTGTTTCATTCAAAATAGCAGACAATACAGTTGGAGCAAAGAGGCTTTCTTACAAATTTCTCTAAATTAAACTGATGTTTAAAATAAAATTTCTTCTAATATGGCCAGTTCAATAACGAACTTAACTCAAGTTTGACTATTGTTTAAATTTTTTATTGTATTAAGTTGCCCGCTAACACGGTGATATAAAAATTTAATAACGTAATTATGATTTCACGGATTTTTTTTATTCAGGGAGTTTGGGTTAAATTTAAATTGATCATTAAAGCAACGTACCTATATTACAGAATGAGCTGCGAAAAAATCATATTTAAATATGTTTTTATAAGCGGAAATTCTCACACTGTTTTAAATGTAAGCAAATATCTCACCTGATGGTAAATAAAATATAGATGTAGGAATCTAAAGTAGCTCGGTAGACTATTGACTCTTGTCTTAATACGCTCCTCCAAATCTGTAGGTCTAACGGTATACATGCGTAAAACGTAATTATTTCACAACACTAGCGTTAGTCAACATAATCAACTCTCGAAACCGATTTAATTAAACTCCAAACTCGTTTAATCAAACGAATGCCGGATCGCGGTTCCTATGGATTAAATTAATCTAACTTTGTTTTGACAATTACAAGATAGGTATCGAAAATGGATCATCATTCGCGCGTGTGATCAGTACGCTATTTGTACATCTTGATGGGGTTTTGAGCGGGAAAATTTGATATGATCATTTCGCGGCCGCCATTTTCATCTCTCCGAACGAATATATTACTATTAACTCACATATTATTATTATATGTAATTAGCACTAAAAGGACAATCTCTCATAGCTTTTAGTTTTAACGATTATCAGGTATGGTTATTGCTTTTTGTTTCGAACGACTAACTTAGTCCTAAACGTAAAAGAGGCAAACATAGGCCGTCGCTATGATAGAAGCGTTGGAAAACGAATTTAGCGATTCAATATAACTTTGAAGCCAATTTCGGAACGCGATTTGTCTATAAGCGAATTATCGCCCGCTTCGAATATCGTTAAAGGCGCGTCGGGAAACGTATTACGTATGTATATAAAGGCAAATCGGATCCGTGCCGGCAGTGGACGGAGGAAATTGGCAATTTCTGAGCGGAAAACGCACGGCCGGCTACCAGGCGGTCTGGTAAATGCAGGCTAACTACATCACTGCACTGTTATATTGAAATACTGAAATATTTCAGTTCCCCGCTTCACAGCGCCTATCCCAGTTTGTTTGCGTTACAAAACTTTAACGAGCACTTTGAAATTTCATTTAACTCCAATATAAAGCGATCATATATAACGAGCGATAATAACAAAAGACTAGCAATCTGTCACGGACACCATTGGTGTAAAAGCATTCTTTTAATGATTTTATATGAATACCTTTCGTTAACATAACATTGATAAATTGATACTTGCTCTAAATTTCTGTAGGCTATGGATAGTTTCTCAAGTATGCTCTCTGTAACTCAATATTTTGGTAAAACTGTTTAATTTAAAGCAACACTAAGAATAATGAGAAACAATTAGAAACTCATTTGGTAGATATATCCTTTGAAGAGATCCTATGTTTATAAAGAGATTATGTCATTGAAATTAAATAATCATCTTATACAAATATTATCACTTGCGTAAGAAAGTTTCATACGTTGTATTTAAAAACCAGTAACCAAATTAAATTTCAAGATAAATAAGATTTTACAAAAATATACTGATTATAATTATGACTATATAACTTAGCACTAAGTTGAAAGAAGGCCAAGTTATGATCATGGAGTGCCTTCTTGTTGAATTGTTGTTTTAAACTGCATTTAGGGGGAATACGACGATCAGGACAACAATACCCCTTTTGAAATTATTTAAGTGTGTGCATATTATTAAGTTTCGTACCTGTACTTAGTATATCTACTAGTTATGAACTTAGCATGTTACAGAATAGCTATAATTCCCAAGGAGGCTTGATATCAGGCAGGCGGCCGGACATAAAAATAAAGCCAATAACTGAAATAATAACATGGTTTCGAAAATAAATGACGGACTTGTTGTGCCCACCCCACCTAGTGTGTGATAAGGGCAGGAGAAAGAAGAAGATGACCAGTGCTATGTTTTTTTATTATACATAGTGTAGTTAAAAATAAAATAAAAGAACATTAATTCACCAAATATCCATATGCCATTCGGTTCTAATCGCTAATACCTTAAACTTATGTGAATTCAATAAAATTCCTATATGATCTGGAGATCAAAGAGAAAGACAAAGTTATTAGCGAACATTAATTATAAACTGTTAGGTTGTTATTTGCCATTATCAGGAATATAATCTTCTCAGTTCGTTACATAATTAATTTTCATAAAGACATCCTTCAGAAATAATGTCTGTGATCATGATATTCTGATATCAGTTCATTATAATGATTTGAGACACCCACGCCATCCTCTCCAGCGCCAACGCCAGCGTAAGCTAATAAATAGCATTGATATGTGAAAAATAAAAATGGAAAAAAAAATTCACCAAATATCCATGACTTCGTGGCGGAGTTGCCAAGGTATTGGGCTCGACACGGAGGGTCGTGGCTTTGATTCTCACGCGGAACAACTATTTGTGTTACCCACAGATATTTTCTTGCATTTGGATATTTTTCCGAAATTTATGTATGTAAAACCTTCTTACGCTACGGAATTTTTTTAAATAATAAATGTTAAATACATAATATATTAATTGCTTCACAATATAACTTGCATATTCTGTTCGCTTCTAAAAGATTATATTTAGAGCAACCAACACTAATGAATAGCTTGTTTTTAATAGAAATACCTGAAACGTTGAATCTGAAACATACATATTTCTATTGAGCATGGATTTTAACGAGAGATAAAACGGCATTAGATGGATCTACTCGTATTTACCGTTTAATCTCATTCGCGCGAGCTTTATAAGTGAGAGGGCTTTTAAAGATTGATAGGGAAGCGTGCACTGCAATGCGGCTGTCCGGTTGCTGTTTGTTCAAATTATAAAGCGCATCGTCACATGAATAGTTTCCACAGCACGCGTCATAAAGATAAATTCACACCAAAAGTGCAGCAGAAGCGAAGAAGAATAAATAGCAGTGTCATATTAACGACGCTTCAAACTTTATCTAGCCTCGGGGCAAGTTGATCAGTTCGCCGTGTTGGTGTGAACAGGACCTTACGGCGTAGCGTGTCGTCAACTCAACGAAGGAAAGCAGTTCGTTTGTAAATACGATAACGTATCGCCACAGCACTGCCTCAGCCCTGCCCTAGATTGCTTTATGAAGGACGCCTTAATTGCCCGTTTTAATGCGTTTCGCGATTTGATACAACCAAGGGACTGATGAAGATCCTTTTAAAAAGACCGGCTCGTTTAACGTAAATTAAGCTGTTCACTTCAGCGGAACGGGTTTTTGCGAAGAATTTAATTTGAAACGTAGTAATTTTCCCTCTGCACAACAGTTCCCGTTCAATTTGCACATATAATGCCTTTTCAGTATTGGGAAACACCATTTAGAAAATCTTTTCAACTATTTAATATCAATGTGCTATGATATAGATGTGTTACGGAAAGAGATAGCAGTATAATTAAAATCTAATCACACCAATTGGTGTAATTTGAGTGCCTCAGTTTCGGTGCGCTAGTGTCATATCTACCTCGTATTTGTATATAATATCATTCTAATAAATGGCTATCCCTGTATCATGTTATAAAAACTATTAACTAACTTTTTTTTTATGGAGAAAAGGGGCAAACGAGCAGGAGGCTCACCTGATGGTAAGTGATTACTGCCGCCCATGAACACCCGCAACACCCGAGGGCTCACAAATGCGTTACCGGCCTTTTAAGAAAGAGTACGCTCTCTTTTTGAAGGTTCCCAGGTCGTAACGGTTCGGAAAGACCGCCGGCGGCAGTTGGTTCCACAAGTGGTTGTGCGAGGCAAGAAATGCCTTAAAAATCGCGCTGTTGTGGAACGTTGGACATCGAGGTGGTGTGGATGAAATTTTTGGTTCTGGCGCGATGTCCGATGGTGGAATTCAGTCGCCGGGATCAATCCAAACAATTCCTCAGAACACTCCCCGTGATAAATGCGGTAGAAGATGCAGAGTCAACATCTCTACGCAGAGCCAGAGGATCAAGCCGATCGGAAAGACTTTGATCGTCGATAACCCTAGCCGCCCTACGTTGAATGCGGTCAAATGGAAGAAGCTGGTAATAGGGGGCTCCCGCCCAGAGGTGTGAACAGTACTCCATGTGGGTAACTATTAACATGGATAGAAATATTATTGAAGAAGCAAATAAAAAACTTACACAATAAATATTCGAATCGGACATTTGTCATTTAACGATGTCAGCTCACATATTGACGCGCGTTTAATTTTTCGTGGCGCCAAAGCGATATTTGGCAAGGACAGATCGTGCGTCCGCCAGCTGAGTCCTTGATGCGATCCGCATAGAAATGTGTGATTCACATTCGGAGGTCAAGAGCCACTGCAATGCGGTGCGACGCCCACGCTTTTATTGGCACGTGGGCTTTCTCAGTCGTTGTTATCAAGAGTGCGGCAAAGTGTAGGTCCGTGCGCCGTGAACGTAAGACGCGGACGGAATAAGAATTTACCCAAGATGTTTCTCTCCGCGGCGCTGTTATGGTCTTTTTAGAGACGGAAAAAAGGCGTTGGAATTAGACAAACGGCCCCGAAAAAAGCACTTTAATTGCCAGCTTTTGGACCCATTATCTTTTTCACAAGGCAAATTAAGGCTTTTTATTCTCAACGGCGTCGAGTCTCGAAGCAATTCGGCGTTTCTAACTTTTTTTTTTTAATTTGAGAAAGTGGCAAACGAGCTGGCGGTTCATCTGATGTTAAGTGATAACCATCACCCGTGGACATTTGCAACACCCGTAGGGTCGCAGATTGCCACCTCTTAATAATGTGGGCCCCGGCTACCTCACCAGGCGAAACGCAGAAATATAATACTTCTACTTCACGCCGGTCTTCTGTGAGGTCGTAATACTAACCCGGACGGACCTGCCCATTCGAGCAACATCGAACATGTGCGTGGCCCTACCACAACGAAAAAGTAACACCAAAAGGTTTTTATTTTACGCCCACTTCGTAAAAGTGACCAGACATATTTTTTGATGTCTAAAATGATATATGAGTTGGAGTAAGCAAATGATAACGTGGAAGATACCGAATGATTTGAACTACGTCTAATAATATGAAATCAAAGAAGACATCAATATCACGTGAGGTGGTCCATATGTAGGGTTTATCGTTCATGTTTGCAGATTGGAAATGGTTACTGCAACGGAGCGGAAATTTCGTGGCTATCCGACGGAATTGAACGACGCGCGCGTTTTTGTATTTATCCACGGTGAGCGTTCAAAGCTCGGGTAGACCTGAGTGGAAGAGCCGAATGGAGAGCTAGAGCTTGAGCGAGCCTCTCTACGTGACGTGAAAAGCGATCTGCGGACGGACTAACGCCGCCGAAACGTGAACTAATACCCAATCCGGGATTATAGCACACGCGGCTCCAGCTTCAGCTGCGCCGCTCCAAAACCACCCCTATTACCATTAATTAAGGGTCAACGGTCGCACCCGTTTGGGGCTTTGGCAGACGAGTGGATCCGCCCGAAAGGGATTCCGATTGGGAAACTTTAGCGACGAGGCTATCAGTTTTCCCATCTAGTCTGCCCTGAATTTGTAATTATTTCGCCAACATTCCATTTGCTTGACAAATTCTCGCCGTTGATGGAACAGATTGATTTAGATGAAATTATATATGTGATTAGCCGTATTAGCCAATGTTGGTAGTTTTTTAATATTATTTTATATATGAACAGTTGACAAGAAAGCGGGGAGTTCACTTAATGTTAAGAGATTATCGCCACAAATAAACTTCTACAACACCTGAGTGTTACAAAACTTTAAGGCCCGGTTAATTCACTAACAAGACAATATGAAGTATCACATCATAACGTCATCTGGCGTAAGTAAGTATACTTTGGCCAGAACTCGAGGTACTTCCCCGGCCGAGCATTCCAATACAACAACAGAAACTGCTACGCAACCCCACTACTGACTGGGTTTTGACATCATATTCAGACCTTCAAGCGATAAAATAATGCCCATTTTTATTAAAGGATTACTTCATTTATTTCAAAATAGTTAAATCAATATGTTAACTCGGCAATCTATTCAGATTATATCTATTAAATTTAGCTAATATCCCTGATCAGTTAATTTATTTTAATACCATGACGTTATGAAGCCTAGTTGTAATCAACGTTTATTACAGACGTCACACCATTAGTTGAATTGAATTTACCGTATATGTTTGTATGTAGCATATCGTCTGCGGTCCTGTGTGGTAATGTCGGAGTGTTTGACAGCGATGTTCTTGTTCAAATAGGGACACAGATAAAGTGGATTTCTCTAAGGAAGTTCAGTCCCAAGGGCCACCAGCGCTACAAACCGACTGCAAATCTGTTGCGATGTTTGCTCTGTGACTGCTATCTGGTATACTAGAGTATGTGTATATATTGAGAACGTTGTATTAAGTGTTCCACTATGTTCTGTTAACATGTAATATCATAAACTATAAGTTGAAATACAAAAAAACTAAATATAACCTATTTTATTACATAACATAAACATAAAATAAATTAGGTGATATTTGTTTTGTCTTCCCGAGCCGCAAAAAGATTTGTTATCACTTTTCGATATGTTATTTCACTTGATTTAATACATTATACGCGAGTTGATTCATATCATGATTGTTTTTCATTTTTGTTCGGATGTAAGCAGAACAAAGGGTAAAGACGTCATACAAAAGTTAAGATGAAATATTGAAAATCACACCGGGACCACATAATGCAGCTTCTGTTCGGGCGTCTGCGGGAGGATAACATTGATTGCATTGTGTGGCTTTCTGGACTTAAATCCTATTGAATATTTATGGGACTAGCTTAATGAAAAAAAAGTTCGGGCTGGAAATCCTGCGCCAGCTACTACATCGGAGCTTCAGGGCGCGCTTGCTGAAGAATTGTGTGGCGTTTCTAAAGGAACGGTGAAAGAATCGTGTCCGTTCAATGTCTAACTGGTTAGCAGCTGTAAAGGGAAAATAACTTGTCAATATAAATGTCATCTCATTTTAAACCTCCGTTCTGCTTTAATTTTTATGTTCTAATATAGCCAGAAATAAATATGACCAAAGGATTTTTTACGAAAGTATTTTAACCGCAAGCCAACGGTGTGTGTCGTTTCTTCTTTATTTTATTTGTACTTCTTTAGACCACACTTTAAGTTGACTGCCTGTGACCTAAAATCAACCCTTGTATTAAGTTTAAATTAATAAATAAAAACATCCTGTTGATTTTGTCTATGGCGATGGGAAATGCCATATTAATTTGATTGGAATAGAGTAAAACATCCACGGTCCACGAAAACTATGAAGAAGAAGAAGAAGAAGAAACGTTTATTCACGGTCCTAAAAACAAATGAATACAAACAAAACTTAAAAATAATAATATAACTACACAGAAACTTAAAATAAATGTAAACATAAAAATAAGCAAACAAAATAACAACAATAAGTGACAGTCTGTGTATAAGACCGTGAAACTATGGACGAAGATGTCTCTAACAGAACAGGAAATCCGCTGGGAGCTATCTCATTAGTACAAGAGATGTTTCATTTGCGTATTTCATGGCATAATGCACATGAATACACCGTAGAATTTATGGAGACTGGCAATATCGGTGGCGGCAGTTTCAATACACGGGCCTGGCTAATTTCTAATTGAATGTCGTTAATTGGCAACACGAGCACTCTAGTTATTAACGTGGGCATCAGCTTTTACCCACCCTTCCATCAGAAAGGGCGGGTAACATTAGCGTGAATATACGTTGACCATAATATAATATCACCCTTCATTAATGCTTTGAAGAGTTTTAGAAACAAATTTTCAGTTCTAAATACACCAAGGAAGGAGATGAATAGGTTGGTACTAACATTATTTAATTTAATTAATAAACATTATCTTGTTTAATCATTACGATAAAAATCCGTTGTTTCGGACATTTGGAAAAGTAAAAGTATTTATGTTTACGTTAAGCAGGACGACAGTATATGTTTATTAAATTATTTATTAAAGTGTCACTTAGTTAAAACCAGTCGTCAGCTTACTAATTTTGCTGGTTCAGAAAATATGTTAATGGGAACTTTTCTATGATGGTTTCCTCTAAATTAAATCTTTGTTAATTTTCTTTTTTTTTCTGTTTGAAATAAATAGCAAACATATGTATATCAATCATTAATTATTATGTCAATTTTACTCCATGACTAAGCCTCGTCCAGCATAGATTGATGTCAATGCTGGACAAAATATAAGTTTTTGTTCTTTCGTAGGGAAGATTACAAAGAAAACAAATACAAACTCTAATCACGACTCTAACTAAAATCGCCGAAAGAGAAAATAATTAAGGATTTCTGTAAATCTTTCAAAAACCTCTTGTCAGCAAGGTAAAACTGAAAGTGAACCGGACACAAGGTAAAACGGAAATGTACTATTAATAAATTCATTTCGTGAAATTATATTGCAAGAGAAAAATAGTTATTCAAGTTATTTCCCGAAATAGAGTACAGTAGAAAATTTGCGAAAATAATGGAAAATGAAACAATTTAACCATATTTAGAATTCTAAATTGAGTTTCGATTCACCGAACAAAATGGCACTGTGTTTTAATGGGAACGAAAAAAGTTTAACGGTATGTTCTGACATGTTTCGACAGATTTCGGAAGGGGACAAAATTTTGTAGCGGCGTTTTCGACACATACGTCAATTTAAACTTTCAGATATACGTCGGAGTTTTTGGAAGTTTCGTCTTTTTATCAAGAGTGAAATTTATTTAACATCGTTTTTCAGATAGAATTTGTGACATATGCTGGAAATATTCTACTAGCATATGTTTTCACCATAGATAATAAATTTTAATAACCGAATATCGCATTTGAGACGAAATTGAAATTCATGAAGAAGGACAGAGAAAAACCTTAACCAAGTTTTGAATATATTATTATAGCTCTAAAATCGAACCTAGCCCCAGATATGCACGCGAGTCCCTGAGCCAAAAGCCTTGGCGATAGTCGCATGATTTTAAAATTTAATTTATAGCAAATACTTTTTGTTCAACGCAATTTCTTACTCATTAAGCTATTAATTGTATGTATCATGTTGCATATAAGAACAAAACTCTACTTTTCTTCAGAACTTTAACTAAGACAAATGAATTTCTCTTGATTTATCATAACTATTTATACAAGGATATACGTATTATTAAGAAAAGAGTGAACATATTATGTTTGAGCTAGTTAATCAACTTTAATGTAAATAATAATTACATCATTTCTAGAAATAGTTCTATGGTTAACCACATTTAATTTTTAAAGGTTTCATCATATGTTGAGTCACTATCTTAATCAGCAGGTTATTATAAAATTTTGACCAAGATTTCCATTGTTCGCCAAACTGTTTTACGGATTTTGTCGTATTTATTTTTTTTTTCAAATTCCAATTTTCAAAAATTTTACAGCATTCATAGTAAAATTTAGGACAAAGCATTCCTTTGTCAAATCGACATCATCGAGCGCCAATGACGCAACGATCTAACAATGCGCCAAAAGTTCAATACTAATTTCATTCAACATGCATAGTTTTTTTCAAAATGAAATTTTGTTCCGATCCTATGAATCGACGGGGCGAAATGAAAAAAGCAATGAGTCAGAAAATCTAATTATCCAATGCACGGGCGTGAATCAGCCGCGCCAGCGCTCAAAGCAGCCCGACTGATCGATACACACCGTCTAGACAAATAATAATACATCGAAGGGACGGTCACGCGACTCTACCCCACTTGGCCAACTTTTGCATGACTACTACACGTTATGGTTTGTCCTCACGAGAAAATTTACATAAGCCTATGGTGGACTTATCGTGATTTGCAAAACATGAAATTCACTGATACGAGAGACGAAAATAAAAACTATTTTTATCAAGAAATAAATATTTTCGTGCATGAAATTATACACAACGACGTTAAAGAAGTAACAAAAAATAACGTTTATATCAAAAACATATAAACACTTATTTTGGTTTGTGGAAGTGTGTTATATTAGTATAGATCCAAGTTAATCTTTAATGTTAGCTCCTATGACCTAAATCAGTGGCAATTATCTGATAAATGACTTAAATGCCTCATGGGTCGTAAATTCACGAACCTAAATCCCCCTCCAGCTTGCGCCCCGAATATCCATAACAATAGAATTTGTTAAATAAACAAGTTATTGCTTATCCCGCTGCCACAGATTATAAAATATCCTTTTATTACTACGGACCGATAACATTATGACTCCTACTAACCGGCAGCTATTTATTACTGTTTGCCATTTGTATCACCGCGTGACGTTAGATCAAATGAAAGTTTTGAACAAAAAATTAAGCAATCTGGTAAATGGTAAATGGCATTAGATTATAGAAAATAGGAATCCGAACCATGAATCCGCGAAAATAAAACGGACACAAAGCGCCGGATTGAAGCGAACGCATTAAAACGCAATAGATTGCGAGCAATTAGCGCGGGCGAGCCTGAAGCGGCACCGAACGAGTGTTGTGCAAAATCGAGCAAAACGCCGCCTGCAATTTCCAAACGAGTGGCCGTAAAGTACGCAAACACGGTATTCTCGAACTGTTTTCAACTCGCTAGAATTATATAAGAATTTGGAGAGTCTATCATCCGCAGCGTCGCAAAATAATTTTGCTCCACGCAAAAATGTCTCTTCCGCGTCAGGAAGCATGTCACAGTCGGAATGATCGAGTGTCGCAGTCGTCTGCAAAACTGGTGAATTGATTGGATCCACCTCGATATTGCATCGGTGTTCCATCGGCGTGAAAAATGTTTGTGCTCGTAGAAATGTTTTAGGAAGCCGGCACAAAACTTATTTCCCACATCCACATACTTCGGAAACGAAAACTGTTAGATGAATTTTGTTGGCCAAAAGGTGTACTAAAAGATATACTTGAGTGTACCATTTGGGTTTTAACTAATTAATGAATTATCTAAAAGCCTCGAAATACTAAGCTTTATGATTCGCGGTTTTAAAATAACTTTAACGGTATGAATTCACAGTTGTTTTAAAACCGCGACATTTAAATAACTGTGAATAATTTAATTCAGAAAATATTAATACTAGTTCTGTAAATAGATTAGTATAGTTAACGGTATACTCGTAAATGCAAATATTATAAGCAAAATTCCATTTCGATTCACGTCTTATTTAATCTTGGATTCGCCATAGATATAATTGACTATTCCAATAGCAGTTACTAATTAAATTGTTATCCCATTAGTAATACTAGTTTCACTTTTAGATATGAAAAGTTATTTTTAATATGAGTGAGTTGTAATTATGACATGTTAATTTGAAGTTAATTTAAAGTTCATCAAACAATTGCAAAGCAATTAGTTCAAATCCTAATAGATATACCTATATATTACGTAATGAAATATTATTACTTCACTGAATTAGTTAATAATTATGCCTGTACCCCTTATTGAATAGGGTAGATAACCCCAATCGCAAGTAACACCTATAAATGTCCCACTGCTGAACAAAGGCCTCTTTAAGGAGGGTATTAGTACATAGATCACCACGCGACGCCGCTGCTGATTGGCGGACTTCACATATTTTCGAAATATTTTGTATTAAATTATTTCATGTTTTTAGAATATGTTCTATTAATTATCTCATGATAAACGCACCCTAAAGTTAGTACACGGACGTTCACAACACAACTTTAACAACAAAACAAGGTCGATCGATATCAATACACGTGTGAACTTAGCCATGAACTAATCGCTCCCTTTACGTCATGAGCACCAGTACCGTACCCAGTCGATATTTACGTCTGTAGGTAAATCGTACTTAAGTTGCTTTAACACTTCATAACGATGTTCAATTTTTCACTCTGAGTAAAATGGGACTGTTAAGTATAAAGAAACAATGAAATTGTATATAAAATACTTTTACTGGAATTTAACATTTCAAATTCTAGTCATTGTATTAATTTTATATATTCATTTCCGTCTGTTAATTCATATTATAACAATCAAACCTCAGTTAATGAACTTGATTTAAACGTTAACATTAACATTAGTTCATATAAAAAAAGTTTAACCTCATTCAAATAATTTTACACATAAACATTATGAAGTATTGAAGTTTGATATAAAGTATCAGTCTATACATGCCCCACTACTGAGCAAAGGCCTCCTCTGTACAGAGGGTATTAGGGCATAGTTCACCACGCGATCCTACTGCGGATTGGCTGACTTCACATATCTTCAAAATATTTATTATTATTATTATTATTTCGAAAATATGCAGGTTTCCTCACGATGTTTTCCTTCACCGCTGAGCACGTGATAATTCAGCACTTGAAATTAACAATTTCATTGGGGATCGAACTCAGGTTGCTCGAGTATATTGAATTAAAGGCGAGCGCCCGGACACTGAGCTATCACGGCTCTGCTTAGTAAGTTTGACATAACACTTTAATAACTTCTCAGGCTTTTTCCATAGAATTTAATAGACCAATCAACTAATTTAATCTTATGAAGTGTTTTTGGAGACGAAATATTTTGAATCCCATTTAAGTTTGATCTTTTATAGTATTCTTGAGCTTTAGAGCGTAATATAAATATGTTTAATATTTAAAGTTTTTCATATCATCCATAAACATTTCTTATTATTATTTACATAGTAATTGTTTATGATATCATCATAAAACACGATTACAAAAAAGTGCACCGTTTTTTATTTTTTATAGTATTATTATAAAGAATTAATAATGTTTTCTAAATTTGTGTTTTATTTATGAGTAACGCATATTAACAAAATATTTCTAGGACAACATCAAACTTTTTATCCAAGGTTTTGCTTTCTACATACAAATACTCAATTGCGTGGAACGTGGAACGGAACGTAACGTTTGGGACGTAACTACCGTTACAATGAATTGCTTGTATGGCCGTTATGGTGGTCAATTATGCTGAAAATTACCTTATTGGGTCAGATGAACACTATTAAATACACGAACCGTTAGTAATGTGCTTGTCATTTGCCTTAAATATATGTGTAGAAAGTTTATTAAACGACCTATTGTTTTCTCCGACTCAAGAGTTAGAAAGAGAACAATTCTATTTGCTTGATACCAAGTTCAAATAGTTCTTGATGCGTGGGTAAGAGATTAAAGAAGATGGGTAATATAGACTGCGATCCCTAAAGCTTATTTAGACCCGTGGTCAGACTTATCGCAGTACCTACATCTGTGACTGTGATTCTTGCACGTAAGAAATTAGATACAAATACAAACAAGAATCAGAAATATTTTCCGTGCCACGGAGAATCGTTAAGGGAGACGTCATGAGTCAAAGTTTAACGCTAAATGTTCATTTTCCGTAGTAACGAAACAGTGTATACAATGCAAAATAAAAGAGAAGAGTGATAAACACATACGAACACGAAAATGTTCTAAGTAAAGGATAAATATTTCTTTCTGTTTTTGTTAAAAAACATTTCCATTACTTTAGGATAACATTATCCTGTGTTGTAAGGACGCCTTACAAACATAAATTTCACGAGGACAAACACCCAGATGCGAAACAACTATCAGTGGGTCACACAAATAGTGGTCCCGTGTGGAAATCGAACCCACGACCGCTGACACCGAAGGCAACACCTTCCAAGCCATAATTCCCATCAACTGAGAGTTGGGCTGAGTAACTATGCTAGAATCCCTTGGTCTAAAGATGTTTGACGCTGATGATGACGGGGATGATGACGGGGATGATGATAATAGTTCAGAAATCCAAGGTAGTGTTCTGAAATCTTTAAATAAAATAATAAAGCTTTACCGTTGTGCGCGCCTCACAGATAAACTACTGGATGAATTTCAATAAATGCTCCTAAGTTTTATTTCATAAAAAGTTGGCCTTAATACGAATGAAATATTGTGATATCTTCATTTAAAGTATATTTACTAAAGTTTTAAGAAACAACAATTTTTAAAACCACTACTTTGCAGTGATGAGCGTTTTCTTGCCGTTCTAGATAAAATACATTATTGGTATAATTTGTGTGTAAAAAATACATTGTTAGTACAATTGTTAATTGCCGCATTGTGATTCAACGAACTAAAAATCTAGACATATGAATAAGAGCGAATTACAAAAAAAAAGCATTTAAAGCAAAATGTGGTAGAAAAATGAAACAATGCCACTGATCAGAAAGATCAAGATCATTGAAACAAGCTTTTCTGAAACACAGAATCGTTAATTGTTAAGGATCTTTGTTACAGCTCATCAAGTATTACACCGGTGTTGAACCATAAAACCGTGCCCACGCCAAGTTCAACCGTTATTCATAACTTGGAAACTAATTCAACCGAAAACGGTTTTACTGCCGAGCATAAATCTCGACGAGGTTTATTCCTCAAGAAAAGTTCTCATAGCAACGCTCCGCTCGCGCCCCATATTTTACTGCTGTATGTGGCCGGGGCTTTGAATTACAAACACGACGTGAAAATTCTAAGCAGAGCTATTTATTTCATCTCCAAGGTGCAACGGAATTGTAATTGCCTCCAAATTTCGGCCTGCACTCGCTTTATTTTTTTTTTTTGTAGTAACAGTTATTAGGTTACTAATGCAATGGTAAGAACGGTCAAAGCAAGATACATTTTGATACAAATAGACTTTTTGTGAAAGGTATAAGCTTTAGAAGATATATATTAAAATTTCCTATAGCTGTAGATACAAAAACATTTTGTGTATAAGTAAACGATGAAAATATTAGTCACAATAAAATGTTATCTACATTAAAAATGAAGTAAATATTTCAAAAACCGCAACATGTTGAAGGGAGTACATCGGCCATTTGAATTTAAAATTTTTGTTCACGAAACATAAAAGAATACGGGACCTAATCGAGTTTGTTCGATCCCGAGAAAACTAGCGGCAAGATGTTTGCCTCAATAGCAAATTTATTCAACCGAATGCACAGATAGTGGATGTAAAGTGGCCATAATGTTGCTAACGTAGCGGTAGCGTCGCTCCTCTGATTTTCATATTCAACGTTGGGAAACTTCGCCAAGTTTAAGTTTCACGCTGTAGGAACTAAGTGCCACAGATTACATGTGAAAATGGCGTCGTGAAGGGTCTATATCTATACACATTGTTAACACCGAGAGCGTGCGAAAAGTCATTAAAGGGATCATTTGTCATCATCCGGGGGAGGGCGAGAGCCTAGCGATTTTTTATGGTTCGGTATATTTAACACTGGTAACATTGAGAGAAGTAACATTGAACGTAAAATGAAATAAACCAAAGACGGAAGTATAAAAGCTCGAACTGCTTCGAGGCAATAAATTATTTGATATAAAATAATCGGTAGATAGAAAATAAAGTGGGTTGGTTGTTTACTCAAAATTTCACACAGCAAGTTATCGAGATATCACGTATTTAATAGTGAATTGTTCAGAATTATGCTGAAGCTGAATGACAGTTAACGTTGCCAACATTAAGCACAACAAAGCTTTTACGTTATCCATAACAACGGTTTTCAAATTGGAGTTATCACCTTCAGATCGTTAGACACGGTTAACCGTCAATTCGCTAACTAGCCAAGTTCTGTCGAGGTGGGTACATGAGAGGCCTTTGAAAACTGAAACTGCCAATTACACCATTCCCCGACTGTGTTAACAATGCATAGTCAGTTAACTGCGATCACGAGGGACAGAGACTACTATGTCGACATGTTGACGATGTTGGAGCATTTAAAGTTCGTTACGTTTGATACCGTGGTTCGTTGTCTCGTTGTTTTCTCTTACCAGTGTTGGTTGAATACAAAACTATTCCGAAATTCTGTTTGTTTACTCTGTTGATAAAGGGAACACCTAATCTGGCTTCGGAAGGTAGCGTCTATTATATGAACGATTTTTTTCTTTAATAACGCTAATATACAATAACTGGTTAACAGCAAGCGTTAAGCGTTAAATTAAAAAAAACACTGTGTTCTTCTTTCTTCAGGGAAGATTAACGAAGAACCAAAAATACAGCAAGAATTATAAGCGATGTTCAAAACATATTCCTTATTCAATGTCTTTTAGTCCAATTATGTTTGTTACTCATCGATTTATATTTATTGACATATTTATATCATAATAGTTTCAATATTTAATGTCACTTGTGTTTTACACAAATTCAATAACCAAGCTTCTCTTTTTTCAATTAAAAATCATTACATTTTCTAAACGTTAGCATTAACAACAAATTATTGTTTTTCCTTCTTGGCACATTACCATATTTATAACGACGATCCATTTTTGATAACAGACCCATATAGCAACAAAGTAATTTCTTAGAAATATCAAGGAAATCTATAGACAAGCAAATGCGAAATCTACCATTGAATAACATTTGAATAAGCATAAATTCGTAACGGAGGCCGCCGTTTGCGAAACAAGGGTTTAGGATCTTGTGATGCTTCTGCATTATTTACACACCGAAGATCCCCAACAAAGGGCCTTTGTAACCGATTCGTTGGCGGAAAAAATATACCAAGTTGTTTATTTTTAAAATGTTATCGAAACAATTTTTTTAGCTTTATCGCTGCAAGGCTTTCCACTTTATATACGGGTTGATTGTAACCAAATATATGAGTGATTCGAAACCGAACCCTTACTGGGTTGATGACAACAATGAAAAGAAAATGAAATATTTACTACTTTAATAAATACTACGTCTTACTATAAGTAAGCACAGCCTATATGTATATCGCTCAATGCTAAGGTCTTATGGACTGACGGATTAGGACATAATGGCATTTGGTTATTATTTCATAGTGAAGGTAGAAGCCTAAACAATATCTACTGTAGCATAATCAATTGCTATTTATATTTCATGATTTGTTACTGTTTACGGGTAAATATAATAATAAGTTTTGATTTTAAATTTTTATTCCATCAGTAAATCTAAAAGTTTGTTTTAGAACCTAATTCCTAATGTGCAGTAAATATTACTACTAATAATACTAGGTAAGAATAAAAAATATGGATTAAATAAGGGTATTCCAGGCTATACTAAAAATATGTATACAAAAATAAGATAAGTTAAAGTCTTCCTAACCCTTATTGCTTAAGACTTCTTGTTAAGTTTTGTTTTGTATACAGAAGAAAACCAAAATTGCGAGCCTTCTTCCGAATCTCTATATAACATCATTTTAAATCTTCGAATTCCACGCACGCTTTTGACGAAATGGATGGCAAACACAAGGCTATCCCATTTAGTAGGGCACTTCGCTTATTTGCGGGTAGGCAACACTCGTCTACGAACGTAAAACGGCAACTTCGCCCCTACACTCGTGTAATACGCACCATTTTCGCGTGACCGTGTATTGTTGATTTCATTGGAAGGCGGTATAATACGCGTTCCCAAAAATCGTTCCGCGTTCAACCCATCGTGAAGACTACTCCCGCTGATAGCACTGAATGATATTGACAGCAATGAGAACGAAATTCAAGGAGGCCTTTAGCAAAATTAAATATATCGCACGACGTTCATTCCGCAGCAAAATCTTATCGTGCGTAATAACATTATATCATGAGCTCTGCCTTGAACATTTATTATTGAAATATTAAGGCATAATTTGAAAAATATACAATTTGTCTCTACAGTCAAGTCAAGATAATAAATTTTGATGCGTTAGCATTATGACTAACTAGTTGCAAATGATAAAATAAGAGTTTCGTACTCATAATCTATAATCGTATTCATGCTGTAGTTTCCATATAACTATAAATAAATAAGCTATTTTTATGCCGGTGTTTGTAACCGAAGATAGGAAACAACGCCGTTAGTACAGGTAATATAATAATCAAGAAGTATAAATTCAATTTTCGTCCGACTAAAAAAAAAACACTATTATATATTTCTATTCGTTTTTCAATAGAAATGTACTCGTCTACGAACTCCCACGTTCCCCTAGCGTATCCAACAATGTTAGGCAGAATAGAATTCATATTTCAAGTCAGAACGCCTACAATACGAAATTTCCGATCGAAGCGAATGCCTCTCAATACGTGTGACAAGCGAAATTTCCTGAAAGTTCTGCGCAAGTTTTAAACTACAATGAAGCAAGACAAAAAGTCCGGTTTAAAAAACGTGGGAAATTCTAGTATATTTAAACGATCTGACATTTGCCTACCTGAGTCTTTGTTTATTGAACTAATAAACAAAGACTCAGATAGGCAAATGTCAGAATGCGAGAATAAATGAAGACACTTCTCACTCTACTTACCAATAATCATAAAAATGTAAACGTTAAGAATCCATACTTAAAAATATTTCAAAGAAACTAATTAAATAAAAAAGAAACAAAATTTGTAACATCCTATACAACTACAACTGACTGATTCATACATTCAGAGACTTTTTTATTCGTTGCCACAACGTTGTATTATCTCAGCATATTTTATCTCTTTTAAATTCATAAAAAAAATTCATATGCTTTGTGACATTTACAAATGAACTTAACGTTACAGTTTTATACTTAAGAGTGTTCTAAAATTATTTGTAAATTTTTAAAATCTTTTCAAAAATTTTATCTTTCACCTTATGTACGTTTACGTATGCTCTACGTTTGTAGAAAAAACGACACTGACAATAGAAAAAATGTATTTAATACATTTAAAGTTTTATTATAACGCATTATCTAGTTAAATAAAGTTTATTCAAATTTCACAAAATAAATATCGTGAATACAGTTGTCAGTTCTCACGCAAACATACTTAAATGTCAAACGCGCCAATGTATTACTTCAAAAAGTAGACAAACAAAAAAACACGCATTATAACAATGAAAAACACTTCATTTTAAAATAAGAAGGAAATGAAGGATCTTAACACGCCCAATTAGAAATGCCTCGGAGCGCGTACGGCGAAGTTGAAGGCTCCAAGGATCTGACTCTGAAGACGGTCTTAAAAGCGGGGGTTGAGTTTCCATCTTGACAAGAGCGCATCTCGGGCGAAGCTTATGCAGATTTCGAGCTTACGCGCGCTACGCCGAATTTCTTTTGTCGCGTACCACAGAATGAGAATTGTGTAAGTGGCCTAGCGTTTCGTGGTGGCTTGCCACTTGTTTAGAGTTTCATACGTTTCGATGTAGTGCAAAATCTGAATGCAGCTTAGGAACCTTATATTAGGAAACAGTACGTGGCATGTCAGCGCTGAATAAAATTGACTGCGAAAGTTTCGTGTAAACACAACAACAATTTGAAAGCAAAATTCAAAATTACTGTGCGAATTTATAACTCATAATATGGCGCCAAACTACGAGTATTTTCTGCTAATGACACTGTTACACTAACTTTGCATCATAGCTAAGGAAAAAATAGTACATAAAATACAGTACATGGTAAAAACTCTACGTAAATAAAATATTCATTTACTTATACTTACTATATTCAACAAATGTCTCATTCAAACAAGAAACCAAAAATCGAAATATAATAATTGCAAGTTTGAAATAATAAGGAGGTTGTCTGCAATTTATATATGGAATACAATGACAGAATCTTTTATAACTAGCATAAAGCTTTTTTGCCTTGTTTTAAATGAAATTATTGAGAGAAGTTAATATTAAATTTATTAAATTAGTAAATTTTATAAATGATAGCAAGAAAAATTTAAAGAAAAAAACAAAGAAACCCGCTAGTATACTATAGTAGTATACGATACACATACAAAGGGCTTTCAGGGCAGATTTACACACAGGAAGACGTAACAATACAAACAATTTATTTATCATACCCATGTCACGTTCAGATCCAGAATGAAGATATTAAATATGTTGGCACAATGGAGATAAAGGCCGCGTGTCCGACACAATCAAATCGCGCGTTCATGACTTACTTTTTTGTCCATCATTACTATTTTCTTTGGGGCATTAATTCTAATTGCAACAAAATAGTTTGCTCTTGTAAGTTCCGTTGAAATGCTAATTTTATTATTATTCCCAATTTCATTTACTTTATATATTTGTCAGTATTTTATATATTTTATTTTCTTATTGTTTTAAATTATTTTGTAGTACCTATATTTCCTTTTGCTATCACGGTAACGTTGATGTCTTTAGATGTATTATAATAATAATACCAAGTTATTATTGCCAAAATGGTTTAACTTTTCTGAATATCTTGTTCACTCAAAGTATAAAGAAAGCAACAACAGGACAGTCAAGGTTGCAAGGCCCTGTGGGTCGTACAATAAAAGTCATAATAATATTAATTAAACTTAAAATGGCTTAAACTACTACAAACCGTATAAGTTACAAGCCTACAAATAAGTATCACGTCCTTGCCATGTTGCAGTGGTATTTCATACAAGGACAGCTTAACCTGACCTAAAACACAAGTCAATTGAATGGAGTGCTGCAGTCATAGTAGCCAGGTCGCAATGCTGGCAAATGACATTTAACTTTGAACTCGACGAAAAACTTATTAGTACCCTGTCTTAGAATCTGCACACAGACCCAGGGTTAAAAGCCTCTATGTCTTTTTAGCATACACATCAGAGAGTGCGCCAGAATTACGGGAGTTGATTCCTTCGTGTTAATGATTCCTCGCTTTGTTCCAGTGAAGAAGAAGTTTACTACATCGTTCGTGTATATGTACAAAGCAGCAGCAGTGCGGTTTCTTATAAATCCATCATCGCTTACCATCCGTTGTGGTGATCTAACACTAGTCACCTCTGATAAAAAAAAGTACTGCTTAGCCAGACTCTTATATAGTACAAAGATCCGTATACGCATAAATACTTTACTAGCCACAGGCAAACAGTAGACTTAAGCCTCAGCATTTGGGGCACGTAACAAAAGCCGAGTGGGATGCGAATAGGAAACCTGGAATAAACACAAGTCGATTGTAACCGACATAAAAGAATGAGAATGTGTTCCAAGAATGAAGCGCCACAAAGGAGACTTACGTATCTCCAAATTGGGGACACCGGCACAGCGAAAATGGCGGGAACAAAAACGTTTTTGATTAGTACGCGCCTAGTTCTTTCGTTGGAATAAGAAAGCGCATGCTACCACGAATTTTCCAGTGCTCGGGCCCAATGCGACCTGATTTATTTCGCTATTATTAGAGGGAAAGAATAACGAAACACATGCATCGGTAAGTCTACGAAAAATGGTAGCCACGTCGATGTTAATCTATATTCTCTGACATCCAAGTCGTAGCGCAACATCTGACAGACTTTTGGATTGATGTTCATAGGGTTCATTAAGTATTCAGCGGGTATTCATATTATAACTATAGTTGGCTGTAAATAAGTTGTCAACGATATGTTGTCTTTTTCATTGATAATAAACGGTGTTACAATAAAACGCTTAGAACGCTCTAAGTCCATCTATGTTGATACTTCGTTTCTTTGCTGAGTGAAAGATAGACAAGGCAACAAACACGCATTAGTTGGGATTATATTCAAATAGGAGGCAAGTATTCGCTCATTGCCTTTATGTTACGTTCATAGTGGTAGGTCCACGCAGTAGCCTCGGCTGTTGCACGAATGGGCAGGCTCGTCCGGATAAGTACCACGACCTCACAGAAGACCGGCGTAAAGTGGAAGTATAATACTTTCGCGTTTCGTCTGGTGAGTGAGATAGCCGAAGCACAATTTTCAAAAGGTTGTCAACGCATCTGCAACCCTCGGGTGTAGAAGATGTGCATGGTTGGCGTAATTCACTTAACGTGAGGTGAACCGCCTGCTCGTTTAGCAACTTTTCACATTAAAAAAAATGTTGATTCAACTTTGGATTTGAATCTGAATCCACCCACATTACGACGCCATTGTGGATCCTAGAGATAACAACTAACGCACGTTAGTAAAATTACAACCCGTTGAAATTTTATTACGAAGTACGTGCAGTTTCGGTTGCGAGAATTCCTCCCCGCAGGGGACAATGCACTATTGTTTGAATTTAACGTTGGCGTTTTTATTATTATGCGCATAATAAATACACATTTTTTAATATTTGTCCGTAAACTTTCCGCGAAAGAATTTTTAATATTTCAACATGATCACTGTTGGACAAATGTATACGTTGTTTTGTAATGTAATACCAGAGAGCCGGGTAGTCACCAATTAGAGTACACGAGTAACATATTTCGAGGATCTTATCTCCTATATAGTATAGTACGAGTTATGATAAAATTGTAATGACGAGATATCATATTATATACGTAGCCTATGATTTTAAGTTGTCAGGCCTCCTCTTTCTGAATATCCACCACGCGGCCCCACTCGTGGGAATTTCACCTTCGAAAAAAAATGTATTTGAAAATATCATCAACACATCTTTGAAAGATGTAAAGAAACGGAGTAAGATATCTAAGACTGTTTTCATACAAGTTTTATGCGAATCTATTAATTGTATATTTGCGAATATATATATATATATCTGATTAATATTTTTTTAACTGAGTCGTTAAATTTAAACATTGTTGTACAGGTGGCCATTAAATTCGTAAAAGTCTTCTAGTTTTGCGTCAAGATGTCATGACGTGTAACTTAATTTTCTGCAGAGTATGTAAAAGTCAATTTCACTAAGAAAATTAAAAGTACTAAATCATAATATGGTACTTGTTGGTTTTGAACTATTTTCAGTTTTATAGCATTACTTAATTGCGAAATTATCATTGAATTTAAAGAATACACTTACGTTCAGATCAATGTTTAAAGTGATGACATATTGTTATGGCGGTTTAACAATTTATGTGAATAGTTTGATAATAATTGAGTTAACAAATATGTTTGTTATACTTTTCCAATGAAATGTGTGTTATTTTAACAGGATTATTAAAGATATTGATTTCGAATTGCATTGAATCTTATCGGATAGCATTGGAAGAAAATATAGGTGGTGTTTTAACCTTTTAAATCTAGGTCAACTTCCCCTCGGCGCTAAATATATTTTTATCGCAGAATTGTGCTAACTCCAATTTAGTTTTTTTTATCTGAATTTTTTTGAAAATAAGACCATGGGGTTGAATCATTATGGTTCACCGAATAATTATTATGTAATTACATGAGAAGCTTGCTCTTGCACAAGAAATATGTAAAATTATCATATATATATTAAATGAAATAAAACGGTCATAAATTAATATAAACCTATTACATTTATGTTCAATTATCCGTGCCTATTTAAGAAATGGAAATGAACCAATTCGCGGTCCTTCAAAACATCTTTTAACGTCACCCAGAAGTAAAATAACTGTAAAAAGCATTCCAACAATAGAGCAGTTTCTCGGTTCATTATCGGATTGGGAGGGTGCATCCAAAAAGTTTTCATTAGTGGGAAAGCCAATGTTACAATGTTCCGTTCCTTTGTCGCTGTGTCGTGGAAAACGAGGGGGGGGAAAAGAGCAGATAAGAGACGAAAATGCGCGTTCCATTTTCTTTCTTTCCGCAAAGAATGGATGGCGGAGTGGAGAAAGGGTTGCCTGAGGAATAATGAAGCAATACCGTACTGCGAGCTATTAGCGTAAGCCCAGTGCTCGCTGCCGGCGGGACCGGGCTTATGGATTGCAATTCAAAGCCGCTTATGAATTGAGGATTAGCGATTTCTATTTATTCTAGCTATTAAAATATGAATTTTCGTTGCGGGCAAACATGCCGTTTCTTATATTTCTTTTACTGAAACGATTTTTGTAGAAAATTTTAGTTAACCAATGTCATTTTTATATATAAGAAATTTGAAGCCATATAAAAATGCATAGAGTAGTATCTTCTCTATTAAACTAAATTACTTAAATTATCCAAGTAAGTAAATTAATAGCCTATATGATGAGCAATAACTTTTTCACTCATTATTCTCTAATTTATATCTAACGTAACATTTTCTACCACTCCGTTCAAGTTACATGTTTCTAGACTTATAAACCTTCAGTACTTGGTGTACCAGGAGAGATTGGTATGTACGTCTTGGGATTTTTAAGGTCGCGAACACGAATCATATCATACAATTACACGCTATGTACAAGAAAGCATGGCCAAATCTTTTGTCAAGTCAGCGTATGCAATTATTAAATAATTCAAAAGTTTTATAATGAAATAATTAAGGACTTCCTTCCAGTACACCAGATTTATGCCATCACTGACGTTAAAACTGATCATATTGTCAAATTAAAACATCAGAGGCAGCACCAATATGATGTATTGACGTCACCATAGTAGCATACTGGAGAGGCGACAGGTTTATGAAAAGCTCCTTGTAGCTTGTCCAGCGTATTGTGATTAAAATCTGGTACACTAATTGGTAGGCTCGCTGATTGGAACCGTGTTAATTCGAAACGGACGATACGCGTCGCTGTACACTGGCGTACGGTATGAGTAATTTTTGTGACGCGTCCATCGCATGCACCAATGGAAACTGCACCGCTTTAATCAACGGTTCGGCAGTCGCAATGGGCTTTTGAGAGCACAATGGATTTTTTCATTACAGCGAGCATTGACGGCGATGTTTAAAATGCAACAGCAGTCATTTCGGCGCCCTCGTTGAAATAGCAACAAAAGGCCTACGAATAATACAAAGCATTGGTCATAGCTATATTGTTCACCAAAATAGCTGAGAAGTCACATAAACACAGTATTCGAGTAAAAGTAAAAAAAAGTAAAGTAACAGCCTATACATGTCCCACTGCTGGGCAAAGGCCTCCTCTATACAGAGGGTATCAGGGCATAGTCCACCACGCGGCCCCACTGCGGATTGGCGGACTTCACGATCTTCGAAATACATTTTTTTTTTTTTTTTTGTTATTATTTATATGCAGTGTTTATCAAATGTTTTCCTTCACCGCGGGAAACGTGGAATTCAGCACTTAAAGTTAAAATCTTCAGCCGGCACCGGGGATTACTCAGGTGCTCGAGTATTATTGAATAATTGTAATGCCCGGACACTGAACTATCACGGCTCTCTATGTATTCGAGTATGTATAAGAAATCCTTACTATAGTTACTTCGATACAATCATTGCGCGAGAGATATCTTTGGATAGTCGTTATTTATCAAAGTGTTATAAAATGTGTACTTCGAATTCGGAAACCAAAGAATTCTTCTGCTCAAATCTAAGCCAACGATTACAGTGACTTTACGATTGTAATGCACAATAAAGAGAACATTTTATATTTTTTACGTAATAAATAATCGCGCTACAAAATTCTCTTAAGTATTGTGTTTTTAAATATTTTAATATTCTATGTACTCTTGATGGCCTATCTACCATGTAAAATTTGATAAGCATGGAACTAATTATTCAACATTAATTACAATTAAATCAAATGACAGTTCAGTTTGACAATAGTCATAGCTGTAACAAAATCCTGCGAAAGTTTTGAGGTACAGCCATGTGCCGTCAGCATTTGGCAGTTTTCTTATAAAGTTCACGGGCAAACACCCTCTTGGGACCGACAAAGGGCGTCTTATGCAATGAGGCCGTTCCATTGAAGCCTGAATAACGGCCTAACTTTCTGTTTGCCCGCCATTTGTAATTGTCTATGGTTTGGTCTGATACACTTTTCTTATTCCCTTCTCGCTATGAGGTTTAATTTCATGTTATAGCTTTTGGTGTGACAAATTGAATTGGGGAACAGCACAAAGAGAATGGTGAAAACAAAGACACTTTTGTTTGCTATTAAATGTGAATTTATTGAATGTTTTTTTTACTACTCTAGATGTTGTATTTTGTTCTGGAATAATCTCGTTCTGTTTTTACACACAAAAAAGATAACCAATCTAGTTCTTAGTTAGAAGTGACTAAATATTATTTGAGCTTTAATGATAGCGGCGTGTTTTGCCAAAGTTGCCACGACCACGTGTTGGCCGTGGCAGTCTGTGGGAGAGGCCAATATCCAGCAGTTGAAACTGGCTACCATGTTGATGATGATGATGAATAAAATTATTTATCACAACGGCAACGTGGTCTACGGGATATAAGGGGGTTGGTTTATTCTTACTCCATGGGGGCTTAGTAGAATGACATTGAACTTCAATCAATATCACAAAGATAGACATCATCCCACTCCATAAACTAATATTATATAACATAAAATGAATTAGAACATAAGAAAAGATACTTTCGATAGTCCTTCTCATTTAGCAGTAATTAATTTAGATATCGCCGTACTTTATATTTACATTTTGACACTTAGCTTTCTGTATTCCCTGGATGACAAAGCTTTCAATAGACCATAGTCAGAGATTGAAAGCGCAATATGACTCCGCAAATTGAGACAACAAATTCGTTTCAAATCGTTTTGCTGATCTGAATCGTTCGTGAACTCGTCGAATTGGCTTAACTGAGGGTTGCTTCATCGCCTCTTTAGTGATTCTCTTTCGCAAATCATTCAACTCATTTCGCAAAACTTACTAATAATAAACAAACTCAATTTTGTACTAAGACCCACTGAGCTACGATAGCTAGTCATAAAAGAACCTTAATTACATCCAATATAAAACAAAATTATCCGAGCCACTAACCCTCTTAATAAGAACATACGAAACTATTACGACATATCCCGGCAAAGCCACATTTTCTGCCCATAAAATGGCATCCATTAGCATGAGTGATGCAAAGTAAATATAATAAACATGCGGCGGATAGCGTCGCTATAAAAATATGGAGCATCCATGTTTGCCATGGTAATTCTTGTTGTCTCGGCTCTGCTTCGACTTTATTAAATTACAACCGGGGCTGTCTCTGAGAACGCTCAAATTAGATCGAACAGACGCGATTTATGAACAAAGTTCGCGTAATATTGTTTTCCTGTATGGATGGAAGTTCGAAATATTACGGCGACAAATTTGTACAAGTTAAATGGTGATTTTCATACTATGTGCGATGGTTTATCACAATGTCAGCGGACAGAAAATCCTTGACTTTGTTCATAAGCTTTATATGGAATATCTCAGCTGTATTATTTATTTTAAACAAAATGTTAAGGTAACATTGATTTGATTTCTATGAATGTAGACTCTTAATATAATTTATCATTATTGGAATGAGTAAATTTTCAAGTAAAATATATAATTAACTTATTCGTAAGTAAAATATGCCAAACTAACAAAAGTTGGCCTTGCTTTGAAGAAGATAGCGTACAAAGCTTGTGTAAGAATGTGTGTATAGGTATGGAAGGAGCAAAAGATGTTTAGAATTTATATGTATCGCGTGAACTGGAAATTAGGAACCAACTCTTGTAAGCAGGAAGCCCCAACAAAAAATCGATAGCCTAATTTGTTTTTACACGAAAGAAATATAAAAATACCAGAAAGAATAAACTTTTGTCTTTTACATAAAACAAGCGGACCCGACCGACGTTGTCCTGTTACACACCTCTTAAATCCGACAAAAACTTATAAAATAAAAAAAAAATTACCATAAAATATATTATAGTGGACCGAATTGTGAATTGCTCCATTCTCAAATCCACTTGACTACAAAAAATTTCATGAAAATCGGTCCAGCTATTTTAAATAAGTTCAATCACATACAACACGTACAGAAGAATTATAATTATATAAGTATATAAAGCTACATATTTATCGGACACTAAAGGGTCTGACGCATTTTCATCATGACTCACATGGGTTATTCCCGTGAGTCATCATAGCTTTACCCTATTCCGACCCCCACATTTGCATGGTGGCCCATTAAGAACGCCATTTAGGGTTCACAAGTTACTTACACAGTCGTTAGATGACTTTTCGTTTTAATTATCGTTAACTAATGACTAGTGAGTTTTAACACAAAAAAGGTAATGAAGTGTGATATGATTATTTTTAATAAAAGAGCAAACCTGTTCAAATGATGTCTAGTGACAATATCACCAATTAAGAAGCGAACCCCGGTGATCGAAAAACTTAAAAGCAAGAACATAAAATGAGAGCAAATAGATCATGTTTGTTGTATAGGAGCCTCACTTAAATGTTCGTTTATTCTGTTTTACAGTATTTGTTTTTAAAGCGGCAACAGAAATACATCACCTGTGAAGATTTCAACTGTCTAACTATCACGGTCCACGAAATAAAGCCTGGTGTCAGCCGGACAGACAGACAGACAGCGGAATCGTAGAAATTAGTTCCAGTTTTACCCTTTGGGTACGGAACCCTAAAAATGACAGAACATAAAAACAACCGGCATCAACATGGTACGAACACGAAAAAAAGGAATTCAAGTCTATTGTGAAATAGAAAGACTGGATATCACAATTTCATTTCACATTTCATTCGAGATTACACGACCCAATACGAAAATCCCCGGCATGGAAATATCGCGAGCAAATAACAGGCACTCGAAAGTACAGTGGAGACGTGTTTAGTTTACGGTTCAATAAATACGTTACATCTTTTGTTAGCGCCGAGCTCCCTAGTCGGATTTATACATCCATTTCTTGGTACCGCCTGCCCTCCAGACACTATCGAGCCGCGCGAACAAAGGTAGCTTACGTATAATCTGATAAACAGGCACCACTCGGGGAAATTCTATTCAGATCGAGTACGGGGAACCCTTGTTATCTACCTATATACAAACAAAGTAAAGTCGATGCGCTACCATGGTTCACTTGTACAGAGCCGTTCCCTAAATTGAAAAGGACTCATAAAATAAATTTCGATCCCATAGTAAATTGTAGTTGAACAACTGTAACATACATCTTTTTCCATGATTAACTAAAATAGTCTTAGTTGTGAGTGAAATAAAATTTCGGGCTCAGGAACAATTCAGTCCATCGAGCAATTTAAGTGCATTGGTAAAATAAACTACCTTAAGGGTGTTACTGCGTTTAGATTTTTTGATGAACATGAATTACTATTTGGAATCTTCTCAGCATTCTTGCATCGATGCAAACTAAACTTTTTACTGTGGTAGGGCACGCAACTGCTTCTGCTATTGCAAGAATGGGCAGACTCGTCCCGGAAAGTAGATGTATTATACTTTCGCGTTTCGTCTGATAATTGATGTAACTGAGGCCAAAAAGGTTGTCAACGCATCTGTTAGTCATAGGCGGTGTCATCATGCTTAAAAACAATACCACCGTGTACCACCTTCAACTTTTGGATCATTCATTTAGATCGTATCTGGACGCAGAAAGCGTTTACTGTATGCGGTAATGCGATACCCTTAAAATAACACGCCAATGCAAGAGCGATGCTGTGCTTAGAATTTATTTCATAGAATATATCAACGAACCGTCTCTTTAGAAATCACAAGTTTATTAAGGGTATCAAAGAATCGAACACATTAAAATCGTGCCGAGCCAACAAATCGGAACGATTTAGAATATAATCACGCAATTATCATTGCTCTCGAGGCCGGGTTGTTTGTATTGAATAACACCCTCTTTGTATTGTGCCTGGAGGTACGACGGAAGGGTCGCAGTAAAAGAGTAATAGCTCCCTGAGGTACGCCCGGCCCGTCGAGAACGCTCGTAGTAGTGTACTCGACGCGGGCGCGAGCGAATAACGCCTTTATTGTCTCAAGATACTAGCGTCAGTATTAATTTGCAGTTCAATGTACTGCGTATTTCTCACCTTCAACACTCGCCATTGAAAATCCACCCGGCGTTTAATAACATTTCGCTTGTCACTTTTCATACAAGGCAAAATATATAGCATAATTCTAGCTTCGCTTGGAGTTCAGTGTTTTGGAACAAAGTATTGAGCTGTGCCAAGATGTTTTTGTTATTTCAAAGTTCCCTTTGACATCTGGCATGATGAGCGGGGTCATCTGGTAGGACTGCTCACATATGCATAATTACAACACCAGAGAAGATGCAGAGGTTTTGTCAACTTCTGGAAGTAGGGACCTCTGATTACCTCACTTATTGCAGTGTGAACATTTTTACTTCACGACAATCTACTTTAAAACCAATTACGTTAGCTATGCTACGTATTCCACTGTTCTTATTGTAAGCATTCGATAACAAATCATTGAATGAATTTGAGATTTATGTAACTTTTTCAGAACGTAACAGCAAAAGCCCGTGTTACTCATAAGTTCAATACCCTATAAGCAATTTTCACTCGATTGAATTTTGATAAGAACAAAAAGGAACCGGAATGATACTTAATAAAAATCCCGTTTGCTTTCGAGGCAAGCGTTCCTTCCGTTGAAGAAATATTCAAGTTCGCTTATTATTTCTGAGACTTTTCCTTTACAGCGTAAGCCGAATACAATCTTTTCGTTTCATTAAAGTTCCTCGATTGGAAGTATTGGGCGGTACGCGCGCGGTATCGATCCAATGAGCCTGCCTTAGAAAATGTAATAGAACGTAATCTACAATCAATTCGGACGGAGAAAAGAGCGACGCTCAGTATTGGGTATGAGGGAGAACTGTAAAAATTTTACGAATCTCATAAAAGTGGACCGAAATTGATTTGGAAATGGACTTCCTCAGCGTATTTCCAGGACAATAGTGCGGTGCGGAGACGTATAAACATAATCACTCTTGTTGAGATGAGAGTTTATATATAATCAGTCACATCCACCTAAATCAGAGAGGTAAACTGAGATCATTTATTTATTTGTATAAGAAAATACAGTTACAAAAAATTTATAAGAAATTTAAAAAATGTGTATAAAACTCAAATTGAATTAATATTTAATATAGTGCTATATACTAATATCTTATCTGAAGACAAATCAGTTGAAGCTTTTGAAGTTCAAATATTAAAGTAATGATAATTTTTGGATGCAATTTAATTCATGTTTTTTATACTCTTCTTCTACCTAGCATTTATCCCAGCAATTGCCAGGGTCTGCTTTCCTACTTAAACTCCTCCACTTTTCCACTTTACCCGATCTTCGACATCCTCATGGGTCAGTCCATTGGCTCTTGGGCGGCCAAGAGGTCTAGCTCCCGGGACAGGTATATCAAGGCATATCCTTCCGACATATTTTTCCGACCGGCGTGCGACATGGTCATACCATCTCAGGCGCCGCTCTAGGAGCTTATCCGCTACGTCACGGACCCCGAGACTGCCTCGGATGAATTTGTTACGTATGCGGTCAGCCCGCGTGACGCGCACATCCACCTTAGCATCTTCATCTCCGTGACGTGAAGCTCTTGAGTGTGCCGAGTTAGAGCTGACCAGCACTCGCTACCATACAGAAGTACCGGTCGGATGATGCTCTTGTACACCTGTCCCTTGAGCTTGGGCGGTATCCTGTGGTCGCAGACGACACCTGTGACCTCTCGCCACTTAGCCCAAGCAGCGCGTATCTGGGCTTGGACATCATGGTCGATGCTTCCGGACTCGTGCAAAACAGATCCAAGGTACCTAAACGATTCCGACTTAACGGCTGGTTCAGGACCTATTTGTATCGTGCTAGAGTCCGGACTCCCACAAGCCATGTACTCGGTCTTCACCAAATTGAGTTTTAGACCGCCGTTCTCAAGCGTAAACTTCCAGAGGTTTACTTTTTGCTCCAGTTCCAACCGGCTCTCGTCAACGAGTGCTATGTCATCGGCATACATCATCAGCCATGGTGGCTGGTCCTGTATCTGAGCCGAGATCACATCTAAGACTACGTTGAACAAGAGCCGAGCCTTGGTGTACCCCTACAGTTATCTGGAAGAGCTTGTGGTCGCCAACAGCGATCCTAACCACGGACGCGGAATCGTGGTACATGTCTCTGATAATGTCGACATAGGCCTCAGGGACGCCTTTCGATCGCAATGCCCACCAGATACATTGCCGAGGCATACAGTCAAAGGCCTTCTGCAGGTCAAGAAATGCTAGGTAGAATTCTATGCGGTAGGTGTAGAATTCTCCTTTTCTCCTTGTACGCCCCCATCAAAGTTCTGAGAACAAAAATGGGATTCATGGTGCCAGATCCCGATCAAAACCCATATTGACATTCAGAGAAAGTACACTCTCAGCGAAGCCTGAGATCGATAATACGTTCGAAGAGCTTCATGGTGTGGCACATGATCTTGATCCCCCTGTAACTACCGCAATCTTGTGGCAAATAGGGGTGATGTAACTGAGACGCCACTGATTGGGCATCTTTCCAGTATTCAAGATGCGGTTGAAGAGACCAGTGAGCACGTCTACACCAAGAGAGCCCAACGATTTCCACGCTTCGATCGGTATGTCGTCAGGCCCCACCGCTTTCCGGATCTTCAGGCGGCGAAGACAATCATGTTTTTATACTATCCAATAAAATAATTTTGATTTAATTATTATCTATCAAATAAATTCGCCTAATGCCCATTGACGTCCAATTTGCCAAACAATATCGGTAAGTAAACTTGCAATTATCAATTTAGATTCTTTCATAACTACACTTAAACATTCGAAGCTATTAAGGAGAATTTAAATGTATGAAACCGTTTAATAAATAAATAACAGTTAATGCCGTCGTTATAATATACTTTTAGCTTAAAGATGAAACAGAATATTAATTTAACTTTGGAAAATCTAATGCAGTAAAGAAATCGTAATAAATTATTTAAGCTTAACGACTTGTGCCAGTGACAAAATATTTTTTGTTTTTAAACATATTTAAATAAAGAAAATAGTCTTTTCTTTACGCACATATGAACAGGTTAAAAAAGAGATATGGCCTGTTTTTGTAAAGAAAAAAAAATGACGAACATTTTCACACGTACAATAGATTCGACGCCAGTTCAGCTGAAATAAAGCTAGGTTACAAAATTGAATTTAATATAATGATTCGTTAGGTAGCTCTTTGCTTTTATAACAACAACCGCTGGATGCGAAACGTGACAAATTTTCGTTATCATGACGAATTCCTACGCTTTGCAACTGTAAATAAACCGTATCTTGTAAAGGACGGTGTGATTTCGTTTATCGCTGTAAGCTACTTACACAGATGGAAATTACTTAGATACAAGTTAAGCCGGTGCTGGTGTTCGACTGCGTTCTCGCTCTCCTTCCCTGTTGTGACGCGATAAGAGATAGGCTGCTATTTCATTGCTAATGGCTTAATAATCCCCGAGGGTCGATTGCCCCCTCTCCCGCGCAATGCATCACGTCGTCTTACGCGCGGCGTCGTCTTATCCTCCGTGCAACAGATCACGCAGATTACGTAATGCCCTAGATAGACGCGAGACGCTATTAAACACGCAATCGCAAAAGCTTACAAAGTCTCGACATAGAAAATACATTAAGCGCACTCGGTTCCGTCAACCAAGAACAAATAAATACTGTGAAATGAGCCTGAATGAAATACTTTCTACTATTTTTCCTTAACATATTTCTTTTTATTTTGGTCTATTATTATAACATTAAAAAGAGTTGTATATGCGGCATTTTACTGAGCTAATTTTTTTTTCTACACACGGAAGTTAAAATTTAAATATTTAATTTAAATTTTTAATTAACTGTGTGTTTATACTTTGAGTAAAATTGCATCATAGCGCCGCAATGTACATTATTTAAATCTAAAATACAAAATTCGTAATTCCACAGAAGGATAATTTTGACGACCCGAATGGCTTAGTGGGTAGTATACCAGCCTCTTGCGCCAATGGGGTGGGTTCGGTCCCTACTACTGGAAAAATATTGTGTACTGAACATAGTGTTTTTCTATTGTCTAGATTTTTATATATGTATAATATGTATTTATTTACAAAAGAAAAGTATGTTTATCAGTGATCTAATTCCCATATTACAAGCGTAAGTAAATATAAATAAACAAATATTTTAGGACACAACTTTTTGTCCTAAAATATTTGTTTATTTATATTTACTTATTTTAATAAACGGAGTTAACGGTCCAAGTATTTGATATTTGATAACACGATGTCCAACATATACGAGTATAATGGGCGCATAGAATGCTGAGCGAAAGTTTTCCTGCCGACTAGCGCGGTATCTTGCGCGCATTATATCCGAGGGACCAATTCGAATGCCCCGAAGGCCCTAACAGCCCCATAACAGCCCATAAAAAACTGAATGCGTTCGTACATTCTTAACGCCGCAGTCTAGGGGCCGAGTATTGCTCGGCTGAGGCGTTCCTATCGCGCTCTCACTCTAATCTCCTTCAATAAACCGCTACGGGAATGCGATCGAATGAATATTTCAGCCGCTTTATACTATCTATACACTACAGGACTACAGTTAGTGCAGTCATATAAATTGATAGTATGTAGATAGATCTGTTTTCAGCGTTTGAAGCTTTGTTTTCGAATTTTCCTTCTTATTTCGTCCAATTGTTAAAGTTTGTTTTCTTCCCTAAAACTTTTATGAAACACGTTATTCAATTTGAGTAATAAATAACTCAATACGACATTAGCGAGTGCTCGGACAAATAGTTTGTAATATATTCTTAATTCGCTATACATTTGTAAAATGCTTTTCAGCAGTTTTATTCTACTCACTTCCCGTTACTTGTAACTTCGTAGAGCAATACTGTACCAGTAATAGAAGGATACAATTGTTTAAGGTTTAAATCGTTTAACTATTATGTTACAAATATATTTAATGTACTTTTTTCAGTTTTTTAGAGTTCCGTAACTTAAAAGGTAAAAAAGGAACCCTTATAATTTAACTCTCTTATCCGTCTGTCTGTCCGTGTATCACCACCGAAATTTTCTCAGGAACGGGTGGACCTAGCAAGATGAAATTTGATATTGAGGACCATAGGCCCTATTAGTTGTATTAAAATCAAGGTCCTGAATCAACATGATATGGGCAAATTTAGATTTTGCGCGATTGCGATTTATATTTAAACTTGTAAATACCATAATGTACCTTAATTTTCAACTTTTTGTACTTTTCGGAATTTTCCCTTTACTTGTGCTGTCAACCAGCTAGGTCTAACTGTTCCTGAGAAAATCAGTGATGATTATTTGCCAATTTTATTATGGCGGTATAATGGGTAAGTACAGAAACCTCGGTGTACGAGTTCAACTCACAGTTGGCCGGTTTTTAATTATTTTGGATCAATAAACTACTCCTCGAAGTATACAATCACATCAATTTATAGGCTCTATGAAATTTGTACACCTAACTGTTTGTCTTCCTAAATGTGTTCATAACTTTTTATCTTAGATGGCCCGCTTCCATACTTGCTAAGAACAAATCGGCAATCCAACGGAAACAGTTTAAGAGGCCACCGTAGTGCTTCACCTTTCTTTATCAGAATAAAAGAATAAAATATTAAGTTCAACAAGTCAGTAAAGTTATCTTTGTTCAAACCTGACATCTTCATAATTTCTCCCCTATTTAAAGGATCCGCCACTTTTGCTTCGTCAATTTGACTTACCTGCAAAAAAAAAACAAAATTATAAAAAATGAGAAGAACGTAACACCTAAAATAATTGTAAATAAAACCGTCTTTTTATCCTACATTATAATCTAAAATTGCCTCTATTTCAGGTTTTAAGTTAAGATCCTGAAGTTAATTCAAACGAGAAAAAACCTACTTTAGTTTTTTCTGTTTTCTTTTACATTTTTTCAAAAGCGCGTCGAAAGAAGCAACAATATATTAATCATTAATAACGGCATCACGAATGGAAACTCATCGAAGGAGGCGTTCGGCTACTTAGTCAGGATCGATTGTGAAGGCCTTGACATCAATCACACAGCCGCTGAATTGTTGATTTATGTGTGCACAAAGCCCCGCCGGCAATTCGCAACTGTTCCCGATTCTGCGAAACATTTCAAACCCGCCTTATTTCCATTCAAAGGGAGTCGTGTTGTAGATTCCTAGTGAAAATTCGATCTGGGACCGACGGAAAATGGCTTTATAACGCGGCCATATAGCCGAGGTGCCGCAGCGCAGACGAAACGTTTTATAAGCGGAGGCACAGATGGCGCTAGTGCCTATATTGAACGGCGAACGACAAAATAATTTTTGGATCGCATTGACAGACGCGAAGCACGTAGCGCATAGCAGTATAACAAACAGTATTCATCGTGCGTTCATATGAAAACATATGATAAAAAGAGAATCGTAGAAATTCTGATTGCCAGCGTATTTTTTTTTTCAAATTTTGTATTATATGCATTCTCATGATACATGTTTTAACACTATGAAGAAGTTGTGCTCATTCGACTAACCCATGCAGCGCTATTAACATCTCAGAGCAGCAGCGGCTTGGAGTACTACAGTTTGTTCGGCTAAAGTAATAAGATTGGGGGATCCATTGTCATATTAAATTCACATACTTGCATTTCCGTTAACGTTACATGTATTACTACATTTTATTTAATATAAGTTATTACTTTATTCAATGTAGCGCCGTTGCTAAGCTATTGGCTACGACACCGAGGGTCATGGTTTCGATTCCGACACAGAACAATAATTTGTGTGACCGACAGATAATTGTTCCGTATGTTTCCCAAGGAGGGTTAACGTCAGAACGTCATGCGGTTGGTCGGAAAAATATGGCCAAAGCCGCTTACAACATTATTCACATGTTGTGCCGACCCCAGCTAGATGTGATAAGGGCAGAAAAAATTCTGTAACGGACTAGATTTTTAAGTGACCAGAGTAGTACCTGACAGATTTATATTAGAACTAACTGACCCGCAAATGTTGTTTTGCCATATGAATTATTAGAGAATTTGTGAATCTGAACTTATAGAAAAAGAATTTTTGGAACGCACGCATAAAATGTTTGACAGTTAGAAAGAGTTTGTATGAGAAAATAAAATTGTTGCTATTTCGATTTTCCATGCAATTTTTCATAATTTCTCATCGTTTAAACCTTCCTTGGACTAAATCGGTACAGCCGTTCTCGAGCTTTAGCGAGACTAACGATAGCAATAAATGTATATATTGGAATTCGAAAGGTGAACAAAATTTGAGAATCAGGAGTTTTGATATCGAATAATTCCTGCCAGTGCCATCATGAAACAGAGGTCCGGTAAGTAAAGGACATAAAACCTCCTCACAGCACATCTAAATATATCGCGGAGAAACCGGTGTTAAGCTTAACAAATAGACTTACAGTTAAGTAATGAAGCACATAACTTAGGGCTGACTGGCGTTACTTCTTGTCTCAACCCGTGACTCGGGTCCGAAGCATTTGTTATGTTTAATAAGGGCACCAAGATTACGGTCGAAGATGAATGTGTTTTATTTCACCATTAAAATTCACGGGGTGACCGCTACTTGAAATGTTAGTAACGATTTCGGCGAACTGATTGGTGTAGTGGATACTTAACCTGCCTTTTGCACCAGAGAGTTCTGGTTCGATGCTGTATATAGTTATAACATACTGAAAAAGACTAAGTGCGAGACGACTCGTGCACGAAGGGTTCCGTACCATCACTACATAATATAAAACCTAGTCATCCCGCTGTCCCTCTGTCCCTATGTATGCTGAGATCTTTAAAACTATGCAACGGATCTTGATGCGGTTTTATTTACTAGATAGAGTGATTCAAGAGGAAGAGGTTTATATGTATAATACATTGCACACGTGCGAAGACGGGGCGGGATGCTAGTTACCTATAAAAGCAGAGAAATAAATTATGTATCTAGTATGGAAACCCCACTTAAATATTTTTTTATTCTGATTTGTAGTATTTGTTGTTATAGCGGCAGCAGAAATACATCATTTGTGAATTTCAACTGTCTAACTATCACGGTTAATGGGATACAGCCTGGTGACAGACAGATAGACAGATAGCAAATTCTTAGCAATAGGGCCCGTTTTACCCTTTGGGTATGGAACTCTAAAAAATTATGTACGACTTGAAGCGCTTTTCAATGATGCCAATTATTATATATTCCATACACAATATTAGATATTCCTAAGGACTAAAATACTCTGTAAAGAGTTTAATGAGGTACTTCGAGTAAGAAAAGTTGCGTAGTCCCCGTAGTTGTGTAAGCAAACAGAAATAGATATTATCTGCAACAATATGCGTGAATTTTGAAAATCATATTTAATTACTTAATTAATAAAAAATTTAGTTATCATGTCAGGAGACAACTACAGTAGTTGTAGTTGTCTCCTGCCATCATAACTAAGTGTTCTACTTTCGAAAAATATGTTACAAATACGAAAGGGCACGAGACTTGAAATTTTATGAATATTTTTCATGAAGAGCTCGTAAATTTTAACATCATAGAAGTTTCGTGATTTGGTAATTTTCTCTTGCAACTTGCCCAAACTTCAGCTCCCATAATTGAGAGTAGATTGCCGAGAATTTTTTCTGACAAAATATTAAATTACGTCGGCTTCAAAAATTGCGTAGACATCGAATGTTTTTCAACTTACTCTCCTAAATAAATTGTTATGTATTCATTATGGAAAACATTTCTTTGTGTTGAGATAAATAATATCTAATATTCACCGTGAATTCAACTTTATTTTATTTTGTACTCATTATTTTTAATTCATAAACTCATATTTTTTGATAATTCTATTCGAATTACAGAAAAATGTCTAGGAAACATAAAATTGTTATGAGACGTTTTTTTGGAGTCTTAAATCATTGTATGTACCCAAACATCATCCCTCCTATCCTCGCATCATACAAAATCCATTCGAGTGTACAACTTAGGTAGTATGTCACATAATAAATTCCCTCAGAACCCTACGTAACCTATATAAAACGATTTTATTTATTGCTTTCACTGTTCCAATATCACGATATAAATTCAAATGCTCCATCTAAAGATACACAACAAGTTATTGTTCCACGAACGTAACTGCGTCATATAAATCCGATCAGGCGGCCTATCCGAGCGCATGCGATAAAAAAAGGTCTTAACATATTCGTGCGACATTGACTCCGACAATATTTACGACGCCTCGTTGCGCGGAACAAGCTCCAGGCAAACTGAAATTTACATTCTAGAACAACCAACTATCGATGCCACATTTTACGTTTAGGCCCGTTTACGACTGCGACTAGTTAAGTAACGACCCGATACTTTCTTTTGTGTTATTCAAAACATGACCCTATACAAATGGCATTCGGTACACATTTAAGTTCTTTACAAAGTTACTTTGTTTATCGAATGCAAATTGTATCGTTATGTACGAAATTACAGAGCAAGGTATGTTTTACAGCTTAAATGCGTTCCTACTTTAAGTTTCCAATGCAAAATAGTTTTCGTTCTCATTGGCTTAGAATCTAAATTCAATTGATTTGATTGAAACAACCACCTTAATGCTGAAGACATGGGAGCGCTGTTTCTTACAAAAGTTCTCTTTTTTTTTTATTGTTACATTGAACGGGTCAATCCAATAGATCTTTAACATCTTCTGATTCAGTTCAGTATTGGGAATGGTTGTTGTTGGACACAGTTGTTAACCAATATCTTGTTTTTGCTGCGTATCACTAACTGGAAAAATGGAAGAAAGATATGAATTTTTCTGATTCCTCAAATAAAACTACGTACACATACCAATTTTAATTTAACACGCGACTAATATAAACAACATAAAACGATACTGTACACATTATTAAATACCTACAAACATAAAACTATAACATAAAAAATGCAATTACCTTGTGGAGTAAATTACGTGCATTTTCAAATGGTACAGTGACTTCGAACGAAATATAATAAAGACGAAAGTAGATCGAACACGATAGTTGAGTTCGATGAACGTAGGAACTACAACGGATTGTTAGTTTTAAACAAACGTAACAAACCCAAGAGAAAGCCGCACAATTCGAAAACGGGGACGTTTTCTTAATATTAATAGCACTTCCCTCTACTAGAGCCGCCCCTTTACCTTGGCCCGGATTCTCGAAATTTCTAACGGACCGACGCCGACGGCCCGCACCGTTTGTGAATTATAAAGTTGGTTTTCTTTTGTCTATCCGGCCTAATGAAACTCTTTCATGCGCGACACAAGGCCTGAAAGTTTTTACCAAATAACTCTCTCGTCACGGCAAAAGTTCTGGATAATGGAAGAAAATTTAAAAGAAATTAAATATAACATAAAATACGAATAAACGGAAAATGATACAAATAAGTAAAAATAAAGAGGAGATTTAGAAATAATGATTCATTTGTTTCAATGACACGTGCATAACTAAAAAATATTATGTAAATCTTTTAAAAATCAAATTTATGTCGAACTTTTAGGTCTTTTTTTAAATAACAATCAGTAACGAAAAAAAGGAAAAACCAAAGTAACTCAATTAAAAAATCGTTGTAACCTTAAAGGACATTCAAGCCTATTGATATGTAATACTATATTTATAGGTGCTTTGATCATAATTTAATGTCACCGGATCGACGGCGCGTGCGTCCCCAGAGGCGCCCGACGCACGAGTGAGCGCTAAGCCGACCGTGAGCTACTAAATACCGCGCCCTTTGCTAACTACCCTATAATCATGTCCTTGAAGGTCATAATTAATTTACTCAAGTAATTTGTTGTAATGGTCTGTTCTGGCTAGGGAAGTCGATTCACAGTCAGAGATCAGGTTTCATATTTCATTTGCGTGAACCATTTTCCATTCCATTTTCTATTTAGTTTTTGATTTTATCGTTATATGTTTGGTCGATGATTACTAAAAGTATCTAATAAATTATGTTAATAAAATCTTCTTGGTCGCAGTAAACGTTAGAATTATTGATATCATTGAAAGTACCTACTTTCAACTTTATACCCCAAGATTCACATTACCTGAAAGTGAGTGATTAAAAAGTAAATAATTTCCAATCAACTTTCCCATTAATCGAAAGACACAGGTATCGAGCAAACAAATATTCGACGGAATCAATTTCCGAACTTCATGTTCATCAATTTCAAGATTCATTGGCTAAGGGGAATTAATTAAATTTATATATATACATATGCTTTATTGAACACCATAAACATATATGAGAAATGTTACAAAAATAACTTATAAGGTAGTAACAATAAGGCGGTCTTATCGCTAAAAAGCGATCTCTTGCAGACAACCTTGTGGCTAAAAGTACAATATTTTGGACTACGGTAGGTGGTGCAAATGATAAACTTACATACGAAGATCTAAATAAACTGAAATATATTATATTTTGTAAAATAATAATATACTAATATATACCAATTAATTATATACAATAGACATACATAAAAACTAAACATATACTGTACAATAATTATATACGGGGAGAGAAAAATTTAAAATAAATATACGAATGTCGTCAGTGACAATCAGTGTCAACACAGTGAAAGATAGTAATTTTTAACATTAGTTTTAAACTTTCTTAATGTTTTTGAGCGCTGGATTTGTGGAGGAAGCGCGTTCCATAAGCATATAGCTTTGACTGTAAAAGAATTCTTAAAATTTATATTTAGCATCACAAAAGGCGCGCCTCATATTTCCAGTTATTAATTTAAATGCCATTAAAATATCTTAGATACTACAAGTAAGAAACTGATTCCCTCAAGATATAACAAGTGCCTGTTTCTTTCAAAGGGAACTGGAGGAATCAATGCACTAAGTTTTTTCAAACGTAATAAATAACGAGGAAGAAATAAACATTTCTCCGTCCTGATATAATGAAGAAGGTATTAAATAAGTTAGATAAAAAAAACGAAGCCTGTTGATTCGCTAACATGGAAAGTTAATAATAAAATGGTAAATGAAAAAAAAAACAGAAACGCAGAAAACCTTTTAATTGGAAGTTTTATTTGTGAAGTGAAATCGACAATAAGTGTAGGACTGATAATTTGAGACTTGATTAGCGCAGTTGCTAGTTATGCTGTCTCCCGCTTTGTCGGTTCGATGCCCATGTTACAAGAATTGGAAGTAACAGACAGTTCCAGATCGGTCCATATGTCACTTACATGAGCTAAACGTCCTTACACCAAACTATAATACCTGCGGCAAAGTAACAAAAAACCGGCTAAGTGCGAGTTGGACTCGCGCGAAAAGGGTTCGCGCGAGCCCCACTTAAATAGTTTTTATTCTGTTTTTTGTATTTGTTGTTATAGCAGCAAAAGAAATACACCATCTATGAAAATTTCAACTGTCTAACAATCACGGTTGTTGAGACACACCCTGGTGACACACGGACAGACAGACAGCGGAGTCTTCGTAATAGGGTCCCGTTTTACCCTTTGGGTACGGAATCCTAAAAAAAAATTCACTAACATGAACTAAAACTAAAAGTTTTAAATCTAGATTAAACTAAAAGTTTACCAGAACAGCCAGGTTCAAATCACCCAGTGCTTTACTTTACCGTATTACATGTTGTTACCAGCAAAACACTATAAATAATAGATAAGTGAACACAAACATTCGTTTCACTGGCGAGCTTCCCGACTTGTTGCAAACAAACTTCATTAGGACAGATTTAACGACAGCCAGTGAAGCGAGGCCGACATTCACTACGGGGAATTCTGTCAATATATTTTCAATCAAGGAACAATAATTTCGAAGTAACGTAATATTCGCATTGAGATTGCGTGAAAATAATTTACATTATCTAAACTAATATTATGCAGTAAAATTTGTTTTGTTTGTCTGCGATGATCTCGGAAACTGAACTTATTCCAAAATATTGTTCATCAGTACAAGCACAATAGGAAAATGAATAAATTTCCAAAATATGATTTGACGAACAACAAAAAGATTCTGAACAAATCGTCAATTCACTGCAACAATGATTTTATAAACTGTTTTGATAATTTTTTCAAACAGTAAAAGTGCTTCACTAAAACTATTTTGCTCGCACACTTTTCGACGTGCAGACAATTGCATTCTAACCTAAAAAGTTTATTAGTAATAAATTTAAAATGCATAAGTAATCGATATCGAATCGTAAACTTTTACATTTCGTTAATATTATGAAAGCCGTACATGTGCATGCTAGCAATTTTTCACGAGGTCAGGAACCAATTTGCTACTCGGGAAAACTGCGGTTCCCATTGAAAAGCTCTCTTAAAATCAATGAACCGTGAATAGAGTGCTTCATCGCTTATTTTATTGGCCATAAATCTGTTGAAAGAGCATTTTATTAATGCAGCCATTTCCTTATTAATCCATGCATAATTATATCTGACAATATTGTGTCTGAGAAATATTTTAACTTCAATTAGCTTCTACCTCGACAACTCAACTATTTATTTATTTAACTTCAGTAACCTTCTAATGATAAGCTATATAACATTATGTCGATATTAATACTATAAAAATCTAATTTTTCTTTTTGCTTAAAACATATTAAAGTACTGCATAGATTCTAAAAATTCTATCATTTATGAATAGCTTCTTTTTCTCGCAGTATTATAGTTTTAAAATAATTTAGACATTTATATATAAAGTAATTTTTTTATGAAATGTTAAGAATATCCTAGAACAGAAAAGTTTAACGGTTGCCATGCATCTGTTCTACTGGTATATTGTAATTATATAACGAAATATTAGTTTTAAAGGTATTTATATGTCTTATATATTGATAAAAGATTTTTAATTAACTTACATTTGACTATCTTTGCAAAACCATGACGAACAAACCAGTTTATATTGTTTCAAATATATAAATAAATATATTTAAAACAATCGGTTTATTGCTGGCAAAGGACAAGAGATGGAGCAGTGGCAGTAAGCCGTTTACTGCAAATGTTTCTGTAAATGCTTGGAGGCTCTTTTAAATGACGCCAACCATTGTTTAATGAACGAATTCACAGGAATAAACGACCCGACGGCTTTGGCGGTGCAGACCTGAAACGTATTTTAAACGTGAAAAGATATAGTCCCTCCTTTACAGCTAGTGTGGTCGAAAAATAATGTTGTTCGTTGTAAATAACAAAACAAGTCCTATTTAAAATTGAAACAGACTTCGTCTCGTAACAAACTTGGAGCTAATGAACAAAGACAATGACTGTGACTCAACATAAATAAAGTAAAAATGAAAAAAGGTAAATATTTATAGAAAAATTAAAAAATTAGATTAATGTAGCCATAGAGCATTAAGGCGCGTAACGCTGTGAACATTCTTTATTTTACGCCCACAACATTCTGCTCGGACGATTGTAAAGGCTTTATTGTTGGATAGCGCCATTGCCTATCAATCCGTCCACACTTGGTGACGCCGAAATTGATTGGCGAACGATTCCTTTCATACGCGAAATAAATTGGACTGTGAATTATGGCCGTCGAAACGGGAATGCCATGAATGCGTCGCGGCGTTCCGTTATACTTTTATTATCTGTTTGCTTAAAACCATTGGCTGAATATGTGGCAGTAGAGAAAAAAATAAAAAAAAATCTATTCCGGTGACAGATAAAAATATTTTATAATAAATATATCAATGATTTGAAACTTAAAAATACTAACAATATAATAAGTCAATGACAACCATAACTTTAAAATAGATATCGAATATTTTTACCAAACTGACAGTAATTCCGAATCACAAAAAATAAACACTCGTTAGACGATCTCCACTCAGACGAGCGTGAGACCAGTGGAGAATGTTATCGCCGCCGGTGCGAGCAGCATTTTTACTCTTTTTGCCGCGTTTTCCATGCGTAAACAAAGTAACACGAGTGTAAATTATACAAAGTTGCAAAAATGCGACGCTACCGAAATGTTTAGTTTACTCTTGGTCATTCCCTTTGTACTGTATATTGTTATTTGTGTACCATAAAGTAAACGACGGGTTTTTAGTACACAATCTTCCTAAATCAATTCTGTACCAATAAGGCAAAAAATGTTTAAAGATTTACACTACGAAAACTATTTAACATATTAAAGGCGGAAAGTGTTGCAGAAGAAAATGTTTCTTTTTGTACTGTGTTTTTAATGTGATTATCTGATGTTAAGTGATAATTGCCGCCGATTAACATATGCAACACAGGTAGGATTGCAAATACATTGCCACTTTATAATAAAGTAGGCCCCAGCTACCTCACTCAGCAGACGAAACGCAGAAGTACTTTCACTTCACGCCGGTCTTTTGTGAGGTTGTGGTACGGACGGATCTGTCTATTTGTACAACAGGGATGGCTGTTGCGTACGCCTACCACAATATTTTTTTCATTTATCAATAGTACAAAAATTTAAGTAAAAAATATAACGTACATTTTTGACGTGAATGTAATTGTATCTATTCTCGATTATAAACGCTCATAACGTAGAGTATTATTTATATTCATATTAAACTCAGTGACTGTACCAGTTTGAAGGAACCATCTTACGTTAGTTTTTTATTGGAAAACGCAACCGCCCTGTCTCTTCCAAGATATGCGGACAGCTACCCACGCGTGCTTACAGTGCAATGCCTCCACAACTTAAACCATATGATTAAATTATTAAATGTTAAAACATCTATGACTAAATGCAAAAATGATACTGAATCAAGGTTTAATGGGTCATGGTGCATTTTCATTACTACACATTTATGGAAAAAATAAATATACTGACATTAAATAATTTTTTTGGCACAAATAAATATACTAAAAAAAAGACGTGAAAAACCTAATCGGTTTGTTATTGTACAGTAATATAGTTAAGGGAGCAGCTGTAAATATCCGCATGCTGTATGTTAATTTTTATTTTTTATTTTGTCTTTTATTCCTGTTTGTCTCCGATATAGAAAATAAATAAATAAATAAATTTTATAGGAATAAATAAATATACTCAAAAAAGGCGTGGAAAGCCTAAAAGGTATGTCTACAGTAACATAGAACAATTTAATATTAAAAAGGCGATCGCCCTATTATTCCGTACCTTATGTTTATTTAATCAATCCAGTTGAGTGCTGATCGGGAAAGCAGACCAATATATCAGTTAACTCCAACTCGAAACCCTTTTGGCAATCTAGCTCGTAGTACGATACCGAAGCGATAAGTAACGTCAGCTTGCATGATTTAAACATAGCCAACAAACGATACAGCCTAACCGGTTTTGAATGCTTCTCATCTAGAAATCTGCACCGGGATACCTTCCCACGCACTTTTTACCCGCAACAGATGATGTATACTTCATTTGGCGCGAACAAGCGTTTCAAGGTAAGGAATTACGCGCCTAAACCGTTGTAAGGTTACGTAGTATTTTTTTTTTTTTGAGGAACAAGTTCGCCGTGCAGCTGTTGCATGGCAAAGGTTTGTAAGTGGCCAGGTTTTTCCAGTCATTGCAGGCGCATTATAACTGTATTAATGGTTATTTTCAAATAAATAAATGAAAATTTCTAATAGACAACAATTATAAATTATAATAAGTATTATACAATTAAGTATAATAGTAATAATTTATGGATTTTATCTTTTTTTATGTCAGAAGCCTAAACCGCTCCCATGGACATCCACAAAACCCGGGTGTTGTGGATGTCCAAATAAACAAACAAAACCGGCCAAGTGCGAGCCGGACTTGCGCACGAAAGGTTCCGTACCATTATTTATTATAATTAACTAGCGACCCGCCCCGGCTTCGCGCGGGTGCAATATATTATACATACAAACCTTCCTCTTGAATCACTCTACGTAGCAAAAAAGGCATCAAGATCCGTTGCGTAGTTTTAAAGATCTAAGCGTACATAGGGACAGAAGACAGCGGGACGACTTTGGTTTATTCTATTTAGTGATGCACAGCAAAGAGACGTTTACATTTCAAGTGACATTTTACCACTGTCACTCACTTGTTTTGCCTTCCCGGAACCCCTCCACTAACACTTAAACTTTATGATGGTATTAAAGTTCAAATTGACTTTTAAGTATTATTACGAATCTTTTGTACGGGAATGTAGAAAAGTTTTGTTTTTAGACTTTTTCAGGCAATTTTTAAAATTTTTCTCTACGTAAGAACCACCTTCCTACTTCAAGGAATATTATAAAAAAATAATTAGCGGTTCCAACGGGTCCAGCCGTTCACGCGTGATGGCTTGACCAAGGGAAATAGGGATTAATTTTTATATATATAGATGGGTAAGTACGTTTGTTGCATGGGACTCACTTTAAATATATTTTATTTTATCTGTTTCTGTTTTTTAGTATTTCTTATCATAGTGGCGACAGAAATGCATCATCTGTGAAAATTTTAACTGTCTAACTATCACGGTTCATGGTGACAGACGGCCAGACAAACAGACAGACAGACAGCGGAGTCTTAGAAATAGGGTTCCATTTTACCCTTTGGGTACAGAACCCTAAAAATTGGGCGGATATCTCACTCACCATATGAAACAAGAAAGAATAATACTCCAAAGTGTATTTTTCGCGTAACGGATCGAATTGGTCGATTCTGAATGTTACTTTTAGCCCGAGACGGAGAAATAATACCGTCGATTTACTTTCTGACCAATCCACGCAATAAATGAAAAAAATACTACTATCTTGAAGCTTTGATTTGAAAATACATAACCTTAATTAATATTTGTAAAGCATAGTTGTCTCTTTCTAATCCACAAGAATACCTTATTGTGTGAAAATTTGTGTCCACAGCATTTCAAATCGTGTATCACTACAAATAATTATTTCGCATATATCAATTGATATATCCATGATTTTGTTGTTTAATCATGGAATTATATTGAGAACTGCGTTTCAATCAAGAGATTCGTGTACTATCGAATCGGTATAAATAGTACATAACTAGTAACGAACAAAAAAACCGCGATGAAATGGAATTCATGAGAAACTGTTTTTCTTTTTTGTTCTCTGGTCATTTTAAAATCTTTCTCCATAACTCTCTAACCGCTCTGCGCGTAAAACATCGTCGTCTAGCACAAGAGTGGCGTAAAGTATTTATATATTTGTTACTTGACGACACAAATGAATTAGTGAGTAGTGTACCTGCCTCCTGCGCCAGAGGGTGTGGGTTCGATCCCCACTACTGGAAAAATATTGTGTGATGAACATAGTGTTTTTTTAGTGTATGGGTGTTTATATATGTAGTACCTCTAGGACCGAGCTTTGCTCGGTTTGCTTTTTTTTTTTTTTTGGTAAATCGTGTATTTTGGAAATTACATTTGGATACAAATTACTGAGTAATGAAATATGCGTAATATTTTTCAATCTTACCGACGTAATAATAAGAAAATATGAACTGGTGTTTTTCACAAAAGAAAGAACTTTAAAAAAAGGGAAAAAAGAAAAAAATCATCTAGATGGACAAAAAATAAAAAAAAAGAAAGCTATGATCTGGAATCGAAAAAAAAGTAAAAAAAAGAGTGTGTAATTGATCGTGACACGAACCACGGCCGTCTGTTTTGGTGCCGCCCGATTACCGACCGAGCTATTATGACATTTTCTTTTGCGGCGAAATTTACCGTCATATTCGAATGATATTTTTCATTCCCTGAAAAAAGGGATAAAAGGACATTTTTCTAAAAATAAAACCTAGCTAGATCGATTTTTCGCCCCCGAATCTACGCACATACTAAATTTCATGAAAATCGCTGGAGCCGTACGAAAGAAAAGTATGTTTAAGTATGTTTATCAGTTATCTGGTACCCATAGTACAAGCATTGCTTAGTTTGGGACTAGAGAACGTTGTGTAAAAAATGTGTCCTAAAATATTTATATTTATTATTATTATTATTTATATTGTTGATTAGATCTCGTGTGTGAGGTAACCGAGGGCCTCTTAAAAGTTGGCAAAGTTAACAACCCCACAAATGCAGTGAATGTCCAACGGTGGCGGTACTCACTTAACATCAAGCGACCCGCTTACTGGTATGCCACATTATTCCGTAAATAATACATATAAAACGTTACATTTCCTCTCACGACTGCTAGCAATAAATTCTGTCATGTCTGTATCGACAATAGGACGACAGGACGTGCACGTATCCTTTATCTTCCATTTGTCTCCGCCCGCGGGCCCGAGTCTCAGATTAAGATATCAGCTCGCATATTGATGTGCAAACGCTACGGCCGAGATGGACCGCGTCTTGAAATATACGTTTGGGTTCGGTTTGATGTACGGCGATTTTGCCTGACCGACGCTAATGCGATGGGCATTCATTTAATGCATATTCATATTCCGATTTATAAATCGAATGGTCTGAGTTATCGGGCCAGTGCGATGGATATCACAAATGTATGCCACTCGTGTGTGTTGGTATAAGCATATACATACATGTAGATTGTGGGAAGAACTTATTCGTCATATCGATACGTTTTCATATTAATTATCGCTTTATTAGTTTAAATATTGAACCTCCGAATGTAACAATTTCAGTATGGTGTAATCACTTAATTAGGTTATATGATATAACTTATATTATACCGCCCTTTTAGATTATGTAATCGAAAACTAGGCTTCATACTCATCGCGATCCAACGCAATAAATATGTATTAAAAGATTAGAATACATAAAGTATTCGGAAACACATTACGCTGATAAAAAAAATTTACATATAAAAACAACACCAGTTCCTTTCTTATATAAATAGATTAGGTAATTCAGACTGGATTTCCCAGAGGGAAGGTATGTAAATTCGCACGCGATGTAACGCCACCTCGCGAACGAAATCAAAGTACTCAGTCGTTGAAGAGATTTAGTAAATGTAAAGCGCTTACAGCCACATCTATAAGCAGCTCTGAGCGATGCAAAAGCTCAGATCCGCACATCGCTCGGAGTCGACTCACGCACCGACAGCTCAGGGGAAAGTTCTCCGAACTATTCGCAGCTGGCCCCGCTGGAATCGGGTCGAGTGCCGCGCCCCTCTGATCGCCTTTTCAGCATTGAATCGCGTCACAAACGCGAACGAGCCCGCCGCGGGCCTAGAACCGAGCTACGTTAATCTGCGGCAACCCTTTCAGCGTAACTGGAGCTTAAACCGCCACGAAAACACTTGATGAGGGGCAAAAAGCAACTCCGCAAAGCGGGCGCTTTAAGTAGAACGCGATTTTACTCTCGCCGGGAGGTTTTAATGATGCCCGGGACTAGTGTTACCTGTTGCGTCTCTTCGATTCTGTACAGTGTTAATTGTATAATATGTACGTCTTTATTAATTTTATTCTAGATCTTGTTGTGGTTCTAGATGTTGTGTGACTTCGAACGCATTGTCCATTTCATAATAATAAAGTTCATTTTGAGAGGTACAAGGGATGCTTCCTTTCGAGAGTAAAAAGTAATGAAAGCAAACTAATATATAGCCTGTGATGTCCCACTGCTTGAACGAGAATCCATAAATATATTTTGTTTGTATCTGTAAGTGTACACAATATAATTGTGCATAATTATATAGAAATTGCATACTGAAATGCTTTTGTTATGTTATCCCTTCCACCTTTGGGTCAACAAAAACCGGGTTCTGTCAAGACCATTCGTGGACCGGTTTGATTTATTTTATTGAATAGACAATTAAACTATACAAAGAGAGCGGGCCCTGAATACAATCCTAAAAAGCTGTTAAAAATTTAGACTTTTACCATTAAATACATGTTTAAGCTAGCTTGAGTATAATATTTTTAAACTGCCACGAGTGTTGTACATTTTTATAGAATAATTAACTTTCGCCCCGCGTATTATGAACTCGGTGCGAATATTCGAGTGACTCTTTAATAAGCCCCGATATTACCTGTACCACGAATTAATTCACTCCTCAGATAGCTTTTTTCGTGCGAACGTCTAATTAGGGCTGTGAAAAATTACGCCAGTATTTTTTTATCGATCGAAACAGAAGTTGTTCCTTTAAGATTAGCATTAAAATAAATGGTCTGAGTACCTACCGTCTTCGGTAGAGAGATCCATTATTAAATTCTGCTTTAATTTCATCAATAACCTCCCCTGAAAAGTGCAAATTCTATGGAGAGAATATTTTTTTTATAAAAACGGTTCTTACGTTCTTACATAAAGCAATTTTTTTATAACCATTTCATTGAATACTTGTAGTGAAGTCACAAATTAATGATGAATGTTATGTAGATTAACTTTGACTGAGTATTTTTTTAATTGATTAATTAATCTGATAGTGTTTTTATGGTGTCTCCAAATCAATTAATTATAAATGTATGCATTGGGATCGTATTTAATGCTACGTTACTGTCATCCACCATTAAAGCCAATATAACACGTAGCCAAAACATTTCATATAAGGATAACTATAAGATTTGAAATCGATCATTACTTTAACTAACGTGCAAAAGACGTCGCCAACTCGAAGTAATTATTCTTTTATTTCATTCATAACGACTTAGAACTCTCAGAATCTTAACAAACGAAGTCCGCAATTGGAATCGGCAAGATCGGTATTTGGGAACTTTTCGAACGATTCGAAATAAAGCATTTCAAAGATTCATTATCCAATAGTTCCGAAGAAACGTGACTTCTCTTGACTAGCACTCCCGTCTCCTAATGGCATTCTACAGTTCGCTGAAGTGCCACTTCAAGTTATTTCATTACACAAACTTTTTAAAATGCCTCGCTCGATTGGGCTGTGCATCCGTTGTTCGTCTTAAAAGGCTTAACCTGAAAACCTACTGCCCAGTCTTACATTTTAAACACAATGTAAATATTTGGCGCAACATTTTAAAACGGGAAACGTGATTCAAAGAGCAAATTCGCTTCAAAGAGTAAAGTAAATAGCATTAAGTAAAGCACTCGAAGTTTCCGCGGACGCTTTAAGCATTGAAACTAACGGCGAGTGTAAACAGATTTTATTTTGTTCGTTAACTTTGAAAACTGTTTAACGTTTCCTATTTTAAATATTCCTTAAAAATATTTCATTCAATACGTTGCTTCCGCGTGAGACTTTCAAGGGAAGTCTACCGTTGCAACACCGTAAGGACATACAATCCTAGTCAAATTGAATATGAGAGCATACCGTCAAGAGGCGACACAGACCGTAAGCCTGCAACTTCCAGCACAGACTATAACATAGACACTGGGAAGATTTTTTTTTATGATCCCTACTACTTGCTTGTTATAGCGGCAACAAAAATACATCATCTGTGAAAATTTCAACTAACTAACACGATTCGGAGATACAGTCTGGTGACAGACAGAAAGACAGCGTAGTCTTAGTAATAGGATCCCGTTTTACTGGGTACGGAACCCTAAAAATGATGCGAGTCAATTCTCACGATAAGCTCACACAGCGACATAAAATCAATAGCATGAACTCTCCCTTTGGTATTGTATTAAAAATCAATAATAATGTCAAAACATTTTCAAAATGTAGTATATTTTTGGAGCTATATTTATTTTGTAAGGCTAAAGAAGTATAAAAATCACGTGCGTTTATTTTAAATTTATTCAAACTGATTAGATTTAGCTCCATGAAATTCCATGCAATGCAAACCACGACGATTAATAAAATTAGAAAGTTGGGTGAACTAAAAACAACGGATATAATATGTTACGGTGGTAGGGCCACGCAGCAGCCTCGGATGTTGCACGAATGGGCAGGCCCGTCCGGGTAAGTACCACGACCTCACAGAAGACCAGCGTAAAGTGGAAGTATGACAAATACTTTCGCGTTTCTTCTGGTGAGTGAGGTAGCCGGAGCCCAATTTTCAAAAGGTCAACGCATCTGTAACCCTCGGGCGTAGCAGATGTTCATGGGCGGCGGTATTCACTTACCGAGGTGAACCGTCTGCTCGTTTGGCAAATTTTCACATAAAAAAAACGTCATGGAATATCGTGTTATTGGCGAAGCGTGGCTAGTTTGCCGCCCTCTCTTGTACGGACAACCTCTTTTCTAATCTACATACAACTCAGCTTTTGCTAAAAGAAGTGAGAGCATTTGAAAGTCGTCCAGTGTTGCAGAAGTTTATAAGCGGCGGTGATCACTTCGTATAGGTGCGCCTTCTGCTAGATTACCCAAGTTTTCCATTTAAAAAAAAAAGTTTGCGTTGACTCATAGAAGCATAACGGATAATCTGGTCGACTGTGGCAGACAGCGCATTAAAACTGTGGCACACCGCTGTTGCAGCATGAGATTAACTGCGACATAACCGGGATATAGGGCGGTTCCCCGGGCAAGCGTTCGGAGAGTGGCAGTTAATAGCTGTGCTGTTTTATTCAGCCGCGCTTTATGGGGGGCCATAAACACGAATAAATTCCGGTCCGCCCCGGGATTGAGCGGTCATATTTATTAATTTAATCGGCCGTAACGCTTTCGTAACATAATGTCCGCTAGCGATGTGATTTTCTTTCAACGACGCTGAATGCTTATATGTGTTACTACCGCGAATTTGTATTTTATAGAGCTTTCGAGTGTAATCTAAATCAGAGTCTAAATGTACTTAGGACCGTTTCAAGTTCTTGTGGAAGTTAAGTCTACTATGGATTCACCTTAGACCTGATAGGATCAAATAGATTTGGATCTGATTTCTTCGATAACTGTTTCACCGTATGGCCTATAATAAGAGCATCTAAATAAGCCTCATTTCAGCGTTTAGTACCGGATTATTACTTAAAGAAATCTGTTACGACAATATAAAACTACGAAAACTAGGTAAGTTATGAGAAGTTATTTTATATTTTCTAAGAAAAACATATTGCCTTCAATGTACCATTGCCATTATTTCATTATGTAATAACCGTTGAAAAAAGTTGAAACTAAAACATAAGTAACAATTATATAATTTGAATTTGAATTAATTACTTCGTTTGTAGCAAGTAAGTTGACGCACATTGTATGTGCTGTCTCTGTGAATTTTTTGTACGTTACGAATATTAATTACATTATCAACCATATTCATTATTTGTACGAGTTATATTATAACATTTATTTAATGTGAGAATTAACTGTTTTTATTTTTATCCACTTAACAAAGGCAAACCTCTTAAATCTGAAAGTACACTACCATATCGAAAATTTTTAATTGAAATAAAGAATATCGCGCTCCGCCAAAGGCGCAAATCTCTAATTGCATCGTGATGAATTGCGAGAAAAAAATGACACGAAGCGACAGAAAATAAAAGTTGAAAAAGTAGGTACATCCAGGGTTGTAAAAAAATTACGCTCCGACACGAACGCGACAAGGCCGAGTACGTCAAGCGACAAATCCCACTCTGAACGAGCAATTTTAATTGGAGCTCATGTATCTTCAGTACTGTAGTAGTAAAGCAATTTTCTATTCGATTGGAAAGGAGTTACATTTAGGTTTGCTACACATTTATAATGATCTAGTTAACCGGGCAAACGCTTCTGGAAGCGTTGGCAACCCTGTTTGTCAATTGCAGGGGAAAATTCGAGCGACTCTTTATTACCTAGCATATTACCCGAACCTTGAATTAATACTCATCCCGCGAAGCTTCTTTTTCAGCGAAACGCCGACCAGTGATGTGCAGTTTTTTTTCGATTATCGATTAACGCAAATTTGAATTTTATTTTTCAGATATTTCGTTTCTATTTCTTCTATTTAATTATAGTTTCTATTTCTTCTATTTAATTATATTTTATCCGCAATCATTACAGAAAATAATATCGCAAAGTCCGCGTGTGCGAGTAAAATGATCCTTGAATAGTGTAGTATCGAACAATAAGTTGTGTGATCTCACAGGAGAAGAACGTTTTGAGGTTATGATATAAACGATAAACTATTTCAGTATCATTATAACTGAATACGTTCTCGTCGGCAAAGTCTAACCGGTTATTCAAATATCTTCCAGTACACAGCTCCATTTCCCATCCCTAAGTCGGCGAGGCACGTACGAACTTTGGAATTTCTCATTGAGGCAGCGTATCAGCAATTTCCTGAGGGACCGAGGAGCAAACTTAAAATGCGAAATTGAGCCTGGAAATTGGCACGAGATAAGAATACATAATCGTGTTACGAAGTGCAGATAAATGTTTGTAAGGACGTGTGTCAAATAATTATTTTATTCTCGACAAAAGCGCTGATTCCTTGCCCGTTCTAGGATCATCATGTCTTTCTTATGGGAGAAGATGATTTGACAGCCGAACATTTGCCTGACAGTAAGGAATTACCACCCATGGCCTATGGGTTTGCAAAAGCGTGGTTGTTGGTGGCAACCTTTGGAGCGTGCCCCAACCGGTCATAGCAGCCGAATTTCAAAATTTTAATACTTCTAAATTACGTTGGTCGTTTTCGAAACCGTAATACTTTTCAGGATTTTTTGCCTCATCGACTAATTCGTCCAACATTAATATGCCTCAAGGAGCAGATGATTGGTTAATTTGATAATATTTGAAAGTATGTGGTGAAGCGAAACATCGTGCAGAAACTTGCATATTTATCACCATATATATAATTCTACACAGCGTGTGTGCAGCATATGACCGAACTTCTCCTGAATGGTGATGTGAACTTCTCCGTGTACCGATTTTGATAAAAAATTTTGTGTGTGTTCAAGCGGATTCAAGAATAACTTATATACACAACTACAGTTTTTTTTTATAATTATTTAAATTATTAGTTGTCGTCGGATTTAATACATGTTTACAGAACAATGACGGGTCGTCTAGTAATAGATAGAAACAAATATTTCAATATGAAGTCCACTAGTCCGGTTGCGTGGTAGGCTATGTCCTAACACTCTCTCTACAGAAGAGGCCTTTGCTCAGCAGTGGGACATATATAGACAGTTACTCTTATTTTCTTTTTTAATGTTGATTTAATTATTTTAAATCAAATTTTGGCCAAGAACAACCATAAAATTAGTTTTTTTTTATTTGTTACCTTACATAATTCAGCAGTACATTTTCAAACGTAGTAAACGAGTTAGGCTTTTACAATAACTGTATCATTAAAATATACCCGTAGCAAAGTTAATAACTGAACTTAATTAAACCGTTTTTAGTACGATTTCAAGTGTGTGTTTTTTTACAAAACACTGGTGAATCTTTTTTAGTTTGTTTAGCGGTCAGAAATCCTTTTTCTTTTCTGTCATTTTTAGGAGTTTTTATAAAATTTCTAATTCAACCAAACTGTAAGCAAGTCGTTGCAATTCAAAAGTATTTTTGGCATTTTAAATTGCGAAATGAAAAATTAAACTACAAAATAAACATTTCCAAATGGACCGACCGAAATAACTTTACGGGTTCAGGATGAAAAATTAATAGCGTTAAACTATTTAAATATTTACCGCTCCCGCCGGCATTGTTTTGGTTTTAATTTTTCATGGAACGGGCCAACGGTGACTTTATAATGGCCATCGCAAAGTAACAGGATTAAATTTTGTCCCTTTTAGGTGGAATTTTAAAATATATCTCTGACTCCTTCCGCTCGCAGTTGGATTTTATATCTCATTCTATAAACTGACTTAAAAAGTTTTAACAGGTTTAGGTTGCACCTTAACTAACTTAGTGAAGGTGTGCCTGATCCGGTTTCGAGCGGTTACAAAAATGTGAATAAAATATTCACATCATACTATAATTTTCGACTATTCATCGAAGAAGATTGAGAAATAATTATATTAATATTAGTTATCAATATTATTCTTGTTATTATTCATCAGTGAAAGTATTAATAAATCGATTAATAGTACTAATTTATATATATATATATACCAACGATAATTAATAAATAATAATTATTAACATGAGCCAAGTTTGAAGGTTGGTGATGTTAAGTAAATTCAAAAATAAATAACTTTCCGTTAAATAAATAATAGGATAAATTACACAAACGATAGAATACATAATAAGAACTTCATTACAAAGCTCGAACCATGTATTGTCACATTAAAACCAATGAACTGGTCTTATCTAAAGTATCTTTATAACATTAATGTGTATTGTTTAAAACGACACCGACCCTAATTCCAAACACAGCCGTAAAGGGCATTACGCAAGATAACTCTTACTCTAACAATTAAACGGAAGACGTATATCGCCCGGGATTTTATGTTAGCTAACGTTAATTGCGCAGTGAATTACATTTTCGTAACACTATGTCCTTTACGCCTCCGCTGCCCACAGATGCGATGTACAAATGTGTTGAATTTATTACAGATAACATTAATATTAGACATTTGTATATTAAATGTATGCTTTAAACAAAGTAATAAACTAAGCAAGCTGGTAAAAAAAATTGATATTGACAAGTTTTTTTAAACACTTGAGTGAGTAAAGTGAGTATTTTTACACAGAATCAGGACTAATTTTGTAGCATTGATCTAATTAAATGGAGTGCTAAATGTTTGCAGATTGCAAGAGCAATGTCTTAGTGCCTGTTACACTATTCGCGATCTTAGGTCGGTGTTCTATGCTAACGAAGTCCTCCTATCAATGTATAGTACATGTTATATTTGTACTGTATTTAACACTATATTTTTGAGGGAAAACATGGATTAAGTAATCTCTGTTTAATGTTTCCTGTGATTGAGTTATGGTTGCTAGATATCCCGTAGTAAGCGTCGGCGTTGAATAAAATAAAATCAATGAGTTCTTGGTAGAATCTATAGCAGACTTAATGGGCCTTAACCACGCCAGCTCGACTCTCTACAGCGGCCAATTTAAATAATGTTCATCAGCTAACGTAGGTGCTGGGGCGAGATAAGCATCTTTCACGCCACGGACAGGCCCGTCGGCAATAATGTGCCATCGTTATGGCTCCAGACATAAGCGGTAGCGAGACAAAGTAAAAGCTTTCAGAAATGAACGCTTTTTAGATATAGGCGTAAGTTTGCGTAAAGCATTATTCTGTATCAAAAACACTTAACATTTCTAGTAGCATTGAATAGATCGTTAATACTCCTTTATTCACATTTTTAAGAGTGTACCCCAAGTAACACCAATGTGAATTCTCTCGTAAAAGTGAGTGTCCAGCAAAATAAGATTCATAGCTAATTCTTTTTATGAAGTAAAAACAAGAGTAGGTACTTATTAAAATGCTCAATTTTATAAAATGTAAACAAGCTTTATATATATAGATGGAACTCAATGTTACATGACAGCTAAGGTTACGTTGGTTTGTGGTATAGCTTCAGGATTTGGAGTACGTAGTAAGAAGTCATTGGCCCTTGACGGGGATTCGAACTAGACCCCATCGCCTTTTTATTCCATTGCAATCTTAATAATGCCATTACGTGTGCCGTTTAGAAGTAAAGCGCGCACAAACCACACAACATTGATAGCTCCATCTGTGTAAATGGCCTCATTGTCTATAAACATTAGCAATAACAATAGAATTCCCCACAATTTTCGGTAATTCACGTAGTGATCGTCCCACTTAGGACAAGTTTACGCCATATACATAATGTAAGAACTTTGATGAAAACGCTCGTAGAAATAAATGTAAAGACTTGAACCGAACAAACGTTTTCGTGACAATCAAAATGGCGGCTATCGCAATCAATTATTTTCTCACGTTTATTTGTGTTTGATTATTAACTACAATTTTCTCTTACTTTTGTGTGCAAAGTTCATCATTTTAACAGGCTTTTATTTGCTACAAGATATGTATGAATACTAATATGGAACATTTCATTGTTGGGGATATTTATTTATTTTCTCGTTTGGTTGGGTTTATAGATAAAAAATAAACATATAGATATATATATATTGGATATATAAAATAAATATTATGGATAAAAATATTGTATATAATACATATATAAATAGGACCCATCCAGACGGAAGCCCTCGTCAGGGGAGACCAAACGGCCGAGGTTTAGGGTGAAAGGGAGAGAAACCGGCGGACGATGCGGGCAGTGTCGAGGAGCACCGCTTTATGCATTAGAGCTTGGAGCGTTCCGTCCCGGAGTCCCAGTCGCCTCAGATGTCAGGAGAGGCTGACTGGGATCAACCCATTCACAGACACGACTGTTGGGATAATTTTGGTCGGCACACCACCCCACATGTCGGTCACCTCGTGAGCCAGGTCCAGATACTTCGTCTTCTTATCTGTTTCGGCTTTCACGAGGTTCTCGTCATATGGAATGGTAATGACGACCAAAAATACCCGCGACTGTAACCTGCGACCCCGTCCACCAACACGATATCAGGTTTGTTCGAGAGAATCGTCCTGTCCGTGATGATGGACCGGTCCCAATAGAGCCTAGCGCGGTCATTTTCGAGCACGGCCTCCGAGTAGTACTTGTAGTACGGCAGTTTCCGATCCACCAGATCGTATTTCAGAGCGAGCTCCTGGTGTAGAATACTGGCTACTAGGTTGTGTCTATGCAAATACTCAGAGTTAGAAAGCATGGAACAACCGGAAATAACATGCCGAAGCGACTCCCCGGGACAGCGACAGTCTCAACAGATGTCGACGGTGCCATCCCTTAGGAGAACATTTCATTATTGTTACTATTTCCATTATCTATGATTTCGCATTTTAAATTTGTATAATAAGAGCTGATGGTAATACAAATTTTATTTAAAATTTGTATTGTCTTTGTTATGATAATTCCGATATAACAATATAATTACAGACTATTTTTCAGTATCTTTCTTCAGAATCATTAGTTTACACACATGTATAAAAAATGTGTTTTTAGTTTATTTTTAAATGCTTAATACTGTTTTTTAATACTCACTTTTAACACTGGCCTAAAAATGCATTTGTTAGAAGATTAATCAGCTATGAATTACTGTTTCGAAAATAATTATTAACATACCACCAATTTTCAATTAGCACCACTAAATTTGCCCAAAATAAGCTTTTAATAGCTTTGTCTTTCGTTTTAAAGTTTATAAATTAATATTGCTTAATGATATCGAAACATGTACATATACATATAAAAAAACGTGTACATATACATATATGAAACATGTATATATACATGTGTACATATATTTTTGGCGGACAGTCTGTCTAGTTTATTGTATGGATTATTGTACTGTTTGCTGTTCTGTGTACCAAATCAAATAATAAAAAAAACACATTAGTTGTCCAAATAATTTTAATCTAGACATACCAAGTTCACTAATAGGCTTCGAGTAACACTACGCGTGACATTCTACTACAGAGTAACATTTGCCGGTTGAAATTTTGAAATAATTTAATTTGTTTTCATTGTTTTTTAAACACGATTAAAGTATACATAATATTTGGCATATGTCTAAATAATCTTACACGTAAGAAAGTGATCGAGAATAAAATAAGTTTCTTGATCAGCACAATTGTAAAAATTCTTTATACAATAGCCTTCGTATTCGTCCAAAGTACAATATATCCAAGTCAAATATACTTAGTATAGACGCATCGGCTAATATAGTCAATTAATGTATCACACTGTTGTAAGTGGTATAGAATAGTGATGTACCAATATTCGAATTCGCATTAATAGTTGTGATAAATAATAGCATTCGCAATTCGTTAAAAATCCAACATGCGTTACATTCATAGCATAAAGTAAAAGTAAAGTAAAGTAACTGCCTATACATGTCCCACAACTGGGCAAAGGCCTCCTCTATATAGAGGGTATCAGGGCATAGTCCACCGCGCGGCCCCACTGCGGATTGGCGAACTTCACATATCTTCGAAATCATTTTTTTTTTGTTATTATTTCGAAAATATGCAGGTTTCCTCACGATGTTTTCCTTCACCGCGGAGCACGTGATAAGACAGCACTTACAGTTAAAAACTTCATTGGTGCCGGCACCGGGGATCGAACTCAGGTTGCTCGAGTATATTGAATTAAAGGCGAGCGCCCGGACACTGAGCTATCACGGCTCTCTAGCATAAAGTAACAAACCGAAATGATTTTATTCAATTTAGATTTGCTTCAAAAGGCATTTTTTTATCTAACTAGGTGGCAAGCGAGCTGGCGTGGCTGGCGTGGCATGGACGTTTGCAACGCCGCGTGGGTGCAGATGCGTTGCCACCTTTAATAAAGTCGGCTCCGGTTACCTCACTCGCCAGACGAAAGGCAGAAGTATAACACTTCTACTTCACGCCGATCTTCTATAAAATCGTGGTACTTCCCCGGACGGACATGCCCATTCGTACAATAGAGTAAAATGTTATGTGGCCCTACCACAGTTAATGGCTCTATTAATTTCGACGGCTACTGTTACCGCTTTGAAATCTTTAACCAGTCCATAGAGGGACCGGCATAGAATCGGCGGTGGCATTGCGTGTTTAATTTTATTTTGATATGTTACACGCAATGCTTTCAATTAAAATTGTTATGGACAAAATAAGTAACAGTAGCCGCAATTAGCACCGCGTAGTCGTACATCTTAGCTGCAATTTATAATTTTTTTAGTTTCAGTTACTTTTCATGATTTCTTTACATTACGCTAATATAAATGATTTATTATTTAATCCCTTGTGGAAGGCATTTCATATTATTAATGATTAACATATTCCATTTACGAACACATCATTATTCATAGTCACGTTAAAATTTACCTCAAACTGCATTTCGTTATTAAAATCCCGTACAGCCTCTGCTAACAGCATCAATTTAATATATTTCCTATATTCCATTACATTAATATATCGGAGAATATTTTACGAAAGCAATCATATTAATATTAAAGGGATGTTCACATATGTATGTTTACATTTGACTCGTAATGCTTTCTGAAAGGAAACAGCTTTTCTTATTAGGAAATCGTAAAGGTAACTGCGATAAAGTAGCAAAATTGAATTATGTGTCAAAAGTAGCACGAAAATATACAAAAAGGGTCAGAAAATATAAATAAGATTATCTTATACATTGGTGGATTTTCTATAGTTCCTCACGTACTCACATATAAAGTTTTACAGATCATAATTATTAAACCAAAACTCAGTTTCTTATTTATATGATAGAAGAAGCTATGTATTACCGAAAGACACTAGAAAAGAAAATCTCTTATCTATGGTCGTTCTCGCAATTGGGTAGTATAGTAAATACAAAAATTGCAATTTATTTTAAATGCCATTTAAGTACTCTCGGACTTTGCATACCCAATAAGGGGAAAACGTCTATAGAAAAAAAAACCATTAAATAGATAAGTATAGAAAATGCTATTTGCTCTTCTGCGAGCGTATTGTATGTTATCTATTCAACGATGTCTTTCAAACGCATGCACCGTCGCATTCAAAAGATAAATCCTGCCAACAAACTGCTGATAAACCTCCGATCAAACTGAAAGCGCCGAAAGAAGCCGAAGCCCGCTCGCGAACTTTAAAAGTAACAAAGTAGCAAGCACTCGAAGCGGAGATAAACTCGGGAGGGAAGCCTAGCAGAAGTGTCCTTGAGATAAGCTTAGAAAAAAGGGGCACCGTATAATAAATATGGCAAGCGAAGTCTCTATACGTTGCGGTTGTATTTAGAAAGAATACACATAGAAATGGTGAACTTAAACTTTTCAAATTCAAACGAAGCATTCAGTTAATATTATCACAAAATTGTGTGCACTTTAACGGTTGTGCAGCGTTCAAATGTATACAAAACAAGATACATTTTGTCCTTTCATTCATATTCATTCATACAAAACAAGATACATTTTGTCATTCTACTTCAAAAATAACTATACGTGTTTAATATCGTGAGCTAGTTCATAATAAAACGTCATTGCAATATATGATATATTACTTACAGCATAAGTAACTTTTCCATTTACAAGAAACACTGGCCATAGAGGCTTTTGCCAATAAAAGAAAGATCTGGCTCCGAGCCAAACCAATTTGTAATGAAAACTCTGCGATATTGTTAAGCAGCGTGAAAGTATAATTTGTGTCTTTTAACAACGAGTTAAATATGTTTCATGTCGTCCCAACGCAAATAAAAAATGTTTCATATGTATGTCAATGAAAAAATAATTCAGAGGCAATTTTCAAAACAGAAGTGGCAGATGTCCGTGGGCGGCAGTATTCACTTAACATCAGGTGAACCATCTGCTCGTTTGACAACTTTTCACATAAAAAATAATAATAAAACGATTCGTTTGTTTCTATTTAACGAGTAAAACTTTGCGTAACTTGTATTCGTCCAGACGTGAAAAAAGCTAGTTTAATTTATGAAAAGCTTTTTATCGAGCTCCAGCGTAAGTTCGTGAATTAAAATTTTAAAACGCCCCGCGAGGAAATCCTTAAATTGGTATAATTCAACAACCTCAAACCGCCGTCACTTATAGCACGCTGCTCGCGGCGTCTCTTTAATGAACATAATCTTAATCACATTGGCCTTTTCACTGGTAAATATTAAATTAGGGCGCGAGTGGTGCTTTAAAGGTTTATTGTTGAAATGTAACACCAGGCCGTACTTTTCTGCCAGTAATTATGTTTAATAAAAGGTATCCTTTGTCTGGGAAGGCCTAACTTTTATGTCTCAAGTTAACTCGCTCCTTAAAGATGTAATGACGTTAAAAGAAGCAATGAACTTACTTCAATATTCTTTCTTTGAATTCATCATCACTACATAGTATAAAACAAAGTCGTCCCGTGGTCTATCCGTCCCTATGTATGCGGTGGTATTAATGATGGTAGGACCACGCAACAGTATGCGCTGTTGTGTGAATGGGCAGGTCCGTCCGGGTTAGTACCACCACCTCACAGTAGACCGGCGTAAAGAAGAAGTGTTATACTTCTGCGTTTCTTCTGGTGAGTGAGAATAGTTACTATTACCAAACTAAATTAGTATAATCATCGTGACACAATGTCAACTACATTTTGTGTGTAGGTTTACTCTGCCAAAATACGTATAAAACGTATACGTATTTTGGTAGAGTAAACCTCTCGTATTATTTGATTTCCTGATTACAATCTCATTATTTAAGATCTTTGAACATATTACGACAGCTGAAAAATAAGCGAAAAACCTCCTAGCGATGTGGATAAAGCTGAAAACGTGTGACGTAATTTAAAGGAGCCCATATTCCGTCGGCGTTCGTTCGTAATTCCCTAGGGGTGCAGCACACGTGGGGGGAATAACAAGTTCCGCCCCAGTACGTACGGGCGCGTGTATTTAAGGTCTTTGGCTGAGCGAGGCAGTGTGCCAGGGCCGCGCCACTTCAGCCCGGCCCACGGCCGCCTTAATGAGCGAGCAGGTTAGTTCTAAGCTACGATGTGCGTTGAGTGAATTACCCCGGTGTCGAGGATTTTAACGGGATCTCGCATTGCCTCCGACGGCTTAATAAGGTCTCGTGTATACAGCATTGCAGATAGCTGTTTTATATGCCTCTACCATTTTTCAATTGGCTGCCGAAATAGTTTATTTAATTGTCATTAAACTTGTTACAGTGTTGCTACTTTAAAAGTATTGTTATAATAAATTAACCCAATCCCTCTGCTCCGCGGGAGACACGTGAAACCACGGATACAAAGTAACAACACTCGAACTCAGAACGACTATCTATGCCGCACAAGATTTTGGCCCGTGGGAATTGATCCCATAAGAAGGAGAGAAACGGTCATCGTGAACGCTAAGCCACCCGTACGGTGAAATGGCGTTGTTTTTTTTATGTGAAAAGTTGCCAAACGAGCAGACGGTTCACCTTATGTTAAGTGAATACCGCCGCCCATGGACATCTGCTACACCCGAGGTTTACATATGCGTTGACAACTTTTTGAAAATTGGGCTCCGGCTATCTCACTCACCAGACGAAACGCGAAAGTATTTGTCATACTTCCACTTTACGCAGGTCTTCTGTGAGGTCGTGGTACTTACCCGGACGAGCCTGCCCATTCGTGCAACAGCCGAGGCTGCTGCGTGGCTCAACAACGAAACAACAGTCAATTCATCTAATCATAATTCAGTTAATCTGCAACTGTAGCTTACGTAACACAGTGTAGAGACTAACAGTGTTTTCTGCTGTTGCACGAATGGGTGAAGTGAAAATGTTATTTATTTTAACTTTTCATCGACTTTCAAGTGAACGAGTAACCGCCGCCCAATCATCAATAGATGTTGCAGATGTCTATGGGCGGAAAATAAACATTGTGTGGTTTCATAAAACCACAATGCAAGTGAAACTTTTTTTCGGATCGCACGCATTTAACTAAAATTTTTATTTAATTATTAATTATATCAAATTTAATATAAATGCTACTTGGTAAGCAGATGCAAGCCATGGGTGCCGCTATATTGGCCGTGGCCGACTGTAATGCGACGTGCGATAGATGGACGAAACAATTTGAAGCAATGGGATAAATTTCTTTAAAATCTCTTCTATTACTTTAAAACAGTAAATAATCCTAAATAGAACTTGCTACCTTCTCACAAAAAGGAAGCGCAAGATACACAATCATTACATAGTATAAAACAAAGTCTTCCTGTTGTCTGTCTGTCCCTATGTATGCTTAGATCTTTAAAACTACATAAAGGATCTTGATGCCTTTTTTACTTGTATGTATAATGTTTGTATGTATAATACATTGCATTCGTGCGAAGCCGAGGCGGGTCGCTAGTTATGTATAAAGTGATAATTCTTAGGGATAAATAATACGTTTCAGGTGAATTTTATTTGCGACTAGCTGACTCGGCAAATGTTGTTTTGCCATATAAATTTGTGGCCTATCGGCTAAATTCTAAGGTAGGGTAGGTGGGTTCAAGGATTCAGTGTTATTTCTTTTATAGCTTTATTTGTCATACTTCCGCACACAACAGCTAAGTGTAGTGGTGGTTCACTGGCCTGACGTAGGGTGAGACGTCCAGGAATTGTTCTACGCCGATTTTTCGAAGCCGTCGGTATCTGGGGTCTCGCGCTCTGTAGATCGGGTAGCTCGGCCGTATTAATCCGGGCGGCAGCGCTTTGCTAATAATTAGGGTAGGGAGATCCCCAGCGGGATCAAATTGGATTTAACCGTTCTGAGTTTTTTAAAAAATAGTCGGTCGTTACTTATCAGTAGCACACAGCACAGTCCGCTCTGTCTGACGTGCGAAACGTAGTCTCGTACGATTGGCCCAAACGGGGAAGCGTTCGCGTCACCGAATTTCGCCGAACGCTTCTGAATTTAGGGATCCGTCGGTATGGCGTGCAGGCTACGCGAACGGATATAATTTGTTTGTTTACAAATATTATTAAAAAATGGAAGGGTGCATTTAGATGCAACGTTACAAATTATTTCTAGAGGAATCGGAGCGCACGCATAAAGTGTTTGACAGGTTACACAGACATAGTTGACAGGTACAGTTTGTATGGGAAAATAAAATTGTTGCTATTTTGATTTTCCATGCAATTTTTCCATAATTTGTCATCGTTTAAACCTTCCCTGAACTGCCACAAATATTTCCAAACCAAAATTAGCCAAATCGGTCTCGATCGGAGACTAACGCCGCAAGAGAAAATGTCATAATAGCTCGGTCGGTAATCGGGCGGCCCCAAAACAGACGGCCGTGGTTCGCGTCACGATCATTTACACATTTATTTTTTTACTTTTTTTCGATTCCAGATCATTGCTTTCTTTATTTTTAATTTCTTGTCAATTTGTTATTTTGTTATTTTTTTTTCCTTTTTTTAAAGTTCTTTCTTTTGTGAAAAACATCAGTTCATATTTTCTTATTATTACGTCGGTAAGATCGAAAAATATTATGCATATTTAATTACTCAGTAATTTGTATCTAAATGTAATTTCCAAAATACACGATTTACCAAAAAAAAAAAAACAAACCTCCGGGTCCTCCGGGTACTTATTATTAACAGAGCAATTGTTGTATCATCACTAAATTAAATAACAAACCCATACTGATAGTTATTGTTTGTATTTACAGGAAATTACACATTCTTAACTAAAACTGCTTTACGATTTTTTGAGCAACTAGTCCGAACAATAAATCAGCAACGGAAAAACAAACAGGGAGATCTTGAGCATTCCGAATAATGGCTATGCATTTATTATCTGGGTTGCCAAGTGAGTTCCGAAATTGGTGGCGAAAGCCCTAGGCGTGTGGGTCGCCTATTTTCGATTTAAGAGAAAGTTGCGTCAATCTCTGCCTACCCTGTCGTGCAGTTTTATAGACATTTTAACTGAAATAAAGAATGCTAGAATAGCACGTTATTATCAGTTAAAATATATAAAACTTATTCATTTGCTTAATTCGTTTCCCAATGTTCGTTTTTTCGTTTCCATTTGCTAGTAGCAAGTGCAAAATTTTGCCAATTTGAAATGATTACGTGATAAATCTTGTATGTCTCCAATTCGTTTGGTCACTTTTTAGTGTCTACAATTTGTTTGGTCGCTTATGCTTAGCTAAATTATACAATACTGCGCGTAATAAAAATTACTAGCTGTATTTTGAAGTGTTCTCCGGTTTCACTTCAAATCACTTGAATAGGCCAATTAAAGTTGAAAACCGTTTGAAATTATCTCCGTCATATTTATTCCGCCAGTCACTCCCCATCGGAAGAACGTTCAAGAACGAAACTCGAATATCCTCGAGCGTTTACTCTTTCGTAAACCGCGAAACGTATTCGCGAACACGTCCGGAAATAGGCTAATCCTGGGCGGGGTGAGCGCAGCAAAATTTTGGAGACCTCTTAAGAAGTTTCCTTCCACTATTCTGAACGTCATTACGAGCGCTGGTGCAAAGTTTTAACGACGCAAACCTGAAGGAGTTCCCGCGGAAGATAAGGGAGGACGTAATCCCGCACGGAATTGATTTAAGAACGCTAAACTGGAAAGTTCGAGGTCTTTTTAGGTCGACGAAACGAAAGGGATTATTAACGCTATCGCGGATTATAGCAATCTCGCGACGCAACGTTTTAATCAGCTAATGAAACTAATATAACTGTTTCCAAACGATAATACATGATGAATGATTTTTCACATTTGTATACAACTAAAAATAAAAGAATGTTTATTTAAATATCAAATATGAGATTTTATCCCTGTTTGTTTTGTATTTAAACTCTTAACATTTAGAATACTTCACAACACTCTTTTTCAAGGAACGGACCGGGTTGAAATTGATGTCATGACATCGATTTCAACCCGGCTTACTGTCCGTGTGTAAACTTTATTACTTATTAATGAAAATTAAAACTTATTGGATTTTAAAGCCTTTGAATACATTTTTAGTATATAACTAACCAAATATAAAATACCTTACGTCAGTCCTTGGAGAAAGTTACAATATTTAATAAGTTTCTGCCTATTAGAGTCACTATGTAAGACACATACACACACCATAAGTTCCTTATTTAACTTTGATGTGGACGATTATATCATGATAATCCACTTGCATACCTGCTTTCGTAAAACGGTGACGTATTTTTCACTCACTACAAAACTGCAAAATGCAAATTTATAAGTTTTAACAAATTTCATACAGCCTTTTGTTAATTGTATTTTTAATAATTGAGGCTATCTTAATCGTTATCAGTCGTTTTGCAAAAGCTTTTATGGAAAAAATTATTTTAAAAATTACTCACAGTTAATAATTGTTCACGGATTCCGAATCTGTCGCTTTTCGTATCACCGACGAACCGGAAGCGGAAATAAATCGAAAGCCCGAAACGATATATTTAAAGCTACATTTGCACAATGGCTTTGCCTTTGGCTGCTTCAACTCGTAAAGCGGCTGATCCGGTCTGATGTGGCCATTTATCTCCCGCCGACTCTTCGGGGACGTTCCGTTTGACGCGAGCTTCGATTACCAAAGCGCGGGAAAAAAGCGCGCAACGCCGCGGAGCCGATATTGAATGGTTTTTATGAATTTTTCAAATGTCGCCCGAGGAACTGAGAATTGCCATTGTCATTTTCTCCCGCCATATTCTTGTTCGCTGTTGAAACAGAATGTTTTTTCATGTTAAGCCAGTGTGTATTCGGTTATGTTTGTGTTTGCAACTGTTGCCGTCGGTTTTTCTTATTTTGATGCCGTTTATAGTCACAGGTAAAGAAATAATTATGGAATTCTAATGAGTTACCTCATATTAATCTCATTTATAAATGACTTACTACTTGTTTATTTCGGTATACTGCAAAAACTTTGCTTGTACACATAAATAATGTAATCCACAACACAGTTTGATGAAAATGAACTGCAATAAACACATATTTCATATAATAGTCCCAACACACTTAAAATCTGCGCAACCATAAATTATGTAACTATACTATACTTCTCAAGTATTTACTTAACTCCCAGAGGGTTTATATTACTCGGTTCTTTTTGGAACGACACTCTTAGGAGTTTTAACTTTAATTTTAATTACATAAAGAAACTTGAGAGGGTTGGGGCGCGTTTTGTGGCCTTAACTAATCCTCCGGGCATATCTAACCTATTATTTAAATAAGAAGAGATTTAAAATGAGAAGAAACTCTCGTTACATTTACCGTTATGGCTGGCGGGGTCAGAGATAATGATAAATAAACATTCCTAAAACTAATCTTAAATAAGCTCCTAAATAAACCCAACAAAGCCTAATTAAAACAAGAAGTGAATATAGATGTACATACGTTACTTAGCAATTGTAAAATGTTTTCATATGTGATAAGGAAGCAAGTGGATAGATACACCTGATCTTTATTTATCACCGCTGATGACATCTACTAAACCTGTAAGGGTTGCCAACCTTTAAAATAACGCGTTTTGATGATGATCTCAAGCACAACATAAATCGCAATAGTCTAATAATTCCAATTCACAAAGGTCTTCTCCCGCACGATCAGTGGTCTATAGTTAAAAGTTATGCTATAAATCGAGAGGAGTTTATTAAGTAACAGTAGTAAAGACCCAGTAACATACTCTATAGCGTGTTATAATTTACTTCACCAATAATAACGTGGCAATGCTACACAAAGCGTAAATCGCATGCCTAAAACACAAAGAGTACATAAGCAGCTCCCGGCGAAGCACTCATTTTCCAGCATAATAGAAACCTTTCCAATCGAGCTTATACACTACTCATAAACTGTATAATTGAATCCTTTATAAGTTTGTTTGCGCGATTCAAGTAGCGCTTTACTCAACACGTTTTAGTGTTCCGATGCAATAGTTTGATAATTATAATAGCTGGACTATTAACGACTTGTATTTTTATGGATAATTTCATTTACCATATGTTTCAATATTAGTTGATTCGGCTCATTGCAGGGGTTTGCAATGAGTAAAGAACCTACAAATAAAGTACTACATTTTTAAATATATTTTTCACTATTTAATACTTTTTGCATATAATAGTATCAACACTACATTTTCATTACATTTCATTGGATAAAAAGGAGTGAGAATTAATAAGATTAAATTAATAAAAAAAGTAAAGTAACACCCGTCGCAGTTGTGTTCAGGCGCCCTTTTTAAATTTAATATACTCGAGCATTCAAATCCCTTATATGCTCAGTGAAAATGCATAATTTAAAATAAATAATACTGAAAAAGGTGAAGTCTACCAATCTGCGACTATGCCTGTACAGAAAGTATTAGCTCCTTTGCCCAGCAGTGGGACGAAATTTTACACATAGCCACCACAATAAACCGAAACGTTCAATATAACCGTTTTCACAATTCACGATTGTGCAAAGGCACAAAGGTCTCGCCATTTCACCAGCCAATATCTGGAGTACACGAAATGCTTTATATTTTCAGCGAAATACCGAGTGCCGTGAACACAACGCTGCATACCTTCCCGCCTCTGAAATGCTGGAATACCTTTCAAATATTCCACACTGTACGTACACGGTTTACGTGTGGTACAAACACAACGGAAGAGCGGTTTTGTATCTCTATATTAGCAGCGACCATTTTTAATTTGAAAATGACCAATTTTAATTCAAAAACAATGTGTTATATTTACACAGTACCATGGTCTCCAAGAAAGCCAACATGAAGTGGAAAGTATTATACTTTGGCGTTTCGTCTGTTGAGTGAAGTAAACGGAGGCTCACTGTTAAGTAGGTTGGTAACGCATCTGCAATTATTGACGATGTCCATGGAAGACGGTAGGCATTTAACATCATTTGAACTGCGTACACTTTGAAGCTACTGAGATGTTACGAAACGTTACGTGTTTCGTTTTATTCGACAACCTTTCCGCGTTAGGATCGTCGCGAGGTTTTCATCGCTTATGAAGCAGTGTGCAGGAAAAGCGTAATAACAATCTTAAAAGAACACAGAACTATATCTTTGTGATACAGATAAACATAACATTTAACAATTGACTGTGATCACTCACCAAATGGTAATAATAACGTGTATACATGCATTTACCAATTAAAGGTATCTTATGTTGAAGAAAAACATTGAATTAGTAACACTATCTTTGATTTAAACATATCAATAGACAGCATTATCGTACATTCTGTATAAAACATTTTAAACGAAAAAGTTTTCTTACGAAAACATTGACTCAATTCTAACTTATCTTTTCGTCAATAGCGGCAAACATAAACGTAAAAATGATGTTTGCATAGTTAAATTTGATGTAGGATTATAGATGTTTTAGCATACCGATAAAAACACCTTTAAGAAATCCTTACTAATATTATTAATGCGAAAGTTTGTATGTATCGATGGATGTTTGTTACTCTTTCACGCAAAAAAATACTGAAAAGATTGTAATGAAACTTCAAAATAATTTAGATTATTCATCAGAACAATACATAGGCTATAATTTATAAAGATATTGTATGAATTGTCCAAAATATTGGTCACAATTGGTTATAAGTGTCAACTAAGTAGGAAAAAAATCAACGGCCGCGCGGGCGAAGCCGCGGTTAACAGCTAGTAATATATAGAGATTGTCCGTCAATAAATCGCCACAACGCGTTACTCGCGCCATTCGCAGCTCGACAACGTAGCACCGGCATTGTCGGATAGGAACGCACTCGACGTGCATTTAGTGCGGCTGTATGGACCGTCTGAGCAGAATGGACCGCGCTCCCTAATGTAATTGCATCCGACACGTGGACGCTCAGATTGTATCCACGGGACAGCAAATTCGCAACCGGTTCGGCGCGGGCGTATTTATTGATGTTGGCAATACAAACAAAGGAGTAGCAGAAGAGGATATTTTGTACGCGGAACGGACAAAAACTTTTACAATAGAAAGTATCAATTACTTAATTTATATATTAATACGTGAAGCAAACATTATAGTTTATAAAGAGAAGGAGTGCAGAATGATATTTTTTTCAATTATGCATACAAAATACATACATTAAATCCATACAAAACACATTACACACACTATTATGTATAATTAACTAGCTGCTGCCCGCGACTACGTCTGCGTAGAATAGGCTGAAGGCGTAGCATTCAGACAGAAAGACAGATATACATAAAGTATGTATATAAATTGTAGGCTATGTCTTATTCTGCTGTATAAGCTATATTATTGTAAAGTTTCATTAATATCCATTCAGTAGTTTTTGCGTGAAATTGTAACAAGCATCCATCCATACATACAAACTTTCGCCTTTATAATATTAGTAAGGAAGTTAGGATTTCTAATATAATGCAAGCGGAATGAAGAAATAGTAATGAATTTGACAATAACATTGAATTTATAGGATTTCGCGTCTAAATATATCGATATCTTCTCGTAGAACTTTTTAATTTTACAAAATGTATATAAAGTTTATTTCATGTCAATTATGATAAAGATTACTCGTTAACTACAGTTAACTACAAGTACAAAAATACAGAAAAACATTTATTTTTAACTTTGATATAGTATTTTGATAGAAATAAATTGTTTGTAATGTAGAGAAACTTGAATTGCGAAAATAGCTCGAAACAACTGCAGAATTGCATGCATTGCGTGTTATTTGATCATGAAAACGGTCGTTTTAACAGCCGTTGTTTAGTGTGTCAGTGCCTTTAGTGCTGAACTCAGTTCATGCATGTTGAATACGCAGCCGGTTTGTTAGTTTAGGATTTCACCCGTGTTATGTTAGGCTGTATGCAGACGGTGGAAATTTGATTATAATCAAAGCCGAGTTTGTGGAGCGTTTGCCTAATTTTGGTCTCGTTAAACGCGTGCACAATGTCTTCGAGAAGATATTTCGAGGACTCCTGCATCCTGTTTCAAGTTGAACCGTTGTTTTGGGAGCGTTGTGTTCCCAGTATTTTATTTAGGCTTTTTTAGTCAGGCTTTTTATTACTTGAACCACATTAGTCACTATCAAAACTTTGTTGGCAACCGCCTAAATCTGATTTAGCGTTGAATTTATAAAAACCTCAGATACTACACTTATAACAAAAATCATGTTCATGATTTAGATGCAGAATTTAAAGAGCAGATGCGAAAACATCGCAGGTTGACGTGTCTCGTTCGTTATATGCCTTTTTTTATATATTAGTTTTTTATGTGAAAAACTCACAGAAGAGCGGCGTGACGTAAGAAGTGTTATAGTTTTGCGTTTTTGTTTTTCGTCTGATGAGCGAGGTGACCCGATCTTAGTTTATTAAAAGATGGCGACGCGTTTTCAACCCTTCGGGTGTTGCAAATGTCTAAAGTCGTAATTGCGGTCAACATTTACATCCGAATAAGACATAGACTATAATTTATATACATATTTTATGTATATCTGTCTGAATGTTACGCCTTCAGCCTATTCTACGCAGACGTAGTCGCGGGCAACAGCTAGTCCTGCATAAAAAGCTGATCTCAATAATAAAATTGACAAGTAACGTACGGGTCGTCCGTTTTAGCCGACTTCACTGCTAGGATTTTAATTACCCGCTTTAAAATTTACATTACGGTAGGAATAAATCATTTTCACAATCTAATTGAAGTACTTGCGTAATCTTCCCCGCTTGTGGAGTGAAATTTACACGTGAGGCGACTTTATGGCAACTTTAAATGGTGCAAGAGATAAGATAATACGCTCGCGTCGCGTCACCGAAGGGAGGCTATCGACAAAATGGCCGCCGCTTTGGAGGGTTCTGTTTCATATTTTTTACCGCCATTATGCTATTTACTTCAGAAGGACGGACCTTTTTAATCGACTTAAAATTAATTGAATACTTAAAGATATTTTTGAATTGACAAACTTTTCCATGGTATACCCGGATTTCATTTACTTTCATTTCCTTTCCATCTAGTTCACCTTGGTATGGTTTAAAGAAAGAGAGATCGGTGAAGTACAAACTTTTCATAAAGTAATTTAAACCAAATTCTCACAATCTTCGTTAAAAACCATAGAGTTTAGAGTCAATACTACCGCATTTTCGACATTACCAAATAATCTTTATAGATTTAGCAGTAACCTAAATCTGCTTACGCAAATGTATGTAACTATTGTTGTCCAAACTGCAGTTTGAACTTTTCAACTTGATTTTGCAAGAAGAAGAACAATTAAAAATACGCAAATTATTTTTAAATGTTCTTATTACGACATAATAATGTTCTACTGCAAAACATGTGATTCACATTGCTATTAACCAGGTTTTTACGGGAGTCCGCCTGCTTGATATCGACCCTCCTCATACTTGGAACAGTTATGTTGAGGACAAACACTTTTCCAGTGTGAGAATTGAACCCACGACCCCCGTCGCTGCAGCCAATGGCTTAGTATCTACGCCACCGACATCTAGAAACTACGGGTACCTTATTCGAACGTTCATAATTTTGTTAATATAATTATAATAATAGAATTCTCACTTAATGTAAATATATAACGAAATCACCGTCAATTTCTATTAAAAACTGAAAACGGAAAAATCTCTTTCAATCCAGAAGCCCGTTACAGAGGAAGGCGTTACAGCTTAAGCCACTCAGTAAGATAATGTCGACTTTAAGCATTTTCATTTCACGCGAAATCGCTCGAAATCTTATTATTGCAGTTTGCAGCCTCGCTGTTGGCGAAACAAAGGCGTTTCCTTGAGATATTCGAATCGTTGAAAACTGTTCTAATTAAAACACGTCTTGCTATTATTAAAAAGGCTGATTTAACATCGCTTTTGAAATAGCAATCATAATAATAGCGTCAATATTTACTTTGAAACGTAGTGCCACTTCATCTTTCATATAAAAACACAATAACATTGACCGGTAGTTGCGAATGTGTAAACTAATAAGAGACAAACGGTTAATTCATGACTAACGATTATCTATCTTAGCTGTAGATATTTATATTACGGAAAAAAAAACATCAGTAACCTGTTAAACTTAGCCGAACTATAATACAGTCAGTGTCTAAGTAACGACATCGAGTCCCGATGACTTGCGTCGCAACCGAAATCACTCTGCGATTTATATCCGGGATGACCAGGTAATACCCGGGTGTAGCGAACCATAATGCGGTCGGCCACCGACCCACCCGGGTGGGTCCGGATAAGGGGCGCGCCGACCCGGACGGCAGAGTAATCTCTTGGCACAATGCAGCTTCTGATGCACTGCGTCTTTTTAATTAACGCCGGTAAATGGAAGCTAAAGGTGATTTAACTTACTAACCTATTAAGCTTAAGAAAAATGGCGCGTTATTTGTTTTGTTATTGAAGTGAAAGGCATTTTTGTGCAGATTTATTTTTTAACATGTTATGATCCAAATGTATGCTATCATAAATTGATGACTTGTAACGTAACAATGAATTCATTCAATGGTCTTGATTTTTCTAGATTTGCTCTTAAATATCATTTAAAATGTTTAATTTAGTGAATGTATAAACAAGGATGTTAATATTTTATTGTAAAGACGAAGACGGAGACAGAAAAGTTTAAGCAAACTAAAAATCTGTTAGTATTGACATTGTAATCTTTCGCAATTTTAAGTATAACTCTAAAGTAAAAGCCAAAATTATGATATTTTGTATAATATAAAGGAAGGAGAATAAAATTGTTAATCACCTCATCGACGAGAGTCGGGCTTTTAAATTACGCAGAGAGAACAGACGTTAAGGATAATTCAATTCAGGCTTAAAATAAAATCCCAAGGGCGAGGATGAAGATGGCGTTAAACCCAATAAATAAATCAGTAGAGAATCATCGGCATGTTCGGATAAGCCGATGCAGGTAAGAATTGTGATGGATTTGGCGATAGAACATAAGAAAAATAGTGGCGGAGAAAAACGGCTCTGACGCTGAGTCTGATTTATATCCGGGACGAATCAGTCAAGTAATATCCGGACAGATTTAGGCGAACGGAAATGTAAGAAGGTGGAAGAGATGAAACTGCTTAATTCTTGCCAAGATAAATAATGAAATGCGGGAATTCTTGTTGTTAAATTAGCCAAACTTACTTAGATACACGATATAGAGCCACATAGTCCAGGTCTTTTTAACAAATAATAACCCTAGACCATGCAGAATATGTTCATTGGTTATGTTCACTTATGATATTTTTCCATCAAGAAGCTCTAGTAATCTTTAATATTCTTATGTTCATCTCTTTTAGTTTTTAATTATTATTAACTAGCGACCCGCCCCGGCCTCGCACGGGTGCAATGTATTATACATAGAAACCTTCCCCTTGAATCAGTCTATCTAGTAAAAAAAAACCGCATTAAGATCCGTTGCGTAGTTTTAAAGATCTAAGCATAGATAGAGACAGAAAGACAGCGGAACGTCTTTGTTTTATACTATGTTATTAACATCATGACAGGATAATCCATTTGCCATTTAAATGTATTCTAGTCCAATGGATGTAGAAAGCTGAGTATTGGGTTAAGTTAAAGTAAATGATGAACGCACGTCATCTTGGTTAAACCTAAACTAAACAATTAAATTGCAATTCATTAAATATTAAGACAAGAGTAATAATTTATATCTCATAAATTTATATCACACATGGGACACTTTTAGCCAAAGATAATAGATAAAAGACAATGATGACAATATCAGGTATAATTAAAAAAAAAATTCAAACCTGGAGATTTAATTCTTTTTAACGTCTTCTAGGCTATTCTTAATTTAAGGCTGTAAGATTAAGGGAGCCTTAGCCTATCCATAAAAAAGACGCAGAAGCAACACCGAGGTTATTTATTCAAGCCGTGTTGCCGTCCGCGCCACGCTCCGCGTTTATGGGCACAATAAAAGTAAAGTAACACGTCCATCTGACGGATGAGTTCTTTAATAGGACCCACTGTAAGATAATACGTAGTGGAATAGTTTATCACACACTTAGCTCGTTTTCAAAATGATTCGAATGAATTCGTTTCTTGCTTTCTATTGTATTTATCAACAAGCTTTTTCATATATCCCAAGACAAGAGTTTTGGTCGTAGGACCGAAATTTACATAAAAACTAATATTATCTATTCGAATTCAAGGTCTTATAAATTTAAAAGTGACGTGACAACGTTTTGATGCAAAATTTTCGTGTATTTTATTACATTACATTTTATAACAAATGTCCATAACCTATTTTATTCCCCATGAAACAATATTTCTGAACTCTTACTTATTGAGTGTCTATTAATATAATTGTAATATTCTAGATACCTCAAAGGCATAGAGTTTGATTGGCCGCGAGTCATTCTGTTTGTCTTTTTACATAAACTTACGCCATGTTTACTATTTTATAATGTAATATCGCCATTAATTCCACAGGATAGGCAAATATACAGCTCTACACAGCTCTCTACAACTCTCTTTTTTTTTGCCATCTCGGTAAGTATTAAACGTAACAACATGTAAATACAGCTAAGCAACAAGATTAAATGTAAGAACTCCGTGGTACAAATTACAAACAAACAAGAATTCCGTGACACAAGGCACAAAGTATTCCTTGGTACAAATTTGAACCTGTGGCCACATTCACCGATTTCATCTGAAAATTGATAAATAATATATAAATTAATGATTTTTGAAAATCTTAGAAGAGACGTTAACATTTTATGACTTCTCTAGTCATAAAATGTTATCGTCTCTTCCCCAAAGGATGGCGAGGCCGTTTTGAACAAATTAAGTAACACGGCATATCTGTACATCGCTTCATCGGATGAATATTCAAGATGGCTGCTACGCGGTGCGGGAATAATTAAAAATAATTATAAAACGAGTCCTCGCTCGCAAGCTGGCTCGTAATAAATTTATTATTCAATACGTACCCCGCCGTCATTGATGAATCCTCGAAGGATCTCTCGAAAGAGATGTTATTACACTGGATTAAATCAAAAAGGAATAAACCGTATGTCCATAGATTTGAAGAATTTGCAAAAATATAAAGCTGCACGGTTATTGTTTAAAATTTCTACAAAATTAATGCTTTATGAAATAAGTTGAGTTTTTAATATTTGGACGAGTACTGACATAAAGTTTATGTCAATACTCGTCCAAATATTAAGAACTCGCAAGAGATATTTTTATCGTCCGTCTTTCCGTCCGATGTCAATGTAGGCGTCTTCAAGGCAAAAGTGAATAGGTTTTTACTGAGCTAGCGCGCTTACCATCAACGGCTGCATCACCACTTACCATCAGGTGGGATGGCAGTAAAGTGCTGGCCAGTTCAAAATAAAAAAAATATATTGTATTCTATCTAGACAACATCAAACTTGTATAGCGCAGTCTTGAAAACTACTTTATTATTATATCACGTCACATTTCTCTGGTATTCCAAAAGACCTCTCTGCAAGTTCACGTGCATTTCGAGCATTATAAAACGTTTTTCAGTTTAACCTCATTACGAAATTAATCATAACAAACATACAGTGTCATTGTACTCGAGTAATTCTTCAAAGGTTCATTTCTCTTAACCCCTACAATGCTTTGAGTCTACAAAAGCCGAAAGCCCCGAAATGTGGGTTAATCACTATTTATAACGCAATAAAATTTACCCGCATCCCTTAAAACCCCTTCATAATGAGACAACCTTCTGCACATAAAGATAATTTACGTTATTCGCGTTTATTATGTAATAATTAATTCATGTAATGAACCAAATAGAGATTGGAGACAAAAGAAAATGGTCACCATAATACAAAAGGTTGTTAATATGTGGTACTAATTATAACTATATCGCAATATTAGCATCGTTTACATTATATAAAATATTAAGGGATAATAATAATAAATACTCATCATGTTAAGTGCCTTATTTTTAATTTTAAATTAATTTCTTAAATACCTATTTATAATAATTAGATATCGTTAACAGTCACTTTAAGCTACTTCACATTATTTACATATAATTGCATCGGGTGTTATGAATAACTGGCAAGTGCGTAACAGTTAAATAAAAATAAATACATGGTAAATATCGTACTAAGTCTGTGGGTACATCGGAACGGATTACATCGCAAATACAGAGAGTGCAATTATTCAGCGATAACAACCCGGCGCGGCTGTGGTGGCTTAGTCTATGGAAAACATACCTCGTCTTCCTCCATCGGAGGTCTGTCGCATTTAAATCCCGTCAATGCAATGATAGTGATCTAAGTTTCTTGGATGTTTTAATTATTTAAGTATATCTGTATGAATGGAATAAATTTCAAATATTTTAAGAAAATAATTATTTACGATGTTTACAAATACTCTTACTTTAATAACACGTTATCTGACAAACTTAGCCCACGCGGTATGATTCTAAAAACGCGCGATAAGTAACCAACTCAATTACATGTATAAGTAATAACCCTATATAAATAAAAATTACAAATGAATAGTTTAGCATGAAAGTATTTGACAATTAACATATCAAAATGAATATTTATATGGTTCAATATTTTCTTAATATTTATTTCGTAGAAGTAACTTCTTAAAAAATTATGATATGTTTATTTTACAAACATAAAAGTTCGACAGAAATAAACAGAGGTAAAAAATAAACACGAAAGCGAAACCTATTTCAAATGTTTAATTGACTTACGCAACTTCGAACCCGCGGAAACCTTAAAAAGTTGGAGAGTTAGAGTTTACAGTTAAAATAACAAATATACTGTTTTACTCTAACAAGTTTGTATTGCCCGAATGGAAGTTTCGCTTCTGTGATACTCGCTACAACAAATTAAGCTGTACATGGCCTCGAAATTTCCCTTAGTTCAAGAAAGAAAAAGATCGTTCCAAGTCTCCTTAGAAAACACAACAAATTTAAATTGGGCACATGTAGAAGGGCTCTTTACGAGAAGCCATTGAAGATTATCTTTAAAAAGGTTCCATAAGAAAGCAATTTAGTTATGTGAACGGTGCAACTGTGAGATGCCTAATAATTGCCTAATAGTTATGTATAATTTTATATCCAAATTAACGTTTTAGAATTTTATTATTCCCCCTACAATTCTATCATGATTCTTAACATAATAATTGTACGGCACTCTTTGAATTAAGCAACCGATTATGTTAAACTACATATGTACAATACAGGACGACCGCATATTAATTTCTAATGATGTAAAGTGTTTAAAACAAGTTATAGATACATATCCAGTAAAAAGATAAGTAAATTATAAAAAGCATAAACATAAACATATGAAATACGTCATTAGCTTTTCACGGAATAATAAAATTCATATTTAATGTTCTCTATATTAAATGGTAATATAAATATTACGTTAGTTTAAAAAAAATCAGAAAGAATTATTACTTAGACATTCTGCTGTACTCTCCAAAAAAAAAGGAATAAAACGAATTTAAAGACAAATCTACCAACGCCTCTGTTCTGTATAATACGAAAGAAATACTAAGAGTAGAATAAAAATGGAAATGCAACAGTCGATTTTATGTAGCTTCTTTCATTCATCGGTTTCCGGTTTCCCAGCCAACTGCAGCATAAAAAATAATAGTATATATTATTTTTTATTAAACGTGCTCCTAACTTTATTACTTAAAGCAATTCTAAATGTGTTTCTGTACTACTTTATGTATTCAGTTTAGGTTTGTTGTGCGCCATAAACTCATCTGGTACAAATATGTCAAAGGATGACCGCCAAGAAAATGCTGCCATGTTTTTTTTAATTACAATTATTTCAAACAACAAGATACAATTAACTAAAACAAAATTGGCTGCAAGTTCCCTATATCAAATTATTCCCCGAGAATAACATATTTGGTAACCTGTTTCAACAGTATATTTGTGTGATATTTTTTACAAAAACTGACTATATCGCTATATAAAAAACAGTAAGTAAAACGCATACCTTTCATGCTTTTTTTTGTCTCGGAGATTATTTTGACATTGTATTAATTTTCGTGTTTATTAACACGACTTTTTAGTTTCATTTGCAACAGCATCATTCATTTTAAAATATAGGAAAGCACATTACAGTACGGTTAAAAATAATGCCTCTTAAATGATTCACGCGTTGGAAGAACACAGCGCGCAGGGGGAAATGCGAGACTGTACATTTCTTTATTTCCAGACGGTGGGCAGGGCCGCGCCGTTTTAAAAATTTCACAACGGACAATTCCCGCTGCTATAACGTATAATGACAGCAAAGACAATGGAATAAGGGCGGCCGTGCAGCGAGACGACCCACTTAATTAAAAATGCTAATAAACCTCTCAATTTTCAGACTAAAATAATTAGATCTGCTCAGTCTCTTGCAAATTAAAGGGCATTAAATTCGCAAATTAAACGTCCGACGCTTAATACTAATTGGGCTATTTCGTAATTTCGCTAAATACATCTTTTTGCTACCGTTAGTTACAAGCAAGGACTGAAAATAACTTTAAAAAAGCAATTTTTAATTCTACCAAAAATTCAAAGTTTTATAGTTAAGCATGGATAAAAATTGTACTAAATTATTGACCGCAACATTTATTTAACCGAGTTAATAATTTATGTGAGTAGCATTTTAACGCAGTAATTAATTTTCCGTCACGGCATAGACATTTTAAATTGCAATATTAGATATCAGCGGACATTCGTTTAATTCAAACATGATATTTTAATTAAAACATCTACATGTGGAGCACCAGAGTAGGTTTAATTGCAGTTACTACTAGTGCCTTATATGCAACTTATTTTTGCAAAACAGAATATTCTACTTTTCTTCAATTCAGAATATAAAAAAATCCATGCAAGTCATGTAATCCAGGGAGTGCATTCGGCGAGTGAAAAATCATCATTACGAGCGAGAGTACTTTTTTATTCTCAACTCGAAAAACAATTCGTCAAAACGGGTGAATGTCGGGTTGTAATTGTAAAAGTTTTGTACCGAACTCTAATAACGATGCTGGATTTTTGCCAGCCCAGCCCTGTCATACGAGCGGAACTTCTGTGTACGTACTGGCAACATTGCCAGTTAAGCTTTTTTATTATTCCTTAAAGCCTATATATAAACTAGACAGTTCTATCTTCAACAATATTATTAGTCGACAAAACATATTATTAATAATATTTTTTGAAATTTATAATTGAATTTTTATAATTGAATTTTTCCCCTTTTTTATGTTGTAAAAGTCCGAATTATTATTTTAAACGAGTAGAATGTAACAATAAGGAAATACGACGTGAACAGAGAAATTAACAAGCCACCGAGAAAAGGAAATATGAAATTAAGTTTAGAGCGGCGAGTCGTTTCGTTGAATAGAATTTTTCAATGCTTATTGGCCGCCCTGCCGGCCGACTGCCGGAAATGAGTTTTCCTCTCCCCCACTCCTCTTTCTCCTGCTCAAAGTACTCTAAGCACCTTTGCTATAAACCACAACCACCCTCACTATTAGCCCGAGGTAAAGACCGTTTATTTTTATTCTTTGATACGATATAACTTAGTGTATTAGATAGAGTGTGTGCTTTATACCGCGGTCAGAGTCAAACTGCTATAACTTTTGTTTGTCCTTTACAACAGCAATATCCGATTTAAAAACTCTTCAGAGTCTCTTCAAAGTCTTGATTAAATATCTATATACATTTTGCAACATTACAAAAATGCAATCAGAACAGTGTTCGGTTCATGTATAAATCTAAAATAATTGTTGCCTACAACATAAATTGTAATACATATAACTTGTTACTGCGGTGGCCACATAGCACCTTCTACTGTTGCATGAACGGGTTCGAAGAGCTACGATGGCCTAACAAAAGACCGGGCTGAAGCTGAAGTATTATACTTTTAGGTTTCGTCAGGCGAATGAGGTAGCCGGAGCCGACTTCATAATGGTAGTGACGCCTTGCTCACAGATTGCTAGAATGCACAGCTTGCACACTCAACATTTGGTAAATCGCTTGCTTGCTTATCTACTTTTGTCATAAAAAAATAAATAATAATGAATAAATAAATAAGATCTGAATTTGACAAATACCTTTGAGACTATAATAAGAAAAAAGTCTTAATATCTTTTCATACAATCACGTTCATATTATTACTAAGAAAGAGCCTATCTATAATTACAGTAAGCAAAATTAACATTTTGCTTACTATAATTATACGTGGAACAATACTTTTCAACAGATATTATCTCTCGAAAACAAAGAATAAAGAGTGCACAATTTCCGTCGTAAACATAAAAGCAATAATAATTCCTTAAGCCCTGTATGTCATCCAAAAATGATTGCACGAGCAAACCACAGACGAGTGCCCCCCCAAAATCCAATTACAAATTCAGAGCACGGTCAACCCGGAACCTATAAATTTGCACAAACAATAATGGATGCGAAAGCTGTATCCTCCATCGAATATGTTCTGCGGATAGCCGAATTACCGGCGCTGCAATTTAAACCTTATTCCTATCGACGACATAATCTTTTGCTATACAAGTGGTGTTCCGAACTGGATGAAACTATTGTGCGTGTCCGTCAGCTAAAAATACGGATAACATTTTTATTCTGCTTGAATTAAAAGCGTACTTTGGATGGTATTCAATTTTATAGCTGTGCCTGTGTCTATATATGTAGAAAAATATTCGGTACATAGAAATGAGAATTTTCTGGTAGATATACATTGGCCATATGTATTTTGCTTAAAATAATAAAAAGTTAACGAACCGGACACAGTGATTAATGTAAGCAATAATGAAGCAGTTTTCCTTGAATTCAATTAATTCCGAAAACTTTTTAATACTAGTGCTAGTAAATCTTTTATCATTATCAAGCTTAGGGCTCTTTACTCATTGGCATAGACCCAATCCAATCATAACCTTAACATAAACCCGATCAATAGTACTTACTTAATTTTCTTCACTATTGGATTCGTTCTTTGATAGAGTTTTAGTATTACAATACAGATTATCACATTTGAGGCACACTATTTTGTGTAAACTATCAGCAATCGTAGTAATAAGTAATCTAAATACATTTTGTCCTACCGTACTTTGATTTTAATGTAAAGTTCGTTTTCGGGAAACCTTGTTACATTCATATTATTTTCTTTTATACATAACAGCTCTTAATATTTATTACTGAGATAAATAAAAAGATTATTTTGTTATAAATAAATCGTTTCCCTCAGACAAATTAACGTTGAAACATTTGAAATGATTTCAAGACACACGCTTTGAACGGTGAATTCGATGTACCAGGCGAACATAGCGGCATAGATATGTACGTCGGAGAAGAGAGACACAAAACGCTAGTGCGCCACGAGCCCTCCAGTCGCGTGCCGTCGAGGGCCGGCAGTGATTAGAGCGCGCTAACAAAGCGCGGAGTGCTCTTAACCTACATGCTCCGTTTCACAGCAGCAACGGTGACACTCCTTGCAACCGTTGCAAGCCTGGTACCACCAGCCACTTAATGAACGCAAATCCCAACTAGCGTTCTTAGTTTCTCAGATCCCTCAACTTCCAATATCGATTTTCACATTGCCTGTTTTCCTTTTGTTACGAACTTTCACAGATAAAAAAGCCATTTGTCGGGCCGCGTTTAATGATCCCGAAAAATATAGCGAATATTACACCACACGGACTTCAAACTTATCAGTTGTTTATGCGTCGGAAGATATCGACCAAAAGTATCTAAAGGCGCCAAGGAAAGAGTCAGACAGAGCGGCAGTAAATAAAACAAAAGAGGGTGTAGTATAACCGCGAATCGCATAGATAAAACGGAGACGGTGCGGCGGCGAAATATCTCCGTTTCATTTTACACAGATGTATGTGTACATGGCCGTTCTTGAGTATTCTCGGGTGGCAATAAAACGGCGTTTAATACACTGGCAGCGACTGTACAACAGCTTTGAGGAACACTCGAGCTCCGCACATATTGAACCTTACGTGGTAATGCTCGATATTGATTCTCCTCCACTACCCCGTTGGCGTACAGTCAGGCAATAAAACGGTTATCACTGCTCGTTCGCGCCGAAACGACATGATGACGGTGAGCCCCTTCGCGACGATAAAATGGCGGAAGCTCGCGAAGGACATTACGGTAAATGACAACGTAATTATTCTCAAACTACGCAGGTAGAGAGGTAGCTTTCAGTCCGTAATTTGTTCCTAAACTTTGCTTAATATCCCCCTTGACGGGTTTAATTTATTAAGCGGCTTCATGGCAGCCGTTGAAGTGAAGAATGCTGGACGTTGAAACAATGTCAGTTAATTTACGGAAGACACTCGCTAACCTTTAATAATTGACATTTTCAATATAAAGTACAGTCTAGGAAGTACAGTCAGAATATATTTAGGAACGGAGCCATTTCGCTACCAAAAAGAACATTGCAATAAATTTCACAGCCTTTCTTATAACGGACGTGATAGTGCTTTACTACTATCCCGCCTGATAATAATTAACAGTGTCTAGTTTTGGTAAACGGACTAACTTACGCATACACAAGCTAATCTGCCTACTTACATTTTTATAGTCCAACATTTACTCTGTAATTTGACGATGACAATTTTCTTTTTTTTTTCTTGTACACAATCCGAATATGCATAAATTAATATCCTTGTAAAACGCTCACTTAATGGGTCCTAATATTTTGTGCAATAGCACTCTACTACAGAATATAAGGATCTCAAACTTATTTCAATGTCTATTCATTCCATTCCAGTATCTTTCATTTTCAGTTAATTCGAATTTATAAGGAAGTTAATCGTCAACCGTGAATAGAATGCTAAAACTGAGAGAGACATATCATTCATTGCCTTGCCACATGTATTTAGCTGTTTTAACAATAGCGTTTGTTTTCCAGTATTAAGTATTAATTTGCTGTGACGCTCCGATAGACTGACTACTTTTCACATAAGAAGCGCAGCCTTCGTGTATTTAATGAGTACATTCATATACCAAGTAGCGTTATATGCCATTTGGGTGTAACAAAGAGTCATTAGCAAGCTCGACGGCGAACGCACGCGTCATTGGCCTTCGAAGAGCTCAAAGACAAGGATGAAAGCGCTAAATAGGCACTTTAAAGTTATTACGTGCAACATAAATTCGCTAAGTTAATTTCTCCCTTAATGTAGTGAACATTCGAGGAGCGTGGAGGGTAAATTGGTAAATTGCTGTCGGAAGATAAATAATATTAATAGAAGTAGTAGTAGAAGTAAACGCAGTATGAGTTAAGAAAGTGACAAAACATGTGAGTTTTTTCTAAATAACACGTTTACTTATTAATGTTTAAAACAAGAACAATAACATGTCTCTCACCATTGACGGTTCAAATCCTTTGATCGAACAAATTTTTTTATAATATATTTTGTTTACATTGAAAATAGTATTTTTTTTAAAAACCAGGGCCACGATAGTTTTTTAAATACAAAAATCATTTTCTCTATTAAAATGCTGTCTCGCTCTCTCTTACGCTACCCTTGTCTAACATGCAGGTGGCCATGCATTATCTTAGCAATCTTATAATATAACTAGCTTTTCGCCCGCAGCTTCGCTCGCGTTGAAGCCCTTAAATAAATATCTTTCAACCCTTTACAAAACTTTACAATTAAAAAATAGCTATAAAATTTCATTTAAATTGGTTCAGTAGTTTTGGAGTGAAAGCGAGACAGACAGACAGAGATACTATCTCATTTAAAATATTAGTATGGATAACCAGGGATTGTCCCTCGAACAACCAGATAAAGTCTGACACTGAAACGCCAAGTAAAACATCTAATAGCTCATAAAATATTACCGAGAACATTAAAACTGGCGATTTGAAGTTTATGGGGCGAGACGCGGGGCGTATTTTACTATTCATCTATTGTTGGCACTTTGGGATGGGTCGTTTAGTCATTGTTGGGGACATGCGGCACTCTCGTCCGTAAAGAACTCAAAATCGCACCGTGTTAAAGCCAACTAAGTTAGTTTAGAACAAAGGGAGCCAATGATTCTCACATAGGTGGTGAATGCAGTTTCATATCCCGTATGTCTAAAATCGCTTAGGTTTGTGTTTGAACGGGAAATTTAGATTTTTTAGTTTTATCACAGAAATGGAAATAGATGAATACAACCGGCACATTACGATGAGCTTAATTTATATTTTATTTTTTTTTAATTTCGATTTATGACGATAACAGTAGTAGATAATAGGAGATAGTGCACACAAATCCGATTAAGAAAATTACATTGACAAAGGTATTTAAAGAATTAAGATAGACAGAAGACAATTACAAAAAACCGTGGTGTAAATTATATTATGTATCGGACGGGAAATCAATCAACTCTTAACATGAATTTTTGATCAATGGCAAGGAAAGGACTAGCTGACCCATTTGTGAGTGAATTGAAGACTGGTAGGCTTTTGGTATGCAAATAGTTCGACGGGATCATTTGAAACGTGAGTAAGCGGGCATGGCCGAAATAATGCGGTAATGTATTCCATTGAATGCAGATTGAAACATCTGACAACTAGGCCAAGTAGATAGATAAATGAAATCTATTAAATTTGGTTTGGTTGGTGGTGGCGTAAGGCCACGCAACAGTCTTCGCTATTGGACTAATGGGTAGTTCCGTCCGGGGGAGTACCAAGATGTCACAGAAGACCGACGTGAAGTGGAAGTGTACTCTTCCGCGTTTCGTCTAATGAGTGAACTAACCAGAGCCCACTATAGTAAAAGGTGGTAACACATCTACGACTCTACGGGTGTAGCGAATGGACATGGGCAGCAGTTGTCACTTAACATCAGGTGAACCGCTAACTCCAGGTAAATAAAAAAAAAAAAGCTCCGGCAATGACTGACGGATAAAACACAGCTTAAATTATATTTTGTAACCTTACTTAGCAGAGCCGATTTTCTATATAAAGAAGTTAAGATGTTTTTTAAACAAGGTATGTCTGGTATGGAAAATGAATAAGGAGAACATAACATCCAGAGAGTCTGATAATTACGCTTCAAATTTCTTCTTTGGTACATCGTAGTTTATAGTAAGTATCCTAGTCAAAAAACAAGACATGATAAGCATTTGCCTTTAAGTGCAAAAACATTTAAAAACATAAAAACAGCAAAAAGAGTGCTTTACGATGTGTAAAGATGAAATAAATTGCTTTCTATAAAATTTTACTTAGGCAGTTTATGACCCGAGAGTCAAATTTCAGAAATTTTGACGTCATAAAGTCAAATTTATGGCTTCTTTTAACGATCCGTTAACATAGTGCTAACGTTTTAAATGCACAAGTGCTTCTGCAATGTCTGCGAACAGTCTAGACGCGACAACTAAATATTTATGGTTGATGTTTTCAACCTTCCTCTACTTTCTAACAAACATCGATGCATGATTCTCACAATAAGCCTGTCACATCAAATTGGACTAGACCTTTCAGTGACATTCCGCTTAATAGATATGCGAGCTGATTATTATTTAAGCAAGCTGGCATGTTTTTTATTTCTTACTGGTGTACTGGGCTATGATTTTTCTAAAAACCTTTTTAGATTGGTACGCGAAAGATATGTAAATGCTAATAAATCTAACTCATCGGATCGACAACCGATTTAGCAACAATTACAAATAAATAAATAAAATAAAAAATTTAAATAGTCCAGTATCCATAGAAATATGTACTTTAACAAAAACTTTATGGACTCATATTTTTATAAGCAGAGATGTCACACCAGCAGATCACCTCATGGTACGTGTAAATTGGCGCTCATGGACACAAACACACTGCACCTCCAGAGGCCATTTTGTTTTAAAAGAGGTGCCCTGGCTACCTCACTTACCAGAAAAAGTATATACTATAAATACTACTTGATGCCGGTCGTTTTTGAGGCCGTATTACTTCTTCGATTGAGCAGCTTGGCTCTATTATAACTGTGCTTTGAAATAAATTTTAATATGCTATCGATGTTCAATTACAGATGACCTGTTCATAGCAACATTAACATTGCCGATAGCCTTAAATCACCCACGCTATGAATCAATGCATTTAGCCAAACGACAAACACATATTGAGGCAATGACAACCAATTAGCACCCCGAGGCGAATACAGTGGAATTAACAGCTTACATATATTAACGGCTAAGGTATTTGAACCGACACCTCTGCGTTATATTCGAAGACAGGTCGGTTAGCAACGATGAGATAAGACTAGAGACCGAACCTATTTGGACTAACATGGCATGGAATGGTGAGAATGAAAATATATTAATTGGACCCAATTTGAAACCGACCTTCCTCTGAATCTATCAAGATTAATATATACGTAAGCATAATTTAATTTATGTATTTTGTTATATATTGTGCTCGTTTGTAATTATTGACAAACATTTCAAACACAGCTGACTTCGAAAAATCCATAAATAAAAAGAAAGAATAAAAATAAAAAGTAAAATATAAAAATGCTACAAGTAACAATTTTCACGTAGTCACATAGCATCCGAACAAAGCATGTTGGAAACGGGCGTGCATTTTAGCCCACAAAGCTAATTACTTTAAATTTATTCACATAACAGGCAGGTTGCTTTAGCTTTGTGAGTATTAAAATTAAAATTACGAGGCAGGGAAAATAATTATATTTTGAAATGTATTTTTTTTACATAAAATATAATATATATCTTTAGCTTCCATAATAAAACAGTGGGAATCAAACTCGTGTTTTATTGTTTAAACCCAAGCCTCCGGCTTTCATATGGAATGTTTATTACCTTTCAATATTATTATACTACAACAAACACATGCCTTTGACAAAATTAACGTTTGACAAAATTAAATTTTGTCTCGTAAATTAAAAATTTTGTCCGTTGTTAATAAATTTATTACGGCTTACCATCCGCCATCAATCAAAGAGCGGTCGCTATCAATGTAAAACATTGTTGCCAACGTATTAACAATAAAGGCAGATTTCGTTGCACGACAAAACGTTGACAATCCGATTAGTGACGTACCGCTAGTGTTCACTGACAGCCAAACGCAGGAAACTGGGCATTGTGACGCGACACGCTCCGCCGACCATGTACAGAGGCCCTGGTGGCCAAATGTTTGCGAGAAACAGAGCTTCAAATGTAGGCCGCCTGGAATGGAGTGGGACGTGCGCCAAACAGTTTACGCAGACAATGGCTTCGCTATCTTGCTCGGTGGATTGCATTAATTCCCGAGTTTGCACTTAATTGTGCTTGAAGTCTATACTATATTGCATTTGTAGATAATTGTTCAAGCATTTTGTGAACAAACTCAGTATCCGAATATATGCGTACATAAAATTTATATTCCAAATTTTCTTCTTTCAAAGCTTCCAATGTTAAGGAAGTCGTGTAATAGTTTAATACTGTCAATGAATTGATATTTGATAGATATATCATACTAGTGCTTTCTCAGTAGTTAAATGACGCACAATACATGGCCTAATACGAAATCAAGACTTTGTTACATTACATTACAATTTTCGTCATTAAAGAGTAATCATATTCTGGTCAGCTTTTTTAAAATTGTTTCAGGTCTTCATAAAATCTAGGAATACAAAAGTTGGCTTTTATCGAAGCGGTAATAAACGAGTGATCTGTGCTGACGATAAATGATCACCACCACCCATCGCAATTCAACAGTAACATTTGTGACAAGGAAGTGAATGAAATTATCGGATAATAAAACATTTCGACCGTATTATTAAAAAATCTAGCCACTTCTCCTACGGAAGGCTGTTTATTTAGTCGACCGCTCACACAATCGCAACATTTATGGGCAATAAGTGGAGATACGTTTCACTCAGCGTTCAACTTCATCAGAATAAATAAAAATGGAGCCGGAATAGACCTCCCGAGGCTGGTGCGCAACAAGAATACGGAAAGTGAATTATTCGACCCCAATTCCCTCCTTCCAGGGATTAACTAACCTCAAAATTCATTTTTCACGGGTTAGCCGCTAGAATGGAATCCTCGGGATTAGTTCGGCACTTCGAGAACCCTATCGGAATTGGGGTCCGTTGCCATGGCAACTGGAGCAGAAGGGCCCATTTAACGCTCCATTAGGCATTCCGTGCGCCTGTGACTCAATTAGGCTCCATCTCATATACTATTATCGCATTAAGTTTGCAGGCTAATGCGGCAAAAGTAATTCCCAGGCCCATTTAAAATGTTTTAAGGGTATATCATACATATTAATAGCCTGAGATCAATATAAATTCATACAAAATTTTAATACTTCTATATAAACATTAGTTTTGTGGGTAAATTGTCGAATTATAATCGGCCCTTCGAGCTCGGATTCGTGCCTGTGCCAAACTCCTGATATCTTCATGGCGCAAAAACCTCAATGTCTATCTAATTTACACTTTTAGCATTTCCAACAATGAATGGCGCCACCGCTTTGCCTGTAACGGAGCATGCGGTTTCTCTGTATGGTATGGTACGAAACACCGAAGTAAGTATACTTTTAGTTACGTTATTCTGCTATGGGGCCATTTCCCCTGTTCTCGCAACGTGGTCTTCAATGTAAACCGTTCTTGCTCTACCACAACTAATCATCGTAATCATTTCACCCTGTTTGAGTCCACTGCTGAACATAGACTTCTCCCACAGACTGTCACGAAGCAGGATCCTAAGCCACCTGCATCCATCGACAACTAATGTATTTAAAATTTATTATTAAAAGCTTCGCGCGGTGGGTGCTTTACCTTGAAAGCAAAGGCGGCAGTCCAAGATGTTTCCGCGAAGTATTCATTGGAAAGTTTCATCTTAAATGAAGAGAGCAGTGTTAAAAAACAAAATTAATAATAAATAATAAAGTTATTCACAAATTCCTATTTAAACAATAGGGCACAGGTTACTTTTAAATTTGAAAGTTTGTTCTTTCGTTCATACGTCGACTCGTTTCCTTAACAAAATCAAACTATTATTGACGTAATAATCTTTGTTTTTGTATAACTCATATCTATCATACAAAAACCTTCATTTGTATGACAGAATAGGGGGACAAAGCTTCACAAAACCTGAACACAGGGAAAATCCAATAGCGAAATAACTTTTAGAACGGTCTCTACATTTCGTACTGCACTTTCCGGGTTTTCAATGCGTAATCTTCTTACCCGCCAATTTTGATTTCGCAAGATGGGCGGCCGTAATATTTATTTAATAAAAAGTATTCACGGTGAACTGTCTGAGTACCTGGCCTGACCCACAACAGTGAAAAAAGAATCTAGGCGTAAATGTGAAATCAAAAATTTCGCATACACGGTTCATGAGATACAGCCTGGGACACACACAGACAGACGGACAGACAGACAGACAGCGGAGTCTAAGTAATAGGGTCCCGTTTTACCCTCTGCGTATGAAACCCTAAAAATTAGATAAACCGTTCACTCATTTCCCTAGGGGATAGGTTGACGCCTTGACGGATTTAAATGTACTATCCTGAAATTGAAATAAAATTTTCGTGTGACATTATGTGTAAGGTGCCAGAGTTCCTCAATTTTCCAGAGAAATTAATAATTGTATTCATTCACGATATTTTTGAATAGAAATATCATTATTACTCTAAAATATTAATTTACTATTTATATTTATCCAAAAATAATTATATTTTTTGACTAATAAATGCGTAAACAGTTCATTTTTTCTTTTTATTTTTACTTTGTAGGTAAATATATAACAACGCGTTTCTTTTAAATCATTGTTTGAAAAAAAGGTTTATTTATATATAAAATAGCTGTTGGTAAGAGTTCTGATTATGCTAGTTAAGACAGAGAATTCTGAGGGACCACTTTAAAGAAATGTGTGTGTAATCGTAACAAAGGAAGATGCTTCCACGGAAGGTAGGTTTTTATTTCAGACTGAAAGAACGGCTTGAGAGTTAGTACAAGATACAGCCAGTAATATAAATACGAGTAAACTTGTTTTTTTTTCTTTCAATAAACTTATAAATGTATAAATACGAGTAAACTTGTTTTTTTTTCTTTCCAAAATTTCTAATAAAATCATTAGAAACGATAAAACATGCATTGTTTTAAACTAAAGGTTTTTAAAAATTGTAACAGCTCTAAGATTGATCGATCAAAGCATTTTATCTAAATTTAGAGGCTATTTATGTCAGAATATATTATAATGTCGTCCCACACTTGGTTCGCTCATTTCAAAGCCTCACTCGCAATGTAAGCCGGGCTTAAATATACCTAGCACGCGCCATCTTATAGAGACGGCTTATGCTTCAAAGATGTATTCTATTTTTAATATAAGGTAAGATTTATTCTACCCGAACACTTATTTACCAGATTGAAGATTAAACGGTTATGGATAAAGGCTGCTTGGAGTTTGAGTAAACTATTTTTAAGTGTTTATTTAACGATATAACGTCATTAAAAGAAAGAGTATCAAATTGTCATCAAATTGTCATACAAATTGAGCTGTAATAAGGATGCCAGATTATTAAGTGCGGTTAGAGGGAACAGTTGCATGTTCAATCATTAAAACTATGTGGGTTGTACTTATTTATTGGACGTCGACGAAGTGCATAGTGAAGTAGCTTCTTGTGCCAGAGTGTGAGGTCGATCCCTGGTAGTTGAGAAATATTGTGCCATGAAAATAGTGTGTTGGTTGGTTGAATGTAGTTGTATAGGTAGTTTTTTTAAAGTTAGCCACCAAATGGGCAAGTGTGTAACAGTTAGGTGGCAAAAAAAAAACGGTTAAGCGGCTTCTGCCATGGATATCAACAACACTTGTGTGGTTGTAGATGCGTAACAAGCCTTTAAAACTTGGCCCCGGTTAACTCACTCACTAGACAAAACGCGAAAATCTAATATATTATTATCATTTATTTATATTTATACGTTATTTATTTAAAGGTTGGTTTTCTGCGAGGCGATGTTACATCCCGAAACTGCTGCGTGACCCCACCACAGTATAAGTACACAAGTATAATTAATTAATTATATAACAATATTGAAAAAATTATACAAGTACAATTAATTACATAACAATATTGCATATATGTTTATGTCTTTATAACGCAGACTTAGCTGTGACGTTTCAAGTAAAAGCTGGAAGTTATTTAAGCGAATTTCGTTATTGTTCGCTTGTAATACATATACATTGGTGGTAGGGCCACGCAGCAGCCTCGGCTGTTGCACGAATGGGCAGGCCCGTCCGGGTAAGTACCACGACCTCACAGAAGACCGGCGTAAAGTGGAAGTATGACAAATACTTTATTTCGTCTGGTGAGTGAGGTAGCCGGAGCCCAATTTTCAAAAGGTTGTCAACGCATCTGTAACCCTCGAGTGTAGCAGATGTCCATGGGCGGTGGTATTCACTTAACATCAGGTGAACCGTCTGCTCGTTTGACAACTTTTCGCATAAAAAAAAAAAAAAAAAAAAAAAAATACATTGTATTCGGCGTGATAATTTATATATGTAGTGTGCAAGTGCAAAACATCATTAATTTAATGATGTTTAAAAATGTTTTATTTACCACATGTTTTTCCTACTTAAGAAGAATTGGGCGAACGTAATCTGAGGGAAGTAATTAAGGCAAGGCTAATTGAAAGGGCCTGTTATACTGCTGAACAATACGTCGGCTCCTAAGATGCGTGGAAATCTCTCTTATTCTCCGTTCAGGCGATTACTGTAACATAATTATAAGGAAAAAAATATCTCCTTCTAGCTTTCTTTGGATGTCTCTCTTTTGGTAGGTCTAATTTAGATATATTTTAATGTCATTTATTATATTGTTTATGTTTGTTCAACACAGGATGATATCCAGTTGAGGATGATAATTATGACCGTACTATGTTTTCCCTCATTTATTTTTTAGAATTTAATTAATGAATAAATTTTGAAATGAAAAATAACTTTAGCGTCGGTGAGAAAAAAACCGAGAAAGAATTTCGCTTCCGTCGATAGGAGGGAGGGACGAGGTTTTTTTTTTAAACACTTACCTTAGGATAACATTATCCTGTGTTGTAGGGACGTTTTACAAACATAAATTTCACGTAGACAAACACCCAGATGCGAAGCAAGTATCTTGTGATTCACACAAATAGTTGTCCCGTGTGGGAATCGAACCCACGACCCCCGACGCATTTTTTAATAAAAATCTTATAATTCTGACAAAACCTGATGAGATCGAATTTGATGATTAGAAATCACTGGATTTTCGGAGATCGGATCAGCGCCGGGGTACTCACCGGTTATTATTTGATTTCTTTCGAGTCAAGTAAATCATTGAACTTTAGGGAAAGAATCAATATTTTTTAATCCCTTATAGGTAAACTTCCTTTACGGCCTATGCCCCGCCATACTTATTTAGTATTATGGTTTATTACTGTATGAAAATAGTAATAACGGCGTAAGCGTTTGTGTATTAAGCGTGCTACAAAATAAAATAGGAAGCATTCGTAACCTCATCAGAATTCAACGCGACGTTGCGTGAACTTTTCGAAATATTTTTTCATATAATTCAAAGTAAAAGTTAGCCTATAAATGTCTCACTAATGGGCAAAGGTCTATAGAAGTCTTTACATAGAGTAGTAGTAGAAAAGAGGAGTCTTTACATAGAGTATTATGGTATAGTCCACCACGCAACACCACTGCGGATGGGCGGAGTTGACATAACCTCGAAATATGTTTCTTTGTTATTATTTGGAAAAACATGCAGGTTTCCTCACGTTGTTTTCCTCAACTCCCGAGCCCGTGATAAGTTAAAATTAACAATTTCATTGCTGCCGGTACCGAGGATCGAACTTAGCTTGCTCTAGTATATTGAATTAAAGGTGAGCTTCCGGACCATGACCTATAACTGATAATTCCAAGGTAAACGATATGTATTCGCAAATTATATTCAATAGTCTTTACCTATTTACGTCCGTGATAGATTCATTCGATGACGAAACGGCTAATGGTGATTTGGTGACCGCTGACCGACGAACAAATTGGCATCCGCTCTTCGGTCCATATCGGACAAAAGCCCGACGGCCTTGCCATTATATTCCATACAACGGACATGTGCACAAAAGCTAATGTGCGTCCATAAAACTCCACTGTATGTACACATAGTACACATAGCCAATTTTGTTACGCTATTGTTCAAGTTTTGGCCGTATAAAATTTTAATAATCGAACGAACTGAATTTCCGAAAGCCAGATTAAAACCTGTATCAATTATGATCGTGAGGTACCATTAAATATTTTCACGCAAACATGATAGCCGAACACGTAATATTTTACCTGTTATGGCTCAAATATGTACATGGTATTGTTTACTAGATATTTAAACAGTGGCAGGACCACGTTGTCCGAAGAAGTACCAAGCCCCGTGGAAGAAGAGCGAAAAGTAAAAGTATTTATTCGTCTGGTTAGTGAAGTAGGCTCTACCTTTTTAAAGATACAACGACATTGCAAGCCCGGGTGCTTTAGATGTCGATTTATATCTAATATATTATATGTTATATATGTCCGATAATTAGACGTAAGAAAGTGTCACTGAAATGAACTTGAGATGTATATGTTACCACTGGGGACTTAGTCGAATCCTGATAACCGATTCGGCTAGGCTTTCGGTTTTGGCTCTAAATATTCATTCAAACAGCATTCACTTTTGTTTCTTTGCAGATATTATTTACGAACAAAACCTTTTTCTCCTTTTTTTTTTTCTTAATTTTCCGTACATCATATATCTTTAAGCATTTTTATAGTCAATACCGTATACATCGTTCATTTATTATATGTAGCTTTATTTTGATCATCATTTTTTACATCGTTAAATCGTTTACAAATTAAAAAGTATGATCCTATTACAAATATTTCTAATTAAAACATACATAGTGTTTCACTAGTACGTGTTTTCCATGCTTTCCACAAATGTGCTGTTTCGGTGAACTGCCAATTGTCGAATGTTGAAAATGTAGACCGAATAGGCCGTATACCGAATTGTAGCCGAATAATTCGACATACAGTTTATAAATAGAGATCTATATTTGTATGCCTTCAAAGATGCAACGTACTGACTATGCAATGCGATGAGTACTTTCATTAGATACCCAACACCCATGCAGTGATAAATCAAAGTAAATGTTAAAGTGCATGTCTTTATATAATCTATAAATCTTAAATGCAACATAAACAGCTTCTAAATTGATCCCCAGCGGTAAACGCTGTTAGAAAAGCTGTACGAGAAAATATAACATACCTATTTAAATAATTAATTGAAAATGCTGGTTAAATCATCCTTTTAAATGAATTCTTATCATTAATAATAAAAGTTAATATAACGCAGACCACTGAATTTCATTCAAATAGAAATTTAACAAAGTATTTTACTCGTATTTATCAAAATTAACGACATAATAACGTAATTACTTTTAACTCTCGCATTCAAAGCATTTCGTAGGTACGAATGATTGTCATTCAGTTTAAGCGGATCAGACTACGCATAAACTGAACAAAAAACTCAAAATCAGAATTCAGCCTTGAATGATTAACTTTAAAATTGTTAATTCAAAGAGATCACCTAATGATAAACCGCATTCAATGATCATTATCTCTCTTACTTTGAAATCGCACGGCAAGGCGTAACGAACGAATACGTACTTCGCTGGAAAATTTTTAATTCTACTAAGTGGTGTCGTTTGGTAAAATTTAATCTTCTTTTATGGCTGCTACATAGTTCTGCGCTATGAAAAACGTTTATACCGAAAATGTTTTTTACATTTGAACTGCAAGTTCAAATGTTAAAAGTATTAATATTTAAAAAAAACAACTGTTCAAAAATCTTGAAACATGTTCGTATTATTTAACGTGTGTTCAAACACGTTTTATTTTTATTCTTGGAGACAAACACCAAAACAAATTTCACTATTGTTTTTAATGACGTATCATTTTATCATTATGCTCTGTTTAAAGAACCCAAAAATTTAACGTTTTATATAACATAACGAACCAATGCATATTGCAATGGAACTTCAGATATGACTCATGGTATTTTATAGCTGTAACTAGCTAAGCGCAAGTATTTTAAACTATTTTAGAGATTTCATAGCGTATTATTTGGATGTCAAATTCTCGAAGTTTCGAACAATTTACAACGTTAATGGACAGTTTATCCTTAACCCTGTAATAAAATAAAATCAAATGCGATAAAATCCGTAAAATACTTTCATTTAACCACATTAGTAGAACCTTCTTCGATCTTTGTGGACAGCAAGTCCATTTTTTATTAACAAATAATTACTTTAAAAAACTTTTAAGTTAAACGGTTTTATTTTATGTTTTTTTTTTGTTAAATTTTTTTTGTTAATATTGTATTGTCATCTAAATTAAATGTGTGTACCAAATTTCAGATCAATCTGACAACGGCAAGGTGCTTAAATTTCAATTTCTAATTTTGACCCAAATAAATAAACAAACAAATTCCGTACGGTCGAGCTAAATAAAACCGTTTAATAAAAAAAAAACCGACTTAAAATATCTAGCTCTGTATTCATTTTATAATTGATTTTCAGTAGTTCCCTAAGTATCTCCGGACCCAAAAATCCAATACCAATAAAATTAATATGGGACCACATGGGAAGCACGAGTTTCCAATTTTTGAAGTCGGTTGATTAACGCATTACGCCAAGTAAGTTTAGCCCAATATTGATCACAGAACTATTTTTTTTTTAATATTACATATTATAAAATATTACAGTATACTCAACATATACCTCATATACGATGTATAAACTAATTTTGTTAGTACACGTTGTTTATAATAAGTTTATAATAAGTGCATATCAAAAACATTAAACGAAAAACTTGTAACAATTTTTCACCAACCAATTTTTCTTTATAACGAATGCCGACGGCATTGTACTTGTTTTCACAAGAAAAAATTATAAAAAGAAGTATGGTTAATGGCCAAATGCAAAATGTAATAAAATTTCAGTATGTACAAACTATTCAATTCAATATTGTGAACGCAGAAAGCAGTTACTTTTAAATTTACTTCTATTTTATATAAGAAATAAGTAGGAACTATTTTATATAACCAAGCGCGATTGTAATCTGTGATCCCAATGCCGCAAGCATTTTCGCCCACGACCATACGATTATGGGCACGCGATGGTGTTATTTTGTAAAATTAAATCAATAAGTAGGTATGCCACTTTAGAAAGCAATTTCGTTAACTGTGTACATTATGTCCATTCAGTTAAAATGGTTCTTAAATAATAATTCCGTTTTGCAACGTCGCTAATGACAAGTTTAAAATCAATCGCCGAGAATTATAAACACTTGTGTTTCTCTTTATAAACGCAAAACAACTTAGTACATCCTATATGTTATAGAATTAGATATAATTATTTAAAATTAATATTTAAATACTGAGTATTTATTAAAGAACCAATTATCAAGTTTATTTCGGATAAGTTGTTTGTGTACAATGAACAGTTTTAAGCAAAAGTCATCCTTGCTGTTTATTAGATACTAAGAGTTTTTTTTCTCACGTACAAATGAAAAGCCAGTTTTTCCGGATGTAAAAAAAGCTTGATATCAAAGATTTCTGTATTCAGCCATTCCCTTTTACGAATAATAAAACACGCAAGGGATAAAATTTAAGAACAATAGACAACCTGGCCCTACCCTCAATTCTGTCAAAGAAATGCCCAACGGATATAGCAACACTGGTTTCTTACGAATAATTTCACTAAAGCTTTTTCTTAACAATTTCTGACGATTAAATAAAACCTGCTTTTCTTTTATTAAAAAAAATAATAATAAATAACGATTTTCATAATTCGAATAAAGATTGCATGTTAAAACAAGATTTTTTTAATGAATTTATGACATTAAGTTATTATTGATTTATAACCTTTTCGAATATTGTATGCATTTATAATAAATTTTTTTTTCGCAAATTACTATCAAAATATAGAAAAAATATAACATTTTATAATCTTTGGTGTAATCCCCTAATCATTAAAGTATTTTATAAGAAATGTACATAAAAGAAAAGAAATAAAAATCAACCGAGTTCTATGTGAATGCAGATTTCCGTGTGTTTTATTTGCAGTAACATCAGTCATTATTTCATGTTATAATTTAAAACTAATTAAATTCTTCTCACAAATTTACTATGAAGCTGTGAAAGTAAACTTCCTACACAAAAAATAGATGCTTCAGAATATTTAAAACGTTTGCTTTATTATAGAGAAATTGATTTTGAGGATCCAAGGATGTAAAAAATGGAAGACGGTTGAAGTGAGCTAGGCATGAAGCTTCATTGTCGGAAGCTTTCAATGCAGGCAAAATATTACGTCATACCTGCAATATATAAGGAGATAAAATTTTTTAGACTTGCGAAAGACATATAATGGATTATTTGCAATCATAAAATACCATTTCAAAACCAAAAACAGAATAATCTTTGCAATATATCCTTAAAAGCATCAAATTTACCATTTAAAAGTCGTGATATCTTCGGAATATGCAACATAGTATATTTAGTGTCAATTACAAAATTCTTCTAGACTGCGTATTGGATTAAACGACATAAGATCGAGACTTAAAATCCGATTGCAATGAAATGAATATCGTATTCTGTATTTATAGGGCGTTGCGTTGATCGATCGATCGACAAATTAATTGCATTAAAATACCGTCCGCCCCACAGTCATATTTTCAGAAGAACTCAATCTCTTTTAATACCGTTGCGGACCCTCCTACCGAAGGGGTCTGATGGGATTGCCCGATTTACATATTCCCTTCGTTCTTATTCATAGCAAGTAAACCTAGAATTCTACCCGAATCACTTGATATGAATATTCAGAAACCGCTTCGCCGCTCCCTGTAAATTGAGAATACCAACAACTTTCGAATAAAAAGCCGATAATGCAGAGTTAACGGAGCATTCAACTACTGCGTTCGATTAGCCTAAAGTATTCTTTATATGACGGACACGCCGATCGGTATAGACAAATTCGTAGGAATCGATAAAATAACTACATATTCCCATTACTAAAAAATAAGGACGTTGACAAAGTGTCAGTGTCAGAATCATGTGGCGTCGGTCATACGCATTTTCGTCGTTCCGTCGGGTTTCAATCAGACTTACGCGTCCATTACGCAATCCGTACATAACTGACCGTGTGCGTTTAGAAAAAGGAGAATAAAGAAGCGCGCCACGCCGCTCCGTTCCGTTCGCTTCTAAAACAACTTTTATGGCATCCGCGCGACGTTTTCAGCCGGCGGGGCTGTTTAGCGCGCGCCGTGAAAAACATCGGCGGACGCCCAATCGATTTTCGACCTTGCGCCCCGCTAATAAGGCACCGGCCGAGAGTCAGGAACACCAGCTGTGGGATCTCTTACCTGGCTCGCGTGGAGGACGTCCAGGAACACCGTAAAAACACTTATCAGCAGCACGGCGCGCGACATTGTTGCGGCCGCGAAGTACCTCTGCTCCGAACGACCGATCTCGACTGACGTTTGCTCGGGACGCCGGGGAACTGCGTACTGGTGTGCAAGACTCCGTACGCGTACCTAGCGTCGTATATATCGACCCTCCCGGGTGAGAGGGGGACGGCTGCTGGTAGGCGCGGGAGGGAAAGGGACGCCCGAAGGAGGGTAGCGCACGCGCGGTAGCGTAAGCGGAGTGCGAACTGCCCCTCCACGACAGAACGCCACCTCCTCCTAGCTACGTCTGGATTTCTCGATGGTGAGCCATCGGTTTTGAGGCGACGATGGTTGTCCGTCTAAATTAACCTTAAGTCAAACGTATAACGACACAACTGCTTTGTAAGAACTGTTAATAATTAAAACGACACATTAGTTATATACTTGCTTTAAGATAAACGGTTTTTAAATAAATGATAAAGACACTTATTTCCACGATTCACCGTGTGTGTTAAATTCTTAAGCATTAAAAAATCAACGATGAAAGCGTCCAATGCTACACTCTCAATATTAGATTGTTGAAAAGTATATACGATTGCTTTATAATTAATTACAATCAATATAATTCATTTATAAAAATCTTTGTCTGTATACATGGACTTATGGACTCCAAAACGGCAGGACAGATTTTGATGAAAGTTTCAGGCAAACTTATCCCAGCCACTACGCTTTTGAAGGTTGATAACGATCGAATGAAAAGATTTTTTTTGATAATTAGTGTTACCCTTATGAAGCCGAGGTGGGTCGGTAGTAAATTATATTTCTCACACGTATGTATGTATCTAATACACTCTTAGCCTTATTGTTGCAATTATCTGTATGGTTTATGTATGATGTATTACAAGCAATTTAAGCAGTAAGGACTAAAATATCTTGCCTTTCTAATTAGCCTTCTTAACCCTATTATTAGGACAAATCTTCGTATATAAGTACCTCAGTTATCATTCATGTCGTTCAGGCGCTAAATAATCTTATTTAAGCCTTGAATTTATCAGTGGAATACGTATCTCTTCATATTCTCCAAAGATCATTGAAATGATAACTAAGCGGCCAAGATTTTTACGTTTACAAAAATTATTAAATATTGACAAATACGACCAATATATATTATTTATAGAAACATATCTCACGTGGTCAGAGGAAGGGTTGAATTGGTTACGTCGATGCAATTATACGATGTGGCTGTTGCAGACAACCATACACTTCTTTCTTTCGATAAGCAATCTTGATAGGAAGTGTCAAATGACTTCTTGATAGTCAAATTTTCGTCACCCGTATGCTGTTATACCACCTAGTTGATGTCGGTAGAACATGTTTATCATAATGCAAGTCATGCAAGTGGTTTTAGCTTTGTTTTTTAAGACTGTTTCTTCCCTGTACAGGTGTAATTTAGTGAACCGTTTTTTGACGTTCAAGAAGAGCTTAGAACAAGCCTATACTGAATGATTTAACTTTGATTGAACAGAGGTCATGGTAAATAGCTGCTTTCAAAATTTTAACTACTTTAAATTCTGAAGCGATTTGCACCTGCTGAATTCACTTAAAATTGAGAACCAAATGTCTGTAATTTGAAATCATAAATATACTGATAATATACTGAACAATAAAAAAATTAATGTTATAAAATTTAAGTATATATTGAAGTTCCTCGAAATATTCTACAGCTCGTGTATTTTTTTTATGTGAAAAGTTGCCAAGTGAGTAGGTGGTTCACCTGATGTTCAGTGAATTCCACCGCCCATGGACATCTGCTACACCCGAGGGTATGCAGATGCGTTGGTAACCTTTTGAAAATTGGGCTCAGGCTACCTCACTCACCAGACGAATCGCGGAAGTATTATACTTCCACTTTACGCCGGTCTTCTGTGAGGTCGTGGTACTTACCCGGACGAGCTTGCCCATTAGTGCAACAGCCGAGGCTGCTGTGTGGCCCTACCACCGTAGAAAATTATTAACGTATTTAAAATAATTTTTTTTAAAATCTTAAGTATTGTTTTACAAATTATTTACTCAATTAATGAAATTATAATTTGTTACTATGATTTTATAAATATTATCAATCAATAATGTCAATCTCTGTACAATCCCTTAAAGATTTATTAACAATATCATATTACTTAATACAAATAAATATTATATTATTACATTACTAATATCATATTATTAAGAGTATTTACTCCCCTTCTTTGGTCGTCAATTCCGACGGTCATAAACAGATAAATCTTTTGTACTAATAATAATCGCAATGAATGCGACAAACAAGCGCCGGGACTCATGCATAAACAAATTCGGATCCGCCCTATTAAAATTCATTCAAACTCACACCTAAGCGGTTTCGGGTAAAAATCCACAGATACAATATTGATTGGGACGGACCAAATTAACAAGTTTCCTGTCAGTCGATCGCGTCCGACGCCGGATTATGCTACCGTATTGATTTAAGCATCCATTTAATACACGGACAAATGTGCTGCCGTCCTTATTTGTTCCAATTGCGCTCGACAATTTTATGTGCTACTCTACATTTGATGGTCGTAAATCCTATAGTGCAAACAGCGCTGTGCATTGCTCGAGAGATTCTTCAATATGGACGATACTAAAAGTTATTTATAATTAACAGTAACAACACAGGTCAAACGTAATGGATCAATAACGTTGGCTATGAACTTGTCCCTTGGCCCCCAATTTTACGTGAATGTTGTGGTAGTGCTCATAAGGCCGTCGAGTTGTACTGGTGGAAACTAATTCATTAAATAAAAATTGAGATATAGGTAGGAGCCGCTTACACCGATGAACTTTTTTTTTTTTTTTTTATTTTATACTTTTGTGATAAAGTGGCGGTTCACCTGATGTTAAGTGATAACCGCTGCCCATGGAATTTTGCAATAGGCATAGTGTTGCAAATGCGTTGCCACCTTTAAATAAAGCGGGCCACGGCTCCCTCACTCACCAGACGAAACGCAGAAGTGTAACACATCTACTTTACACCGGTCTGCTGTGAGATCGTGGTACTAACCCGGTCGGACCTGCCCATTCGTGCAACAGTGAACACTGTTGCGTGGCCCTACCACAGTTAAACTTTTGATTAACTTTATCACCAAACTCACCGTCCCTTAGACTTAGTAGAAACTGACCTAGGACTTAAAAAGACAAACTTACACTCCAGAATTTTTTAAAGAAGATTAAAAAGTTAAAAATAGCTAACGCAATTAATCGCCACATTAATATTTAGGTTTTTATCTCTAGTCGGCTTATTCGAGGCTTATGGCGTTAAGTTAATCGCCAGACCGGCGCCATTAACCGATGGGTTATAATGCGCTGTAGTAAAAAATTGCCTCGAACCGTGCCTAGGATTCCTTTGTTCTATTATATAAAGTCTAATTATTATTTAATTGTAATTTTATTTTTAAAATCCAATAATGTTATTTATATCCAAATAATCCAAACATAATTAATATCCAATAATCCAAACAATAATGTTAAGCGAATTTAAAAACTGCGGAACAATAACAATTGTTAAACCAAATATAATATCAAATGGTGCTAATTACATAACATTACTTTTACATTTAGTACTATTATGCACCCTTTGAACTACCCAATTGAGATATTGAAAGCCTGCAACACACCATGGGCTGCAGTTTTCTAACTACTGAGGATTTCGGTTTCAATTTTTATCAATAACTGAATCAGGTGGAAAGTTATGAATACTTTGACTTGGCGCCTGCTTACAGTGTATCTGTGGGAAAGCTCTTGATCGATCTCAACATTTTATACAGCAAAAGCTCTTTTGTAAACTCGTGTTGAAGTGTCGACCCCTTTACCACAATCGACTACAGTATTCATTATTAATAAGAGGCCATAACATTTTGCTATTTAGAGTAGTGCACAGTTCTCAAGGTCAGTTACTTTTTTATCAGTTCAGCTTAGCTGATCGTATTCCAGCATGTCATGCCCAAAAATAAAAACACAAACAAAAAATACATTTTGGATACGGCGTACTAAATTTGGTGTAGTAAAAATTCTTAATTTGATTCTGATTTAATGTATTTATATGCATATTTAAAAAAAAATGTTAGCATTCAGTAACTCCTTCTCTATATAAACTATAAGTTTGGGAAATTTCATACCCCTCCGTCCGCGGAATTTAAATAAAACGTAAACTTTTCAGATTGTTCCCCGTTTGATAAATCTCTTCACCTATACGTATAGGTACAAATATTGCATTATTTAAGTCGTATAACCATGTCACTTAATGAACATATGTCGGAGTTCTTGGTTGAATGTACGTATAGGTACATATATATAATCATGTCAATTGAATGCGGTTTCCCGAATGAGTTATGTGGGAGCATTCCCAGCATTACGTGTCCTTGCTTATACAAATAGCTGTCTTGATATGGATAAAAGCCAAAATCAGTTTTATAACGGCTACAGTACCCCATTTAGAAGGCCATTTCGACGCAGCAATGTTGGATCTATTGTTTAAGCAATTTTTAAGGCATACATTTTCAGTATGGCTCTGTTACGAGGATTTATTCTGCTTATTAACGAACCACGTCGCTGTAATCTAATTGTACGGGCAGGCAATTTTCGATTTTAAAATTCCTTATGTCTTTTCGAAATTCAAATTTCCAACGAAGGCCTGTTAAATGATAGCCTCTTCACTTAGTTGTGGGGCTGATTAATGAACGGTGGTCGAAATTGTCCTGTTAAGACAAAACTAAGTTTTTAACTAGAATTAACCTACATTGTTTGTACCTATTTATTAACATGACTGAATCTATAGGGGAAATGTAAGCCTTCTTCAACAACCAACCGCAGTTTTAGGGGTTCCATACCCAAAGGGTACCGGACCCTATTACTTAAGCTCCGCTGTCTGTTTGTTCGTCTGTCAGCAGGCCGGCGCCATGAACGTGATAGTTAGTTGAAACTTTCACAGAAGACATATTTCTGTTGCCGCTATAGCATCAAAAATTTTATAGATAATGGTACGGAACCCTTAAAGCGTGAGTCCAACTCGCAATAGACCGGTTTTTTTTCCAGCAAGCCCCACCATATTCCACGATTTCTGCCCTAAGACGTATTACCGCTGGTTGAGTTGGGAGCATGGAAGTGTAATAAAAAATTATAATGCGATTAATTACAATTACTTAGCTTAGGGTAAAATCGCTAATAGCAAATATGTTTAATGAGTTACATTAACAAAAACATCTAGCTATTGTACAATCCGGCCATATTAAATTCTAAACGATTCATACGACGACTCTGTCGCCTGACCCGCAAGTGCTAAACAAGGAATTTTCCATTTCTCAATATGCGCCCCATTGCCATTCATACCTATGCCCTCAGAACTCGAAATGCCATCCCAATCAATATTCCAAAGCTGTTTTCATCGAAGTATTTTGAAATTTAAATTTTTTTTTAAAACTAACGTCTGTGTAATTGCTTAATCTATGTCATTAATAAATTCATTTGATGATGACGTAATATTGTTAACTAGGAATTCTTAACATTTGTCACGGAGTCAAAAATTGTTTATTCAATTACTGCTTCTTTCAAAATCTTGTTAATGTGGTAAACTTCTTCTTCTAAGAAATAAAAATAAATGTTGGTTAGCGCATAACTCAAGAATGGCTGGACCAATTCGGCAAATTTATTTTTTTGTATGTTACTTAAGGTCCACGGAAGGTTTTAATACCATAAAAAAACGTAGTTTGCCCGGACTGCTAGTGTGTTATAAAACTACTTACATTTAGCAGACCCTTACTTATGAAATTTAATTAATCCAATACTGATAACTATTGCCGTCCTAATTGTAGGTCATATATAACACAAGCCTCCGCTTTACAAATCCTCAGAATCGAAGAACTCTTCGAAATCGCTTTTCATCTCCATCATATTTAATGTCTCTCCAAAGTTAAAAGTTAATCAAAATCCAAAATAAATCAGTAAAATGTGGTGAAGAATAAAGGATACGCACAATATCATCACACAAGAAATCAGTGTCGTTTTACTTGAGAGCTACTGACTAGGTTTGAGTTTAATCTGTTTCCATTTTGAATCCCAATTCATCACTCTTCACTTCACAACATTCACTTCCTGCCTGCCTTGAGGCAAATTGTTGAGTTCCAAATTTCCAGAGCCGAAGCGGTCGAACCAAAAACGCACGCAAGTCAATTTCATCAATTGCGAAGTTTGGAAAATTAACATATACGCCTAACATTATATTATTTCAAGAGCTTTAGACAGTTCCATCAGAATAACAGAAACTATGATTATAATATAACATCTTGTCTTCCAGTGGTTGGAAGATTATCTTCCAAAGCAAGAAAGCAAATAGGTACTCCAAATCCTTCACGATCTGTTAATTTTGTTATTAGATTCATTACATCCTACCGTACAAAATAAATAATTGACGTTTTATATAATAGTTAAATCTCTTTTATGAATGGCTATTTAATACTTATAAACCGAAATCTCATTTCGAATTAAAGGGAGGCGAATTTTGCCGCATACCGTGTTTAATGATAAAAATAATAATAATAATTAAGATTTAGATGTTAAAGCTCTTGATTTTGTGACATCATATAAATTTATAATATGGGAGGGCCTTCGTAAATGACATTTATACTGTACTTCAATGAGAAAAATTTTACTCTCTTTTTCAGGTGTACCCAGAAAGGTGAAACTATTATTTTAGGACTAATAAACGGCGGTGGACAGTGAAAAGGGGGTGAAATTATTATTAAGATTTTACTTTAAATTCCAGGTTAATAGTTTCTAAACAGCGCTGTTAAGCCACTAATATTGTCAACGCGGCTTTCGTAGCTCGGAGCGTTTAAAAGAAATGTGTAGACAGAGTCAAGACTGCGACACGGCTACGAGATGTAATTCAGAGGAAAATTAAGCTATTAAACTTATACTGAATTATTCTACTATTATTATTTTGTTCTATATTATTAAACTTAAAATACTTAACTAGCAAAAAAGAAATGTTTAAGACTGAACTTCGCAAATGAACGAATTTATTAATAACTCATTAACTAATAAATAATTGCACTCGCTGCTTGACTCTACTGAATGCGGTTGAAAGAGTAACCTTTACATTTTAACTGTAAAACCAATATTTCCCATGATATACTATTCTTTAATAAACCAACACAAAATGAACGGTGTTTATAGGGAAAGAATCTTGCCCCAAAAATCAATACATATGTTTGCACATCATTAAATTAATGTAATAATAGCATTTAAATTGAATTTACAAATAAGAGACTTGAGACTGTCATTACTGAAAAAAATTCTATCCAGAAAGAGAGAACTACGTGGACACAGGCTAAAGCTATTCACATAGAGGTAATTTGATCAACATGCTCTTATGTACGTACAAATAAGCTACCGAGTGAACGGCAGTCGATCGAGTGCCGAGCCATTAAAGCATCTGCATCCAGAATTCTACGCGCTCCGCTCTAGAGCGTTCCGGATATTTGCATGTGCAGGATGACGTCACGAGCTATCCAGACTGTCCGGCATTTAGCGTGCAGCGAGCCGCCACGTTATTAAGTGCTTTGTAGGGGCAACTGATGCACACGCGAGTCTAGCGATCGATTCCCCGCCCTCGGGCGGAACACGCTCCTACACTGTGTGCCTTCGAAACTGGGACGTCAGAAATATTACATAAACGCGCTGCGTCAGAGCGGGCCGAGTTATGTAACGCGCTGAGGACTCTGGATGCATTTCGTCGTGTCTCCGCGTTCTTATTTCGAAATTTCGGAGGTAGCAAATCGACGCCTGCCGTCATACGGTCGCGGGAATTTGCGAAAGTTCAATACTTCCAAAGCTGCTCGTGTTAAAGATCTAAGATAGAAGTTCGCGAATCAAATCTTTTAAGACTTGTTAAGTGCTTATCAAAATCTTTGGATACGATCACTGGTGAAGGAAGGCATTATTGACACTCATAGTCATCACAGTCGCTAACATAATTCGCCGCGAAATGAAAGCATATTAATTCATTAAAAAGCGCTGGTGATTACTGATTCGCATATTGAAGTAAATTTATATTATAGTTTCTTCATATTTAATATATATTATTTATTTTTTTATTGGAAATAAAATTTTACGCAAATTACTCTGTGTATCCATTTATTATTTTTAAAAATGTATTTGAAAGAATGTTACGAAATTAGTAAAATCATTTGATTTTTTTATTGGTAATGCTTTACGCCACTAAGTATTATATGAAAACATCAAATATCAATTACATGTCCAATATCCAAATTAGGACTGTAACATACCAGTTATATATTTCCGCAAACAATAATTAACTTATATTAGTTTATGTCAAAGCATGCATGTAGTTACCTATAACAATATACTTATAAACAGGGCAAACTTGTTTGTATAAACTTAATGGGTAATCCCAAAAATTTCGGAATCGACTCTAAAAGTCCTTCAACTAATGGAAAGCTACCTCATCCGTTAGCAATTTCAACGTTACGTACCTTTAGGTCGTATTAAAATTTAATTACTTTCAAATATGTGCGATATTTAAATATTCTTTTACTATTAAATAATCAGGTATTTAAATGCTTAAGTTATGTTATTGCAAATATACTTACTGTAATTTTCATTTATCCACCCGAGAGCGACATTGGGACTAGTTAGTATCAAACACATTATCTGAAAAGTCACAAAGTTGGCTATTTTCTACTATTTGTTAGAAATTCTGAACACGAATACATAAAATTATGGATAATATGTGGAAATACACATCATTAGTATATACTGTGTATTTCCACATATTATCCATATCTCTGCATATATTTTATGTGATTCAATACGTCCAAATATACATAATCAATAAACGCCCTATGAAGTCTTAGAATACATTCGCATAGAACAATTCGATGCGTCATTATTGAGGCTTGAGTGTATGATTATGTGTACAGTCTTGTGTACAGTATCCTAATATTTAAGCTCCTATTTCGACATTATATGTTTATTATCACAAAACTTTCTTCCTCAATACAGCATACACGGTTTTGATACATTTATGTAAATCTATATATTTATTTATGCTCGTATGTCTATAATTTTTATGGTTTTTTTATCTCTTTATAGCTTTTTTATTTTATTTCTTTTCGCCTTCTGTTGTAAGTATAGATAAAATATATTAGAATAAGGTTACATTCCTTTTATTAGATTTATTAATACCATATTTTAGTTAATGCAATAAATTTAACAGAGCTCGAAATAATCGAAACGAATCGAATGGTTACATATTGTAATAATAAAGATATGAATGATTATAAGCAGTACATATTATAACACAAATAAATGTCTACACTATAAAATAGCTGTAACTTGTTTGGAAATTGAAAAGAACGAAAGAATAGGCCTTATTATGAAAAATATTTATCAATCCTATTAACAGTTCACACGGCGCATTTGTATGCTATTGTCTTATAGTATTTCACATTGAAACCAATGAAATAATTTGAACGCAGCTTACGAAAGCACTTTAATATATAAATAGAATGTATCGGAGGCTTGGGATGTACTTTTTTAAAGAACATATGTTAAATACTGAAGCGTCTAGCGAAACGCCTACGTGCCAACTTGATATAAGTTTTTTGGCTGACCGTTCGCGCCGATCTGAAAACTTCTGAATTTGGGACGAATACATCAATATCACATAAAAAGCCGCATTGTTGTTAGCGTTATACTAGTAATGCAAGTAAAGTATCAGCCTATACCTGTCCCACTGCTGGGCAAAGGCCTCCTCTATACAGAGGGTATCAGGGCATGCTACGGGGCCCCACTGCGGATTGGCGAACTTCAAATATCTTCGACATGTTACTTTTTCTATTATTTCAAAAATATGTTGGTTTCCTTACGATGTTTTCCTACACCGCTGAACACGTGATAAGTCATCACACAGTTAACAATTTCATTGGTGCCGGCACGAAGGATTGAACTCAGGTTGCTAGAATAGCTATCACAGGACCATGAGCTATCACGAGTCTAATTTGTAATATCTACCTAATTATATCAATTGATAGAGTCCGACTCTACAGAGTATTTCTGTGTTATGTAAATGTTGAACGAATAAGTAAATTCAAAATTCTAATAAAAAAATAAATAATGTTTTATGTTCATAAAACAATTTCAATTAACATTTAAATTGTTTATAGTGCTAATCTCTGCACTTAAGATTGAACATTAAAATATGTAGAAAAAGTGCGAAAAGATTGTCGCCGCTGTGGAATCGAACCCACGTCTTCGGCATTCGCGGCCTGACGCTCTAGCCACTGAGCTAAACGCCTGATTACCACACCGACGAAAATCTTAATGCATTCTTCCATATTGTTTTCTTAGCATTTGAAGCAATGCTTGGCGCCATCTATTGTTATATCCTTTCCAGCATACAAACAACTTCGAATATCGTTTTACAACGATAATTCGAACGAGAGATGTCGCCATTACTTTTTTCAGAAATTTAAATTGTTTATAGTGCTAATCGTTGCACTTAAGAATTGAACATTAAAATATGTAGAAAATGTGAAAATGTATGTGTATGTTTTTTCTAGCGGCGACAATCTTTTTCGCACTTTTTCTACATATTTTAATGTTCAATTAACATGTTCGAAAATTAGAATTCGAAACATTCACACAAGGCATCATTGAAATTCTTGTATCTTGTATTAACTGATGTTTTTGCTTTCAGTCCCGAGACTATTAAAGCTTCATCTGACGCAGAACCGGTGGGCTAGCCAGAACCCACGGGTTTGGGCCCTCCGCTGTGGGTAGGGCCGCGCATGTGCTCATGCGTGCGTTTAACTACGACATGTCATCTAAGGGCCATCGAAGTTGCGTTGCGGACCGAGACCCCGATGGCCGTCGACTGTGTTTTTAGCTAATCGGTGGCTGGGGGCGGTGAGAACCGCCCTGGAACGCGGGTGTACCTTGTGTACGCGTTGTGTTGGTCTCGCCGTGCTCGGAGGCGAGGGCGAACTAGTGTGTTTGTTGTTGCACTAACTGTGGGTGTAGTGTTGTCCGGCGGGACCCCCGGCGGTGGGTCCGGCGTATCTAAGTCCCCTTCCTCGACCGGGTCGATGAGGACGTTTCGCGGGCGACGCTTGTTGACGTTCGCGTTTGTGTTGGGTTGGTAATTTGCTGCGCTTACCACCAGAGGGTTGGGATGATGTTCGGCTCTATCGAAGAACCGTTTGGTCAGGTCTTTAAAATATTCGCGAATCGTCGGGAGTCTGCAATCGCTGTGCAGATCGACGTTGCGTTGATACCACTGCGCATCGGTTGCACGGCGGATGAACTTATTTTGTACTATTTGCGGCTTGTACAAGCGAGTAGGGTGCGTGTGGGCGAAGATCATGCATGCGTAGGACATAATAGGTCGTACGCAGGTCTTATATAATAATAATTTGTGCCTTAAGGGCATTTTACTTTTAGCGTTAGTTAAATTGTGTAGCCGGCCGGAGACGAACGCGGCTCTATTACGAACATTATTAATGTGCGTAGTAAATGACATACGCGAGTCGAAAGTGACTCCTAAGTATTTGACCTTTTTCTCCCAGGGGAGCGGTTGGCCATAAAGGGATATTTGCCCCAACTTTCTGCATTGGCGACGACCATTATAAAGATGTGACGGGTTAGTACTTCGTGTGAAGTGAATCGCTACACTCTTTTCGGGATTTATTTCTATTCTCCATTTGCGAAACCAGTCGCCGAGGCGGTCGGCGGCGCTTTGGAGTCGAGTGGTTAGTAGTCTAAGGTTGCGGTCTGAATAAAAGAGCGCCGTGTCATCCGCGAAAAGCGCGAGATTGACGTGGGGGTCTTTAGGTATATCGATCGGGTAGAGCGTAAAGAGCAAAGGTGAGAGGCAGGAGCCTTGTGGTACGCCGGCCGTGAGGCGGCGGCTTGTGGAGAGGGTGCCTTCAACTCGATATCGAAAAGAGCGGTTTGACAGGAAGGCCCGGATGGTGTGTACGAGCCTATCTGGCACTTTGAGTGTGTACAGCTTGTAAAGCAAGCCGTTGTGCCAGACTTTGTCGAATGCTTTTGCGACATCGAAGAAAAGAGCCCCTGTACTAATATGTTCAGGGTGATTTAGGCCTTTTAGGATATGTTCCGTTAGGCGGAATAGTTGATCGGGACAGGAATGTCTAGCTCGAAAGCCGAATTGTTCCGCCGGCAGAAGGCCGTTGGAAAACACGTGTTCATTGAGCCTGTTTAATAAAAGCCGCTCGTAGAGCTTCCCCAGGCAACTGAGGATGCTGATGGGACGATAACTAGAGGGCTGGTTGGCTGGTTTATTCGGCTTGCGAATGCCGATAACCGTGGCTTCTTTCCAGTCGTCGGGAAAGGAGCAACTGGAGAGTAAAGTGTTGTAAATGATCGCCAGTAAACAGATAAGCGGCCCAGGGAGAGCTTTAAGAATTTTGTTACTGATATTATCTGGGCCCGGGGCGGATTTCGGTTTTAGATTTTTAATAATATCTTGGACCTCTTCGGGGGTCACTGAATTTAAAGGTTCGCCTTCCGGTGGAAGCGCAGCCCTAGTCTCGATTACGCGGTCCACTTCCGTTAGGCGGACTGTATCGGTGTGTTCGCGCGATGGCGTACATTGCTGCCCTAGGTTGTCCGCAAGGCATTCGGCTTTTTCGGAGTCATCTAGGGCTACTGAAGCGCTATTAGGTCTAACTAACGGTGGTAGAGATTCGCGGGGGTCTGCTTTCAGACTGCGGGCCAACCGCCAATAGGCGGTGTGCGATGGCTCGATGTCCTCTAGGGAATTGTCCCACGTTGTATGTCGGTGTTCCGATACACGATCTTTGACTTCTAGCTGAAGGGGTCGAAGTAGGGTTCGGTTCGATTCCGATCGGTATCGGTCGAAGGCGCGTTTGGCTGCATTTTTCTGTCTAATTAGCAGTCTTAGGTCGGGCGGAAAGTTAAACCGTCGGTCGCCCGACAGTTTCACCGTCCGTTTCGAGTCTGTGACTGCGGAAGTAATAGTTTCTCGGAGACTCGCTATCGCTCGATTTGCGTCATCGAACGTAGCTATCGTCTCGGAGGGACCGCGCCGGCTACTGGATTTGGTCGGCCTGGGACTGAGCTAGTTCGGCGTGTCGAGCGAGACCTCCCCCAGTCTAGGACACGGTGAGCGTGTTCGGTTGCCGTAGGTGGTCTGAGTCGCGGGAGACTTGCTAAAGTTTATTATCTATAAGCTAAAGAGATGCTTTCGTTGCGGGATGCTGTTGGTGTCCCTGAATAACATGAACCCCTGCAATTATCACGGAAGGGCTTAAGTTAAGTAGCGTATCTAGGTCGCTTTGAAGTAAGGTTCTATTCCCCGAGAGGTAGGCTGAGACTAGTACAAGCGGCCTGTGGCCGGTGAGCGCTAACCTACACGCGGATGCCTCTATTTGACTTAGCCCTGGAATGTCGAGCGGGCAACAGTGCAAGGACCGTTTATAATAAATTAATGTGCCTCCCAGACGGTTTGCTAACCGGTCGTGGCGGACAATGTTGTAATTTGCGATTCTGGGATCGCGTACACTAGGCTTCAAGAATGTCTCTTGCACTAGAAAAATATCTACGTTATAATCGCGAAGGAATTCCGCGATTTCGTCCCTTTGACCCTTTATGCCGTTTGCGTTGAAATACAAAACAACCAGAGCCCGAGGTTTTGTTCTACCTGCGGTTGTACTTTCCATTAAGGTGTTTTTACGGGTCTAATTAACGACGGTTTTATTGCGCGGACTATTGTCTTTTACGGTTGGCTCGTAAAAGCCCAAAGGGCTTCCACAAGCGATTTACGTTGGCTAATTGCCCTAAGACGCTCGTTTCCAGATGTGGCGGCCGCTATTTTAGCGGAAAATACGGCGAGTTCCTGCCTATTGATCGTGTCTAATAGGCTGCAGATATTTGCGATTTGCGCGAATGGGTCGTCTTTATTTTCCGCGAAAACCGACGGAGTTGGCTGCACCTGCGGCTGCGGCGCCGTTTGACAGGCGGGCAGCGATTGTGCGATCGGTCGTGAGGCGACCGGGATTACCGGCGTGGTTACCTGCGCGGCCACCTGGGGTTTCGCCCAGGCGTTTATGACGGGTACGGGCGCGGGAATGAATTTAACGGACGCGGATTTGGGGAACGTAGATTTCGCGGGAGATTTTCTCGCGGGAGTTTTCGGGGCCTTGGCGCAGCCTCTATAACTAGCTGGGTGGCCGGTAGCGTGACAGTTTACGCAGTCCGGTGGATCTGCGCAATCTTTAGGCCTCGTGCACTCGGATGTGCCGTGGTCACCGGTGCATTTGACGCACGTAGGGTGAGCGAAGCAGTTGTTTGCCGTGTGGCCAAAATGTTGACAGTTGTGGCACTGTGCCATAACTCCTGATTTACGTGGGGGCTCGATGACTAAGTCACTGAGCCCACAGACCCTCTTTAGGTTAAAGATGGCCTTACCTTCCGGGGTAGGGTCAAGTTCAACCATTACCATATCCATAGGGACACGGGTGCGAGGGTGTCTGAGCCGACGTACGGCGTGCACAGAGTATACCTGTGTGCGGATGTCGACCTTAGCCCTATCGACATCCGATTCTTTCGGGACGCCCTTGATAACGACTCGAAGTTTACGCTCTTCGGGTAGTGAGTAGGTGTGGAAACCTACCTTGGCTTCGCGCAAGTATTTTGTTACGCGGCGGAAATCGTCCGTGGAGGTTAGGTATACGCGGATACCCATATTAGTATTTTTGGACCGGGGGTATCGGATGTTGTGGCGTTCAAACCACGAACACACCTGGTGCCACTTTGCCTTTTCTTGAATTATTATTGGCGGCGGTGGCTTGATTTTTCGCTCGGAGGCGAATGTCGGTTCCGACTGGGCAGTCGCGGCTGCCTTTTTGGCGGGCGTCGTGGTGGGACGGTTTGACGGGGCGGCCTCGCTTTCGGGGTCGCTGTCAGTAGCGGGGCGTTTCTTGCCCTTTTTGCGCGATTTGATGACGGTGAAGCCGTCGGCGGTCGCGTTGATCGCGGGGGTCGTTTCGACCTCCATGTCTGAGCCGCCGTCCGATTGTGAGTCGGGTACGACGGAGCGAAAAGAGGTCGGGTTCGGTTGCACGGAAGGCGCTACGGACGAGTAGGCGTTAACGGATGCCGACGCGACGGGGGCTTCTAAGGTCGCGGAGGGCGACGGGGTAACGGGCGCAGACGGCGCGGGCAATGGCGGTGACGCGAGATCAGCTACTTGCCTATGCTCGGCTTTATAGGCAAGAAAACGTTCCCACATAGCGGGGCATTCCTTGCGTACGAACTCCTCGAAAAGGGAGCCCATCGCTGCGTAAGTGCCTTTGGGGCTTGTAGCCCCGCCGACGTGTGTGAGCTAAATAAGCCTCCCCACCTTGCGGCAGGGAGGTGTGTGCCTAAAAATAACAACTAATTTTCCTGCGCTTTAGGTGCGCTAGGGTGGGTACCTAGCTGTCGCCTATTGCAACAAGCACACAGTTAATAAATGAAACAATGCCGCCTCTGAGGCAAGAAGTGTGTTTAGGATTCTACTTACAAAACAGGAACCTGCCTACGAGCACAACACTACACTAACACTAAACTACTGCACTATTTGCACAAGATTTAAATTGCAACCGAGGTTGCGAGTGGCGTCTAATTCGGGTGGCATGTGCCCTACGTCTTAGAGAGACGTCCGTTCCGTACGAGAGCACGAAGCGGAATGTCTTGAAATTCTATAACTATTCGATGCTATGATGCGTTAGGGTAGGAAAAATGGGGTAAGGTTGTTCCTTGGGTACATGGTACCACGTACCTCAAATCCCTATGAGGTACGTGGTACCATGTATATACGGCCATAATACTTTCTTGAAGTTTTTCTGTCTTTGTAGATGCAGGCAGGTTTTCATGTTGTAGTTTGCACAATAATATAACACGGCACTCAGAAATTAGCGACCGTCCTTTAAATTCAAAGCGGTTATTATTTAAATTATTTGTTTTGCAAGAGCGGCATGTCATTTGCGCGAGTTTAGGATTTTATAACGAAGTGAATGTATGATGCTGGCGTCGATTATCTTCGTAAGTTGTTGCGTTGCGTTGCATTCTTCTTGAGGTGAAAGTGGGAAATTAGGGAAATTAATACGATGAGGATATATGGAGTTATATGTAAATGTTTTGGATTAGGATATTGAAATTGATGATAACGTTTTGCGTAAACACTATTGGAGGTCTTTATATAAAATTATTTTACAGCATTAATGATGTATAAATACTTAACAGATGACCGATGTGAGATTAAAGTATACTCAGCAGGGAAAACATCGTAGGACCTTGTCATTTTCGAAAAAACGTGGGCCCGCCCCGACTTCGCACGGATGCAATGTATCATATAAACCTTCCTCTTGAATCACCCTCTATCTAGTAAAAAAAACCGCATCAAGATCCGTTGCGTATTTTTAAAGATCTAAGCTAGTTTTATACTATGTAGTGAAACAGACGACGAAGAGATATGTAGGCTCTATCTAAAATAGAAAATCTACATGGTTAGCTGCGAAAGTTGCAAACACAAAAGCTCTCCCAGGCGTGCAATCCCCCCTCTCTGTTTACGGCTGCCGCAGCTTCATTAACTAATTGTAGTTCATAAATGCGTTAAGAATCGCGTGTTTATTCAACGGTGTATAGCGCAACTAAGCTGTGTTATTTAGAGATGTACTAAAGAATTTAAAAAACGTAAATGTAAAATACTCGTATGATTGGATAACCGACAATTGCATGACAAACAGAGGAGAAAGAGAAATACGATATTTGAAAATAATATTGTTTACTAGAAAAAGTAGCAGTTTTATGTCCTAATGTTGGGTAAACATCTTTCCTTCCTAGTATAGTATATATACAGAAAAGGGTAGGTCTTCTTATAGCACCTTTTTGTACTCCCACGCAGATACGACCGCATAATATTTAACTTTCTTGTGTATATAGTATTAGTAATAGTAATAGTTCTTTTTAATTTTTACAATTATCGAAATACTTGTTTTTACTACTTAGAATGCCTTCACGACGTTTTCCTTCAACGCCGTGCACGTGGCAACTCGATACTTATAATTATTGCAAAGAATAATTTCATCCATTGCGGCGTCGAGGTAACAAGGCTCGAATATGACCTAAAAGTAAGCATTTATTACTGAACTAATATTGAGTACGGGTGTTTTTTTTATCTATTATTTCATAAGTTCTTATACAGGTAAAGATTAAAAACTTATTCAACTCATTGAGCAGCCCCGAACTAAAGTAACAATCTCTAGAATGTTCCTCTAACGGCTTATGATATGGAGCGAGCCAATGCAATGGCCAAAAATGTCGTAGACCGTGAAATGGAAGTTGCGTAACTTTGTAGAGTTTTGGACATTTCGATATAATAGGGGCATTTCTTTGAAAAATTTAGTAGGCCATCGACTTATATTATCATGTTCATTTATTATTTAATAATTCATTAAACTATTAGAATAATACAACAAAACTTTCATAAAGGAGATCTTCTGTTAGCATCTTACTTATTATTATTATTAAAATTATATAAATCGCTGTCACTCTGTGGTCAAGACATCAGTTTTTCGAATAAATTTTTCCGAAATAAAATATGCCTGTCTTTTTAATAAATGTTTTTGAGATGACAAAAAAAACAAAGGCCCACAACGCATTTGTGACTTCTCTGGCATTCCAAATATCCTTTGCATTCTATACCATGAAAAATAAAGTTATATTCATATGTAATATTAATAATGCATTTTACATTCGATTATAACAACATATTTGTACACTGTCGTTTGCTTTCTTGTTAATGTATTAGCAATATATTAAATTTTTTCGAGTACCATCATAGACGGACAAACTAATTTCCATTTCCATTCATATTTCCTGAACTATACTCTATTCTAAACACAAATTCTTCGAATCAATAAAATATCACATTTACAATTCACGAAGTTCGCACAAATGTCACGTAGCGGCGGAAAATTTCAAAAAGAAATCCAGAAGTGTACCTTTTAATGGTGTTGGAAGAATTACGTAACCTTAGGAGAATATTGCACAATGTTTCATTTTAGAATTCTATATTCTAGTCTTTTGTACTTTCTGTATTCATTAGTATTTGGTTCATAATAGTATACTTTATGTAAGTGAAGTTCTGTTTGATTCATTTAGAGTAAACGTTGTGTAAAGTATACTACAGTAAATGTTCGTTACCCGAATCAAAGTTAAACATTTTATGACTATCTGATTGTATGTATACGTTGTATCTGTTGTAAGCGTAGTGATTACATTCTCTTTGGTACGTATTTACAAAAAAATTTTCATGTTCATAATTGTAAGTTGTTGATTCTTTTTCTTTTCTTTGTGAGAAGGTGGCAAGCTAGCTAGCGCTTCACATGATGTTAAGTGATAACCGCCGTCTATTTATTATAACATTTGCTTCAACCTTCCGCACCTCTCCATGCGTGCTAAAGGGATGAGTGTTGCGTAGCCCTACCATAGTTAGATTTTCTATTCACTATATTTTTTTATTTGAATTTTGATTCATTCAGATTTCAGAGTTTTAAGTATTAATTTCAGTTCTACGAAAGATAATATTAATAATAGAAACAAGCTATATCAAGTTACAAGCTTTATCATACTCAAGGAAACATAGTTCCCCTAAATAAATTTAAAAAAAAGGAAGACAGAATCTCGATGAATGTATTCCTTTAAATTTTACGTACAGTTTGAGCTCTTGATAAATGAACTTATATTTTTCCAATACACAAAAAAAACACTCTGACATCTCTTGTATTAAACTTTATATATTTATATACTTATATATATAATTCTTCTGTTTGTGTGTGTGTGTGTGTATGTGTGTATATATGTGTGTCACTGAACTAGTCCCAAACGGCTGGACTGATTTTAATGAATTTATTGTATGTTCAAGTGGATTCCAGAATGGTTTAGATTCATAATTCGGTACACTACAATTATTTAATTTTTTTTTATTTATAAGTTGTTGGATTTAAGTCGTGGGTATAGGACAACGTCTGTTCACAGGCATTTCTCGTCACAGTCTTCTTTGTTATCGCACAGCGGTTTCGGATGTGCATACTACATTTAATTGTATGCCTTTCAAAAGACTGATAAAATATTGCGTGGCACATGTTTGAGATGTTGTCATAAATATTTATCGTGTTAGGGGACTTCAAAAGCTTGCTCATACGATGCAGTGCGCCAATTCTGTCAGCATGCGTCACCTTTTTGAGCGTGGGGTGTTGAGATAGGGGACATTTTTTTATGTGTTATATGAAATTAATCGAGATCTTAAGAAAATTCTGTTGGAGCCAAAAGAACTTTTATTGCTGAGATTAACTGTTGTGTGTGTTCTTAACATTGCGGTTGATATATGTTAAATATATTTATACATCAATTTCCTATTTTCCCTGCTTTATTATCGTTTATCTATCCAAAGGTTGCAGGAAAAATGTTGGCTATAATGCGGTTTAATTTAAAATTATCAACTTTGAGCTATTTTATTTCATTTAAATAAGTTCGTCTTTACTTGGTGTACACGGTGTACACTAAAGTAACTGAACTTATGTATGTTATTAATTTCTTTATTTAAATATATTTCGGCATGGCAATTTAAAATTTAAATTTATAATACCATTCACAATGTTTTAATTAATAATTTCAACAAATTTCATAAATGGACGTTGTCTAAACGTTTCAATGAAGACATGGTTTTTAACAAAAAAATACGTTTAAATGAAAATGAAAAACACTCTAATACACGTCACTGGTATCTGGATCGTTATTGTGTCTGTTAACGCCAACCAGTTTGTCATTACCTGAATTATACTTTTTAGAGCTTTTAAGTTATTCCAATATATATGTGTCACTTCAAGATATATGTATCACTTAAATGTTTATAAGAGTGAGACAATAATATATCTACTTTTCACGTTAACCTCAATTATATTAATTCATTGATTAATAATTATTTGTGAAAGAAGGTAAGTGACCTTTCATAATCTATCCCCGACAATTAATATCGTAAGCAAAAGATATAAAGTGTTAACTAAACTCTTTACTTTTTCTTTCATCTTTATGTCTTCTTTTGCAACTAGTAGTGACTTTATTCTATAAAATATTGACATTGATCTAAAGTATTTCTGCAATACTCAAAAACTATCATATTATAACACGTACGTACGTACGAAAAACTTGGCCAAAAGAATTTCTACGTGGTTGCTTCAACAACAAGATTACATCCCACATTTCGCACAGCATTCGATAAGGCCGTTTAGATCGGCCGATAGGACCTTCCTGGCGATTTTCAGCAATGACCTTCGAACAAAGGCAAACACGCCGAACCGCGCGGTCCGCTCCCCCGAATGTTAACCGCACCTACGAGTACGAGTGGCGGCCATTAATAATTCCCCTTTGTGTTTCAACGACACCCTGGTAATAGGGCGACCGTGGAGTCTCCCTGCGCCCTTCGTCAATGAACGGATAGCTCCCAGAGGGCGCCGGCACTGCGTGGCAATCGACGAAACGACAAACAACTAACCTTAGAATACGGCTCACTCGATATTAACTACGTCTAACGCTGGACGTGGTCATAGAGGTCAGGACCCCTTACAAAACATCTTTTTTTCGATGTTAGGTTAAATCTTTTATTATATTAATTAGCATTATCTTAGCTTTAGTAGTTTTTTAACATAGTACGTTTTATTTAACATTGAAAATTCGAACAATGACCAATTTTGAAACTAGAATTTTTTCAATCGCCGACATCTACCTAAACTCGAAACGAGGTTTGATAGGGTGCAAAAAAATATCTAAAGGATCTTTTCGTTAAGCAGCAAAAATAAATAATTTTATAAAGGAAATTAATCAGCTCGTGTTTAGTTTTATTTTAATTCCAATAATAAAAGTTTAAATCAAAATTTTTGTTTACCTAAAGTTATGATAAATACCGATGAGCCGAATTTCATTTTGCTAACGTTTAATGTTATGGGACTTTAATGGAACTCCAGACCCTATCAAATAGGCAGACAAATTAAATTTCCAAAGGGGAAAGCAGCCTTTGAAGTTCCCTTTCATCAAATATTTACGAGAACACCCATCATTTATGTACATACACTAACCTCAAATAAAACTATGTCAAATATAGCATAACTTCTGAAAGTTAAATAGGATCTGTAGAACAAATAGAAGCAATGTAAATTTTAATTACATATTAATTTAAAACAATAAACATTTTGTAACATCGACATAGAATTGACTAGGGATTTAAATGTGTTATAGATTCCAGATATGTAATTGGCATTTCCTGAAAATAATTTCCAATCACAACAAACCAATACGGGTGTCCATTGTTTCATAACAAACAACGCCTCCATTGCGTCACATGGAAGAAGGATATCATGGATGAGTGAAAAATCTAACAAAAATAAACGTTTTGTTTCCTTTTCATCTCCACTATAATTTTTCATAATAACTGTCAATAATTAGTTTCGTATTATCTAGAACGTGTAAAGATTATATTTAACACTACACTTATAATTTATATGAAGAAAAAAATCTGTTATAGATTACAATTCAACATATAGAATACAATATTTACTACCACGACCTCACAGAAGACTGGCGTAGTAGCCAGAGCCCACTTTATCATAAGATACGCATCTGCGACAGATTCTACTACCTAAAGAACGAAGTGCTTTATCGTGAGTTAATGAGAGATATTGAAATTTTTTTCTTTAAGTAGTTAGGCGAAGCAGGGTCATTAAGAATAGAGAAGAGGGTAAAAGAATTCTAGAACTACGTCTTTGACGAATAGTAAGCCATTTAAGCTGGGAACGATATTAATATATGTGATTTACGTAAACCGAAAATGTACCCAATACAGTTATTATAGAGACGCTCCACAGCTTATCCGAGCAACAGACATCTGCATAATCCAAAATGGGTAAAATAAGGGAATTAACCAGAATAAGTTTTGTTTTGAAAGGAAGAAAATGTTTTAAACTATACAGAAAACGTAAAGTGGGAATGACCTTGCGACTGATCTCCTTGATGTGGACATTCTAGCTCAGAGAATTATCCATGTAAAGGCCGACATTTTTCACCGAGCCGTCAAAAAGTATTAATGTATCGCTGTAGTAAAGATCAGGGATATTTTTGTCCAATTTAGCCAACATTTTTGACTGCCAAGAATAATAGCTTGGCATTTTAAAGGATTGATTGTTAGCCCATGCGTATGTGTTACTTTGTTAAAATTAAAAAAAAAACGAATGGTAGATGTTGTCAGTGTCTGTTTGTACGTAAAGTTGGAGGTCATCAGCATACAGATGATAAGAGCAATTAATGATATCAGTTACTGAATTAATAAAAAGAGAAAATATAAGAGGAGAGAATGCCGCCTTGCGGCACCCCAGCAGTCAGATCAGTCCAACCAGAGGACTGGTGTCCTACATGGACTGACTGCTGACGGCCGCGAAGATATGATGAGAACCACTCAATGGCTGTAGGTCCAAACTTTAAATGGGAAAGGATAGAGAGAAGGATGTCGTGGTCCACTGTGTTAAAAGCATTTGAAAAGTCAACTAACACCAAAACTGTTACCTTTTTATCTTCCATACTTTGACGTATGTCATCGTTTACTTTAATTAAAGCAATAGTGGTGCTGTGACCTAAACGAAAACCCGACTGGAATACACTTGTAAATATTATATCCAGCGGTTGAATTCGGAAACATTCCCACCATGACGTTCCAAATTACGAAATCAAATTAATGTTACACGCTAGGTGTAGTACCATAATAAGACTTTCTTTCATCTCCTGGTTTATTATGGTTTTTCGTAATCGTAAACGTTTAAGAATAAACGAAAACGTTCAATGACATTAGACATTCGATCAATTATAAGAATATTTCTTGCTGCAATCCATTTTCCATCAAAATATTTAGAAATAGCTGGCCTGGGAAACGTTGTTATAACCTTTTCTAGTAGATGTCATTGAATCAAACCCATATGTTAGCAATTAGCATAAAATCATAAATGCAAAAGAACTTTATCCACTAGATGCAGCGTTGATCTCAATGAATCTGTAGGGTTATTGCCTGCAGAATACTCAAAACGTACTTATTGACTTAGTTGTTGTAATTTTATTACATAATATATGTAACAAAGTTATTAATTGACATCTCGAACACTTGTTAATACAAATTCATATGAATATAATTAATACTGAAATAAATACTGTTATTTGTCAAAATACTTAAACAGCTGTTTTTTGTAGAAAAATATCGCCCCTGCGAGATTCTATCTTGTGTTTTCCGGGTAAAATTCGCTAAGACTCTCTGTTAAACGGCTGATGAACGCCACGGCGCCAAAATCAAAAATCGTATCTACTTTATTTTTCTACTCGGAAGAGAATGAATCACAGAACACACTTCATATATTTTCAATTGTTTTGGGCGGATTATGCGTATATCTAGTTTGATCAACATTGTCCTAGCTGCTCATGTGAACGTATAAACGTATCGTATACCGGAGTAAAGTACCGCAATAAACTAGCGACTTTCGGGGTGTTTTTGACACGTTTTCATAATAATGATTACTTAAATTGACACTAAAGTTTATAGAATGAAAAACGGGAATCCAAAATAAATGCGACATAATGTAAAAGAAATTCCATCCGATAATGTTTTTATAATGTTGGCTCCTAGTACCTACATTGAGGTCACTATTCGAATGATATCTCTCCGCACGGTTCGTAGCAGTCTTGTACTAAGATAGAAGAGAAAAAGTTTGTAGAAACCGCATTAGTTAGTCATTATGTCAATCCTATCCAATCAATCAAATAGTATTTTATCTAGAACAAATATATACTGTTTGTTTCAAATAAACCTCACTGAGAGAACAAAGAGAAAAGCTCTTACCCCAAATCACATTTCGTGCCATTGTGGCACAATATATCTGTTCTTTTTTTTATGTACAAAGTTGCCTATGGTGCAGCTGATGTTATGTGAATAACACCGCCCATAGACATCTGCTACACCCGAGGGTATGCAGATGCGTTGACAACCTTCTGAAAATTGGGCTCCGGCTACCTCACTCACCAGACGAAACGTGAAAGTATTATACTTCCACTTTACGCCGGTCTTCTGTGAGGTCGTGATACTTACACGGACGAGCCTGCCCATTCGTGCAACAGCCGAGGCTGCTTGCGTGGCACTGCCACCGTTAAATATATACCCTTACCAAAGCTTACAGAGCAGGGGATGGAATATATTATGTATATTATAACATTTTAGTACTTAACACTAATTATCCATATAAAATGCAATGTTAAATGCATTGAAAATTTTGTACCTCAATATATGACCCATGGAGCCGAACACCCGAAAAACTTGGGTCGATAGTGAAAATAAAAAAAAATTCTTACAAGAAAATTTCAGAAGATAAATTTTCGTGCAACCTATAAAAATTGTTTATATGAATATCAAATTAAATAATTTAAAAAAAGTCTCTAACATTCATATTTCCTGTAGTAGGCCTCATTCCTTGTCTCATTTCATACCTTGTTATAAACTTATAATGAACAAACACAACAATTTATTACAATAACAAAACATATTTCTTAATTTTAATAAATTTTATTACTTAAAAATAAAATATAACAATAATGAAAAAATTACAATAAAAAACAAATCATTTATTCTTACACAACTAACTCCAAAAAATTTTAAAATCACAATCACAGATATAATTGAGCAATTTTATTGTAATTAATTCATAAATTTATTATTGAATATTTAATTATAACCACTAATTCATTATTTTTTTTTAATTATCGTATAATAGATAATAATAGCATACTTTTCGTTGTCCAACAATTAATATAGTCCACACACTCTATTTGCTGGTAAAGCTTTGTCTGAAAAGAATAGAATTGTCTTATTAGATCAAAACAACTATAATTATGATAAATTAATAAATATCTCTTTACATAAAACTTAAATTTTAGTTGAAATTACTATATTAATTAAAATTAAGCTTTGAGGATGAGGAAACCATAACATCATCATCATCACAATCCTGCCCTCATCCCACCTAGGATATAACCGAAACCACGTACAACATGTGAATCATGTGGTTTTGGTTGTTTGAAACTTGTGAAATAAACACCCGGAGCCATAATAATTATCTGTGGGTCACACATTTACTCGTCCCGTGTGGAAATTGAAGGCACGGCGAGCTTATATACATATACAAACATACTAAATAGTTTTAATAAGTACTGACAAACTAAATATTGCAAATGAGACTCAACTTTTGGATTTAACTCACAAAATCCATAAAAAGTTTAATGTCAGCAAATTGCTGCAAGAAATGAAGAAAAAGGCTCCCAGGAAAGCCTTACGGGAAACTGAATACAAGAGTGTGTTAAAAATACATCAATAAGGTTGAGTGAATACATTGCCAGGGCACAAAGGATACTACAATACCTCATCAAAAACCATCAAAGGCACAAAGACAAACTTTACGTGCTGTTGCGAACGTTTACAACTTTCGAGATCCTCTTTTCAAAAATTACATGGGCAGATTAAACAGCATACTTCCGAGATAGATTAAACACCATACTTCCGAAATGCAGCAGGGAAGAATATGATAACTATCGAAAGCAAGCTTCTGAACCACACTAGTAAACTTTATAACCATCTTCCGATAACCAATACCGTTTTATCAACACGGTCGCTCAAGGAAACCGTTCTAAAAACCAACACTTGCATGTCGCGTTGTTGAAAAGGAACAGGCATGTATTCAGTCTCAAGACACATTTGATGGGGCTTTCAGAAGAACATCCCCAAAGTATATATTAACAACATCGTTATTATTAATGGAGCTGCCGTTAACAGTAGTGGATGATACTAAACCAATACCGACGATTGGGTGGCGTTCCCCAAGGATCAGTTTTGAGCCCATTATTGTACTGAAAGAAAATACATGTATTTACCAAAAAAAGGACGCACTCAACTAAAGAGAAAAAAAAATAGCAAAAAATACTTATAAATAATACAATAAAACAAAATAACATAAAAACATAATTAAAATAATGAAAAATAACTTTAACAAACAAAAAAATATTGTACGCCCTATTCCGGTAAATTAGGTCAGCAGCTCAGCATTATGCTGTGCCGGAAGTCAAGGCCCCAACACAGAACTGATTTTTAGTGCTCACCTTCACGCTTCGTAATACTTCGATGCCTTACTGACCCATACCCAGCGAAGTAATACTAGTAACAATTATTATGCAACTTATTACAATTATTTATATACCAAAAGAAAGTATTTGCAATATCAACAATAATTCACTATCACAACGATTGAGAGGCACATTATCACATTAACAATATGGCGGATAATCTCTCCTCCATGCACTCCATTTATTTTCTAGTTTTGACCTCATTTACCAAAGTAACATAAATTACTACAAGGTGGATGCTTGTAAACTATATAACTATTAGCAGTAAGAACAATGCTGAGCTACAAAAAGCACTTACATAGTGGAAACACCAGATACTGCTGAGTGTTGCCAAGATACAATTAATGGCATACAACGCATTGTGCACAACAAAGAGACAACAGTCCGAACCCCATTGAAGGATATATGATCTAAGTATATTAATAATATAAGAATCTTGGAACAATGGTACAAAATTCATGGAATATGAAATGCAATCGCCAACACTGAATAGCAGCAGCGAGGCTAAGTTAACGATTAGTAAATGGTGTTAACTGCGACGAAAAATACCGGCAAAGCTAAAAAGTTTTTACCAGTATTTTTTATTTATTTTATTGGTTTTATTAATAAGGCTAATTATTTATAAAATCAAACGACAATTTATGTCGAGGAAGAGAAATAAGAAGGCTGACCCACCACCACATGAATGCATAGGCATACAAACAAAGGGGAAAGAAAGTAACAGAAAAGCGAAAATAGCGATAAATTAAAAAAATCGATTCATTGACAGAGCACCAATTCACGCTACAATTTCGAAAGCATTTGTCTTGAATATTTGTAGCATACAGCAGTAATTTACACATGATTGGAACAAAATGCATGACTCTTATTCGTGGCTTATTAGAATCCTGAGACCTGCATCAAGGAGTTGCTCTTTGGATATGTTGCATGTGAAAATCACTGTCTTACAATTATATCAAGTAAGTATAGATAAAGCTAATATATGTTACATTAGGGACTGTAAAGTCTATGACATGTAGGAAACAAGTACTAGTTGCATCCATCTGGGCCCAAGTATAGCTTGAATACAGGGTCTAAAACTAATCAGAACTACTCACCGATCATCTTTGGGTAAGGCAGATTTATATCAGAATTATATCAAGTAAGTATAGATAAAGCTAATATATGTTACATTAGGGACTGTAAAGTCTATGACATGTAGGAAACAAGTACTAGTTGCATCCATCTGGGCCCAAGTATAGCTTGAATACAGGGTCTAAAACCAATCAGAACTACTCACCGATCATCTTTGGGTAAGGCAGATTTAATGTGTCCATTATATGAACAAACTCCTTCAGAGACTTGGTCAATCTCGGATTGTATTCCTTCTCCTCGCCAACGGTTGTAGCTGTCTGACCCCTGTAGTCGTGCGCTGGGAACAGCGTGTAGTGATCCGGTAGAGTGAAGATCCTGGTGTGCACCGACTGGTACAGCTTCTCAGAGGAGCCTTCTTGGAAGTCGGTTCTGCCGCAGCCGCGTATGAGTAAAGTATCGCCAGTGAAAGCCATAGCCTGAAATAAATGTTCAAAACTATTGGTTTTTTAAACAATCACATTTTTAAGGTTGATGTTTTAGTTAGTTTAAATTTAATTTAAAAATAGGGAAACTTAAACTTAAATAGGGAGGAAATAAGATAGTAGATAAGTTAAGCACTTGAAAATTCTAAACAAAAAATTAATGACTTGTTGTGTACTTGTTTTTTCTTCATAAAAAGGCAGACTTAATAATTTTTTTATGTGAAAAGTTCCCAAATGAGCATTTCCTGTGATTGTGGTTATCTGATACAAATGTACTTAACACACAATATCGGCGACAAGCCGGAGTTTATTATTAGTATGTAGAATATTCCAAATAATCTGATGTTAATACACTGTTACCAAGTGTATTTAATAACTTATCAAATCAACCAACCAAATTATTGTGCAATGTCGTCAAACATTTAATTGTTGTCTTATCAATGTTTCGAAAAATTACACTGCAGCAAATTGCTCTGTAAATAAATTAATATACTCATATCTTGTTGTTTTCTTGCTTAATATTGGAGATAAAAATTAGATTTTTCCTGAATTTGTAAACACTTACACTTTCAACAAAATAAATATTTATTGTGCTCTAACTATGCATTTTATATTAGAACTACCACCACCTTTGTCGTTTATAAATGACCAATGTTCCTCACTCTATGACTCCTTACTATATTCTCGAAATTTATCTTTTGTTTAGTAGAGTCAATAGCTACTGCTAAAATAGCATGTATAACATATATCTTAAAATTTGAATAAAAATGGACAGAAAGCTTTTCGCCGCCGCGGTAATTGAACCCGCGTATTCCGGAGTCGCACCCAGACGCTAAACCACTAAATAAAAGAAAAAAAATATTTTATTTAAAATTAATAAACGGCGCCAGGCATTGCTTAAAATGCGAATAACCAAAGTACGTAATACATTGAGATTTTCGTAGTAGGTTGAGGGGTCTGAGTGTCCACTTTTTTACAAATTTTAACATTTCATCTAAAGATTCTTAACAGTATAAAAACATAATATAAAATTCAAATATATCTATTAAACAAATACTTGTAGAATCCTAATAAATCTGTTAACAAGGTCACATTAATAATAAATATGTAGCTGGTTTATGCATGCGGCATAGTTATTACCTGTGTAATTGCATGCACAAAAAATCGATTAAGACAAAATGATGTGTGCCAAGAATATGCTCAACACCTAAAATGAAAAAAAACATCAGTTTACCTGCTGATGACAAATGTAAGTCAAACAGCCATTTGTGTGGCCTGGCGTTGCGGCAGCTAACAGCTGGTATTCACCAAACTTTACCAGGTCTCCATCATGGAGATGGATATCTGCTTGGGCACCAGATGCCTTTCCAATGACACTCTTTGTACCTGGCAAGAGTGATTTGAGTTTTCCTGTGCCTGTCACATGATCTGCATGCATGTGGGTGTTCACTGGAAATGTGAAAATATATTTTTAAGAAACATTACAGCCTGAAACTACCAGTAATTGACACTGCATTAAGATGATATTGACAGAATTTCACAAATTAATATGACTTGTGCCTACAAGTCACTTCTGTGATTTCATTATGGTGGTGATCTGCAAATTATTTAGCAAAACTAAAAGAATTGTAACTATATTTTATAAATAATATTTTATCATGGATTACAACATTCATAAATATACACTTATCTTATATATAGTTATCACATAATGTTATTTCTCACTTAATAAAAAAGTTAATATGTCTATTTCAGTGCTTAGTTATATTATAACTAACCAATAATTACTTACTTGCATAAATCAACTTGAATCCTAACTCCTTTACTAATGTGGCATCTCTTTCAGCATGTTCTAACACTGGATCAATTAGCACCGCTTCACATGTTTTCACATCACCCAAGAGATAAGTATATGTGCTACTTACTGTGTCAAACAGCTAAAACAATAATAAATAAATAATAACGAGAATAGAAATTATAACCATGTCCATATTGTCTGTTAAACATCTACTACTATAGTATTAATAATGATAAATAAGATATGTAGTACATAAAACTACACAACAGTTTATACATAAAAATTGGCATGCCTTCTATCAGTTAGATATCAACATTTTATCAATTATGTCTATGAAGAAATTCACAAAACCCTATTTTTTGCAATAGGGTTTTGTTTCTATAGGGTTTCTAAAACAGTGTTTAACTAATCTAACTATATTAACATAAACAGTTGTGTATAATTTTGTTCATGAAATTCTAGTACATGGTTTCATTGATGAAGTAAAAACCGTTAGTTCATCCACCCTACACCATAAGATTAAATAATATTTTAATATCCATATAAAATTGTAGAAATATTTTACTATTTTGGGATTTTTAAATATTTACCTGTCTGAAGAAAAAGTTTTGTCTTTTATTTTCATCATAACTTATACATCTCACGCTTGTCCATACTTTAGGAGCAGTACACAATATTTTGAGAAGATTGAATCCAGAAATTGAATAATTATGAAGCATTCTGCAATTTATGTAATTACAATTATTTTAATATGTTACAACAGCATGTAAAAGATAAATTTTGTACAGAAGTATAAAAATGGTGCTAGGACCACGCAACACTGTTCACTGTTGCACGAATGGGCAAGTGTGGCAAAGAGGTGTTGCACTTCTGCGTTTCATCTGGTGAGTGAGGTAGCCAGGACTCACATCATTAAGAGGTGGCAACGCATCTACAACCCTATGGTTGTTGCAAATGTCATGGGCAGGCGGCTATCACTTAACATCAGGGGAACCGCATGCTCGTTTGCCACTTTCTCAAATTAAAAAAAAAATAAAAAAAAGTTGGTTAGTGTTTGCTAAAGTTATAACAAACTACCTAGAAATGATCCATTGTTTGTCTAATATGTTTGTAACACTTACACGGAGCTAAGAACAATCTACAAATAACACAAATATAATATTATTGTCATGTTTACAATTTTTGTATTGTAAAATGTATCAAAGATTTTATCGCATATAAAATGTAAAAATGTATATTTCGGGATATTAGCAGTAAAAGGACTTCACTTACATCAAAATGTTGTTTAATAACACGAAAAATTTTTATGGACTGTTGATGTAGTATGAAGTTGCTTCTACTAAAATTTTGTGAAATCAATCAATGAATAAATATAAAAGATAACGTAGAAAGTAATCTGAGGTATATATTAAATCTTATCGATATCTGTACATACATATTTTAAATATTTCTCACAGAGCACAGACTCAACATTTAATACTAATTTTCCAGTTTTCTTTCTGCTTAATTCATTTAAATTAATTAAATAAGAAAATATGTACAATAAATATAGCTTAAAACTTTAATATTTGAAATTAATTTGAGTGACTGACATTTCACATTGTTTTACTGTCACTAATATGACAGATTTAAGATAAGCAATAAATGAATAGGTAAATATGTTCTCTGTGAAATAAATACAGCCATTGGAATCCTATTGCACTAATCATGTTTAAAATGTTAATGTAATCCTATATTTAAAATAAAGTTTTCTGGTGCATAATAATAATTTGATCACAATTATTCACACATTTGATCACAATTAATTACAATTATTACGGTATGTTGAGTCGAAACGATTACAAAGTAGAACAAAAAATGTTTAGAAATAATTCTTAATATTGATCCATTATTTTATTAATTCCTTTGAGTAAAAATTTACGGAATCTATTTTTTACTACTTTCCTTGACATGTACTCAGTAATTAATAATGTTTTCCGTTATTATTAAAATATAATATTATACAAAAATGTGTAAGGACTGCAATAAAACCTATCTGCAGGAAGAGAAATAAAACTGGCTTAATGTTTTTAATAAAAAATTAAAATTAATATCTATCAAACTGTAACCATGTCGGACTAAAATCAAAAAAATTTAAAAAATCCTTTGAAATAAATTAAGGTATGAATTGTTTCAAATATCTCTAATGTTTTTTCCAAATTGGTTATAAAGAGAGGTTTTAAGTTTTACAGTACACTTTATGTTCGTGTAAAAGAGAACAAACCTCTTCTATTTAGTCTACAAACACATTTGAGTATATGTGTAGAGGTTTGTTGTTTTCCTCTCTCTTTTTTACGCTACTAATTTATCTATTCTCTCTTTCTAACATTACCAATCATCTGGTAACGTCATTGACCTCCTTCATCCCCACTACCAGTCAATATTTTGCTCTACTACACGAATGGTGGGATTGCTGTGTGCGTGAAAACTGGTATTGCTGCGACTGTGCAATGTATTGATGTAAACATTCTCTTGTCACTTTGTTTCAGTGCGTTTAGAAGATTGTATGGAAATCTTTTAAGGCGCACCAGAAAAGAAAATGTGAACAGCTGATCATGTTTAAAATTAAATTTCTGTGATACAGTGTCTTAAAGATCTAATTAAGTTAGGCCGCCAAATTTCAAATGCTATAAAATTATTTGTTTATAGTAGTGAATAACAAAATTGAATATTAGTTATGCTTATGATGAAAATGTATAAAGAACGATAAAATTAACAAGTTTGTGTTTAATACATGGTTATGTATATTGGAGAATATTGACATTAAATACTTCTAATTTATTTTTTAAACTGACATCGAGCTGATTCTTCGTCTGTCTTCTGGGGTTCGGAATTTGGTAAGTGAATTATAAAATCGCTACGATTTTTATTATATTAATAGCCCGAGATATACATTTATGTCTTAACATTAAAAACCAGTTTCTTTGTCATGGGTTGACATAGACGCTATACCCTAGAAACAACTTCCTCGTTGTAGGTAACAAGGTGGGGAACAACTAAACTCCTAGTGTAAGTAACACGAATTACAGAGCTGATAATAATATAGTCTTTACTATCCCAACAGTTTGTGTCATCGAATTATACTCGAATCTTAGAAAACCACGAACAGAATCTTTTGAACATACCTAATTATTTTAATTCGTGAACGCCTCATTTACTAATAGCATATTAATTGATCTTCACTTATACTAGTTTAACAAGTATTGCTTACATTTTTATACCTGCGTATGTTTTATCATGAATATTAGTACTTATTCTGTTTTGATAACAACTACGAATTCACTATCGATTTTGGCCATGACCCAGTTGTCTGCTTCCTTGTTTTCAGGCTACATAATAACTTATCATGTATATACACAAGCTTTATTATCTAAACAGCTTGCACTCGCTGCGCCAATCGTGTGTTATTAGAGTGAAAACTCACTCGTATTCAACAAAACAAAACAAATCGTAGCGCTAAAAGCAAAATTCCCGCGCATTGCAACACCGCTGTCAGAATTCAGAAATAGAAAATGTAGATGCCTGTCCTTGCAAACTACTTCGATGAAAATGAAATCACGACTACAAATCGCAAATTTACTACGCGCGCTTTTACGGGAGGTTAACAAAATTGTGATTATTTTAATTAAAATTCCTTTTTAGAGATGTGGCGTGAAAGGCGCTACGTAAAGGCTTTTCTTTGTGATATTATTACTATAAATTCATTTTAAAATAAATTTCATACTAACTCACACTTAACCCATTGATTTTCAGCTTAAAGTCGTGTATAAATAAAAAATACACCTTTCGTTTTTAGTCCTTATTGTTGTGGTCCTCCTATTATACGCTGGTTATTAGAGCGTACAGCTACGCAGTACCCCGCGTATTTCTGCAAAATGAAATGCAGTTTTATTTTAAAAACCATTTCACATTACCCAGTGAATCTGTTATTCTTAAGTTTCGAACATCGTCTCATCGTCCGTTTAAGTAAAATCTTAACCGGTTTACCGTTTATTTATACCGATTTAGAATTAAAGTATTTCCAATTATGTTTTCGCGTAAATTTCGATCAACCCCAAAAACATCTTAAACTCACCATGGACCCCTAGATTCGTTGGATATTCAGAACATTAAACTTTTACCAATTCGCAGTCAGGGTAAAGCAAAGCGAGTATGTTCTCTTCATGCAAAATGTTTGAATAGACGTTGAAGGTCATCGCAAGATAAACCGATATTAGATATGCGCAGGCACGTGTTCGTTATTAGATATTCCATTTTAATGCATATACCCCATGGCTCGGTAAACAAGAAACCTAGCTGACGGAATACTGAACAAACGTTACCGGTTTGAATTTAGCCTAAAGTCTTAGTAAAAATGTAGCGTCTTAGTTTTTACTTTGATCATATCATTGAGCATTAAAAAAGCGATGTCAGTAAAAACGTATTTGAACGTTAAATTTTTTCGCCATTGATCAAGATTATGTTAATTTGTGCTTTAATTTACCTTTAACACCCGTCAAAGTCAAACCTTTCTTTGTCAAAATAGCCTTTAGATGTCTCACTACGGGGCAAAGGGCTCTTCTATACAGAGGGTATTAGGGTATACTCCACCACGCGACACCACTATGGATGGCAGACTTGACACATCTTAGGGGCGTATCATTTTACTAGCTGCTGCCCGCGACTACATCTGCGTAGAATAGGCAGGCTGAAGGCGTAACATTCGGACAGAAAGACAGATATACATAAAAATATGTATATAAATTATAGCCTGTCTTATTCTGATGTATAAGCTATATTATTGTAAAGTTTCATTAAAATCCATTCAGTAGAATTTGCGTGAAAGAGTAATAAACATCCATCCATCCATACATACAAACTTTCTCCTTTATAATATTAGTAAGGATTATTATTAGCACTTAAAATTACAATTAAATATTTCATTGTCTACCCCAGAATTAAAACTAGAGTTGTTCAATCGCGCACAAAGGGTTCTGTCCTAATATCTATTAAAACTGCAAAAAGTCATGTGTTCACTTACGTATTTTTTTTTATTCTGTTTTTAGTATTTGTTGTTGTACCATAAATACATCATCTGTGAAAATTTCAACTGTAACTATCACGGTTCATGAGATACAGCGTGGTGACAGAGGGACAGACGGACAGAATGATAGACAGCGGAGTCTTAGTAATAGGGTCCCGTTTTACCCTTTGGGTATGGAGCCCTAAAAAGCAAGCGTCCGGACAAATGACCTATCAAATTTAAACATAGGATCATCACACTCACTTATTGGTAGTCAAAATACTGCCATCGGTTCGGAAAAGAAAGCCGCTTTCATTCTTTTTTGGCTTTCTTTTCTTTATCACATCCTTCTGAATTTTTCTTATTCACATTTTATATGTCTATGACAGTAATGCCCAGTTTCTGAAAGGCCAATCAAAGCAGCAATCACATAACACTATTTCAAAAATGATCAGCTGTTAATCTCTTGTTAAACTGCCTTGGGTTTCTGGAAGGTTTGTTCATGAAAAATTAGGTAATCACTGTATAACCAATGATAATGAATGAAATGAATGATTTACTTCAACTAACTCTTTCTATTGTATAGCTGTCCCTTTTTAAACAAAACTTAAATTAACGTCACTATCCAGTCCTGTCACCGTGTGATTGCCAACGTAAAAATCCGAGCTATTTAATTTATATAAATACGTGCAAAATGTCAAGAAAAAACTCTACAGAACGTGAAAAAAATGAACTTTTACCCATAATAAACAAGTAAGTATTACAAAAAGAAAGAATCCATATTATTTATTAACTTTTGAATTTGCTTTTAGTATTTTATCTAATCGCATGATATGTTCGCATAATAATAAATAGAACACATGAATGTCCTAACAACGTATTAGGGAATTATGTTTATTTTTAATAAAAACTAAGATTTTTGATTAATAACATTTTTAACCAACGATTGATCGTCCAAATTGACAGATTACTTAATAAAACTTTTGACAGCTCGTTGACTACCGAAAAACGCTTTCAGAAACTCGATTTTCTGTTGATTGTCCGTTAATCAGTGACTAATTGCAAATCAAAATCAATGTTGTTTTCAGATGTTCTAGCAACTCAGATCATGTTAAACAACGATTGACAAGAGATTTATCGTAAATTAAAATTGATTGCGCTTTCGGAAACTGGGTGTGACTGTTTTTAACGACTTCGATTGTTGTGTATATGTCGGTTATTCATGAACAAGTGTGCAAATTGGCGTTCCGATGTCACGTAATAGATACTTCAACTTTATCAATTCTTTGTTGTTATATTAACAGAGACACGTTGGCGCTACTTGCGTACCTTCTAGTGCATAAGTAACTACGTTTTGAAGGTCTTACATAAACAATGTTGCCGTAAAAATATATACATAGTTGAGATCATCTCATTTAATAATTTAGAATTGCACAATTATATATCTAAAACCGTAGAAAATAATAATTGTAACCTATTCTTATGAAAGCTTAAACAACGGTGGTTAAAAGACGCTTGTTTTAAAGAACTCTGTTAAAAATAAGTGTTATTTTTGCTGCATGCGTAATGCCCGTTGTTACCTTCTAATCTATTTAGAAATCATGCCAAAATATTAAATTTATTTATGATATGTTCTTATAGCAATTGAAAATACATGGACATAGATATAATATCCTATTATTTAAAACAAGATACGAGCATTAAGCAGAACTACGCATTTGCTTTGTATTGCGAAATTATTCGCAAATCGCTTTTTTTATTGGATATCCTGACGAAGGACACACGATGATTCGGTCACGCTTCGTCACTGCGACTCTACCGCGTGGTTAATTGCGTCTCATTCTTTGTCACCTACATACAAACGGTATGTTTTATTACTGTATGTTCATTTGTTTCTTTTTTAAGAAAACCGTCACATATGGCACGCTAGCTTTAGAGCCACGCCGAACTTTGTTGGGGCCTACGTCTAAAAGTTTAAAGTTCGCCAATAATGTTGATCGAGAAAATAGCATTGGTCCAAAACTAGCTCTAACGTTGGGAGTTGGTCAGTGTCGTTTCCTTTGGCTTTGCCTACACCAAACTGATGGCATCCCCAACATGGTATATTTAGGCATCATTTTAAGCCAATGTTGGTACCAACAAATGTGCAAATTAAAACAAATGATAAGTTGAATAGAAATAAGTCATATTGGTCATATTAGTGTCTTCATTCAGTCTTGAATTAGCACTTACTAGAATTAAATTCGTTTGTGTTAAACAACAATTACAATTTCTTTATGTGGCCGTAATTTCTCTACTGTTTTGAGTAGTTTTCTTCAATTTAGTAGCATATGTTGTGATAGGAATAGGAAATTCTCTGTACACTATAGCTCACAGTCAGTTTGAATTTGTCATCTTTATTCCATACTTATGATTCCTAGACTACTAATGGTATTGGACAATAGCACGAGTGCATGAGAGGCTAAAAGCCAGACTAGACGGTTCTTAAGTTCGGTGCCCTCTTGCGACGCGACGGGGTGTGCCTGCACCTTTATATCTCGATAGAGGTATACATTACATAGGTACAGCCATATTGTAGTGCACTCCGTCGGCTAATTTGCATTGTTATTTTGTATTATTCAACCGGCTTCGAAAAAGGAGGAGGTTCTCAATACGGTTTTTTTTTTATTTTTATGTGTTTGTTACCTCAGAACTCCGTCATTTATGAACCGATTTTAAAAATATATTTTGTTTTCGATTTCCCCCCCCCCCCCCCCCTCCCCATGTAGTCATCATTCATATTAACTGCATTAGAATTGGACTTTAGACTCTTTCTCAAATCAAATAGAACGTGAATAGTGAGTGACACAGTGGAAATATATTAAAAATTTTTGTTAATAAAAAGGTACCTTACTTGATGTCTAATCTTCATGTTGTTCCTGGAAAGGTTAACTTGTCCCATAATCGTTTCTGTAAGTGCTTTATCGCTAATTAATACTTCACTTTACGTGACAATTTAGCATTATATTTATATTGTTTATACAATCACCATTACTCGAACCTCTTGAACTTGCTTCTATCGGATGAGTAATTTGGAACAGCCGACGTCCTTTTGTTTCCACACACCGTTTACCTTTAATCAAGACGACACTTGCCACTCACAGTAATTTAGGGCTAAAATTTTATTTATTTCCTCCTTCGCTTATTCAGTATCAATTGAGTACTAATTAATAAGAATTGAGCCGTGATAGCTCAGTGTCCGGGCGCTCGCCTTAATTCAATATACTCGAGCAACCTTAGTTCGATCCCCGGTGCCGGCACCAATGAAGTTTTTAACTTTAAGTGCTGGCTTATCACGTGCCCCGCGGTGAAGGAAAACATCGTGAGGAAACCTGCATATTTTCGAAATAATAACAAAAAAATGTTTATATTTCGAATATATGTGAAGTCCGCCAATCCGCAGTGGGGCCGCGTGGTGGACTATGCCCTGATACCCTCTGTATAGAGGAGGCCTTTGCCCAGCAGTGGGACATGTATAGGCTGTTACTTTACTTACTACTTAATAAGAATTTAGTGATTATGAGCCATAACAAACGGTACATTTCTTTGCGTGAATATCAGATAAATCGCGGGACGTATGTTTTTACAATCGTTTGTGGATTGCAACTAATGTTATAATTTTAAACAGCTTCTTATCTAAAGACATCTTCTTATCTTCAATTATTCGCCTCACAGCATGCATTAGTACACACAGTGTTACAGTTGATATTACAATTTGCACCATCAATTTCCACGCTGTAACATCCTTTGCGGCCTGTGAATTTACGCAGTAATTTTACTGTTTTCCCTAACTGACATTATAAAATCAAAAGGCTAGAAACCACATTAACAGTGAAGCTTAGAAGTCAATTTTTACGTCGTTAACAAATCTGGCATCTGTATCCCCCCCAGAGGTACCCCATGTGCAAACCGAAGCAAACGACACCTTGCTTAGCCCGCGGTTTTGCGCAATTTGATGGACGCGTGGTTGCCCAATGTCTGCGTCTAACCGCGGACCTGTAAGATCCATTCGAACATTACATAACGTGCTACTTACTAGGTTTCCATATATTTCCCTATTATAGGGAGGTAATGGGCTCTCAAGTTAAATGCTATAGCCATTAGCCTGACTATAATCAATAGCTGCATACTTACGTAGACCAGGAAAATATAAATAACGACTAGCGGACCGGGCCGACGTTGTCCAGTACACACGGATATAACTCGTCAACTTAGAAATAAAAAAAAATTGTAGTGGACCGAGTAGTGAATCTAAACCTCATTCGACTCAATTTCTCGAATCGACCGGGAGACACAAAAAATTTCATTAAAATCGTTCCAGCCGTTTAGGAGTTCAGTGACATACACACGTACAGTAGAATTATATATATATATAAAGATTTAGATGACACGCGATAGATTTATTTTCATAAGTAGAATTGGGCAGTGTGACCGTGAGACTATCCCTCCTCACAGAAGCGAAGAATTTTGCGTTTCTGCTGAGTGTAATGACGGGAGAACCATCTTCCTAGTAACCGGTTAGCCACGTGCTTGTAATATCTGTTTTAATATGGATGTTAATGGGCAGAGTAATTGATAATTTACAGAGGCTTTATGTTGAAATTTTACTTCAAACTTTTAGTGCTAGTCTCTGCATGAAAAATATTTTTTAACAAAAAAAACCGACAAACCGGAAACTAAAAAAACATTGTTAATACCTATAACATTTGAGGATTGCCCTCGATTTCTATGGGATGCCATCATCAGATCCGGGTTTCCTTATCATGGCACCACCCTTGGGATATCCCCTTTCCAACAAAAAAGTAGTCATCAAAATCGGTTCATAAACGACGTAGTTTTTTATTATGCGAAAAGTTGTCAAACGATCACACATAAAAAAAAAAATTATATACGGTCGAATTGAGAAACCTCCTTCTTTTTTGAAGTCGGTTAAAGATAAAGTAGATAAGATGTCGAGATTTTCGAACGATGAGCATGTCGACCACTTGGCTCGTTGGCTAGAGCCTAGTTGGCTTAACCCAGGGACGCAGGTTTCGTATCTTGACAGCGGCGAAAAATTTTGAGCCAGTTTAATCTGCACATTTTCAAATCTTTACGTTGAATTCGGAGGTGTCAGATTTAAGTATATGGAAGACGCATACAAAAAACTTTTAAACGATAATTGAGTATTATAATACTTTTCTTTTATCTAGTTACGGTAGATGCGTGATAGACAAGTGCCTAATTTAAGTTATACACTAAATTATACTATTCAAAAGAAATATATATTCTGTTAAGGAGGGTCTATCGCAAATGGCGTATCACTATACAAATCCCCTCTAAACGCGGAGGTTGGATCGGATCGCTAATAATATAATGCAACACGATTATCAATGAAACGCTAACCGCGAATTGTTCCGCTTGAATTGAACGCGTAGATTATTTCTCCTGCGGTCTCACCTGATGTTAGAAGCTCTGTGTGCACGACACGGTCCTCAATGCCACCTTTTCGGATTGTATTATTTTATTTTATTGCTAAGAAAGGTTCTCGTGGCAGCCTCGTATTGGCCATCATAGTGTATACGACTAAATGGAGTGACGACCTGTTCAAGTCTGCGTGAAGTCGATGGACGCAAGTAGCTCAGGATTGTGCTTCATGGCGGTCTGTAAAGATGGCCTATGTTTAACAGTGGACTCAAATAGTCTGAAATTATAATGATGGTTTTATTTTTTATCTGAAGTTGCCAAGCAAGAAGTCGGTTCACCTAACGTAAGTAGTCACCGCTGCCCATAGACATTTGAAACACCTGAAGGGTTCTAGATGCGTTAAGCACGTTTAAAAAAGTGGGCCCGGGTTACCTTAATCACAGAGGCACGGAGGCCATCTATTGAGAAGATTATCCACAAAATTACAACGCTATTTGTATTACAGTCCAAACATATAGAACACCAAGAATATTAATTTGCTATTGCTGCTTCGAACACGAAAACAAGATTTATTAATTTGATCTAATGCCCTTTCAAAGCGATTTTGGCCAGTTTGGCCGCCGACCTGACTGACGTTGGGTCGAGTATTTTCATAATATATTCTGAATAGATTTTACGATCAAAATAATAGTTGTAGAATTAGGTGAACTATCTCGCACGAATGCACTTCTCACTGGAGTTCATTTCGACTAAAATTACAGTATAAACTTTACGTAAATAGTAATTAAATGTTTTATTATATTAATCGTCCTCGTAATAATAATGGCAAATGTTAATTGTGATCTCCCCTGCCTAGGGCTTCCGTTTGGTTGGATCCTAATTATTTTTATGCATTATATACAATATTTATATCTCTGCTATTTTGTTTTATAATCATTATAAATAAAAATAACGGACATGCAAATATAACTTTATATATGCAATATATAAATATGTTTATTTTTATTTATAACCCAACAGACGAGAAAAAAATTAAATATCCCCAAAATGGTAATTTAATTGTATTTCAATATAAAATCCATTAGGTCTATTTTGAAATGTACGAATTATATCTGATTTATTTGGAGGTAACTTCGAGTCGAAAAGTTACAATTTAAAAGATGAAATGTGCAATTCCAAACAGCAAATTATCCAAAGTGCTGCTATTCACAAAGACAACTTGAGCACCGACGTTGTTTAATTCGCGTTGCTTGAGCATGGTTGGTTGTTACGTAAGATGTTTTTAATGAATATTGAAATTGCATTACCTATTACTTAGTGCCTCGCGTTAGAACTAAGACATATCGCGAAATTAATAAAGTAGGTTAATAATTAATAATAACAAAGTGCAATTTATACAGCACAATCAGAACGAAGCAAAGTCAGTAAGTGTGTATCTAATTCGCGCGTCGGTTTCGACACAAGAACGAATATTTATAACGCCGGTCGAGCTGCGTTGTAGAGCATTATTGGGCGAATGAATTTTTTCTTTGGTACTAAATAGTTTGCAGTCTGTGCGTTCATTTGCTTTAGCAGACTTTACGTGCTAGAAATATTTATGTATAAAAATTTAGCTTCCGTATGTTTGTGTCCACATAGATAAAAAACGAACTGATGTATTGACTTCATATTTGTTCTCGTAATTTCTATATAACACGAGAGTGTACATAGATATTTCGAGATTTGTGGAAACTATAAAAGCCACACGGAAGCGTGGTTGGGTTCAGCTCGTAATTTTATAAAAATCAATTTCCTGACTTGCATATATTCTAAAAATATTAGTAAAATATTTTGTGGTATACGATGCTTCCATTAAAAAACACTACATGGTTTTATGGCCGGTTTCAATATTCTATCTACAGATAGATTTTGTTACTGGAGATTTTATCGATTTACTGATGAATTAAAACTTATTGGATATTACGTTTTAAGATTAGTCATAATTATGGAAGGGATATCATGTCTTTTGGCTTTAGTTTTATAGTACATATGTGTTCTCGCTAATGTAACTTAAAAAATAACAATGCTAAATATTCTTCCAAGGCATTTTCCACTTCCTAAATAAGTTGCCTTCTACAATAAATTTCCTTTAACGATTTTCTTGACATTTGGATAGAATTCAAGTTAAAAAAATGTGCGCTCACAATTTGCCCACCTGGGCTGTTAAATGCACCGTTTGTTGGCTGCGTTCCACACGATACGCTTCTTTTTCCCTTTTCATCGATCCCATTTGTTATAAAGTTTGTTTGTTAACAACGTTGTTACGTAACCTTATAAAAGCCGGTAGAAATATCCATTGCCTGAAATCAAATCATATAGTTATTGCATTTAATAAAAATTCAATTCAATTTTGTGAAATACTAACTCTGATAGTATTAATAGTAATAAGTATAACAACAATAATACTTATAACAATGGTACAATCATCATCATCGTACATCATCATATTATTATGATAGAAGGATGATGTTGTCTTTTTTCTTTATATATATTTTTTCTTCATTAATGATTCTTTAACTAATTTTACTAAATGCGACCGACATCTTCTGAGGTAACTCTATATTTTGTCAAATGACAGAGTGATAAAAAGCTAATTCTTGATGTTAAGATTTAAGTCCGCCAATCCGCAGTGGAGCCGCCCGATGGACTCTGCCCCGATACCTTACCTACCTGTATAGAGGAGGCATTTGCCCAGTGGGACATGTATAAGTTGATGTATGTTACTTTACTCTTTTACTGTCTTGATGTTTATGAATAATTAATTCGGGCTGTGAGAGTAATTATTAATTTGAGATAGTTATATATACTACAAACAGAGATAAAACTTCGTAAGGACTTGATAAGAAGACGTATTTGATACAAGCGTTTCAATTCTTCCAAGGTGTTGCAGAGATGCCCTCGCTGTTGGAGGCGCTCGAGCGCAAATATGGCGCGAAGGGCGAAGTGAACCCGTCAATAGACGATATGCCGGTGGCCATCTTTGTGCCGAAGCGTTCCCCAAGGCTCAGCGTGCCCACACTGTTGGTGCTTAACGATTGCGACATCGACTGCGCCGGTGACGCCTGCGCTTTGGCAGACAAATGCGCGGACGTGGTCGAACTGGACCTGGCCAACAATAAGCTCACCGAATGGCAGGAGGTAAGGCGAAGAGTATTCAATAATCTATGTAGTTCATCAAAGAAACATAAAATCATGTATAGACTAACTTACATACAGTCTGACAAACACTTTATCTACGTAAATCAATAAATCGGCTGTATTGAATTTAATTGCTTGCTCCATAGTACACTTACATAAAGTACACTGGCAAAACCGACGGAAGTTTAAGTTTCATCATACTCCTGTGTACTTTTAAAATACTTGTTTGATGACATAGAGCAATGGGTTCTTAGCATTTTTCTCGTGTACTTTGTACATAGATGCATGATATAGATATCCCGTATCGATGAAACATTAGTCGACGTAATAAATAAAAGCTGTGCGCGTGCAAAGTTGATCATTTGATAGTCTCTTAATAATGTTATCGCCGAACTTTCTCATGGTTTGCCCCGCAGTAAACTGAATCCTTGCGATAATAAACATCTGTTCCCAGGCTTCTTACGCCATCGGCTATTGATGTCGAGGCTTCCGCAGAACTGTGCACCATACTCTCAAGTTATTTATAGCCTTTGTTATTCATTAGAACACGATGTTCTGCCGCTAAACTGGTCATATATCTACGTAAGAACGTTTTAAGGTCGAGATGTAAAAATACAGATGATTATAATTATTATTTATAAGTGTCCCAATGATCGGTAGCGCAGCACATGAGCTATTGGCTTCGGCAAGGGTTGACGTTAACAGGCTGTAGATCATATAAGGTGGAATTATGTGCGAAACGGAAGAATAATTGTCCTAAAAGTAATAAGATATTTCTTTATTTTAAGGTCTTTGCAATATTAGAACAGACCCCGCACGTCCGCTTCTTAAACTTGAGCTTCAACCGGCTCACGGCGCAAATCCAGGCGGCCCAAGCGCTCCAGCCCAAGTGGGACAGCCTCAGCCATCTTGTGCTAAACTCCACCTACGTGGGCTGGCCCAGCGTCCTCGGTCTACTGAAGGCTCTGCCGGCTCTCGAGGAGCTGCACTTGAGCCTGAACGAGTACTCGTACGTGGACCTGAGCGGGAAGGAGACCAATGAGAAGGAACGCTGCGAAGCCTGTTCGCGGCTCAACGTCGACACCACCGAGCCGGTGCACGAGCAACTGAAGAAGTTGCACTTCTCCGGGAACCCGGTCAGCAGCTGGCGGGAGATATCGAAACTGGGCTACGCCTTCCCGAACCTGGAGACCCTCTTGGTCAACGAGTGCCCCATAAAGACCCTGGAGCCGGACCCGTGCGAGAAATGCGGCGACAACAACGGCAATAAGAAAAGCCACGATGCCTTCACGTGAGTTGTAATTGAAGTAAATTGTAAGCAATATCTACATGTCTATAGAAAGTATTAGGAGGTGGGCCAGCAAAAAAAACCCCAGTGACGATTGGCAGACTTTTGCTTACAATAAATAGTTACTTTTCAATACGTAACCACTTAAAACGAAAAATCTCGAGATATTTTTATCCCGTGGAATTTTTTTTCTGTATAACCTCTAAATTGGTACCATTTGAACTAATGTATAATGTATATGTGTGTAATTGAAAACATTAAATACCTTTGATAAATGTGATTAAATGATGAATTATACTCATTACAAATGACTAGTGATATATTGGCACGTGCCTGGCAGCGGATGATTGATTATTTGCTTTCCAAACCTAAAATTAACATTCGAATTAAATTTAATGAATACAAATTTAAATATCACTTAAATCCTGTCTTCTTATGACATCTGCAACAAGTTAAACGACAATCATTTATTAACGGCCCTTTCTATCTCTTCTCCTAATGGCTCGTATGTTTATGATTATCGGGGTCAAAACTAGGCTACGACCTCCGTATTTAAGAAATGATTGTTTACAGTCATCTGCGTTTCCTCAACCTCAACAATACCGGGTTGGCAACGTGGGACGAGGTCGATCGGCTGGCATCGTTTCCCGCTCTGAGAAGTTTGAGAGTCCAAGTGAGTAAAGAAATCATATTATTTCCTTACACAGTAGATTTCTACATGTAGTTACCACATGTAGCAACAAATACGAATAATTATTGGTGTAAACATGAAGAAGATTATACCGTAGAAATACTGAATATTATAAAACATTTAAAATTTACTGAACATTATGTTCTAGTAACAGTAATATGACTTCGGAAATCTTAGACTTTGTTCCGTCCTATGTTTGAAGTTACAATCTGATCATGGACGTTTCAAGTCAAGGGTCAGATTGTAACTCATGTATAGAGAATGTTACATCCAGAGTAAAACAACATGATGAAATAACATTTACGGGTGAAAGTAACTTTTATGAAGTGGCTATTAACGGCCAGATTTGCTTGGGTTTGTTAAAAATTACGACATCAAAACTGCGCTTAACGACTGCACGTTAACGACTTGGACGTTTGCGGAAGACGCTCAACCTTGCACCAATTGACTTGCGTACACAATCCCGAAATAGTGCAATGCTAAACACGCTATTAACCGACTTTGAGAGCGTTGCTGAGGCCGAATGGCAACTTGTGTTCTAGTTTAATGATTCATTCATTATAACTTTAATATTGTACGTAATATTTTGGTCGATACTAGTTTTGTTAAATAAATAAAAGTCTTGTACTTTGCGAGTCCTTAGTAGCTTTCCATCAGTCATATACGAAGCTACAATCCTAGGATTTCGGAAATCTTTTAATACTCATCTCTTTATATAACAACATATAACACACTTTATATATTAACATATTAATGCTTACGAGCAAATATCGGATTACGTCTCGGACCTTTTCTTGGGTCGACCAAGTTTAGTTGGTTCATGGATGAATCAAACTATTGAATTTATTATATCATTGTTTACAATGTAAGACATCGGACCATTACAGTATGTCATCATCACTAAGAGTTAGGTCTATAACTTTAAAATGGTTTATATGGAAACGAAGAGTTATATCAATTTGCCCTCAATAACAATTACAATTGACCATCGGTAATCTTTATCGCCTCGGTTGTGTTGCAAATTGTCGGCTTAATTTAAATGCAACATGCCTCTGTCGTTAAGCGGACGACGTAACCTGGGCCAATGTATGTTACATCATTGCCAGGCGGACAATTTAAATGCGTCCCCTGGCGCCCTCACTAATCGCCCCACAACATTATATTCCGCCGGTCCCATTCCATGTTTAGTTTGGCCAAATGAACACTGTTCCATGGACAAAATCACTGAATCAATTAAATGTCATTAATTGAAACACAAGTCAAAGCTACCAAATATAAAAAATACCTAAAATAAAGTGAAATATACCTTCACAAAAACGAATAACAACGTGTGAGAAAGACGGAATGCGATTTAGCCTAGGGTGCGAACGAGACACCAATATAATTTTCTCCCTTCGGCCTACACGTAACCCCTTCACAAAGCGCGCTTTATTTGTACGCCTCCCAACACCTAAATTAACTACTTATTATAAAGTACTCGTAATACAGCTAACACAGAAACCAATGCGATGTAGGTTACACAAAATATTGCCCCATTCCATATAGTACCTGCTTTCAAGTCCGCGTCGGCTATGATTAGAGCCCCTGGCTCCATTTAAAAAAGGTTAAATGAACGTCATCTTGTGAAAGATGATATGCAAAAATACACACCGCTACTATACCTAAAAGGAAAAGATATAAGGTATTTACGTAAAAAAAGGTGCACATTCCTTGATAATGTTTTAACGTTTAAATTTCTTTAACGTTATGACCATTATATTTATTCATTAGCTATGCCCGCGACTACGTCCGCGTGGAATTTATAATAAAAAAAATCCTAGAATAAAAGTAGCCTAAGTTGCTCCTTATTACATCAGCTATCTGCCAGTGCAAGTCCCGTCCAATTCGGTCCAGCCGTTTTAGAAATTAGCCGGAACAAACAGACAGACAGACAGACAAAAATTGTAAAAAGTGTTATTTTGATATATGTACCGTGTATTCATCCATATGCATTTAGTAAAAAGCGATTATTTTAATATTACAGATACTCCAATATTATTAATCTGTATAGATGACGCACAAAATAAGTATTCTTACTTTGCCTTTGAGTACTATTGATCGTGGTTCCTTTTTTAATTCTTCAAACACACATTTAAATTATGTACATTATAATAGCCAATTATTAAAACTTCACTCTTTCTACAATCATATTGAACTTAATTACTGTGTTAGGGACCCATAGCAATGTCTCCTATTGCACGAATGGGCATTGGGCACAGGCTCCTCCTACACTGGAGCCCGCTTTTATAATGATTGACAACGCAACTGCAATCCATGTGTTGTAAATGTTCATGGGCGATGATAATCACTTAACGTCCGCCACCCTAACATCCCTTTTAATGACTTGTAATAATTATGAAGTAATTGTCCATAACGCTCCTCAATAAACTGAAGAAAACAATATATCTGAAATCAGACGAAAAGCAATTAGTCGTATTTATGCGAATACACCTCGTAAAATTAAGATATTAGACGTATTTCTATCAATTTTAATTTTGATGATTTTAATTTACATATTTTATTTAATACACGAAAAAATAGTTGTTAAGTATACAAACCTACCAACTTTTTTTAAAGTTATAACGATAACCATTTTACAGTACGAGTAAAAGACCGAAAACGCTCATACAGAAGCAAATATCGTGACGGTTAAACTTTTACAATAATTTTTAAAAGATATTTGAACGTCTGTAGGACACTCGAGCGGGATGGAAGATATATTTATCACATCATATTGTCGTTAATGCAACCATAGGGCTAAAGAGCCGTATAATCCGTAGCCGTATACATGCAGCTGTATAATAGACATCCGTGAACATAGAAATACTGCTCTCAAAATGCTCGAAGAACAGACGATCAATTTTGCAATAGACGATGTAATTCCGAACGCGGTGAGCTATACACAATTAGTGTTACCAACGCACTAAGCGTTGGTAACCCTAGCCTCGAGAGACCGGGAGCCAGGCGTGATGCGGGTGAAGGTCTGTCAGATTTAGACGGCGACCTACTAAAGCTGACGACGCTTGCGTAACCGTCTGCGAACGGAGTCCCGAATGTGGCGTCACTGCGATGTAATCTATAGGGGACGATTTACGACTGATTACATTAATATCCGTCGATCTATCCTATGATTCTACATATCATATCTAAACATTTAAGACAATTTTAGGTCGAGATTAGATTATACCTACATAAAGTGGTAGGGCGGTGGTAGAGCAACATGCATGCAAGTCTCCGCTGTTGCATGCATGGGCAGGTCCGTCTGGGGTAAGTACCACGACCTCACAGATAACGTTATACTTCGGTGACCCGCCAGCCCGATTGCCTTACCTTCTCACGTAAAAAATAAAAAATTCAACCGCAGTTAGCATCAAAAAAGGGTCGTTTGAATTGCCCTCTATTATTTAGGTTTCAATGTCGTGTTAATTTGTATAAGAGTATTCAATAAATTATCCAACCATAAGCTAAACGCAATGTTTTATCTAGGGATATATTTGTAAAACTATTCGGTTCAGATTCCGAGTGATTTATTTATGACATAAAGTTGTTTGGCCGTCGCACTCCGAATGTGAAAGCGACGTTTGATTTTGACGCAACTGATCTTAAAGGACGCTTTAAAGTTTACGCTTATGTGAGTTCGTGTTACTCCCCCCGATGGACTTGCCTACCACAGTTTGTTAACTGGACAGCAATGGATATACAAATTTAAATTTTCCATCATAAGTGCAGATTAGTCGGTATAAAGATCTAACGAATACAACATTGATGGACATTGCGGATACGTAGGGTTGCAAAATGAGCTACAAACGTTTTTGCGTAGTTTTGATATTTCACCCGAATTTTATCAAAGAACCCCACAAGTTGGCAATTGGCGAAACGCTTACAAATCGGAATTTAGCAAACTCGGCAATTTCACAAAATTACCGATCGCCGTGAAATGATCGGATCTAATTTAGCAGACCAAAGAGCCGCCGCTGCCGAACCGGAGAATAAGCGTTGCACGCAAATGTGGGCAGCTGTTTTGGACGATATGGATAACGTCCAACCATGCATGCACTTTCCGACATATGTTTTGTTTATACGCCACGCTTCACTTGTGTTTTTGGTAATATAGTTCCCGGTACGGATATACCGAACGATGCAACACTTATTGAACAATCGATCATTGAGATATTTTTTCTTCTCCTAATTGAGTGTAAAAATTATTTGGCATTTTGTAAATTGGTTTTCTTTTAATTGTTTATGTTAAGGAATTTGAAAATCGATTTTCAAATATTTTCTTCGGTTCTATATTTACAGCGGTGACTGGCGGGAGGTTTGATAAATGAAGTATAAGGCGATGGATTTGTTATGTAGAATATAAATGTATCCTCCCATGCTTGATTTTGATATTTATTACTTAAAAGTTAAAACCCATAGATGACGAATTATTTTTTACGATTGGCTCTACGTAAGCCCCAAGAAGGATTGAACCTCAGGCAGGCGGGATCGTAAAAAACATATAATACCATTAAAAACTTGATTGATATTTTTCGCCGACCTTAAGGGCAGGAGAGAGAAGGAAGAAGAATTTTCTCAAAGAATATATAGATAGCAAAATAATGTAAAGAATCTGAAAGCAATAAACGACTCTCAAGTAAACAATTTAAGAATTCAATCACGCTCGTCATATTTTTCCCGTGACCAATACCCACGCGCATCGTTTTTGGTCACAATGCACCGATAAAAACTCAATAATGCGGTTCGGGGGCATGTCGCGTTCGCAAAACAACAAGGCCCAGTAAACGTGCTAAGCGAGTGATTCAAATTCGAGTAAAGGTAATGTTGCGTCGGGTTCGTTCACATCCGACACTCTGTTGCAGCCGACGACCTTCTTACCAAGCTGAACGAGGCACGACTGAAAAACGAAAACAACGTCGCCACGCCGAACATCCTGGTCTTGTTCTACATTAATACTACAATATGCGACATGTATATGGTGGTGGTTGAGTCAGTTTAAAGAAGTAACATTATTTTGCCGGCGTTTCGTCTTTTGTCAGCTTTACCGCCGCCCATGAACAACGACAGCACCCGATTGATTGCAGGTGCATCCCGTTTACCGCACTCACCAGAAAATATATAAATTCAAATCCTCGCAGGGGGCAATTGTTGGCGAACCTTTAACGAAAAGCGACGCCTCTTTGTCCATTTTTCTACAAATATTTAACTTTCATCTTAAGTGCAGGGAGCAGCATTATAAAAATTAATATTCTTTAAAAATATCAAAATTTAAACTGTGGTACGGCCACGCAGCAGCCTCGGCTGTTGCACGAATGGGCAGGCTCATCCGGGTACCACGACCTCATGGAAGACCGGCGTGAAGTGGAAGCATAATACTTTCGTATTTCGTCTGGTGAGTGAGGTAGCCGGAGCCCAATTTTCAATAGGTTGTCAACGCATTTGCAACCCTCGGGTGTAGCAGATGTCCATGGGCGGTGATATTCACACTCATATATCATATATATGATATTCAACATCAGGTGAACCTTCTTCTTTCTTCTTCTTCTTCAACCACCTGCTCGCTTGGCAACATTTCACATTAAAAAAAATTTTTATCTACGCTGGTTTTCTTTGGGGCCTTGGTAAGTACCAAGAACTGGCCGACTCGTTGGAAGTCCTTATTCGGTTACCCTATTCATGGAATAGCGGACACTCTTACTCTTGCTCTAAAACAGTAAATGTAATGATTTGACAGGTCGTTTCTATTATAACTGGACGTTTCAAAGAAGTTTACTCATACCAAATTTGTTAATATAGCGCCTGCTATATAAATTTATGTATCTTTAACATTTATTATCGTTGTCTATGGTTAAACCTTAATTAATGCGCACTTTATTGCTTTTAAAATATGTTAAAACATGTTTATCTTCACCTTTTCAAACGTCAATCAGTGGCCGATTCTCGACAATTGCCAAAACCACACTGGTATCGCTTACGGCCAACCAATTACTGATTGGTTTTTAATTTCTACGTTATCGAGAAGGTATTATTAAGCCTCATAACGATTTACGGAATATTTTTATGTTTAGACAAAAAAACTGCGATCGCTAAACGATTTCAATGCAATTAATATCGTAGGTATAATTAACCATGTGGTTTTCTTTAATGTACAACAATAACACTAACAATAACAATAACAATAACACATACAATAAACACGATTTTGAAATTGAAATCGAATTACCGCCACGTGCGCTTCAATAATAACTCAATCCATCAGACATCTGGCAAATTTGAACCATTAAACATTCTCTCGCAATTGCACCGCCAGTGAAAATCCAACAGTTATGATAAAATAAATATGTATTAAATTCAAAACTTCAGTATTTTACTGCATTTGAGCAACAAGCCTTATAACTTTATTATCTGTGCTACTTTATAAAATTATCGTCTGTCATTATTATGCCTTTGAGCACTCTTATTGGGTTATATATGTGTTACAAAACTCTAATAATGTAGTAGACTTCTCTTAACTCCATTTTAAACCAAAAATATAAAACTTCCACTCCACGTATGCCTACTGTGATGCTGTACTTCCCCCGACAAGGCTGCCAATTTAAGAAATAACAAAAGCTGCTGCATGGCATAGGCATATAGAAGATAGATTCAATGACAGAATCGTTGAGATACAAAAGACATGAAAAGCTTTAATTCAAATGCAAACAAGTTGTTGAAGTAGTAAGAATTCGCGATAGGATCACAAGCGTTCTGAGACAGGTTTATTATATTAAAACTTAACTGCCATGTAAAGCACATTTACAGGGATTTGAGCTACACTATCCAACCTCTTAGGCAAAATATTAGGAATATTCCTAGATTAATTTCTAGAAATATAATATCTCCGTAAATTACAACTCCACATCAGTGAAAGGATCAGCGGCTTAATCAAAGTCAAAGATGAATATGTTCATTATTAAGTCGTGCGGTGTTGTTTCTCAAGGAATATCAGCTGAGCCGGTCGCTTTTACTCCGTTTTGCCTTCGCCAATCTCAAGGAGATTCGTGAGGCGTCGTGACGCACTTCTTGCAACGTTCACCGAGCTTATAATATCATGAGCGGTCGCAAATTGGAAGATTACCTGACGTCCCGCAATAAGAGACAGACCGGTCTCGTCAATGAATCATTTCATTCGAAGTGCAACGGTCGCTACAAACCCACGCACCTAACGTTTATCGGGTCAATTGTGTTGTTCTTTCGCACAGGATTGCAAATATTTTAGTAATGAATTTTTGGGAAACTAACAGCTAGCACATAATTAAAGTGTTGAGAAACAAATACAGAAGGTCAATTAAAAGTTTTCACGTTCAGAAGTATTAGAATGGAAAGAAATCTTGAATATAATTACACTCTCGACTCTTTCGATATCGTGAAATTATTGTTTTTTTGTATCACGTTACTAACTAGCAAAGCACTACTTGCTCACCATGTCTGTTGACAGCAAGTCATTTAAAGTATTTCAGACATGTCTACTAGTGAAGGGTCTTTCAAACTGGGGTCTGCGACTGACGAATCTTTATAATTCTCCGGACCTAACAACATTATCTCTCACACGAGACACTTATAGTGAATTATCGTGAGACTTTTTTTATTTGTGAAACAAATAGTCACGAATAATTCAATAATATTTATTATTTAGTTATGCCTACATTCCAATTGAGGTAGCGCAGACAATTGGAAACAACACGTGGGCTTCTACGATAGATAATGTAAAACAGTCCAATAGTTCGTTAATTTATATTGATGCAGTGACGGCAGGTCGCCGCTTGACCCAGAAACTTCCCCCTTGTGTATATTTGCTCATTCTCCTTACTATCGACTAGCGGAAAGGCTCTCTAGTCGCCGTTTCGTTTGCATACTAAGGACTGATTTAATCGAACAGGCATATAAAAATATATCAGTAAATGTTACATGCTTTTGAACAATCCTATACCTTATAATACTTAAGAAAAGTCATTATAGTGTTGATTTTTCAAGTAATGTTGTTTCCAGACTAAAATAAGATAGTGTCGCTTTGGACTAACTTTAAAAGTAGGCGAATATGCAATTTAAAGAAAACAAAAGTTTGGGCATTTTAATTAAATTTGAAATATTTAAACATATCTTCTTTGTAAAAATGTAAATCTTTATATTCTTAGCTTTTATTGTGTATTGCTTAAATTTTAAACTTCTCTTTTATATAAGTACAATATTCATCTCATTTGAATTAAAAACCTCGGCTTTATTAAAAACTTTATAGGTATCTTATTTTAATTAAAAACCTAGCCAAATCCAATATATAAAATTCTCGTGTCACGGTGTTTGTAATTGAACTCCTCCGAAACTTTGTGTGCATATTGGCCAAGGTGGAGAATCGGACACCATCTTTCACCCCCCTCAATGTTAAGAGTGGTCCACCTAAAACATTTTTTTCTACCCTACAAATAATTTATATGGCAAAACAACGTTTGCCGGGTCAGCTAGTGATTCATAAAGGAGTCATCAATGTTTTTAGGAACTCGTTATATTTATAAAACAAACAACGAATAATCCTAACGCGCCAGATTCGATTACTTCTGTAACAATTTTTTATATAATCTATTTTTGCAATTTACTTTTCCGTACTTTTAAATAAAGAAAACATTTAAAAACATTCAGTTGCATTTAAGTCCATACGAATATTGTTTTGCCAGTCTTGATTTTTCAACAGGCCTCCAAAATTATTATTGGCTATTTTTTCGAATTCGGTTGTATTTTTGTTTGTAACCTAAGAACTCAGTTCAGCTGCCATTTAGTCATATTTTATTGGCATTGGACTCTATAGGTAAACCCAGAAACTACATAATCACATAGAAAATGTATAGTGAGTAAGGTTTGAAGTCGATTTTGTTTGTTCAACTGTACATAAAATGAACTAAGAAACTCACTCGATACATTTCACGACGAACTATAAAATGCCTCTTCCGTAATTCAATAAGCAATGATCGTGCATATATCTCGTGCATGCGGTTCTTAATGGCCGTCTGGCTACATGCATGTCTTCCGCCTTCCGTTTTAAGGCAAAGCGGCCCATCAAGGTAAACGCAGCACACGTACAATCGATTCGGCCCAGTACAGATGAAATTATATTTAACGCATAATTAAATTACATTTGTACCCTTTCATCATCATCATCTTAATCATCACCATCACTACAACCTGTTAAAGTCTACTGCTCAATATTTAGGCCGAACCACCTGCATCAACAGTCCACAACCCAATGTGATAATATATTTCGTACAGCTTTTATTATGTTGCTGGAATTAAAATGTTTCATTGCGAACGTAGTTTTCAACTCTATAAGCTATTTTACATTGTACTACAAAGGTTGACTTTATATTTATGTCTCGAAGACGGGAACCGAAATCATCGAGAAAAAATTAAACCTTCTACAAGAGACAATAGGTATTAGTGTTAAGTCTTGACGATAGCTTTGATTGCCAATTGGCTGAAGGCTGTATAAATAGCATATTATCTTTGCCCTAAAGAAGTAACTTATTTTAAAGCACACTTACTTTATGTTTTCATACTTGCTACGAATATAGTCCATAACATTTTAACACAAATATAAAAAATTACTTCAGCACTGGGGATATTATACTGTACCTCCATTTCAATTTGAGAATGAAAACGCTCTTTAGTCATATTACTGTATTCGTGGGCATAACGCCTCAAAATTTCATCGTGACGAACGAATTGCACAAAAATTCACACAACCGAACAAGGAAACCTTATTTTAAAGCTTTCTAATTTATGACTTTTGTTAAATTTCAAGCGCCGCCTAATTAGTGCGGATATTTAAAGTCAAGTTATATACAACCGCATAATATTCCTCATCTATTTCTTAGAAGAGTACGCGAAAATAATCACCGACGGAAGGTCAAACGTGTCTTCGCATCTAATAGTGGTGTAAAAAATTATTCCTCATTAACAAATCCATCGGTCGGACGCCTTACATAGATTCGTAGCTCGTCTTAAACGGCAACCCGTGCCAGTTCACCTTGGGAAGGAAACAAATACGTTTATTATTGGACCGTCTACTTTTTGCCTATATTTGCGTTGCTAATAACACATCCTTCGTCGTGTGTAAGGGTTGTGACGTTGCAACATGTCCCCGCAAGTTTTGTATGAATCATAAACGCTAGAGTGCCCCAAGGGCCTTATTTCGTTCTCTTCTCTTCCTTTAAACTATGTTTTAGGAGGTGACATCAGCTCAATCCAGTTCGCAAACATTTATTACATTACGTTATGTACATAACTTGGTAAAGTTTAAAATAAAATTCTTTTTAAAGAAAAAAAACGCCTAATTATAAGCCAACTATTTTTATATTATTATTAAACGTCATGTTGTCTCTATCTTAAACGGGGAAAGGGCTCAAAAGTTTTACGATCAATAATAAAACATAAATTAATGCAATGTTGCAACTTCTATTCTCGTATCATTAATATATGCTTTCGTCGCAAGCCTTCTGCACAGGCCATATTAGATTAAGACGAACTGATATCGATCGTGTCTAAATATATCATTTAACTAAGTTTGAAAATAGATTTGGTTAAATTTTGTACGTTGTTGGATAAGATTGAGTATATAGTTATGTACGACAAAGACAATGATTTACAAGGATCTAATGACAAGCTCTGATTTCTCTTAAGCCCGGTTCCTATATTCAACGAACGGCCGTTCGTTGCATAGTGGACTTGTAGAACTTTAAAGGTACGCTAGTAACTCACTTACCGTAGGTAATGCAACGTCTCGTAAGGAAAACGCCTCGTTTTGTTAATATAGGAAAGGGGCGTACACGCCTTTTATCTACAAGTCGTTATGAAAGCTATATAACTAACGGCTGTGAGTTGAATATAGGAACCTGGCATCAATCCTGATGGTATGTTAACAGTGATGTTGGGGTCACCCAAACAAAATTAACATATGTGACAATCTGATTTACATTAGTAAAATTAACTTTGTCATAAAAGAAGAAATGTCTCAAAGAAATGTAATAGACTAGACGAGACCCACGATGACATTATTTTCAAATCTTTAATCTTAAAATTATTTGAGAAAAAGGGTAGTAACGTAAGTAGCAGCTTTCGATTAAAATATTGTATTAGTAAAATAGTGTAGTATATTAGTAAATGCTGGCGGCATTACGTTATTACTCACTGCGTGTACCTTTCCCTTAACCTTGACTTTAAAAACGCACAAGTGATATAATGTAAAAAAGTAAACACGTTTCAACCTTCAATTACGCTTGTGGTAAACGTTTTATCCTTAAGCGCGTATGAAACTTTTGAATTAAAATGATCTTTCATAAACATTGAAAAAATTAAATTCACCAGAAAAATTCATATCATAATTAAGAATTGACACTTTAATATCACCAAATCCCACCATTAATTTATCATCTTAATTAAACTTCATTCCCTGTAAATTCGACTGTTACTGACTCGTGTTTTTGAGCTATATCTTAGTTTAATCAAGAAATTATATTACTTTCTATTCCGACACAAAAGTGAAATAAAGAAACAGCCTATATGTGTCCCCTTGCTGGGCAAAGGCCTCCTCGGTACAAAGAGTATTAGGGTATAGTCCACCACGCGACCCCACCTCTTCACTTCCCATATCTTAGAACTGTTATTTTTTTATATTTGCAAAATAAAGCAGGTTTCTTCACGATTTTTTTCCTTCACTTAAAATTTCAATCAACCTTATCATCCGCGTCAATACTTAACTGTTATATTACTCGAGAAATTGAATAAAACGCGAATTCCCGGACACAGCAAAAAACAGCCTATACATGTCACACTGCTGGGCAAAGGCCTCCTCTATACAGAGAGTATCAGGGCATAGATCACCACGCGGCCCCACTGCGGATTGGCGGACTCACATATCTTCGAAATTTATTATTATATCATATGTTATTATTTCGAAAATATGCAGGTTTCCTCACGATGTTTTCCTTCACCGCGGAGCACGTGATAAGTCAGCACTTAAAGATAAAAACTTCATTGGTGCCGGCACCGGGGATCGAACTCAGGCTGCTCGAGTATATTGAATTAAAGGCGAACGCCCGGACACTGAGCTGTCATAGCTCTTTTACTATTACTTTAAAGTGAAAACGGGCAAATTCTCTCTTGCGGTCAATCGATGCAACATTTCACCGCTACCGGCCATAACGAAATAGCCGACAGCAGTACAAACGAGGAGCCGTTGCCACGTCTTCCCCAGGGCTGGCCCCTGTGGGAGCGTTTCGAGTCGACGGAGCACGAGAGGCGGCTGCTGTTAGTTGCGAGGCTGCCTCGGGTGCGAACCCTGAACGGCGGCGGCGCGGTGCCTGCAGACGAGCGCGACTCTGCCGAGCGGGCCTTCATACGATACTACATGGAGAAGCCCGAAGCAGACCGCCCAGACAGGTAATTATTCTTTCTTTTTTTTTTAGCATTGACCTGAAAGTATTTTTAACAGTCACCCAGTATAAGCCCCTAATAGTATAAGCTAGGCATAGTTTGGGACTAGATAACACTGTTAAAAATATTTAGTGAAAGTATTTATTTATCTTATCCTTTAAAGGAGCAATTCTTGTATATATAGATATTTGTCGATCCAGATGATTTTGTTCTTTTTTACATTTTTTTAAAGTTCTTTCTTTTGTGAAAAACACAGTTCATATTTTCTTATTATAACGTCGGTAAGATCGAAAAATATTATGCATATTTCATTACTCAGTAATTTGTATCTAAATTTAATTTCCAAAATATACGATTTACCAAAAAAAAAACACCGAGCAAAGCTCGGTCCTCCAGGTCCTCCACACACACACACACACACACACGTGTATGTACAAAGGAGGACTTAATGCCATCAGCGTTTTATTATCCGTCACAATGCCTGAGATATCCGTGCTAACGTTTCTGTGGTCTTGCCAAAATACACCTTTCGCGGCTGTTTTGTTTTTTTATCACAAAATATTTAGTACTCTATCACCATTCCTGTACGCAATCTTTAGTTATTTGTAGTCTGTACGGCTTAATGGGTCAAAAGGTCTATTCTATGTATCTATCATGCCGTTTCGGGGCATATTATTATTAGCGGAAACTGTTTTCGCTTAATAACCAGGGACTATGACCTCGAAGATGCCTAGCTCTACTTAAGCCATGTGGCCTACCTTAACAAAGGACGTTCTTTGTTTCTGTCATATATTATTATTTATTAGTTATAAATGTTTATTATATATTATTATTTATTATATAGAAGGCGCAAAGAACCTCGGCCTGTTAAGTATTTGAGGTTTAATAAAACACTGACGTTTCGCTTACTAAATCTTTTTATTCGAAACTGGATTTCGATCTTTCTACTCAGGCTATGTGTAGTTCTTTAATCTGTTATTAGAAGGTGAATTGCGAGTTGTTTTCGAATAACACACTTATGTGAACTCTTTATTGCGACACTCACCCGAACTACCAATATACAAATCCAGGGGCTATTGTGAATATTAAATATATTTTTTTATACTTACCATTTTAATCATCGACAAAATTTATATTTTTCTTACATCAAGTAAATCAATACAACATATGAAACTATCTGCTAAAAGCAAACCGATTTCTCTAAATTTAGTATAATCTTTACATTCATAATATCATTATTAGTCAGGCTAAGGTCTAACAAAGAACATGGTGGGCGGTGAATTTATTAATATTGCTTCGACCTTAATTACTATAACCGTATGATAATAATGCCAATAAACATTGTTATGGGTTATAAAAAATATACCTTTACTAATGACGTTTATTGTTTACAAAATATGGAGTAGAAATTACCTGATTATTACAGGTTTGTTTTTATGTGAAAATATTTGCCATCTTGCACTGGTGGTTCATCTGATGTTTATATTTAAAACTCCGCATTTCACCAGGTGAACCACCAGCACGCTTGCCGCCTTCTCACATTAACAAAGGAAACTTTTAAAGAGGCTATTGGAGTGTTGATTTTCATGTTCCGTTGGTAATCGCTTTACCGCCAACTCATATATATGCTCATATTGATGATTCAATTTACAGATACTGGGAGCTGGTCGGCGTCCACGGAAAACTGGACCCTCTGGTGTCCGTAGACCTGCGGCCCGAGAAGCGAGTCCAGATCACCTTCACTTGCGGCGACACTAGCGAAGTGCGCACCGTTGATGTTTACAGGTGGGGGACCTTAGCTTCTCTAAGTCGGTCAAAATTTTTATATTAAATATAGGTATCGTCAAAAACCACCGCCAGCTCACTTGTTTGAAAGCGCGTTATTTGGAAAGAAAGAGATTGAAAACGCGCGGCCCGCGAGCCGCTTGCGGCCCGTTAAACATGTTTATGCGGCCCGCCAAGCATTTCTAAAATTGAATTTATTTTATCGAATTTCTCCCATCAATATATTGTCATGAAATTAATTATAATAAAATGGTAGTACATACTGAACCGAGATATTTTTTGTTCATTTTTCTGTTCTTTTCTTGTTTGTTTTTACCTTGCATTAAAATTTGTATATGAAATCTTTTTCATTTTTTAATTTTATATTTTATTATTCTAATATTTATTATAAATAAAATTTCGTAAATTATTATGTGCGGCCCGCCAAAAAAAATTTAAATTTAAATTGGCCCATTGATTAAAATGGTTGCTCACCCCTGGTCTACACATTTTCTTTTTTTTTCCTTTTTAGGACATCCCGCTGAGCTACAGTTCTAATATTAGGTCAATATGTGACAGTATTCATGATACATTGATGTTCATTACAAATGTTATACGCGTATTCCAGGACCGTATCAGATTTGAAGACGCGATTGGAGAGACTCGCGGGATTCCCGGCCTCAAAGATGAGGCTCTTTTATGTCGACCAGGAGCTTAGGGACACACAGGTGATTTTTTATTTCCAATAAAATGATCATCATCATCCTCCTACCCTTATCACCTAGGTGTGGTCGGCACATGTGAATTATGTTGTTAGTGATTTCGGCTTGGTTTCTTACGGCCGGCAACCAGCTTGACGTCAACTCCCCTTTGGAACAAGCACTCGGTTACGGAACAATTGTTCTGTGGTTCACACAAATACTTGTCCCGTGTGGGGATCGAACCCACGACACCCGTAGCCCTAAAAGCTTGATAACTTGGCCACCGAGTCATTTTAAACAATAAAATAAATGTTTCATTATTCATACATTTTTCGTTCACATTCCCAAGTTTGTCTCATGACCGCACAAGACATGAGGACACAAAGCACATTGTATATAATTTGAAGCGGCGGGAAAACTAAATAAAATTAAATTAAACTCCATAGAATACAATACATGAAGTTCTTTTATATAGAAAAAAAATAATTGTAACCTCATAAATTATTCATAATTTTAAAGTTAATTTTCTAGCATGAAAACTAATATTTATGCTTATTAAACATTTTTTTAATTTTCTTGTACATTGTAGAAAATATTTACAGTCATTTCACTATTTCACTTTATGCTGCATAAGAAGGACCACCTACAGTAGCATAGCAGTAATTAAATTCGTATTAGTTGATAGATTCTAATGAAAATTATTGATAGATTCTAATGAAGAAGAGGAAGATATGTCCAGGGAAGCTAAGAGATGTACAAAAAAATCAACTGGGCATTGCGCAAACTAAATTTTAACTACACAGAGCGATCTTTGACTAAAGCCAAATTGTGTCAGTGATCCCCATTGTTCAGATTAAACTAACATAATATATTTATTTCTGGAGTTTTTCCAGGGCCCGGAGGAGATGAAATATCCCACGAAGCAGCTGTACTCATACAACATAAGATCTGGTGACGAGATCATCATTGACTCCAAGTTGAAACACACCATCAGCTCGACTGCATAGACCGATATTCTCATGAAAATATCGGATGCTGTCTTATTGAAAATATAGTGCCCAATTAATAAACCATAGTGTTACCCATAGACAATACAATGTAATGCCAATATGTTTTCACAAACTTGTATGAATTCATTAACAAAATTTCATTTTCTACTAACAATGCAATGTTGTCTTTTTCTTGGTCTTAAGGAGAGTTTCATTTACATTTTGGGATTAAAGTAGAAATAGGTGATGTTGTAAAGGTTGTCACAAAATGATTTATTTTTAAGTTGATAGCTGTAATGTTTTAAGTACATATTATTCATATAAGTAGCGACTTTATTCTGTGAGTATTGATGGATTTGTCATTAACACTATTTCTTGTGTGATCAATAAGAGGCAGGTGCGTTTTTATTTGCTATGAAAACTGTGATAATAAATTATAGTTGAATGAAATGCTATAAAGAAGACCTACTTATCATGGCTGATATTGTAATTATTTTTATACATGTATGATACATTGCACCAAAATTGTGTGAGGGTTTACAAAGTCGAGTCTGCCTGTTTATATATTGCTAGTGCCTATTAATAATAGTGATACTAACTGCCATTTTAAATTGTAACATAAGTGAAATCTAAATCCAAATTTTAATAAGCTTCACTATGGTTATTTCGAGATTCATTAGTCCTTTGAATTGTATCAGCACGATAATTAAAATGCGATAATTGTAGTTTTATTTTAATATATTAGGTATAGCTCAAATCTTTCATAAACCTTGTAACAAGTCTTCTATACCCCGTAGTTGTCGTTTTGCATTAAATCAAAGAACTTTAATCAAGTAAGCTAATTAAGTTGGCAAATATTAATAGATGCTGAAAATGAAATTTAAATAAAGTAATATTTTATTAATTAACACCTAATAATAAAAATCCATGTTCATATTTTTAATAAAAACAAATTTGGAATAAATGAGTGAAGAATAAGATTTCTTTTTTTATAAATTTGTAGTATAATTAATGGTGTATCAATCATTTACCCACAATTTTTTGCCGTACACTACCATCATAGAATTTTGGACTTCTTGTAATACATAGTCATGTACTCCTGTCCAAATTTCATTGTTTAATTCCTGAGTCCTTCTCCTAAGAAAATTTAACAAAATATACAGTTTGTCAATATTTTTATCAGAAACTAATTTACATAAATAAGCAGATATCATGCGGGTGTCGCAGAATTTTGGACTCTGTCCACTATCCAACCATGCCCTCAATAATTCCCGTACTTTTACCCATGGGAGACCTAATAATCCATGTTGTCTTTGTTCTTCTGCTTTTACTAACTCAAATACTTCTTTTTTGTATTCATTTTTACTTTGGATTTCTTCACTGCATTGCATTTGCCCCCAAAGAAACTTATTCATCGTATTTTTTGATGTTGATATATTGTCTTTTAATATTTTTGGAGGCCTTCCTCTCTTCTTCAATGGTGATGGTTTGCTTAATCCAACTTTAGGTACTTTCTTCACTGGTGATAACCCAATATTTTCCTTTTTTGGAGTTTTTAATAATCTTAATTTATTGCCATCTTCACTTTTTATGGCATTTTTTTCAAGCAAAGAGCTTGTTCTATCTTCAGTGAGTACAATATTACTATAATTGTTGTATGTCATATTTTTATTCAAAAATTTAGCTATCCCTACTTTATTAAGCTTAGACATGGATTCTAACTTTGAAATCTGAATTCCGAGACCCCTCATTTCTTTGGGATCTATGTTTTGTTTTTTGCAAAGTGAAATAACTTCTTTAGTTATTATTTCAACATCATTAGTGGGATTTGCTAGAGAAGTTGACTTATTTATAACATTACAAAACCCATGCCCCATAAATTTTGCTGTCTCTACAGGAGCCTCTTCAGCTCGGATCATTAATTTTAATGTAATACATTTTCCTAAGACTTTGAATTGTTGCATTCTGGAATGTACTTCTGCTGATAATTGTCTCAAGAACTGAAAACATTGGTCATTGTGTTCGAATCTTATTCCATAGTTCACCTCTGCAGATACTGACTTTCTTACATTATGAAATGTCAGTGGGTTTGAATCTTTACCACGGCATTGGTCAAAAAGTTGAGCTCCGGTTTTATTACCTAAATGCCTCTGTAGTAATCCTAAAGTTAGAGACTGTAAAGATCCACAAGTCTGATGCCCTAAAGACTCTAATTTCTGGGCTGTTTGTCTCCCAACACCAGGTAAGTCTCTCAAACTGATACTGTACATAAAGTCTTCAACTAGTTCAGAGGTAAGAAAAAATTGGCCATCAGGTTTAGCCTTTTTTGTGGCGAGTCTGGCTTGTAAACGATTTCCACCAAATCCAGTAGAACATGGGCATCCTGTTTTACTTTTTATTTCTTCTCTTAATAAGGTGGCAAAATCTTGAACACTGACATGTAAATCATTTATAAGTTCAGAGCAATCAACATACATTTCATCACAAGAAACTGCCTCAATATCTAGTGTATACTGAGCTATTGTGTTGTATAAAGTATAGGCAACTTCCTTATAGCCTTCAAAATCATAAGGTATTGTCTGTAAGTCTGGGCATAATCTCAAAGCTGCACCCATAAACATCCCATTTTTTATTCCTTTTGCTCTTGCTTCATATGAACATGAGGCAATTTCACTCATAGACCCATATTCATCACCTTCCTCACCCACATTGTCAACTCTGCTTTCAAAACTAAAACCATCCTCTGGAATGCCTAGAGCCTTACCCATTTTGTTAGCTTGTTTCTGTTTGTAAAGATTAAACTCAGTAGCTCTATCCACACCTGGTCTTTTTGTTTGGCCTAGAGTACCTTTGGAATGTGTCACAGCAACAGGCTTGCCACGTAGTTCAGGTCTGTTACGCAGACCTACAGATACAAAAAAGCAGTCCATATCTATATGCATAATTATTTTTCCACTTTCAAAGTTTGTTGTGGACCATGAAACATTATTGTTCAAAGCCTGTATGCTACTTTTAAGAAAACTTCGGGCAGGAAAAGAAAAATCATTAGTTTCCCTCATATCATTCACATGTTGTTTAAAATAAGCTCCAAGTTGTGATATATGATGAAGTCTGGAGTTGTTATAAAATTCTGAAATAAAGTTGGGATCAACTGCCGTTTTTACTGTACAGGCATTTCTCTTACATTCAGACACTGAATCTAGTATTCCAGCACCTATGTTTTTACTACATGAAGTGTGCAATTCCTTGCAGCTCTTATTATCAACAGGCCCTGCATTGATTGAAGTATCAATGTTAACATTTTCTGTTTTTGTGGTTTTAGTAAAATTAATCTGGGCCTGAGTTCTAGAATTTTTGTATAATAAATATTGTCTATAGTCCAACAAACGATTAGCAGTAATACTATCTGTTATCCATTCTGGTTTCACTACTTTGGCCAGTGACATATTTTTAACTTTAGTATCGGGCAAGTTGGAAGCAATAATATAGTCGTTACTTCTCTGATAAGTATGATAAACTCCACCATGTTTAGACATAAGTTCTCTCAGTTCATCAGCAGAGGGTTTTGTAAATCCATTTACGTAAATTGATATATCATGGAATAAATCAGAAACTTTGTTAATTTCATTTCCTACTTTTTTTGAAAATTGGTGCTCCAATTTTGCAATTTTCGCGTGCATGTAACCTCCCCAAGCTTCGAATCCATTATCTGGAAAGTTTTCATCACGACGGTGCATATCGTTACTTAAGTTTCAGTAAAACGACAAACTATGGAAAATTTACTCAATAGTGAATACTGATATAAAAGTATATAGTTTCATATTATGGATGAGACACTAATTTACTCGCTCACTACCTCGCCCATGATACATATTTATGATATATAGTATATACTGAAATATACTGACTGAAACCTTTATACTGCTTCGATCTTTGTTTTCGATCACGTATTCAAGAGTCACCAGCACCACCACCAGTCCTCTTCTTCTTCTTCTTTTCTTTTTTGGCGGTTTTCAATGAATACGCCAAAAAACACTTATGGTTGTTTATTTTTGCCTAACTTTTATAATGAAATGATGAAGAGGATGTTTGATGACCACCAGTCCTCAGAGAGAGCCACAGCCAGAATTTGACATTGACTTGACGCCTGACGGATGAAAAATTGACGTTGACGCCGTTCAATCAAGACAATGAAAATTTTGTTACTAAGGACTTCTAATAAAATTTTCGATTTTTCGTAAAATTGTTTAATTTTGCAAAATATACAAAAATAGCGCTTGCTTGTGATGTGAAACCTTTTCTTTTCGGAGACATTTTTGTTCGGTTATTATTTTTGCAGTAATAAATTACGCTATACGGCTTTTAGGATTTATTATCGGGAGAACATGTGCGATAGCGCATGCCGCGTGCGTCTCCAATCGCGTCAGAATTCATTTGGCCTTCAGTTAGTAACAGTTTCGCTTAACTGTGGTCTTCGGGATTACCCTGGGCATTAGCCCACATGGCACTTCCACTTATTTTCCCTACTCCGTGTGTGAACATATATCAAATGGTAAAACTGCCAATACGAAGGACGCCAAATCACTGACATTATTCACTGACACTCCTTCGGGGTGAATTGCAAGCGATGGGCAAAACTTTTAGTTGCATCCTGCTCAGTGTAGCCGGACGCCGTGGAGGCTGCAATAACATTCAAAATCCTGTAAAAAAAAAAGCGGACAGCAAGTCAGTGGACTATCAGGCAGGATAGTGAATGGGCCCCTTTCCTTGTTAGTGTTAGGAGAAATGTTGTCTCTTTTCACGATCACGACTTACGTGCCTCTCGGATGGAGGTTTGAACTTCGACTTAGATCGCAATCGATGATCATAATCATAATCATCTTTATTTGATAGTGTTACATAAAAGCCTAGGTAACTTGATAAAAAAATACATGAAATTTGAGATGTTAAGACTTAATAATAATAAATCTTCCTGTAATAAATCTTTAATATTATTACTAACTTTGTTTTTTTTTAGTGTAGTAAGCCCGATACGTGAAAGGAACCGCAAGTCATCAGCATCCCAAAGGCGAGTAAGAACAGACAGACTTTATTCTTTATTCAATTTAGGCTAATTTAAGCTCTTATGGAACGTTAAAAAAACTACGGGGTCACTTAACTAGACCTGAACAGAGAAGAACCGGCAGGTTTTACAAATAGTTTGAAATTGTTTAAGTTTAGTTTAAGTTTAAGTTTCTTTATTTGCTGATAAATAGGTAGTACAGAAAAAGAAAATTTTTGGTCTTGTTATCTTGTTGTTGTCACAAATGTCAACCTAACCTATTTAGCTGTTTTAAACAGCATGCAAATGTCCAGAAGATATATTTTTATAATACAGTTGTCTAATTTTTTTTTTTTTTTTTTTTTTACATGTAACTAAAATTGTCCTACAATTTTAATTGATATATTAATTAATTAATGCATCGATTTTAAACAAAAAAATAATATATGAAATAATATTAACAACATTAATTAGGTATTACAATTTAAAAACTCCAATGCAATCCAGCTCAAGGCTAAACAAAATTTAAAGACATCGTTAATACCGTAATTCGTATTTAAATGCAACTAAAAATGTTTTTTTCCATGCTGTTAAGTTTCAAAATTACCTAACTGCGCGCTTTGTCGCCCGTTACGGCTCAAGGCTAAACAAAACAATAAAAATATACTTAATAATATCGTTGTAGATACCATGATTAGTATTTAATTGAAACGGATCTTATTTGCATGGCATTAAGATTCAAAATTACTTAACTTATTCATAATATCTGTTTAAAAATCTGATATTGTGCCTTGCTTGCCGTACTGCTCTAACTAGTGTAATATTTGTATCTCACGCGCTTTGTGTCGCTCGAAATCTGATATCGTGCATTGCTTGCCGTCCCTCTCTAACTAGTGAGTATTTGTATCTCACGCGCTTTGTCTCTCGAAATCTGTTTAAAAATCAGATATTGTGGCAAACGCGTATGATATTGCGATTCGTGTCGGTATAGCGAGCGAGCACGGTACATCAGATTTCGGAAATATCAGATATTTTATAATACATAGATATTGAACGAGCCAGTAAGCGATATTCAGATATTGTACTAATATCTAGTTTTCATATCTGGTACGATTTGTATCGCCCACTTCTAAGACGCGGAGATGCACAGGAGCAAACAGCGTCATAATGTCGTTGTGGTGTACTACACCGGGTACTATTATTCTCTTGATCCCACAGGTCATCTTCCTATGTGTACTCTTCTGACGAAGCTGGTTAACAACACTAAACTACAAAAAAAAAATATTTTATCTTTTTCTTTTTAAATATTTTCCAAAACTATAATCGTATTAAGACGACTCTATTTTTTTGGTTATTAGAATTCTAAATTTACAGCTTATTATTGGATATAACGTAAAAAATGCGCATGAAATTATTTTTATAGGTAATTCTTTTATTATGCGATGACGGATGGCTTTGTTTTTTAACTTGTTTATAGCGCGAAGCTTACGACTCTTACGACTTTTGCATGGCTGTTGTGTCGTTAAAAAAAAACAAGTCTTGTTTACGGTTGTTACGATAACGTAACGTCAATTTAAAAATTTTAAAAACAGTTTTCTTAAACTAGTTTTTCAAAGTCTAACAATATCTAAAATGGATGAAATGAACGAAGATGTAATTATAGCACCTTGGGTTGGTCCATTGTGTTGTAAAAATGTATTAACTGTAGTTGTGTTATCAACTAATGTGGAAATTATAGAAAAAATATCAAATGCTCTTACTGAAACACATTCAAAGGGAACATTCAAATGGAAACTTATTATTGTTAAGTCCTTTACTTTAGAAGATCTTGTAAGGCAATCTAATTTAACAGGGAAAGTCGCCATCGATTTCGTTATACTCGCTATGGACACAAGTAGAATATTTTGCATTGAATGGATGAAAAAGAATTTGTGCCAAGTGCATCCAGATCTTAGAGTACGTCGAGTGGTACTCGTAAACGCCAGTGGGTTACCAGTGAACTCAATGGCAGTGAATGCTTGTGATATCATAACTTTTACTTCAGAACAAAAACTAGACATACTAAGTGCTAATGTGTTTATCCAAAGCGAGGTTGTGTTCCTAGCGAAAAGGTTAATAAAATATATGGAAGTGTCTATTGGTGTAAGTACTGGTATTCCGAATTTAAATATCTAAACTAATGATGGTGGTTTTGTATTACTAATAAACATTATTTTATATGATTAAGTGTAACTATTTTGAAAACTTCTGAAGAAAAATCAAGAACCCTCATTTCTTTTATCTTTGCATTATGTATATTGGATTAAAATATAGTATAGTTTATTAACAATCATCAACTTATTGTTAATAATTAAGTTTTACCTATCTCTGAGGACAGGGATGATTAGGCAATTGTTTTAATCAAGTTGTTTTTTAATGAAGTATCAGCAAGTGCCTCCTCTGTACAGGGGGTAATTAGGACATAGTCCACCATGCGACCCCACTGCATATTGAAGTACTTCACATATCTTCAAATTTTTTGTTTAATGATTTTATAAATATTATGATAACCCACCCCGCTAGATTTTTTATTATTTATGATGTATGATTTGAATAATGTACTAAATATTATTTACAATATTACTAGTAGAAATATGCATTATTAAGATGAACTTTTGATTCAATGCCTAGTACTTTTGGAATCAATACTATTCTTCAAGCGTCACATACAAATGTTAACTTAAGAAAAGTAAAAATACTAACTCCATAATTGAAACAAAACATTTTTCACAAAAATACTCAACAACAAACTTTGGTATCAATACTTAATATTTGAAACTTGTGTTTAGTACAGTATCAATATACAAATTTGTGTAACCCTAATTAGTAGTTTTACCCGTGCTATCTTGCTAAGTAAATACTTAGCAACATATAAGTAGCACTGGTAAAACTCGATGCTGGTTCATACTGGTTTTTTGAAAAAATTTAATTGACCGAATTACCCCATATATTTTTTTATAATGCAAAATGGAGGAAACTTATCCGTGATAGGCGAAAAGAGCAGTGCTAGATATCGCAATTTGTTTTAGCAAATTTTTTAAGATTTATAAAATTAGATCAATACATTTTTTAGCATTAAAATTTGTTTTAGCAGTCAAAAGTAATACTTCTTAAATTTCGTAATACCTTTTTTACTTTTTAAATAATTGCTTATGACAACTTATGTACAATTATAGATTACTAGTGGTCGCCCAGTATTCGAAATTCAACTATAGTTAATTATACCTGATAGTGTGTACAGTGTTTTTTTTTATTGATTTAATGTATTTTTTGTGCATTATTAAAAAAATATTAGCATTCTACACTCTTTATATAGAGATGTAAACTATAAGTATCAGAAATTTCATAATCCTTCATCCTCACAATTTTCGTAAAAATGGGGTACAAAGTTTTTGCTTCACACATTAATATAAGGCACATTTCTATGTATCTATATTTTCACACGAAATATGGCTTACATTTTTGAAAACAAACCTCTCTTCTGGAATTATAGTGACCTATTAAAAAAATATTTTTGGACAGTGTAAAAAAGATTTGTGCACTTAAGAAAAAATGCGGTAATTGGAGAGTGAGAGACCAAAGTATGTTATGTAGCTTTGTAAAATCAGCCCTTGTTTTAAAGAATCGAAAAAGGTTTAGTTTATTTCCTGACATAAAGTCAAAATCATAATTTTCCTAATTAGTTCCCTTTAATTCTAAAGGTTTGTTCTTAATAACATTCTAGTTACAGTAAGAATTAAGTACTTACTATAACTGTTTAAAGGATTATCAAAGTGAAACAACAACTCTCAAAAAAATATAAATATAATTTTAAAAGATTATTAAGCATCGCTGTCCTCTGGTAGAGTTAGATTATTTAGATAACATCAATATAATTAAGTATTAATTAATAACTAAATATTTTTTGTTAATTTTATCCAATTTGCTTTAATTCCAAATGAAAATATCAAATGTTGATTGTTTAAAGATGGAATAGTACAATGCTTTCATACAATCCATCGAAATGTACTTTTTGACAAATAAATTAATAATATCATAGTATTTATCTAAATGGATATTTTGTAACAATGATTGTAATAACAATATTGTAAGTAGGAATATCATAAATAAAATGACAGTTTTTTACACATTTCCAAATTATTATTTATTATATTTCAATTGTACTACAAAATAATAGGAAGATTTCTACAGTTACAATTATATATTACATAAATATTGAAACAATTACAGCAGTCCCCATTTTTGAAGCATTCTCACAGATTCAATCTTTTTTAAAAACCATCGGACATTATCAAAACCTCCAGTATAAAATAACCTTAAGAGCTAAACGAAATACTGCTCAGTAATATTTTATGTAACTATAAATAATAATAAAATTCTAAGAAATCTGCATTACAAATTGTATAAAAAACATTCAGAATGTCTCATAAAATTAATCATAAGCAACTTTTAATCATGATGAATCTACTTCCCTCTGCCATACTTATAGGTACATTTTATTTTAAAATATATAGCTATGTTAATTGCAATAAAAATAAACGTATACGAAGAATTTAAATTAGGCAATATCACAACTAAACTGCCCGTTTGTATGTCAGACATAATAAATAAATTCAATCTTATCAGGTATAACCCAAAAAAGATAATTGTCCGTAACATTACTATCGTTTTACTATTACTGTCTTGAAATCAATACATAACAAATTACCTAAAACTTCATTGTAGAAATTCACCATTATTTCATTTCATTATTCTTTTCAATAAAACATCTTTCATATTTTTAAATTGTTTTCTTTTGGAGTTTATTGATTCAAGATATTGGTGGCGATCAGCATACAATTACGCAAAAAATTTTATATAATTTTTAACAAAAAAAAACCGACTTCAAACTGGAAACTAATAAAACATTGTTAATACCTATAACATATGAGGATTGCCCTCGATTTCTCTGGGATGGCATCATCAGATCCGGGTTTCCTTATTATGGTACCACCCTTGGGATGTCTACTTTCCAACAAAAAAGAATCATCAAAATCGTTTCATAAACGACGAAGTTATCCGCGAACACACATTAAAAAAATATATATGTACGTCTAATTCAGAAATCATCTTTTTTGAAGTCGGTTAAAAGTGGTATATGCAATCGGCTTATGAAGTAAATATTCCTTGCCGCACAGACATAAGGTACCTACTGCAGACCTAAGAAAAAATCAACTGCTACATCTAATCAAATTATTTTTTTAAATATTTCCCTGTACATACCTATTCAAAGAATCAAAATTTATGTATTATGTTATCAAATTTAACATGATGAGAATAGACTCCTGACCAATTCACGCATAATATGAGTAGTTTTTTTTATAGTAATAAATAATATATGGTATGCTTAAAACTTTTTATTCATCTGTAAAGATTAAATCAACTCCTTTGTAAGTATTTATCTTACAGATAAAAAGTTGAGAACCTTTTTTGGGTTATACATTAATTAAATTGGCAACATAATATAGTTGGAAATAACTAGTATTGCCTAGTGCAATTACAATAATAAAAAAATCCACCAAATAATTACAAGATCAATAATCATATTATCAATAATCATATTGATATTAGTAAATACACATTGGTGTGTCAACTAGTGATAATGATGTAATGGGGTATATAATTTGTGCAAATTGGTTTTATGTTTATATAACAATGAAAAGATTCCTATACGTAATTCAATATTGCGTTTTTAATTAACCATAAAATTGAAGTAAATATATATAATAGTATGTATAATTACATATTGATTACGCTTGGGAAATCATAATAAAATATTGTAATTGTTGTATTTACTGTTTTTATTTAAATGAATCTTTAAACTTCATAAGTATTTAATAATCATAACCACATAAAACAATAATGAAATTATTGATTGAACTAATGTAACTGTGAACATAACTATAACAGTAACAAAAACAAGTTAATATAAATTTGTCATGTTTTTTAATTGTAATTTAATAGTGTCCAGCAAGATGTCTAGTGACATTTTCCTAAAAATAAGTTATCATTTTATATCCATGGACAACTAGCCTTTTAAAATCATATCAATCTTAAATTGTATCAGGAAGCTGAATTGCTGTGATACAGCAGCTTTTTTGAATTTGGAATTGACTCTGTTTATATAAGACAGAGAATTGATGCTTTAACATGAAATGTCAACAGTAAATTATAGTTTTTATAGTATGCAAATTAGTTTTTAAATATGGTTGTCGTGGATATAACATCTGCACAAATGTGATATTTATGTGTAGTATGTTATAATTCTTTACATATAATAGTTATTCAGCATTCAAGTTATCTAACTACCCACATAAAACACAACTTATTACTAAGTTCCTGTACTGAAAGATATAGTAAAAACTGCCCAAATGATATTTTATTATAAGACTTCTCCATAAAGTAATGGCTGGGCAAGGATTGCTATGTTGCTAAGTACAGAAACATAAGATTCTAGATGAAGAATGTAATATAGTCCCATATGATTACTCAATGGGTTCTTTTTGTGGTTTTTATAGATATTATAATTCTATTTTTTTATATTTTGATTGCATCGTTTTTACAGCCTTGTATGGATGAGTGTTATTATTCCATTTTTGTTTGCCTTTTAATAGAAACTGTATTATTACAATATGTTTCTACAAAATAATCTCATTCTTGTTTATTACTTTTCTCATTGCTCTAATCTTGAGATTCAAAAGCCATTTGCAAACTGTCGGTCCTATTTAAGTAAGTTTAAGTCCTGCATAATATTAACCTTGTTAGAATGGAAATGGCTTCCACTGTACTAAGTTAAATTTGGAGTCAAGTTTTGAGATTCATCTGATATGTGGATTCAATGATCCAAATACCATTAATAACATTAGTAACTATTCTCAATTTTAGACTATTCATAGCAAAATTCTATGATACTTACTGTGCAATTTACGTTGTATCATAATGTAAGAAAAAAATATTATGTGCTCCAGTAATTGTTATAGTTAGAAAAAACGACGCAAAGAGCCTTATCTTCGGAGAGACAAACATGAGACAATGCAATTACTTCCAACAATTAAATTCATGATATGTGGAGTTATAGCATAGGCCTGGGTGTGATAGATTATATAAAACACTTGCATATCACTCCTTATTTGGCTGTACGGTCACGCCGAGTCTAGAGGCTCCTACCTCCTAAATTTGAGCCACTTTGCTTCAAACTCTGCGTAGCACCTGTCACTCACTGTTCGTGTCAGTTCACTTTACATCTCATGGTGCAACTGAAAGAATAGATTTTTGATGTAGTCAAAATGTGAACGATTTTTTTTTCTAAATTGCTAATTAAAAATCATCAAAACATGGCAAAATTTGGGTTGATAAAATCTGTATAAATACCAAAAAATAACTTTATCTTCTATACTGTTAAAATGGAAAGTCATTACAGCTGCTGGTTGGGTAGGGGGAGGGGTAGCTACAAGTGTATGAGAGTTTGATAAAAAATATTGGAGGGGAGGTGGCACACACTGGGACAAGGAAGACTCCTTGTCCCAGTGTGTGCCACCTCCCCTCCAATTCGCCACTCCCCTGGCCGCCACTGACGTCGTCAACTTAGACGACAGGTTGACGACGTCAGTGGCGGCCAGGGGAGGCTGGCGGTGGAGATATTTTGTGAGAGCCAGCTAGGTAGTGAAGAGCTACAAGCTTATGGGCGCTTTGATAAAAGAGGGGAGGTGGCACCCACCGGGGCAGGCGCCTAGTCCGAGTCGAGGTTGACGACGTCTGACGTGGCAGGGGCGCGCTGCAGCGGCGGCCTGCCGCGTGGCCTGCCCGCTCGCTCGCCCAGCATGATCTCGCGCGCCCGCTGCTGCTGCAGGGCCATGGCGACCGGGTCGCGGCTCCCCAGTCCGCCCGCGTAGAACTTTGCGCCGTGTTGCTGCACGTGCATGGAATCGTTAGCGCACTGTCGTATACAATTTACTGTATCGAGCTTCTGAATAGGTCATGATTTATGTAAAAACTGTTTCAAATTTCGTTTTGTTACAAAGTTGTGTGTCGCCATTAAAAATTCATTACAGCCAAATAAAAGCGATTTTTTTTAAAAAGGCCCCACAGAGCGCAGTCACGGATAGCCGAGAGCCGTGATAGTTCACTGTCCGGATGCTGGCTTTTAATTCAATAAGTATATTGAATTAAAAGCAGCATTCAATAAGTATATTGAATTAAAAGCCAGCACCGAGCAACCTGAGATTTGTCCAACAAACAAAAAGTTTGTTTCGATCAACGTTGCCGGTACCAATTAATTTGTTAATTTCAAATGCTGACTTATCACATGCTCAGATGAAGCACCTAAGCCTGAATAATTTCGAAAAAACTACAAAAATAAATATTTCGAAGATATGTGAAGTCGACGGTTTTCACTCACTCACCGAACTGACGTCACCTTCAGTTTATATATTTATAATATGTATTCATTTACAAATGAGAAGCATGTTTAAGTTTGTTGTAACCTATAGTTCAAGCGTTGATTAGTTTGGGACTAGAAAATGTTGCGTAAAAACAACGTGTGCGGTTACAGCCATGAGTATGGACTGACATTCTGGTGCTGTTGTTGCATCATTTGCTGCAACCGCATCTGCTGTTGCTGCTGTTTCTGCTCCCGCAGCCACGGCGGCTCGTACTGCAGGCTGCTGGACCCACCCAGATTGGCAGCGGCACCACCACCTGGGAAATATTTTTTTTTAAGTGAAAAGGTGGAAAGCAAGCTGGCGGTTCCCCTGATGTTAAGTGAATACCGCCGCCCATGGACATCTGCTACACCCGAGGGTTGCAGATGCGTTGGACAACCTTTTGCAAATTGGGCTCTGGCCACCACACTCACCAGACGAAACGAGAAAGTATTTTACTTCCACTTTACGCTGATCTCCTGTGAGGTCGTGGTACTTACCCGGACGTGCCTGCCCATTCATTTAACAGCCGAGGCTGCTGCGTGGCCCTACCACCATTAAATAAGATATTTGCAGACGGGTTGCCACCTTTTAATAATGTGTACACCAGCCACTCACCAGACGAAATGCAGAAGTAACACTCCCACTTCACGCCGGTGTGTGGTCGTGGTACTAACCCGGGAGGACCATTCTAGCAATCGGGAAGACTTTTGCGTAGCCCTATACCGATACTATTTATGTTACGGGGTCTAATCACCTAGGTGTTATGAAGGTCGTCAGAATGCAACAAAAGAATGTAGTAGAGAGATGTATAGGTTTTCGCGCCGTGCCAACTAATGAGCCACCAGGCAATGGTCATGGTTATCTAATACGTAATGAGGCCCAACCTTCTTAAAAGTTAGCACCATAAGTACAATTCCACCGAGATGTTAGATGTATGTATAATTATCATAATATATAAAATGATTTTAAAGTCTATAATGAAACTATGTTCCGTCGATTCATATTCTCACCTGGATTCATAACTGAATTCATCATGGCACTATTCATCATGCCAGGCTGGGGGTATTTGTACATTTCACTCATTTTCTGCATCATCTAAGAAGGTACAGAAAAAAAATAACATTAGTTAAATACAATTATAATTACATGACAAGAACATTCAAATGTTAATGTCAATTAAAACTATAATATGCAATATTTTTATATATGCAGTGTGATTATAATAACTAAATACATTCTAATGTTATTAACATCATTATTAAAACATGCTAATATTATATTCAAAGTATAGCAGATATGGTGGTTAAAGCAACATACAATACAAATATCAAGTGGAACTTACACCATAGTCATATCCACCGAACATCTGAACAAATAGATATGATAAAATGTATAAATATGATATACCAACAAATAATTAATAATATAAATACATAATTACAATTAACAATTAACAATTTATCAATAATCAATTAACAATCAATCAATTAACAATTTACAACAATAATGTAAATATTATGTAATGATGACTTGATCGATACAGTGGCTAACACACTTGGATTAGGCGCGCAGGTTCGATTCCCTAACCTGGCAAGTGTGATCCCCAAGTATTTGTACTCTTTCTGAGTCCATATACAATTGGTGTATGTGGAATTTAAAATTTAGTATCTTTAATTTTGTTTTCAAATTCCTAATACTATAAAAACCTTACAGCATTTTAACGGTCATGGAAGAGTAATTTCAAAAACAAAATAAAATGCGATTGAATAGTTTTATTTAAGCATCTGTTCTCATGATATGAATTATATTATGTAATAAACATAACTGTTGTATATAGAATAAGTTTTAATTAAGTTTTCTTTCATTCTTGAATAGTATACAAGTAATAGTGCAGCTGTTAAAGCTTAGTGTCCGGGCGCTCACTTTTAAATCAATATACTCAAGTAATGTGACTTCAAATTCCTAGATTTGTGAAGTCTGCCAATCTGCAGTGGGATCCTTATACCCTAAGTACAGTCAAGGCCTTTGTTCAGCAGTAGAAAAAAGGCTATTATATTATTATTCTTTAACTATGCGCGTTTCTATTCTTTTCACGTGCGTGTTACGACATCCAGCCCAATACAGAATAGTTAAAATCCCTACTTCCATACTAATATTATAAATGCGAAAGTAACTCTGTCTGTCTGTCACGCTTTCAAGTCAAAACACTGAACCGATTTAAATTAAGTTTGGTACACAGATAGTCTATAGCCTGAGAAAGGACATAGGCTATTTTTAATTGGTATTTAATAAAAAAACAAAATATTTATTTAAGGGCTTCAATGCGAGCGAAGCCGCGGGCGAAAAGCTTGTACTCAATAAAATAAAGCTTTAAACACTCACCGGTGCATTGGTGCCGAAGAGGAGCGGTAGCATTTCGCGGATCTGGTTCTCGTTGATGTTCGGTATGTCTTTGCGGAGCATCGCGCCGAGGGCTGCGTACGCGAGCTGTTGCTGCTGATGAGCCAGTAGTCCGGGCACTGCGGAATTAATACGTTGCTGCTACTAGATTCGATTCTCACATAGGACCATGTTTTTTTTAAATTCCGAATTTACGGAGGAAAGCGACTTCTATGTTTTGTTTTACTTTTAGCGAAGGACATTATTGGTCGTACGTAAGTCTTGTATAACAAAGTTTTATCCCTTATGAGCAATTTACTACCAAAACAATATTTCGCATAACACAATATTTCTTGATGAGGTTTGTGTCAAACGAGTTTCGTGTGTCATTCATGCATAATTCTTTTATCAAATTCTATGTACACTTGTACATTCACTTGATCGTAATGTATATTGAATTACGAATATGTGTTTTTTATGTGGGAAGGTGACAAACAAGCAAGCGGTATGCCTGATGTTAAGTGATAACCGACGCCCATGGACATTTGCAACACCCATAGGATTGCAGATACACTGCCACCTTTAGATTAAGTGGGCCCGTCTACCTCACTCATCAGACGAAACGCAGAAGTATAACGCTTCCATTTCACACTGGTCTTCTGTGAGGCCGTGCTACTTACCCGGACGGGCTTGCGCATTCGTGAAACAGAAGAGTTTTGCGTGGCCCTACCATAGTTTGATCGTTCCTAAACAAATACAAGTGTCACAAGACTCGTGTTACAGCGTAGACTGTGGCGTGCCCTACCACAGCTTCATGTGTCTAAGCAGATGGTGTGATGACATCAAGGAGACAAGAAGCTCAGTCTCGACCAGAGTACTAAATGGTAGAAAACTGGGGTTGCGTATGCCCAACGTTGGGTGAACACACTCTGAATAAGAAGTAGAAGAAGAAGATGCAGATACAAAAGTGCGAGAAGGCGACGCACTCATTCCGTTGGGCATCTGCCAGGCGGCGGGGAAGGGTGCGGGGGGCGGGCGGTTCTTCTCGTTCTCGAAGTCCTCCCAAGCCGCCTTCCGCTCCTCCTCGCTGAGCGTCTCCTCCTCCTTGTTCTCCAGCAGCGAATCGTGCTCGTGGTACTTGTAGATCTGTTGCGGAACATTAGTTTAGTCATTCAGCAGGCGATCAAAACTTGTGTGGCGAGGATATCGAAAATAAATGAAAATAAAAAATACTTGTGAAAGACGGTTGGCGAGTGAAAAACGTGAGTGAAAATTGAATCGGGAAGGCTTCGGCTTCTCCAAAGCCAGTCCCTCACAACGTACAGAAAGCCAACGAGGGGGTGTTATTGGGTAGAAGTCCCACATAACACTAACTTGCCATAAGAAACGCAATCTTATGAAGATTCCCCCCCCCCCCCCCCCCATCCATTGCCAGAAAGAAAATGAACAGTATAGACGACTCCGCGGTTGCGTGTGATTGTCATAGGAAGGATGGGGGTGGTTCCGGCTCCGCGGGGTTGGACCGAGTGGGTGTCATAGAGGGTGAGGGGGGTGAGGGCGGTGAAGGGGAGGTCCGACCTGGGCGTCGTGCTCGCGCAGCATCTCGGCGAAGAGGCGGTCCTTGGGCAGCGGCGGCAGCGGGCGCGGCGCGGGCGGGCGCGGCTCGAACTTGTACAGCTCGGCGAGATCGTTCTCCGCGTAGTGCCTGTCGATCTGCTGCTCGTCGATCACGCGCTTGGAGATCGCCTGCTTGGTCACCTGCCGCTCGTATATCTTCTCCTCCATGGTGCCCTGTGCGGATTTAACATAGATTATTTTATTTCGTATATTTAATATAAGAGCACCCCCGTAACGATAGTTTCTTGTATTAACGCGATCACATATTAACTAAGTTGACGAATTTGTCGCGTTTATTTTTTAATTATATTTCTTTTCAGCATTCGTGGTATACAGCCGTGATAGGGCCCTCAGTGTTTAAATTATATTTCTTTACAGTCATAGGAATATAATCAAAATTATATTTCGTTTCAAGAATAGCCATGATAGCTCATTGTCCGGGCGCTCGCTTTTAATTCCATATACTCGAGCAACCTGAGTTCGATCCCCGGTGTCGGCATCAATGAATTGTTAATATAAAGGGCTGAATTATCACGTGCTCAGCTGTGAAGCATGACACCGTGAGGAAACCTGCATATTTTCGAAATAATAACAAAAAAAAAATATTTCGAAGATATTTGAAATCTACCAATCCGCACTGGGGCCGCTGGACTATCACCTGATACCCTATATATAGAAGCCTTTGCCAGCAGTGAGACATTTATAGGCTGTTACTTTTTACAAAAGCTGAACAAAATACAAAGTTAGAAATTACCTTTATGTCCTATTTTTTAATTGTTCAGTTATGGTAATTTAAAAATTACTCGTTTTAGTGGTTTTAAACAAATTAAAAAAACTATTTCTAAATTTAACATATGTATAATTAAAATAATATTCGTCCGTTTTATTTGTCGCCTCATCAGCAACTCATTTTGACTTGTTTCTAACAGGTTAAGGATAGACGTATGATGACTACTCGACGCAGTTGCCAAGATATTGGTTGCAGTGTCGGGGCTCGTGGGTTCGATTCCCACACGGGACAAGTATTTGTGTGACCGACAGATAGTTGTTTCGTATCTGGTTGTTTTTCCACGTAAAATTTGTGTTTGTAAAACGTTCTTACAACACTCGATAATGTTATCCTAGTCGTAGAGTAAGGGCAATATTTATAAAATAAAATCATGTCTGGGATGTATGGGAGCCCCGCTTAAATATTTTTTATTCTGTATGTTGTTATAGCGGCAACAGAAATATATCATCTGTGAAAATTTCAACTGTCTCACTATCAAGGTTCATGAGATACAGCCTGGTGATAGACGGACACATAGACAGACAGTCAGCTGAGTCTTAGTAACAGGTCCCGTTTTACCCTTAGAGTACGGAAATCTAAAAAAAGAACAAAAAAAAAGTGACTTGACCTACCATTGCGAGGAACCTGTAGATGTAGCAGGGCTTCTTCTGACCGAAACGGTAGACGCGGAAGATGCTCTGCACGTCGTGGGATGGGTTCCAGGACACATCGAAGATCACGACGCGGTTCGCAGCCACCAGATTGATGCCCAGGCCGCCGGCTCTCGTCGATATTAAGAATAGCCTACAACAGGGGTGAGCAACCTTTTTAATCCAATTTAAATTTCAAATTTTTTTTTCAATGGCGGGCCGCACATAATAATTTTTCGGTTCAGTATATACTACGCTTTTATTATTTATTTATTTATTAGGTCTGCCAGTAGATGTTACATTAAAAACAATATTACATGAAACATGAATTAATGTTACAACTAAATGTACATCTAATTAAGAGGCAAACACGGCATGCTTAATAATTAAAACAAAAAAATAATAAAAGTTAAACTAAAAGTGTGAACAAAATATCGTTACATATTACTAACTTATTACTAAATAAATTAAGATTAAAAAAAGCAAATTGTAATTTTATAAGGCAAGACAAAAAAGAATAAAATCTATGAAGAAATTTAAGTCATGTGGTATATGGTATTGTTTTAAATGACAAATGTTAGGTTACATACAACATCAAACAGAATAAAAATGACTTATTCAAATAAAAATTACTTAAATCTTAGCATTAAAATAAATTTTAAGAGCTTCTTATCTTAAGATATTCATTTATTTTACTCCGAAATACTCTTAATGAATCAAAATGAATATCAATGGTTGTAGTGCATTCATTAATTAAATTAGACAGGCGAGACACTGGTGAGGTTTTTCCCAGAATAGTGCGTTTAATTTGCGGAGCTAAGAGAGCGATAGCTTTGCGGGGATACTTGCGAAGTATGCGGTAGTTAAAAAGAGCAAGGAGTTGTGGACAGTCAATATGGTTACGAAGTACCTTATATGCAAACAAAAGATCTAAGATGTCTCTACGATGCGCTAATGATTCCATATTTAAATGTGCTAGTTGATCTTTGTAGGACATGGTTTTGTAGGGTATACCCTCAGAGTAACATAGATGCCTTACGAACCTTTTCTGTATACGTTCAATTAGAAGGCTATGGGTAGCGAAGTGTGGCCGCCACACTACACTACAATATTCTAATGAACTACGAACCAAACTATAGTATAAAATCTTTTTCGTTTTAATATCCCTAAATTGCTTAGCATTTCTGATGACAAATCCTAGCATCCTTGAACTTTTTTTCATTAAATTATTGATATGGGGTATAAACGTAACTTATGGTCTATAATAATACCTAGATCCTTGACACAATTTGTTTGTTTTAAGTTCTCATTTTCTATATGGTAAAACGGATTTAATTTTCGTGTAAAAGTTATAAAATAACATTTGTCAGTATTAAGTCGCATTTTATTTTTAATGCACCAGTTTTTCAATGCATTTAAATCATTCTGTAATAAGTAGACATCTTTTTGTGATTCAATTACTCTTAAAAACTTTAAATCATCGGCGAACATAAAAGGCGTGGAGTGCTTAAAGCATTCTGGAAGATCGTTTATAAATATGTTAAAGAGAACTGGACCTAAATGCGAACCTTGTGGTACACCAGTAGAAATTTTGTAGGAGGAGGAACAATATCCGTTTACAGCTACAAAGAAATCTCGATTCTTTAAGTATGACGAAAGCCATTCCAAAAACTTACCAGAAAAACCGTATTTGGAAAGTTTATGAATTAAGAGCGCATGTGATACGGAGTCAAAGGCTTTAGAAAAATCTGTGTATATTACATCAGACTGTTTATGTTCGTCTACTGATCTGATTACTGATTCAATAAAAGAAGTTAAATTAACAGAAGTGGATCGAAGTTATTATAATCAATATTATAACAATATATTGATGGGAGAAATTCGATAAAATAAATTCAATTTTAGAAATGCTTGGCGGGCCGCATAAACATGTTTAAGGGGCCGCGAGTTGCTCATCCTTGGCCTAGAACAATTTGTGATCTTTGCATGAATGTCATATTCTACTGGACTTTATGTAAGATGGCAAGTGAAGCTTAACCTGATGTTAAGTGATAACCGCCGCCCGTGGACGACGGACGTGTTCAACGGCCGTAAGGTTACGAATGTTACAAATGCATTGCCACCTTTTAATAACTTGAGACCCAGTTATCTCAATCACCAGACAAAATGCAGAAGTATAAAACTTCCACTTCACGGCGGCTAAAGAACAGTTGTGCACATTCGTGCAACAATGAAGACTGCAGCATTGCCCTACCATTAACATTCCATGTAACATTATTATTGATAACATTTTTAAAACAAAATTGTAAACTATTATATTATATTACTTAACCTCTCATAGCTTAGAGTCAATCAATAAGATATTTTATTGGTAACAAGGTATGTAGACATCCAGTGATATCTGTATCCCTTTTATAATTGTAAAATTTTGCTTGTAAGACTTATTAAAAAAAAAAACCTATATAGTGTTTTTTTATACACATTTCATTTTTTTTGTAAGAAATTTGAAATTTGCAATGTGAAGCGCACCTTGCTCTGGGGTTGTCTTCTCTGTTAAAGTTCTTGCACCAGATAGACCTGTTCTCACAGGAGGTAGACCCATCCAGTCTGAAGTAGTCTATTCCAGGTGACCATGAACCTGTTGAGAATATATGGCAATTATATGAAATTAAATTAGAATCCTTGGCATTGGGAATAGAGCAGTCGACCATCAAAAGATGGACTCCCATTTAAAAATAAGCTTTCCAAGTTTAAGGCCCTTTTTGGATATAATTACCATACAAAATTTAGATTCTTAAACTTTTCATTTTTTCGATATTTAACCTAACCTTTTCAAGTTTACACTAAAAAAAAAAAAACTCACATAATATAAACGGTACCAATACGTAAAGTATTAACCTTGGCTATTCATATCACCTACTAAGTGTGTGTTCTATTGAGAATAATATTATATTATGTAAACAAAAATGTTTTACAAAATTTCTGATAATTGCTTTAACTGTTATTTATTCTTTCCAATTGTATCAAAAAACGCGTAGCCAAATGACCATCTATTTAAACTAAAATTTCGACACATTTTCGACACGACAATTCGATTTTAATTTTTACGAGGTTTATCTGACTTCAGTGCTTACCAACATGTCCGCCGAGTTTCTCGTCTATGCGCCCTTCCTGCGTCGCTTCGTCCACTTTGCCCAAGAAGTGTTCGATGAGATCCAAAGAGTACAATGATTGCGAGAACACCAATCTGTGTAATTAAATATTATATACCGTTATAGATTTTACAGGAGTGAATGATATTGAGCCATCTTTTGCATAAATAATTTCTTTTAAATAATATGACTTCAAGCTTCAAGCAAAATATAATAACCACTTTTATAACTAAAAGTATTTGTTAACAATATATAAATAAAAAAAATAAGTGAATGTTTATTATAAACGCCTTTAAAACAGAGAATAATGTTACCTATTAATATGGGTGATGAAGATGTTATGGTGTTTTGATGATGACAAGAAAATAATATGTTGTCAGATAACTTTAAAATGGATGCAGATGTTAAAATTTAATCATCAAACATAATTTTATTAATTTAAATGTGTACTAACAACTTGTCCCCAATAGCTTCGCACTGACGAAGGATATCGAAGAGCAACACCAGCTTGTGGGAGTTCCGCATGTCCTCCAATTCATCTTCGTTCATCAGCTTTATCCACCACTCCGTTGGGTTCTCATACTTCGTTTCCAAAGATTCTAGAGGCTTCTCCTCTTCTTCCAACTGCTCAACTGTTGGATTGAACTTGGATATAATATGGTTTGGTTTATTTGTGTATTTTTTTAGATTTACTAGAGCAATGCTACCATCAATTTCTTTTGTCCTTGTTGTTTAAGTATTTCTTTTGTAACATTTTATGGGTCTCAAGCACTGTTAATGATTTAACAGCAGCTAGCTTGAATGTCATTGAAAATTCTCAGTATTCCATGTTCTTGGAGGAAACTTAATAACTTTGTAGTACTTCAATTGAGTTGTGATCTTGTTGGGATAAATTTAAAGAAAAGTAACAGCTTATAATTATATACCCAACTTTTGGGCAAAGGCCTCCTCTCTACAAAGGATATTATTACATGGGATATATTATTCAACATGGATACATTACTAGTATACGTAATAGAATAAACAATTATGTATTATCGCCATTAAATTAATTAAATTACTTTTATCTATGCAAATTCCCTACTCAATTTCAGTGCGGATTGGCAGATTTCAAATTTATCATGTGGTATTATATTAAATTACTCAGATATATCCTTCACCAACAAGCAAATGCTAAAAATTGCACTGGACAATTCCATTGGTGCCAATACCGAGGTTTGAACACAGACTCGATTACACTGCATTAAAGTGAGCATACAGCATGAAAACTGAGGTACAGCAACAGATTTAATGGTATACTTAAAAATAAACCCATTGCTACTATAAAAATTTGACTCTAAGGAGACAACAATATGGTCAGTTGTAATAACGAACCTGGATTTGCCCTAGTTCCTCGGCGCGTAGTGACTTTGCTGTCTTTGCCCTTCCCCTTTTTTGCTGCCTTTTTTTTCTTGCTCTTTTTACGACTGTCGTCGCTCACGTCTGAGAAGTCATCTGACGACTCTTCCGTTGAGCTTTCCTACGGACAAAATATAACAGGATAACTATTAAAATAAACAGAGAGATGAATTTATGAACTGTTAATAATATCATTATTTTGCATTTATTTCCTTTATTTGGCGAATTTAATTATATATATATGTAATTAAATTCGCCAAAGCAAAGGAAATATATGTATATATAAAAAATGTATATATATATATATTTAATTTTTTAAGAAACAACTGTATGACAAGTGCAGTGCAAACCGTGCATTGCACGTCGCGTCGTGTTGTGAATTCGATAGCTACTTGAGAAATAATTTTTGCTCCATTAATCATCATTTCGAGTTTGGGCGACTTTCACGTAGGTAATTTTCTATTGCGAAACCTCACTCACCAGTCGAAACGAAGAAATATAACATCCATTTCACGCCGATCTTTTGTAAGATCATAGTACTATCCCGGATGGACTTTAACATTTGCACTTAATTCTTCCTAATTCTTTGTACAATCTATCAATATACATTTACTTACGTCTGGTGTGGAGTCATCATCTATGAAGTCCACTAAGGAACCTTCTGAGTCTTCTTCTTCTCTCTCCCTCTGAAATTTTTGAGATAACATTCATTTTTGAAGGAAAATATGGAAATAAATTTATTTGCTGAAATTGAGATTTGCATGTATTTATTTAGGTTCGTTCATAAGCGTGAATTAATGTTAATCAATACAATTTTCATCCACTTTTAAATGATAAAATGAGGTAATAAAATAAGTAAATTTTTAAAATTAATTAAAATTTGTAAAAGTTTTAATGAGATTGTGTCAACTTTTATGAACAATTTTTATTGCGCCTTGGCGGTTAATAGATATAGTAATAATAAACATCATATTTAATATATATAATGTAAATGAGTAGAATAGATAACGATTATTACAATTATTTATGGTAAACATAATTATGTTTATTAATATATAAATAAACCAATTGGTTTTTAGGTTATTAAACTTTTTATGTTTGATATTGTAACTTTTTGCATACCTTTTTCTGCTGCATTATCTCGTATCGCTCGGAGTTGTATTTCATTACTAAAGGATGCGTCCATATCCTTTGCAGAGACTGGAAGTCTGGAAAGAGGAATCCCGACGACTTGCCCGGAAGCGGCCTGCAATACATTAATCGATAAATTCCAAAAAACTGGCTTGTATTTCATATAATAACAACAAAATTTTAAATAATTAGTAAAAAATATTATAGTACTAGTGATGAAATCGAGAAACAAATCACAACAACATCAATTAATCAATTATTTTCAAGCAAAATACTAAATATAAATATACTAATCTTTATTATATACTTTTTTTAGGGGACCTTAATTTTATTATTGCAGAATATACACAATATATAATACCTTCGAGAGTAATTATCCAAATAGTGTTGATACAATTTTATCTGAACTTCGGTGAGTGTGATGAACAGCACATATTCGTGCTTCGGGGGCAAGAAGGGCGCCAGCACCCCATAGTCCCTCCTCTGAAATTAAATATGAACACAGTGAAAATAATGGTAATGACTAAGTGATAAGTCTGTTTTGGAATACTGTAAGGCAAATATGACAAGAAGACTGACAGCAATAGAGTCCCGTTTTACCCTTTGGGTACGGAACTCTAAAAATTACCCCTGCAATAAGCAGATAGACAAAGGTAAAAACGAGAGGGAGAGAGAGAGAGGAACGGAGACCTGCACGGCACCGTCCAGCATCTTGTGCAGAACGTGGGAGCGGCGCTTCATGACGCGGATGTCGTGCTCAGTGGAGTCGGTGTACTGGCCGTTGGTGATCGGGTTCACGAAGCGGTTCAGGTACTCGTTGTACTTGCCCAGCAGGTTAGGCTTCACGAACTGCACCATGCAGTAGTCTGCAAAGGGGAACAATATAGGGGAACGCTGATACTATATTCAAATAAGAGGTATGATGACTGCACCGTGTAGTAGTCTGCACAGTAGATATAGGGGACCGATGATATTAATTATTATATACAAATACGAGGTAGGTATAACACATGTATGTCATGTGATGTTAAGGGGAACCATTTTTAAACGCCGCACGGTATGGACATGCGTCATCAATGGGACAGTTTAGGCTTGCAAGATCCTATAATAATTTAAAATTTGTAGGAAAAATGGAGATCAGTTTTCGCCGCAGCGGGAATCGAAACCACCTCCGATTTCACGCTAAAAGCCCTTTTACCGCTAAGTTAAACGGCTATATATTATTTTATCTGATATTGTTCCTATAAAAATAAAATTAATTTTACCATTTAAACTTATATTGTTAACTAATGTAAAATATGCAGATAAAAGAAACTTTTTGCAGATTCAAGTATGACTATGTACTACTGCTGATAATATAATTTATTCGAAAACAATAAACATACTAATATATTATCAACTAATTTGTCATTGTATTAAATCAAAGTGTACTAACATTCTTTAAGATTGTTCTGGAGCGGTGTGCCCGTAAGAACGATTCGACGTAGCGTCTTCACTCTGTTCATGGACTGCGAGAGGCTAGTCTTCTCGTTCTTCAGCAAATGGCCCTCGTCGCACACCACCAGATCGGGACCTACAGAGGAATTGAATAAATAGATCAATCACGATTACAAGTAATTCACGCAAACAACTGGTATAGAAAATGTACAGAATGTACTTTTTTACACCATTAACAAAAAAATAGTAGTGAATATACAGCGTGTCGTTACCACCGCGACAATAAATGAACACACGTCTAACGCTACTTGCCAATAATCATAAAAATATTAATGCCCAAACCCGTGGGTTCTGACTAGCCCACCGGTTCTGCGTCAGATGAAGCTTTAACAGTCTCGGGACTGAAAGCAAAAACATCAGTCAATACAAGGGAAAAATATTAACGTTTGAAAAATCCGTAATCAAACAAACTACTTAAGTAAAAAAGAAACAAAATTTGTAATATCCTATACAACTACATCTGACTGATTCATACATTCAAAGACTTTTTCATTCTTTGCCACAGTGTCGCATTACAAGCTGTTTCAAGACAAAACATACTGTTCGTACCATACAACTGGTACCATAAAACTTATCCAGCTAATGTCGCTGTTGCACGGTAAGTACCACGATTTCACAGAAAACTTTTGCGTTTCATCTGGTGAGTGAAGTTGCCGGGCCTAATTTATTGTAACTTGGCAATGCTTCTGCAACTCTACGGGCATTAAAAATGTCAATCAGCAAGGGTTATAACTTAACATCAGGTGTACCTCAAGCTCTCTTGCCACCTTTTCACATAAAAGGAAAGTTAAAATGTACCATAACATGATGGTTATGTTAGGATTTTACCAGGGTCAACAAGGCTCTCCTGGAAGTTCTTGAGCATTTTCTTCTTAAACTTCTTGGGGTTATCAGCGGAGAGGTTCCTGAACATCTCGTAGCCCAAAACGCAGACCCCGCCGTGCTCGAACCACTGCTGCAGCTGGAAAGCGCGCTCGGAGTTTTGCTTATACCTGCGAAACGACATTTCCAAATCATAATGATAATTTTAATAATTAGTTCTCTTCGGTCCATCCGAAGCTACAATGTCACAGACACGTGAAACTTATTTTCTGTGAGGTCGTGGTACTTACCCGGACGAGTCTGCCTATTCATGCAAAAGTGAAGACTGTTGCGTGGCCCTACCACCTGGAGAACTCGTATACGTCATTCGGCGTGTTTAAACCAGATGCGGATATCGAACATATCCTGCCAGTGCTACCAGAGTACAGAAAGGAGGTCCATAAAAACACTTAGAAAGCGCCACCTGGAGAGCTCGTACACGTCGACCTCGTAGTCCCTCTCGGCGTGTTTCAGCCAGATGCGGAACTCGTTAACCCAGTTGAGGACAGTGGATAGAGGACACACGACCAGCACGCGATTCACCGACGTGAGCTCGCCGTGCGTCAGCAACGTGTGAGTCAGGGACACCACCTGCAAACGAAGCATACGCATACTTACATGTATATGCGTACCAGAAGAGATCGACTAAGCCCATTTCTATGGCTCCGTGGCGCAGTTGTCAAGCTGTGGTTTCGATTCCCAAACGAGACAACTGTTTGTGGGACCCCACAAATAATTATCTGTTTCGTATGGAGTTTTTATCATGTGTTATTTTGTTATTTAATCGTCGTTACGTCTCTAGTAGCGGCAACCCATTTACGTTCAATTAGTCAATTATTATTTATTAATATTTAGTCTGGGAAAATCGTTTGTATCCAATTATATTTAATAATTTATATAAATTAGAGTCAATATTAATCTTATATTTAATTTTTGTTAAACAACATTTATATATTTAGTACAATGGTACTAAGCACTTGTTGCATATCCTTGCTGAATAGTTATGTTACGTATAAACCTTTGAGCGAGAAAAAAGTCCTCTTATCACCAGGCCCGGCGTTAAGCCTAGAACGTAAACCTTTTATAATTAGATAGAAGAAAAAAAGAAAAAAGTACATACCTGCAATGTTTTCCCGAGACCCATGCAATGAGCCAAAATGCACCCAGAGCCTTTGTCCTTTTTGATTCTCTTTGCACTCTCAAAGCAAGCATCCCACATGAACTTAATTCCGTTTGCCTAAAACAGTGAAATTAGATGCATTTTTAACTTATTCATAATTATGTTATTTATCATATTGAATAAATTACATAATTAATTTTTATCACACATCTTGTAAGACATAAATTATTTATTTATTTTATTTATTATTTTAAGCTTTATTGTTACACCTTAAGCTAAGAGCTACAATGGGCGGACTTAATGCCTAATGGCATTCCCTACCATAAAAACCCCTACCATAATAACTAATAGATTACAGAAATTTAGTCAAAAACTATTGACAATATAACCTGATGTGGTTTTAACTTCTTCACAAGTCCTCTGTCAACTTCTATGAGAGGTTCCTTGGTTTCCGGATCGAAGTCCAGCACCACCTTCTCCAGCACAACCTCATCTGGTTTACCAGACTCGTCAAATTCCAAATTATTGTACTGGAACAGAACAAATAGAAAATATTAGTATTTCCTAACCATATGAAAGCTTTTAATGCTTTAAGTGATTTATTAAAATGTGGTAGTCAGAGACGGCTTGTGATAAATGAAATGATTGGTAAACTTGTCACTAAAAACTGCCAATGTGTGGTAGTGATTATTGTATTTTTAACTGATTTCAAAAAAATATTTTTTGATGTTTATTTCCTCAAACCTTCATCATTCTAAACCAGTTTTAAAAGTTTTTTTATATTTATCACCCATCATCATCATTATCTTATCGCACGGGTGGTCGACACGACACGAAAATCATGTTGTAAGCGTTTTCTTCCATGTAGTCACATATTAATTTCATTGGCCTTCCGAAGATACAATTGAGAACTCCTCAAAATCAAACATAAAATGAATAGTGAGCATATATACTTGAAGTCGGTTTTGTTATTATTATAAATGCTTGCATTAAGTACCCGTTAATCCCACAACTGCTTATTGATCGAAATTTTGTAAGGTGGTTATTTACATGGACCTAACATTTCCACAGCAAATGGCACAAATACATAATGTGGACAACCATATTTGCGCCATGACTTCCATACTGCACCCGCGTATGATTCCACCTAGGCCCTAAACGAAGCGAGTTTAATATTTATATGTAAAAATTTTGCTTCCTAAGTGGGGGTCAACGAAACAAAAAAGCCAGCCGATGGATTGATTTGATGTTTGTGCACAACATAGCTGAAAGTGAGTAGATAATTTTATATACTTTTTATTCTTATGATCCAATGGAAACGAAATAAAGCCATAGCGAATGAAGCAGGTTCAGCTAGTTCATCAACACTCACCAATTTCTGCCTTTCGGCAATTCGGGCTATGCGCTCTTTCTCCTCGCGTGCTGCTTTTTTCGTCGCCTCCTCAAGTTGGTTCTTGCCCATGACCTGTTATAAACAATTAAGTATGCATTAATTTTATTAAAAAAAAACCAAAAGAATATATTTCAAAGACTATGCCCTAATACCCTCTGTAAAAAGCCCAGCAGTTGTAACTCGAATAGGCTTACTTTACTTTTACTTAATTTAAGTATGTTTATCAGTTAGGTACCTTGTATCCAAGTAAAAGTTTTGCTAAGTTTGGGACTAGATAACTTTGCGTAAATATATGTCGTAAATTAATGAAGTATGAAGTATTTATTTATTTCTTATTGGATTTCGTTTGACGTGCAAATAAATGTGATGAGCCCAACTCACCTTCCGTATGTTCTTCCTGCCGTGCTTGTTTCGCCCCTCGTTCTCAGTGTCCGAATCGGACGCCTCGCTGTCGTCGACATTCTTGATGCGACGCCTCTTCTTCTTTCTGAAGTAAACAATAGAAATATAATGTATGGGCGGGCATACAGGCAATCACATTTTATGTTTAGTCGATTCATAGACCTAAAAAAAGCTAAAACATTATATATTATCATTTTATTCTTAGTCACCATAACATGATTATGCTATCCCTGTGACTAGAAAGCGATTTTTATATTTTTTTGTGTTACACTGACATTAACTTCATTAACGGTGCGAATTTCCAGCAAAATATCTAGCTTTAATTTTTTTATGTGATAAACTGGCAAACAGGTTGGCGGTTCACCTGATGTTAAGTAACCGCCGCCCATGGATATTTGCATCGCCCTACGGGTTGCAAAAGCTTTGCCACCTTTAAATAAAGTGTGCTCCGGCTTACCAGACGAAACACAGAAGTGTAACACTTCTTCTTTACGCTGGTCTTCTGTGAGGTACTAACCCGGTTTTAACTTCTCATATATCTTATACAAGCATATTGAGAAGAAATCATTGATATGAGTCACAAATACTAAATACCACATTATCAGTAATTAATAAGCAAGTAAATAGTGCTTGGTTGTTGATGACCGGACTAAGAAAACAGTTTTCGCGTCGAGTGTGAAAGAATCCAGATAATTAAGAGTGAAAAAGACATGATGGCGACTTTGAAAGAGATAATATATCTAATATAGACACTGGTAAATAGGAAAGCGAGAAGTGAGACATGATGGCGAGTGGGAAAGAGATAATAGGGCTAATATAGAGACGCTGTTAAGTGAGAAAGCGACAAATGATGGCGAATAGGAAAGAGATAATACGGCTAATATGAGGACGATGGTAAGTGAGAAACCGATGATGGTGAGAAAGAGATAATAGGGCTAATATATAGACGATGGTGAGTCAGAAAGCGATAATGGCTAGTGAGAAAGAGATAATACGGCTAATTAATATAGAGACGATGGTAAGTGAGAAAGCGATGATGTTAAGTTAGAAAGCGATGATGGCGAGTGAGAAAGAGACGGTGAGCGAGAGAGAGAGAGAGAGAGAGAGAGAGAGAGAGAGAGAGAGAGAGAGAGAGAGAGAGAGAGAGGGAGAGAGAGAGAGAGAGAGAGAGAGAGAGAGAGAGAGAGAGAGAGAGAGAGAGAGAGAGAGAGAGAGAGACGGGCCGCTCACCCGCTGTCGGCCGAGTCGTCGCCGTCGCTGTCGCTGGTCTTCTTCTTGCGCCTCTTCTTGGCCGGCTCGGAGGAGCCCTCCTCGTCCGAGTCCTCGAAGTCGCTGCGCCGGCCGCGGCCGGCCCGCCGCGACGCGCCCGCCTCCGAGTCCGAGGAGATCGCCGGGCCCTTCGCGCGGCGGCGGGCCTTCACGCTGCCCCGGACGGATATTTTGTTATTTATTTATATATATATTATACAATAGTGTTCGGAGTTACGCAGCCGAATAGCTCGAAGATGTCAATTTATGCATCGTAGGCATTCACTTGCTTACATAATTATGTATGTTGTATGCCTAATTTAAGGTAGGACGCGGTTCGCCTCCATCGAATCAATAGGTTGAACCGAACCAATTTTTTTTTAGTGCTTTTTACAATATTTTATACCACTATATCATACCATTATATATAAGTGTTAATTTATTTAAAACCAGACTATCTATAAACATTCTATATTGCTACCATATATACCACCACACACTATTTCATGGTCTGATGATGTGAACCTATCACGAGTTATGGCCGAGTGGATCGGTTTATTGCTTACTGTACATGTTTGTGTGATGGATGTGACGAATCGCCGGAGTATCGAGCATGTGTCAATAATAACTGGTTTCTACAGTCGAATGTAGCAAGTGTTATTATTATTAATTAGAGATCACACGAGCAGCTTTTGAGCTGATGCGTGTGCGTCGTCTGTCTAGCCTATTTTTAAAAATATTCACTGATGGTGTCTTCCTGGGGCTTGTTCCAATCTGTGATCACGCCGGTTGGTTGAGAAATTTTGCAGTGGGTTCTTGTCGACTTTCGCAACACTAACATACCAAGGTTAGTTCATAGATAACGCTGGTTACTAAATCCACTTTTGTAGACATTATTTTTTGTGGTCTTACTGGTTATCTCTTTACGACGTGGATTGAAATAAGTTACAAACTACTACATTACTTTTGTATATAAACTATTAAGTACTTACGTCTCCTCTTCGCTGTCGGATTTGTTGCTCCCCTGGAAAAAAGACATGGTTTAAACATTGCACTACGCACCTACAAATTTCACTCGTAAAACTTTTCATAATGTATGTTCATAGTGTAAGTCTAACAAATAATACGAAAGAAACGTCTTCCATTCTTCCCTTCCCCATAAAGAGCTTAATGCTCAATTATCCTCTGAACAGGATCTAGCAATGTGTTTTTAATTAAGAGAGCTGGCGATAATAAACATTATATTTTTCGTCAGATTTACTTAAAATATAATTTAAATACAGCGTCCGCTTCTCAACCATGGTGCAATGCCCTCTAAAAATATCTTTATTCAATATAAGAAGCATTGCACTCACTTATTGATTATAAAAACCCTACCACCGGTTCGAAAAAGAAAAGCCACTGACCTGTGAAGAAGCGGCGAAAGACACTCAGCGAGACAGTTACTTTACCATTATTTGAAAATTAAACGTTTTTACAATGTATTAAAGTATATTTGAAAGGGCCTGCAGCAATCACTTCATTTACAATATTACAATAACCGAACACACACACACAAATGTTCCATAATTTTTTTTTAAAACTTAGCAACATTGTGAACTTTTTCTGAAATTTTGTTTTAAAAACATATACATTGTCCCTTAAAAGAATTACTTATTCTACCCCGTCTAGTTCTGGGTTGTGGGGTGTAATTTATAACATCGACTATGATATTGGCGATTATTGATTATTGTTTGTTTTTCCAAAAATTATTTCGAAGATATGCGAAGTCCGCCAATCCGCAGTGGGGTCGCGCGGTGGACTATGTCCTGACACCCTCTGTATAGAGGAGGCCTGTGCCCAGCATTGGTACATTTGTATAGGGCGTCACTTTACTTGAGTATAAACATACCTCGTTAGATTTATCGTTTTGCGAGGTTGACGAGTCACTGTCGCCGAGTAGGTCGTCCTTAGCCAGATGCGTGATTCCCTCACCGTTGACGGCCGACATCGAAACGGTCGGCAGTTCTGAAATTTCATAAACATGAATGCAAACAATCACATTTTGCTGTGGTAGGGCCACTGAACAGCTTCGACTGTCACACGAATGGGTAGGTCCGTCCGGGTTAGTACCACGACCTCACAGATGACCGACTTAAGTAGAGAAGTACACTTCTGCGTTAAGTCTCGTGAGTGAGGTAGCCGGGGTCCACTTTATTGAAAGGTTTTAAGGTAGGTTGCAATTGTCGATGGGTGGCGGTCATAACTAAGGTTGCCAACCATACATTATAATTCTTTTATTTTATTTTTTGTAAAGATACTTTACAATTTTGCATAAAAATGTGAAAATACTCTATTTTCAATATTTACTGTGATGCATAAAATAAAACAATTACAATGTATGTACCTATATGAATAATTACAAAAATTTTACGATACTCTTAAGTTTAAACAGAACGCTTACAAATTAGAAGCTTTTGCTGTTAATTATTTATTTTGAAAAAATACTTTTCATCCAAATAATTTATTTTTCTCTACTTGAAATATGCGATACTTTATTTTCCTCAAAAACAGTTGGCAACCCTAGTCATAACCCAACAAGAGGTGAAACGCCAGCTCGTATGCCACTTTCTCACGTAAAAAAAGAAACTCCCGAGTCACCTTCAGCCTCAGCGCCCTCCTCGCTGTCCGCGATGGAAGCGGCGTCCGAGCTCGTCTCCGCCTTGAGCAGCGCCTCCGCCTTGATGCGCGGCGCCTTCGGCATCTCTGCCTCGCCGCTGGGCTTAGAGTCCCACGTGTCCGCAGTCCGGTCCGTGGAGGAGCGCGATCCGCGCCGGCGACGCGTCTTTCTCAGCGTTCTCAGGTTCGTCAGCCTGGCGGGGCACAGGGTCGAACTCAAAAGGCCGCTTAATTACTCGCGGGTCGAGGGGCACAGGGTGGAACTCAAAAGGCCGCTTTAATACTCGCGGGTCGATGGGCACAGGGTCGAACTCAAAAGGCCGATTTAATACTCGCGGGTCGAGGGGCACAGGGTCGAACTCAAAAGGCCGATTTAATACTCGCGGGTCGAGGGGCACAGGGTCGAACTCAAAACGCCGCTTTAATAAATACTCGCGAGTCGAGGGGCACGGGGTCGAACTCAAAACGCTACTTTAATAAATGCATAAATGCTTGCGAGTTGCTCGCTCGCTGTATGGAAGTCGTAGGTGAACCGAGATGCATGGTTATAATAATTTATTACGCTGCTATGTTAAATTTCTTTGCTGCGTTACTTTTTTTTTTCGTAAATAGCATCCTAACGGTGTATCTATGTAATTTAAGTAGCAAATGGAATATGAGACGCAGGACTGCCACCTAAAATTATATGTACACTCATAGTGACTTACTGTCCATTGAAATTGTTAAGTGGGATGAGATTTGGCACAAAGTTGTCATTAATAATGCTATGTTGGCTTACTTTTATTGGAAAGTTGATAAAGTACTAAACGAAAACGCTACGTATGATTATTACCTTACTATCACTCGTTAGGCGCCCAAAATACTATCATAGTCACTTACTGTCAGTGGTAATTCTTTAGTGAGCTAAGACGCAGGATTATTGCTTATAATGCTGCTGTCTACCTTATTGACATTGGGGGGTGCAAATGGAAAAGAAGACAAGGTATTTTCAATAAAATACTAACCTAATATAACCTACTATATTGACGACCCAAATGGCGTCGTGGTTACTATACCTTTCCTGCGTCAGAGGGCGTGGGTTGATTCCCACTACTGGAAAAATATTATGTGATGAACATAGTGTTTTTCTAGGGTCTGGTGTCGGGTGTTTATATAAGTATAATATGTATTTATTTACAAAAGAAAAGTATGTTTAACTGTTTATCAGTTATTAAGTACCCATAGTACAAGAGTTGCTTAGTTTGGGACTAGAAAATGTTGTGTACAAATGTGTCCTAAATATTTATTTATTTGGAAATTAGATTCAGAAACCTAGGGTTGACACTATAAAGGCACGATAATTACAGGCATATTCACCTGACTAAATTAAGGGTCAGGGATAATTCTCTTTGTGAATGTGAATTTGATGGGGAAACTAGATTAATCTTTTGTAACTGTCCAAAATAAATGGTCTTCACGATATGATAGGAAGGAAGATATCCTTCCTATATACCTATAAAGTTTAATTCTCTTTTAAAAAAATTAAACCTACACAACCCCCCTTTTCTTGTTCTGTGTGATTTCATTAGTTTGAAATAATATTAAACTATATCCGCTAACCCCTAATCTAACAGATCTGAGTTTACAAAAATGTGTCCTTTGTTTAGGGAATATCGACAGATACTGTTAAAATAATGTATACATATATAAAACAAATTGTAAATTCACATTCTTATGTCATGAAGTATATATACATGTATACTTTACATAATTAACTAAACTGCTTTATCTTTGCTGGATTACTAATAATTGTATCATTGGATAAATTATCAAATCAAACTCAAAGGAAAAATATAATAAAAAGAAAAATCTGTTACTTTTTAAAACCTCATATTAAGAATCTTGCTATACGATTTGTTTTAGTGTTTACATGGTCGTATATAACATTATATTAGCAATTTAACTAAATTTTACAATGATTTTTCAAACATTCTGCATGAAAAACTTGAATTACAGTATAATGTGTTGTATTAATGTTGATTCTGATGTAGGAGGTAGATAATTATTGTTTTCGTAAAACTCAAACATTTTCCATTATCTGTAAATTGCTTCAATTTGAAATAATTTGTTTCGAAACTAACATTATTTATAATTTTAAAAGTTTCTTCCTATAGGACTATCAGACAAACAGACAGTCAGACAGTGAAGTCTTTGTAACAAAGTTCCATTTCACTCTTTGAGTGCTAAACCCTAAAAATCTCAGTAACAGATTTTTAACGAGAATATTTTCACCGCATTCCTACGGCGTGAGTAGATTTTTTTCTGAGTATACTAATTGAAGAATATAACTATGTGACAGATACAATCAATTTTGAATGTGTATCCCACATTTGTTTATGAGAAAAGTTCGACACTAGCAGGCGGTACACCTGATATTAAGTAATGCTCATAGGTACACCTGATGGGTTGCAGGTGCGTTGCCAACCAATATAAAAGTGTAGCGTGGCTACCTCACTAACCGACGATACACGAAAATATTACGTTATCTCTTCAAGCCAATCTTCTGTGAAACCATGCTACTTCCCCGGACAAGCCTGCCCATTTGTGTATCAGTATAAGCTGCTGCATTGCCCTAACTCACATTAATAAACATAACCTAAATCTTAATTACATAAATGTGTCAATAAACAAAGAAAACACTGTCATACATTAAAAAAAATCCCAAAACCATTCATGCGAGCACTAAGAAATAATTGAAATAAAACTGGGTCTTTATTAAAATATTACAACTGTTAATTAACCTATAACTGCCAGATCACAATTTACGCTATTATTATGGACTAGTAAAACAACGGGAAAGAAAACACTTAGCTATGACTAGGTTTTTATTTGCTAAAGATTATCTTATATGGCAATATATTTACAAATCTAAAAACAGACAAAACACAGAAATCTGAATTAATAATTAACAATATTAATAATAACCTAAAATACGCTAACTATTTATTCATTAAACACATTTTGATGTACCTTATATGTATCAATTCTTTATAATATTTTTAAAAAATCAGTAATATGTTTATCATAAACATTAGAAATATTTACAAAAAAGGATAAGGATATGTTAAATTTACACATTTCTTCAACATTATATTCAATACTAAAAAAAAATCATATACTAGATATTTTGTGTATTTTCTTGACATTAATTTTTACTAGAAATAGGGTTTTTAAATTATCAGATCTATACTAAAAGTTAAGAATGAAAAAAAACTTTAAAAATGGGCTCTTTCACTTTTGTTATGTTAATTCATTATGTATTATGTCAATAAGGGGAATTGAACTGTTGGAATACATCAGATGCAAAATACGAAAAGATTAGTGTGAGCGGGCAGTTAATAAGTTCAAGCTTTGATGCAATGACAAAGGGCAATTGCATTTTTAAAATAGTCGAGCTAAAAACAAAACAATTATTTACCCCTGATCAATTGTAAAATATTTACCCATAAATGACTTTGTCATTTGCATCTTGAGAATCTGAATTTTGACTGCTGCTACTGCCCGATTTAGCTCTAGAACGGCCCATCTGCAATTATTTATATTTAAGTTTAATCTCATGCTCTAAATCTTTTAAGTTTTATTAAAGCATAAGAATTTAATGTGCCTCGTCAAATTCTCATCAGAATAAGCTATAAATCAATTGGTACTTGCCTATTCTGACTGTTATCATGTTTAAAAAATACTTTAACTTTCTTTAAAAAAAAACACTACTATGTGTAGAATAATAGAAATAAACAACACAAAAAAATTTGTAATCAATTTTTGCACTATAAATCATAGATTTTTTTGAAAACTTTTAATAAAATATAACATTTTAAATGTTTTAAAGACTTGAACAGTTTACATTTTTTAACACAATTAAATATTAATTAGGACCTAACCTTACTTGCACTGGAATTAGTATTTTCATCATATGGACTTGTATTTGATTCTCTGTTGTCTGCCTCATTTCTACTTTTATTTAGTTTCACTTCCTCACTCTCTGATGTAGAAGACGTTGCTTTGTCAGCTTCTTGCGATTTTGTTTTTACAACTTGAGCATCATCCTTTTCTGAATCAGAATTTGATACATCACTAGACTTTGTTTTGATAGAATTTTTTCCTTTATCAGAAGCAATCTCTTCAAGCAATGTTTGCTTAATTTCTTTTAAGACATTTCTCAGCTGTTCATCCTCTGTATCCGAGCTGGATGAGTATGTTAACAACATTTTTTTGGCATGCATACTTTCCATTATGTGTTTTCTTTTTGATTTTAATGGAGATTTCTTTTTATTATCCTTTCTTCTTTTAAGCGATATTACTGTTGTATTATCTGATGAATCATTCAGTAGCAATGACTTTACGTTTTCTGGATCTTCATCGACTCTTTGATCGTCTTCATTCATTTTTCTTTTTTTATGGGGATTTGATGAAGAATTATCTGAGGAATCATTCAATAACGCCGATTTTATTTTTTCTGGATCTTGGTACACACATGGAGATTTGTTTTCTTGGTCTTCATTAGATTTAGATTCTGATTCTATTGTAACATTTGTCTTTTCATTTGGCAATGTGGGTGAGTTATTGTCAGAGGAGTCATTTAATAATGATGCTTTAATTGTTTCAACGCCAGAATCCATTTTGTTATCCATATTAACTTCAATAGACTTTGCATTTTTATCCAATAAAGCAAGTTCTGTAGATGAAATATTATTTTCAAATTCACTATGCTTATCAGAATCACTATCCCGTAGTAGGGCATTTCTTACACTTTGAGCTACATCCAGCAATTCTTTATCAGATTTATCTGAATCAGAATCATTCAATAAACTGAATTTGGAAAATCCAACTTCTGAGGGCTGCTCACTACGCTCTGCCAAGTGTTGTATGCTTTCACATTCCTTAATCTGAGATGAATTTTGTGGAGCTAACTCTTCTGGACACTTTTGATTTGCACTATTTACATCTTTTTTATTATTTAAGGCACTTCCTAATTCAAAGAGAGTATAACCATTTTGTGTTATTTTATTTAAACCTTGGGCTTTAAGGAAATGAATAGAGAAATTTGGCAACCTGTGAATGGTTATTGCGAACTCTTTTGGTTTAAATAATTTCAACTCTTTTATTCTTTGTTCCTGGTAATTTTCATTGAATGTACTATCACTTTTATTTTTGTTATTAGATTTTTTTTCAGATCTTTTCTTCACATTTTTTTCTGTTTCATCTTTTGTTGTTTCTTTATGTGAAGGCTCCATTTGTGTTCTTGTGGAAAGTTCATTAGCATTTACCTTAGTTAAAAAATTGTCGGGCTGTACACTTGTGTCTTTAAGTAACTTATTAGTATTTACACATTTGATAAAATGTTTCCTTATCTCACTAGATTCTGACCCTGATCCACTTTTTTGTTCATGTTTACTATTAATATTTTCTGAATTCTGTTCATTATCACCAACTTTAGCAAATTCTTTATTTTTAGGTGACTCTAGCAATCTCTTATCTTGACACATACTTGAATTTTCATTTCCTGTTAACTCTTTATTTTCACCAATTAGCTTTTTGGTGCCAGAAGTATCATGTAATGGTTCAACATTGATTTTTTCCCCACATTCACTTATTTTCTTATCAAGACTTTCCTTCAATAACATATCAAAATTTGTACATGCAACACTGCTATTGTCAGTATCACTAATACTCTTTATTGTTAAATTGTTATCACTTTCCAAATCTTTATTTACTGTGCTTTCCTTAAATTCTGAAAGCGAAATTGCTATATCTCTTGAATTGTCATCTAAATTCCTATCACTTTTGTAACCATCATCTTGACATAATTTCGATACAATATTTTCTACATCTTTTTGCATCTCTCTCTGCAGCTTTCCTTCTTTCTTTTGCTGACGATACAACTTACAATCATGATAAACTGGATACTCTTTCAACATAACAGAAGGCATAGGCTTGGCAATGACTTTGACTGATGTATAATGATTAAGGCAGATCTTTTCCCTTATTCTTAATCTACTGGAAGCATATTCAAAATATTCGTAAGTCGTGTTGGATATGGTTGAGGGGCGCCTACGTTTGCCGGCAGAACTGGTGGATGACTGGGTAAGATCGATTTGTGATAAAAGATTTTTAACACCGGTTTCTACATTCTCCAGAGATTTTTTTGACAACTCGCAAATCAATAACACTTTATTAGCTGCTTTCTGTACGGCGTGCGTGTTCTTCAAGCGATCCTTCCTTATTTTCTTTTCCTTTAAGTTCTCGGACCGGACTCTTAAATTGGAGCCAAGTTTCGACAGATATTCCATCGCTTCACATAACACATCGCAAACAGGCACTTCGTCCGCCATTTCGCGATAACGCCGCTTAACATTTGTTCTTTTGGATAACGATAGCACAGAATGAAAGTGGAATAACTTTCGAAAAGTAATCGACACAAAAATGATAAAAATCATTCATAGGTAACGAATGTCGATATAGATAGATGCCTCCATTACAATTACATAGCTTAGCGTAAAAAATGTAAATGAACCATAGAGTAAGTTTCTTTTTTAAAAATTCAATAGATGCAGCAAATTTAATTTACACTAGATAAAATAAAGAAAATAAAACATAACAAAATGGTATATTAGTGCAATTAACAGATAATTTGAATTGATATATTGTAATAGAATATATCATAACAATGGTTTCTTTAAAATACGTTTTCGGTATATATTATGCTTATGCATGAATAGAAACGTCGGTTTCGCAACTGTATTGAACTTAGTCGTATTATACAAAATCACTAAACACAAATATAACAAAATAGCGGCAATACATAGCATGTATACATACAATCCGTATTATATGTGATGATACATGAATAATTTATTTAAATTAAGTAAGATGAGATTGTATGAGACAAAGTATGTTAAACTAATGAAAGGACACTTGTTCACTAACACAACGGTACACTAAGTCCATATAAGAAAACAAAAAATATCGAGGTATCAATTTTTTGTAGTACTTACCTTTCATGTAAATGGCTGATGTATTGTTTTGCAGGATTCTGTCGTACAAGTTGATCTTAACTGTAATTGTAACACTTCATTCTAGTGTATTATAAATGTTGTACATTAATTAGCAGTCATATTTTAGTGTTAGACCGAGAAATCGGCGAAATAAGCAAGGTAGGTAAACTATCCAAAACAGTCGTGAAAAAGAACCATAGATAGTAGAGAGAAGCACAGTTCATGCAGCATGTCTATAGCTTGTTACTAAATAAATAATAGACTATATATAAAATATTTTCATCTTACGATTACTTAAATTCAATCAATAATGATTAATTTGTGTAAAAAAATTGCAAGAAAATTTATAACCTTAGCTGGTTGATCTGTACGATTTTTTCGCACAGTATCGTGTTTGTTTACCGAAAGGTAGCTATGTAATATTATGTTGAGAATTGTAAGTCATCGAAAAATACTTCATTTTATAGAATAATAGTAATTACCAGTCTTGTGTCAAAAATTATTTAACTTACAAAATTATTGTCAATGGATGTTTTTCTTAAATTATTTCATAGCGTGATAGTCCACTGTTGGACTTGCGGAGGCCTTTAGAGATCCACCGGGCTTGAGTTGGCCGGGCACTGAGGCGGCTGAGGCCGCCTGGCCTAAACCTCATATACATAACATAACAACATAATTCTTATACCTCTTAGGTAAACCTAAGAGGTATAAGAATTATGTTGTGGATTTTTTGGCTTTGTGCACTTTTACGTTTGGAGAGGCGGTTCGCTCCGGTGAGAGGGAGAGATGGTTGATAACTGTGGAGAATTTTTTTTTCTTTGGAGAGGAATGGCGCGTGGGAGTTGGCTGGTGAAAAAGAGGCTGAAGGGAAAGATTTGTGGGTTGAAGAAGTCTTTACGTTCTAAAACAAGCTGCTTTGATGTGGCACATTGATGTTATTGCCTTGATAAACGTTATTAAGAATTTTAGGTATTTTCATTCTAAACCTTTTAGTGTAGGTAGTGCTAATTTAAGGGGGTGTTAATAATAGAAATTCACGCAGTGGAAGCGTGTGTATGAGATTGTAGTATAGGGAAAGGATCGGAATTCAAAACGGAATTTTTCAGAGAAACTTTTTACAGAATTTTTGATCTCTTCCTTTGTAATGTATTGTGTTTTTATTGTATTTTTGTGGTTTGAGTTATTATTAAGAGTTTTTGTTTTTGTTGAGAGATTGTGTTATTGTTGTCTTATGATTGGTGATTTGTTTGTTGATAATTTCTAATTTTTTTGGGTTTTCTTTACTTGTCTGGTGTTATGATGATCTGAGATTAAGGGGGTGTGTTGATTAGTAATCTCAGATTATACATATTCTTTTGATGTCAACTCTGAACTGTTTGATTTATGTATTATGTTTGAATTACTTTAAATTTGCAATGTTAGTTTTATTTGTTCAGACTGAATTATCATATTTGATTAATTCCGTAAAAATCGTTTGAAGAAGTAACATGTCTAGCTATCTGACATAACTCTTGTATTTTACATAAATTTCATAATGTTTCGTCTAAAATAAGTTAAAAATGTTAAAGTTGAAATAAATAGTTTTCTTATCAGTCCTTAAGTGTATTTTTGGCTTGAAAGTGATCTCATTAGCCACATCTACCATTCAAGATTTGACACCGGTTTTCTGTATATTTCAATAAAATGTTCTCAACACGTGTTGTCCATTGTGACAAAATGGTGGACTACGGTCCCGCTTCCTAATTGCTTCTGCTTGCAACACGGCAGTCCGCTACGTAGGACGCTAAACCACTGACACTTCTGCGCGGTGGACTGCAAGCGGTGAGAGGAACTTGTAAGTCCTTTGCAGAATGCAAGGTTAATCCTGCTCTTTGTTGCCGGACATCGTACAGACTGTGATGATATTCACAATACTGCATAAAGCGGCGGATGTAAAACTTTATTTCTCGCTCTTTTGTGGAGAATTATCCCTTTTTTACGAATTTTACCTGTGTTGGCAGTTTTGTTGACTATAACTGCCTCCACCTGGCCAGAAAGAAGGAAAAAAGGTGCTGTCAACTGTCATGAAATCAGTGTCAAATGTCAATTTTGAACAAAATTTTCTTGATGATTGATACTGATAGGAGTACGATTGTTGTGTAATAGTAAACATGATGGCCAGTTTTGGATTTCGCAGTAATTTGGTTAGAGTTTTTAAAAGAGCTTACAGCGAAGGCGTAGGCCAAACGCATAGCTCAGCGTCGTCTTCTATTCCGCCGTCAACATCGCCTCAAACTATCCCTGATGTACCAGGACTTAGCGCTGCAGTAGTACATCCTGCTACACAACCTGTTGGTCCCGGAGTCGATCCCAACAAAAATGGGGCCTATAAGGTGCCTGAGTACTTCTGCTATGATAGTACAAGTTTTTTTGAAGCAGAAATTGAAATGGCCAAGTTTAGACTACCACAACCTTCTGCCGTAAAGAAGTGAAATACTTAACAATGTCATTTTTGTTTTAGTCTAGAAAATATTAAATTATTGTTTAATCAAACATGCTTTTTCTACATTTTATGAGATAACCTTGCCTTAACATTATTTGATTAATCTTTAATTTCTGTATTAAATTATAATCAAACAGAACTGTATCACTGATTGCATACAGAGTTAATACTATTAGACAGCCTAATCATCCCAAAATGTTGTTTATCACTGCTATTCATAATATTTTTGTAGTCTTAGTTAGTTTTTGTAAAAATGACCAAATAGTGTTTAGCATAGCCTGTTGTATTTGCAATATATATATATATATATATATATATATATATCATTTGAAGAGGCTGTTATGCAACAGTCATACCAATAGGTAGTGTAAGATGGTTTCAACTTTATGTATAATAATAAATATACAGTTGAAACCATATTACATTTAATAAGTTTCAACAATGAATGGGTTTTTAGGACTTTAAGACAATTTCCCTACCAAATCATCAAACATCTACATAAAAATACTGATTACACAATCGGATTAAGCAACATGTTTCTATTCTTGAACATCTATAAAAATTGTTATAATAATAAAAACCCATCATCATACTTTTTCCAGTCAGTGAAAAAAACGTAATTTCAACTTTGTTCAGGAATTATGGATTATCAGGTGATTATGATTACCTATGCACTCCCAACAAACCAAAACCTCTTCATACACTTTGCCATTAGGCAAAGTTGCACTAGGTTGCACTTAGTCCGAAAGTCAACAGCATCAATTACTTTTGAATTATATTGTGTTTTGACCACAAGAACAACAATTTTAACCCACCACATGATATAAGGCTAATGAACAAACTGTTAAACTATTCGAGTTTTTTACAGCTTTATTCTGATGTTAAGGAATCTTGAGAAGAATGAATCATAAAATACTATACAGCGTGTCGTTACTATCGCGACAATAAATGAACACACGTCTAACGCTACTTGCCAATAATCATAAAAAATATTAACATTAAAAAAATCCATGATTAAAAAAAATTTTTTTTCAAACTAATTAAGTAAAAAAGAAACAAAATTTGTAACACCTATACAACTACAACTGACTGATTCATACATTCCGAGACTTTTTCATTCATTGCCACAGCGTCGAATTACAAGCCTCTCCTTCTAATAGTATGTTTTGTCTCTTTTAAATTCATTCAACCCATTAATATGAACTTTACATTAGTTTTATATGTAAGGGTGTTCTAAAATTCTTTGTTTTGGAAAATTTAATAACTCTGTAAATATTGATATTTAAATAATTTAAATGTTTAGTACAATTTAAAAAAGTTATCCTCTATATGCGTGTTCATTTATTGTCGCGATTGTAAAGACACGCTGTATACATTGGAAGTTAAAAAAAGAAAAAAATGCCCAAATTACTGTATAATAATACTATTAGTATTATAATAATACTATTAGTATTTTTATAGAGTAATTGGGCATTGCAAACACAGGAGTGAAGAATATTTGGCATACACCAATTTTACATAGACAAACAGATGTGTGTAGGAACAGTAATTTGTGGGTCAAGAAAATACTAAGTATTTTCGGTCCTATTTCTAAGACTGTCGTGTCTGTCACCAGGCTGTATCTCTTGAACTGTAATAATTACAATAAACAAATATTTAAGCGGGGCTGTCATAGAACAGACATTTTTGCCATTTGTATAGATAATGGTATGGAACCCTTTATGCGCAAGTCCGAATCGCACTTGGCCGTTTTTTATTAGAATGAAATCTTTGGGTCTTTATAAATGCTTTCATAATTTAAAATATGAATAAAATAAAACCCAATACTTTTAATTTTTATTACAATCAAATGATTCCCATACAGACTAAATATCTACATCTAAATAGCATAAAATGCAATATTGAACACCTAAATTGCAAAAATTTTAACACAGTTTGATTATATTCAAATGCAAATGTTCCTTTTTAAATAGCTACTGAAGCAGCACCACTTATTATAACTGCAGTTTCATCTTCGGAAAGAGTAGTTACTGGCTTCAGACAATCAGAACCCTCCCCCTGAGCCTCATGTTACTTCTTCTTTGTCAATTTTTCTGACAAGTCGTCAAAAGTGGGATCCTGAAGATTAATCATAAGGCTGTTTCCAGGGAGGAATACTCTGTTTTGAGACTGAGCTATCATTCTAGAAATGCTTTGAGCTGCACGGATTTTACGTAACTTCAAATAACCAGGATTCATGCCCATTGCTTTTCCCAACATTTCTGCTGCTTCAGCTTCACCTTCAGCTTGTACTATTTTCTGTTGACGCTCTTGTTTTGCTCTTTCAACAACGAAAGCAGCACGCTGAGCTTCTTGTTGAGCAACTTGCTTTGCTTCAACGGCAGCAGTGTATTCCTTGCCAAAGCTTAGCTCGGTAAGTGAAACATCATCCAAAATAATGTTAAAATCTGCTGCGCGCTCCACAAGCTCCCGTCTAATTAGCAAAGATACTTGTTGACGTTGTGTGATGAGTTGCGATGCATTAAATTTAGCAACTACAGATTTCAAAACTTCATTACAGATAGATGGCAATACTTTTTCATCATAGTCAGTTCCAAGTTGTCGATACATTATGGGCAGAAATCGAGCATCTGGCCGTGATAAAACTCTCAAAGAAATATTAACCATTTGCAAATCCTTAGAGCCCGTGGGAGATGAAATTTTCCGCGGACGCGACCTTATGTCGTAGATAATAGGATACTGGAACCAAGGTATACGGAAATGCATACCTTCCGTCATGACATGTTGTTGGACGCCACCAATTCTATTAAACATAATGGCTCGGTGACCACCTTCAACGGTAAATACAGATTGAGAAATACCGTAGGCCGCTGCACCAACTGCGGCCATAACTTTCAATCCTATACCAAGACCGGGTGGCCCCCCTTTTGCAAATTTGCCAGCCATGTCGTTCAACTTACTTTGTGCCATTTTGAGTAGGCCTCTTGACGTGAATCTAAATAAATTAATTGATTCTCGTAATATAACCTATATTGTTGAAAAAAAGAAATTGTGCAACAAGAAGAATCGAATACCGATTATAATGTAAAACCACAGACATTAGTACATAGACGTAGAATTTATCACAGATTAAAAAAAAAGAGAGTCTCTAAGAGAGTACCTAATAATTTAAATTAAAGCGTCCTTCAAGACCTCGTGGAGTACATAGTTTCTAATCATCACTCTGAAGACAGTCTCGTGAAAAAGTCTGGCAAAAAAAGTTTAATTTATTTTATAACGAGAGCGCTAGGAGTGCCAGACAGACTCGTTAAAATCATATTGGAGTACTTGTCGAATCGTTGATTTCAAATTTAAGAAGACGGAGCTTTAACCTAGCTTCTTAAAAACTCTCTCCCGTCAATGTATTCGGTCAACCCATTCTGTGGTACAGAACGGCTAATCTTAGCATTACGCTTGATAAAAACTCTAACTAAAGCAGCACATTAAAAAAAATGTGAGCTGTCACCACTATATACCAAAGTACTCTGTGGCCCTCACGGGACGCCTGGCAGATGTGAAACATCGACATTTTTTGGTAAAAGTAATATGCAGTAAAGAACAGATTGTGATAGGAACTAATTGTCATATTGATAAAATAAAATATTACGATTTTTTTTTCCAGATAACGATGACTATTTATTGAATAAACATTTATTTTCATTAAATACAAAAATTTACGAATTTATTTCAAATCGTGACTACTTAATTCGTACACACAATTAAATAAAGTTAATTTAATTAATTAATAAATAATTATTAAGAATTAATTTAAATTTGAGTAATTAATCGTACACACTACTGCATATAGACTGTGTACATATATATATATATATATATATACCATCATATAGCGTGGCGTCGCCACGCCAGAAATCGGTTTTACGTGCGGCTATAGATTTTTCATATCAAAAGGCAATAAGTTATAGGCGTAAAAGGCGTACGTAATGTCTGACACACGGAATAGAAAAAACAAGTGGAAGTGCCATATGGGCGTAGCCCGACGACCACGGTTGAGCTAGTGTCTATAACTGAAGGCTGAAACTGAATAGGTCTGACACGTGTGGAGACGCACGCCGTATTGCTTAATTTTGAAGAGTATAGGAATGCTCAGATGAGGGAAACAAACCTCTTATTAATATTATTTATTTAAGATATCACTGACTGTTTTACTGTAATACATTTTCTTGAGACCATATTATTATTCTACTCTTCTATCTATTGACAAAGAACAATTACTAGTTGTGCTGTGTGCACTTCTTAATAGGGATGTACCCACTAACAAATTTATGCGTGCAAAAATAATAGCCGAAAAAAATGTCTAAAATGGTAATGATTTCACATCATAAGCAAGTGCTACTTTATTAGGTATATTTTACTAAATAAACCAATTTCGTAAAAACCGAAAATTTAATTTGAGCTGCAGTCAAAAGGGAACCTCAGAGGTCTTCGTCGTACAACCAGCTTCAACGTCTCATGGTATAATCAGAACCCCGAAATGCATGGTGACCGAAAGTAAGGTATATGAAGTAGGTATGTCCAAAATTACGAATAAATAGTACAATAACTGTGTGCAACGATATAACGGCCAACCATGTGATTCCAGAGATATCCTCATATTTATGTCAGCGCCATACAAATTTTTCTTTAAAAAATCAATAAATCCTTAATTTTTATATTGAATTGCTTCATACGTTATTTTATTATTGTTCCAGATGTGCAGTCGTGCAGTCTGAGGGACTTCACAAAAAAGTTATTCGCTATGTGAAACTATATTTATTTTATCTGTAAAATGTAATCACAATTTGCAATCAAATGTCATGACAATTTGTATTATTAAAGCACACAGAGGTACATGTGTAGTACATTAAAATACAAATTCAACTTCGGATAAAGAGAAAGAAAAATGTCTGTTTTGAATATATAACAAAAAAAATTGTGTGAATTACGAGTATATTTTTAAATGCAATAATAGCTCTATTTATACCTGAAGTTCTAAGTTGTATAAAGAATGGATTCGTGTCTCGGGGTCGAGCAGGATTTGGACAAAGCCACATCAAAATTTAATGCTCTGAGTGATCGTACTAATGAAGAATTAGACCGTATCATCAGACAGGCTGAATGCTTTAGAAATATAATGTCGGAACGTAAGTACTACATTTATAACGTAGTCTATTGGTTTACAGAATGTCATTTTTGCAGTAAGTTTGAAATTTCTTTTGTTATAAGTACTAGATACTGTATATTTGTTATAAAGTCTCTGTGATATTATTATGTAATTATGTTTTCCTTTAGTATAATGTTAATCTGGAATTGATTGATACTTACAATGAACTATAAAAATTATATTCCATAATTTAACTTCATGATTGTATCAATGATGATGATTGTATTTCTAAGTGCCAAGTTGCTACGATGACATGGACTTTACCCAATTATTTAGTATTATAGCGTTTTATTTCATACTTTTATAAATTTGATTATTCCAATGTTATTGTCCCATGTTCATTAATTTTAATAATATTTGTATGACTTGTTTACACCCCGGTCACCAAGGGGGACTTTCTATAAAGTAATTTACAAACAATTTTGTCCCACATACTAAAAAAAGTAATTATTTCAGTATCATATAATGCGAAAACTATGAGATTCGGCCTGCATCGATATATTTAAATCAGTTTTCTTAGCTCTCTGCCAGTCGTTCATTTCTTATTGTATCTCTGTCTGGGGCAGCGCGTCCAAATGTTACATGATTAATTTAGAGAGAGCACAAAGGTTTGTTCTACGGGTAATGCTTAAGAAACATTGTAGGTACCCAACGATTGATCTCTATCGGGTGTTTTGAGTGTTTGGCAATTGTATATTCTTAGAACATGTTTAATAATCCACATGTCACAAACTCGGAAATCTATACCGAAATGTTGAAGAGCCATGTGTTCCGTCTGTCTGTTGCACCTGTTAAAACTTCTTTCGCCAGACGATTTAGCCCTTTCTCATCTAACTCTATCTATAACAAAGTTGTAAAGGTTTGTGATATAAAAAAGTGTACTGTGAGACAAGCCAAAATGATTCTCCTAGACTGGCTTCTTACTGTCTTGTACGATGATACAGAAAAATTTATTGCAAGATCATTATAAATACACATAACAGACCTATAATATACATAATTGTTTTTCTATATATATTTATCTTATTTATATATGTTTATCTATATCAAAATTCTATATGTTTTATATACCTTTAAAACAATATCTCTAACCGAGGCAAAATTTCTGTATTATGTCAAATAGTTTTTTACAATAGTCATATAGTTATATATAGTCAAATAGTTATATATAATAGGTTTAGGTTTAATAATCAAATAGGTTTTTTTGGTATTGTTTTTCGTTGTTTTTCGAAATGTCTCAACAGCAATCTAGTTCTAAGTTTCTAAGTATTTTGTATATCCTATGTTCTTGCTGGTTAAATAAATGATTTCTTATTTATTATTACTAATTATTAAATGATTTATTATTATTATTATTAATATTTATTTCAGAGCCCCCTGACTCAACCTTATGCTATGAGCAGACTCTGGTGTTATGTGATTTTGCAGAGAGTTTAAAGAAGGAGGTTTTTGAAATGTCAACTGGTAAATATTTGAGATTTATAAAAATTATTATGTACATGATACATATTTTAGACTATTAAATTGTTAGTTAAACTATAAGTACTCTACTTATAGTTTAACAATTAACTTATGTTTAGCTAACAATCAAATGATTGGAGTACTATTAAACATATTCAGTAGTTAAAAATTTTGTTAAATATTAATACAACTGAAACAGTGTTAATTTCAGATTATTATATTAAGAATTTCAGATTTGGGCATAACTTTTAATAATTTCAGAACATCGGGAACTACACGCAACCGTTTCTCGGGTTGGTAAGTCGATCGATCGGCATTTTGTCTCGGATTACACATCAGTGGCGCCAAAGGCCGAGTCATTTTGTTCTGACACAAATCGACCAATTATGGAGCAGGCAATTGCTCAGCATTTATATAGACAGGTACTGTTATGCTTTATTAATTACACAAACTTATGAAAGTCCTTATGATATAAACTGAAGTAGCTAGTACATCTATGCACAATTTTATGTCCTAAGAAAAGTTTATCGCTTTGTAATGGTCTCAAAACATTGATAAATTCTGGGCCATATTATCAATACTATTTAATCATCTTACATTAGCATTTACATTATAGTTAAATGTTAATACACATTAATAATATTATCACAAACAGTAAGAAAATAATAAATTCTCAAAGTATAAGACCATTTAAAATGGTGTCACAAATTGATAATGCAAGTTTGAATACTGGCAGCAGTGAAGAAATCTTTCATCATTTTAAGTTACATCTTGAGTGCTGAGACTAACACTCGGACCCACCGCCGGGGGTCCCGCCGGATAACACTACACCCACAGTTATTGCAACAACAAACACACTAGTTCGCCCTCGCCTCCGAGCACGGCGAGACCAACACACGCGTTCCGGGGCGGTTCTCACCGCCCCCAGCCACCGATTAGCTAATTGCACAGTCGACGGCCATCGGGGTTTCGGTCCGAACCACGACCTCGATTGCCCTTAGATGACATACCATAGTTAAACGCACGCATGAGCACATGCGTGGCCCTACCCACAGCGGAGGGCCCAAACCCGTGGGTTCTGGCTAGCCCACCGGTTCTGCGTCAGATGAAGCTTTAAGATGAAGTTTTAATAGTCTCGGGACTGAAAGCAAAAACATTAGTTCATACAAGATTTAAGAAGAGACTAACATTGAAAAAATAATTAAAAGCTGACAATGTTTGCTGAAAGACTTTCGAAAGTGCTCACTTTTTCACAATGTAACATTGGATATATCGTATTGATGACGTCCGTGGCGCCTTCCGCCTCGGACGGGCCTCGAACTGGACTTATCGGAGCGGAACGGGCGTTGTCCAGTTAATGGAAGGGACGGAAGAAGCGACATCGCGCCCTTTATATCGCCTCAAATAGACCTCGAACTGGACTTATCGGAGCGGAACGGGCGTTGTCCAGTTAATGGAAGGGACGGAAGAAGCGACATCGCGCCCTTTATATCGCCTCAAATAGACCTCGAATTGGACTTATCGGAGTGGACCGAGGCGTTTCCCAGGGCGTGGCGTGGGGGTCGTATTCGTCGCGTCCCTGACCTCGCCTCAAACGGACCTCGGATTGGACTGATTCTATACCCGAGGGTTACATATACATTGACAACCTTTTGAAAATTGGGCTCCGGCTACCTCACTCACCAGACAAAACGCGAAAGTATTATAAGCATTTGCCATACTTCCACTTTACGCCGGTCTTCTATGAGGTCGCGGTACTTACCCAGACGAGCCTGCCTATTCGTGCGACAGTCGATGCTGCTGCGTGGCCCTACCGCAGTAAAAAAAGAAAAAAAAGTCCAAACGCCCCTCGGGGTTGTCCTGGCGTTGGTGGCAACAAGCGGGGTGTTCGCGCCCTTGACATCTTGAACTTGCGCCGTCCAGGGCCTTGAGGAGGCGGGCGACGTGTTCGTAGCGGAGGCGCGCGTCGGCCCAGTGGAGCGCACGTGTGCGTTCGCCGTGCTCCAGCGCTGCGCCGCCTCGCTCGCCGACGGCGACCCGGCGCCCGCCCTGGACTGGGCCCAGCGGCGCGCCCACCAGCTGCAGCACTCGCCGCTGCCCTTCGCGCTGCACACCGTCCACACGCTCAAGGTGAACGACCGAAAGGGGTGACTAGGCCGCAGCTTCTGTTTGCTGTCGCTCCGTGGACAGGCGTGGGGAACCGGTGGTGGGACCGGATCGTGAACAGTTGCTTTCAAATCCTCACTATCTCACAATCAGCTGTTTTAGTTTACGAATAGGATTGCGCAAACGAGCAGACTCATTCGTGGAAGTACAAAATCACACAAGACGGGCGGGAAGTTGAAGTATAATAGTTTTGAATTTTGTCCGGTGAGTGTGGTAACCGGGGCTCTCTGTTACTTAACGTTGGCAACGTATCATCAACCACTCACGTATTGTCACCGCCTCTTAAGGATTAAAAACGCGGACAATCACAATCGATGATGGTACAGTCGCGTGCACAATTCGCGATCGCCGTACAGTCGCGTGCACAGCCCGCGATCGCCGTACAGTCGCGTGCACAGCTCGCGATCGCCGTACAGTCGCGTGCACAGCCCGCGATCGCCGTACAGTCGCGTGCACAGCCCGCGATCGCCGTACAGTCGCGTGCACAACTCGCGATCGCCGTACAGTCGCGTGCACAGCCCGCGATCGCCGTACAGTCGCGTGCACACTCGCAATCGCCGTACAGTCGCGTGCACAGCCCGCGATCGCGGTACAGTCGCGTGCACAGCCCGCGATCGCCGTACAGTCGCGTGCACAGCTCGCGATCGCCGTACAGCCGAATCGCGGTACCGTCGCGTGGCAAAGATCGCGCGAATCAGCCGTACAGTCGCGTGCACGCCGCGATCGCCGTACAGTCGCCGTGCACAGCCGGCCCCGAATCGCGGGTACAGTCCGTGCACAGCCCGCGATCGCGGTACATTCGGTGCACAGCTCGATCGCCGTACAGTCGCGTGCACAGCTCGCGATCGCCGTACAGTCGCGTGCACAGCCGCGATCGCCGTACAGTCGCGTGCACAGCCGCGATCGCCGTACAGTCGCGTGCACAGCCGCGACCGCCGTACAGTCGCGTGCACAGCCCGCGATCGCCGCACAGGCGCGCGCACAGCCCGCGATCGCGGAACAGTCGCGTGCACAGCACGCGATCGCGGTACAGTCGCGTGCACAGCTCGCGATCGCCGTACAGTCGCGTGCACAGCCCGCGATCGCCGTACAGTCGCGTGCACAACTCGCAATCGCCGTACAGTCGCGTGCACAGCCGCGATCGCCGTACAGTCGCGTGCACAGCCGCGACCGCCGTACAGTCGCGTGCACAGCCCGCGATCGCCGTACAGTCGCGTGCACAGCCGCGATCGCCGTACAGTCGCGTGCACAGCCCGCGATCGCCGTACAGTCGCGTGCACAGCCCGCGATCGCCGTACAGCCGCGTGCCCAGCGCGCGCTCGCCGTACAGTCGCGTGCACAGCCGCGATCGCCGTACAGTCGCGTGCACAGCCGCGATCGCCGTACAGTCGCGTGCACAGCCGCGATCGCCGTACAGTCGCGTGCACAGCCGCGATCGCCGTACAGTCGCGTGCACAGCCGCGATCGCCGTACAGTCGCGTGCACAGCTCGCGATCGCCGTACAGTCGCGTGCACAGCCGCGATCGCCGTACAGTCGCGTGCACAGCTCGCGATCGCACGCCGGTCTCCTGCGAGGTCGTGGTACTTACCCGGACGAGCCTGCCCATTCGTGCAATTCGTGCGATGCCCTATTCTATGCGTCACAGACCACAGGGCTGGTCGAAATGGACGCGTAGTCGACTTCAGGGTTGCCACTGGCGTCGTTTGGACTCGCAGGCGATGCCCTATTCTATGCGTCACAGACCACAGGGCTGGTCGAAATGGACGCGTAGTCGACTTCAGGGTTGCCACTGGCGTCGTTTGGACTCGCAGGCGATGCCCTATTCTATGCGTCGCAGACCACAGGGCTGGTCGAAATGGACGCGTAGTCGACTTCAGGGTTGCCACTGGCGTCGTTTGGACTCGCAGGCGATGCCCTATTCTATGCGTCGCAGGCCACAGGGCTGGTCGAAATGGACGCGTAGTCGACTTCAGGGTTGCCACTGGCGTCGTTTGGACTCGCAGGCGATGCTGCAGGTGGACCTGGGCGAGGAGTGCGGCGGCCACCACTCGGTGTTCGCATGCCCGATCCTGCGGCAGCAGTCCTCCGAGCAGAACCCGCCCATGCGGCTCCTCTGCGGCCACGTCATCTCCAGGGACGCGCTCAACAAGCTCGCAATGGGCGTCAAGTGAGTACCGTTACTTTTTCTTTTTTTAAAGTGCCCTTACTTTAGAATTATTTTTTTATTTAATATAACCTTTATACCTAACTAGTTAACCGCCCCTGCTTCGCACGTATGCAATCTATTATACATAGAAACCTATGAAGAGGACTTCAATCACTCATATCTAGTAAAAGAAACCGCATCAAGATCCATTGCGTAGTTTTAAAGATCTAAGCATACATAGGGACAGACAGCCAGCGGAACGGCTTTGTTTTATACTATGTAGTGGTGTATTATGTTTCGCCTATGTATGCTATTTATAAATGCATAAATATTTTTCTGTGTATATTTCTTTTGTAATCATGCTAGATGGTATTCAGTTAAGCAGACCAAAGAAAGAAATAAAAAAAACATTATCCATTACTGCAAGAACTTTTTACAAACATAAATTTCAAACAAACAGATGTAAAACAATTTTCTGTTGTTGTTCACATAAATAATTGTCGCGTGTAGGAATCGATGCCCCCACGACGAAACCAATACCTACTATTTACCTTAGAGCCGTGATAGCTCAGTGCCGCCGCCGATGAAATTGTTAATTTTAAGTGCAGACTTATTGCGTGCTCAGCGGTAAGGGAAAACATCGTGAGGAAACTCGGATATTTTTGAAATAATAATAAAAATACGTATATTTCGGAATGTGAAGTATGCTCTTCCGCAGTGGGTTTGTGTGACTCCAGGCGGGCGCGAACAGCGTATCCCAAAGGACGTAGGTTTAAATCAAAAAACTTTTCTCTACAAATTTTTTAATTACACGGAATCAGAATGATCTTCCGAATGATGAGAACGATTTAATTAAAAAGCCATTTGAGAGCTGATTAGATAATTTCTACTATGATCAGTGTTTCAGAAACCGGACGTCAATATATTGTACAGCCGTTTCTGTTGTTGCCTGAATGGATAAGATCCTCGGAGAGAAGTATTTGTAAGCATAGCAATGTTAAAATGTTGGTAACGCTTCGGGTTCAAACTCATTTAACGTATTAGACCTTGGTAGTGTTCAAGCAAACAATATGAAATGTTGCAAGGATGGAAAGAAAAAGAATCGCCTAATAAGTAGTTTCCTATGTCAGCCATTACGGTCTTGACGTGATTTTGTTTTGATTTTGTACCTAATATAAATTTTCTTTCATTACAGGTTGAAGTGCCCCTACTGTCCAATGGAACAGTCACCATCCGAAGCACGGCAAATATACTTCTCTTAGGCGCCTATGAACAGCGCAGAGCAAAAATAAAACATTTAATTTCCTTTAGGTTGTTTTGTAGGACATGGGAGAACCGTTGAGGACCATCTGTTGTTGTTTATTGACATTTTAACAGGACTTACTTCAGCGTGTTGTTTCAATTGTAGATCACTAATAGCAGAGGCCTTAAACCTTTGGTCTTCTGTTCTAATTATAAAACTATTGTTTGTTCATTTGTAATATTCATTATGACAAAATAAATGCGAAAGTAAATGACTGTATGGTTCAAGTTTGTGTTTTTTTTTGTATTTTTACCTTTATTGCAAAAGTAAAACTTTCCTTAAGAAATCTCGTTAATTTCTCAGGCGTTGCATGTTTGGCATTCAGACGTCCAACGCCTCGATCTCTCCCGTGACCATGAACATATACAGATGTGTAAATACATGAATAGGATTCAAAACGTCGGTAAACAAAATTAAGAATAAACGCGTTAAATCCATAGAAATAGTTCAAGTTAGTAACACTTACTGACTTCCTTGATGTTAACGCTGGATTGATGGTGAAATTGAAACACATGATGATTCTCAGTACATAATTTATTTAATGGATATGTACAAAGACAAAAGATTTTAGGACAAATAAAAATTTGGCAATAACTCTCAACAATAGCAATAATATTAATAAAAAGTGGTGACGTTCTTTAGCCGGAGAATGTATCAACAGTAACAATAATAATAATTAATTTACTTAAAAATACCGCTTGTACCCTCACAGCTGTGTTGTAATTTGCCGATGGGTATGAGTGTTCGTGGTAGAAGAAAACCAACAAGCTTAACTAAATCATAATTTGAACGCATTCAAAATAACACCCGCTTGTTTTTTTTTTTAAAAACGGATTAAAAAAAATTCGCTCAAGAATCGTTTCACAAACCGAGCCCGACACTAAGAATCCGCATCACGTAACCTAGGAAATAAATAAAACAAGTTTAAAAATAATTTCCGCCATAATAATAATGTATGAGCCGCAACAATTTTAATATCATTTCGATATAACTTCGTTAGAAAGGTACTTTGTAAGGGATAAAAGACTTAGTGACAAGCCTGACGCACCATATACAACTTCGTCGTGTTCAGTGCGCGGCCTACGCAGCTGAGCCAAAAGCTGTTCGAGGTTACAAAATTCAATTCAAAGACATAACTTAGAAAATAAAATCGCAATGTATCACACATAATCATACACGTAGCATCTACCCAGCGAAGTACTACAATTAGGTACTAATTATTGCTGTAAATTTTTATCTACATATTATCATATATTATTAACACCGAAAGAAAGGCTAGTGAGATCGCTGTACGGGGAAAAAAACGATACGGTCATGTCATATTGACGGCAACCACCTGTGACGTCATTATTTTTACTATTAAATTAAGAGTAAAAAATCAAACTGCACACACACACACACACACTCAGAACATATACACAATGATTAGAGTAGTCATAAAATTTAAAATTAATGTCACTGACCAAAACTGACAAATTGTAAAACTCTATTGGAATCTGGCGCATTTACAACTAAAAATACGCGCGATAATTGGCAAGGATGTAAGTGATCCGCATCGACTTTTCCCCGTACCCGAAGCTATCTAAGAGAAAACAATACATATGATTAAGATGGAAGACGCTCCTAAATACAGCAAAAATGTATTTAAATAGTTAGCAATTGAATTACATTGCTATAATATCACTTACGTCTAATATAACTATGTGTTACAACATATATATTATGAATCATATAAATTACATACATTACTGGTATCTATTATTTGGATTCGCTTGTTACACAGTACAAAGATTAGTGTTATTTAACATTTGGCACACAAGTTTTTCTGTCTAGTGATACGAAATTTGCAAATAATTGCAAATGGAGGCATAATATAATTATGCCACATTATTAAGTCACCTTTATATGTATATTTTGATAGAAATAAATACAATGAACATAAATTTCATAGGACATAAGCCCTTAAAATAATTTACTCTAACAAATAATATTGCTTCATCTGGAATCAGTCATATAGTTTCAGTCTGGTACATGTAGATACCTACAGTTGATACACAAAAACTTTTTTATAAGGATTGATTATAAAAAAAAAAATATTTTTTTTTGTACATCTGTTTCAGTTGGCATTTTTGCGTCTAATTTAAATTTTCGTCTCTGTTGTTAATTGAACTATGTCAAAAAGTAAATAATTATTGATTAGGCATTATTTCGGCATCACTCACGGAAAATAACTTAGGACTACTTGAATAATAACAGAGTCCCAACGGTTGCTGAATGCAGCGTAAATAATAAGCAATATAAGTACTTTTATTATTGAAAAAAAAAAAACAATCATAAGAGATCAATGATATTATACACAGTAAGATTTCAATTTTCTTTTTTTGTACAAAAAACATTCAATCAATTAAAGTCATTTTAAAACAGATTAATTGTTAAAGCAAAGATAATCAAGCAATTTTTAATATAATAATTAACTCTATCATGGTTGTTTCACGTCAGTTTGTACATTCTTGCATTATTGTCCAAGCAGTCTCAAGTTAATTTCCGGTAGTATCCATTACACACACTTATCAATTTGTATACGACACATTATTCTAAATTAAATTTAATACATAGTTATCTAATTGGTGTACTAATGAAGGCTGTATCTTGATTATGCATAATGCATGTGTTAAGATACTTTAAAAAGTTACTTTTGTTTGATAGAAGCAAGAATTAAATACATACACCTTATAGAGGTTTCGAAAGTGTATTAGTCAAATGTTTTTTGTAAAATATTATATATAAGCACAATCCAATATTACCCAATGTTGATTAATTGGAATATAATATGTTAAGAAAACCAATTTGATGCTTGATTTCAAACTGGTCAACTTTGCTATTATTTAAACAATATTATCGTTAATAATCGGAAAAATTAATAGTACATTACATTACAATAGTACAGTACAGTACATTAATGTACCAATGCATATTATAATGGTTTAAATGAACTTTTTCTTAAGACAAAGCAATGAAAGCACACAAATGATAGTTTCTATCTTTCAAGTCTTCATCTACTTCAAATTATACATGATTAAAATAATTAATAAATTTAAAATAGCAATGTTAAAATGTGACCAAGAAAAAGTTCCATATTCTATTGAAATTATTTATATAATATTTATCAAATGTTCTGTTCATTTCATTGGTTTGATAAATAATGAAACAATAAATCAATACACTGGTCTGTAATAGGATGTAAGGTTGTATGATCACAATTTGGTTTTTAATTTGCACTTTGTACAGGTGACTTATAAGCCAGAGTGTTTTTTCTGAACCTACGGTTTCGACGTTAGCATGAGTGCGTGGAGCAAGCATAAAATAAAGCAAGTTATTACGATTGTTACTTACGAAGAACTTTATAAATACTTAAGTTTAAGTTAGAAAGTGATTGTGTCTTAAATCACAAGGTCCATGAACACAAAATATCTTTTGCTTATAGCTAGTGCATTCACAAAGATTAAATATATAATTAATTACATTTTATATAAGATTTATCACTTTTTCTTTAACACAAGGTAGTGGTTAGATAAAATATATTTAGATCGCCCTGTATACGATGTATATTATGTATATATAATAGCGTTCAGATCACGCATACAATCGAAACGTTTACCCCTATATATTGCTCAGTTTAGAATAATTTCCTTTAAAGTTACCACCTTTCCCAACATTTATATATCATTAGGTATACAAAGCGAAATGATTTACATTTCTATGAATAGCTTTAAGACTATATAGTGTGTAACGTTCCTGCCGTTTGAAAACCATCTGGTGGATATGGTAGTGAGGAGTCATACTGGTTATACACGCCATAGATAATTCAACTACGGAAATTTAGAAACACCGGCGGTTTACACTTACTACAAGGTATACTTAACAGTATTATGAATGTCTGAATAAGCAGCATTTGGGATACTAAACGCACAAGAGCCTGTCCAACTGTACCCCATTGGGTTGTGTTTAACAATAATTCATACTAAGTATTATCACATCTATCACTATGAAGTTTCTATCTTTATTAATGTAACATTGACTTTGCGTTTTAAGCCGTCTGATCATTTGTATATTGACTGATATTATAGATTGCATTGAAATTGTGTAATTTTACCCAATATAACTTCATGTTATCTTTTACTGCTCTGTTTGAAATTCATTTACCGAAAAATCAGCGTTTTAAAACAAAAAAGTAGTCTTAGGTCTCAGTGACAGAAGAATGTTAGATAACTCTTGAAGTAGCTATTCTTGTCCAAATTTATCGCATATTCGATCTTATAGAGCGAAACATGTGATGTTCGTATGGAAGGAAACTAACGGAAATTGGTAGAATAGCTAACGAGCAAATCTTTTGTATATTTTTACAGGATGATATATTTCCAACAATAGGATTATGTATAATTATAATTATTATTATAAAAGACGTCGGCGTACACGCTACCCAAAATATTAAACAAAAAAAAAAAACAAAAACGGCATTGTCTTTATTGGACTAGAGCATGGTAAACGTTTTTTTTTTTCTATTCACAGTCAAACACCCCACACTGTTTTGTGTCAAGCGCCGAAATATTCCAGTTAATATCGCGTTCTAAGAACGCGTGCTCCAACGAGGCTATGCCCACGCTGCGAAGGTGAAACGGTCTAATCTAAGAAATCGCCCTATCGTTTCACCGAGGTAACTAAAACTCCGACGGCCGTCCTAAACAAACGTTGAGCAGTGCAAACGTAAAAATCGAGACCGTCCAATCGATTTCTACTTGAATCGAGACAGTGCCGCCCGTGGCGACGTTTAGCGGGCACGCGAAACCCATCGCAGAAGAACCGAGGCGTTTGAACGAAGATTCACGGACTTGAACGTTAGAGTCGTCTACAGACAAAAGTGAACTTGTCGCTCGATACGAAAGGAAGGAACGAAGGATGGGGAGGGGGAGGGAGGAGAGAAGGAAGAAGGGGACGCCGGGGGAGCAGTGCGGGTGTCCCCCCCTCCCCCCGCGTCCCCTTTACCGTGGTGGCGCCCTCTAGCCGCCGGCGGTTGGTGCGCACTAGAGCCGCTAGCTCGGCGCCGGCTCGGAGCGCACGCCGGCCAGGTTGAGCAGCGCCTCGGCGGTGCGCCTCTCCTCGCAGCCGCCGCTGTACGAGTGCTCGTCGCGGGCGCATCGCGATATCACCAGGTGCGCGGCCGGCGGCAGCTGTGCGAAAATGAACTTTAGCGCGACGCGATAAGGCACGTTCGCTCGAACGCGTTACGTGTGCGTGCAGTCGACACGGAACATTCGAGTCGGTCGTTGCGGTTGTTGAGAGTTGACTGGGAATTAAGACGCACACGCCCATTGAGCTGAATCTGGCTGATTAGCGTCACGAATACACATCCGTGCACGGTGGCACATAACTATGGCTCCGGGTGCTTTGCGGTATTTACTGTCAGTCACACGCACGTAGTGAGGCTCAAAAGGATGAAATTAACGGTATTGTACTCACAAATACCCTATCGACCTAATCGAAAGATCGGAATCGTGACTCTTGCACATTGCATGGAGCCGTTGCAATATTTTCGGCACTGGCGACTCACGAGCATACACTGCCTAAGTGTTATCACGCACACATAGACAACACCGTTGTTAGATAACAGATTGCATGCGCCCATCGACCTGATCGAGCAGGGCTGCACTTTTCACACGCACACACTACACACAGTGCCGATCTACTAACGAACAGTACGTGCCCCTCACACAGGCACGACTGGCCCGTGCTTTCCTCACGCACACAAATACACACAGCGCCGACCTGTTACAGAACAGAACGCGCTCCCACACAACGCTCTACACACACAACGCACAACACCGAACTGCTAGAGAACAGTACGTGTCCCTCACACACGCACGACTGGACATTTTCTCACGCACACAAATACACACAGCGCCGATCTGCTAGAGAACTCATCGCGCCCCTCACACGCACACGAGACAGCCCCGTAATTTTTTCACGCACACAAACAGAAACATCTACTCCGGAACGGAATGCGTTCCACACGCACACGCGCACTTTCCCCACGCACACGGGCACCGACCTGGTCGAGCACGGCGGGCCCGTACTTCATAGCGAGCACGGTGGCGGCGGCGAGGTACTCGTCCGCCCCCGGGGCCGGCTCGGCGCGCGCGTCCGCCGCCAGCCGGCGCGCGAGGTACGGGAACAGCTGCGGATCGGGCGCGTTTTTGCCGCCCGCCGGCTCCGGCTCCGACTCCAGCGGCGGCACCGGCTGCCTGCCGAACGCCTGCACGCACACACGCACACGCACATCACACGGATGAAAAAGTTGTACATACTTCTTTTGGCGCGTTTGCGAAAAATTTAAAGAGTTTTTGATGTGCGTCACTGACTCTCGCTTTTAACGTCATTGTGTTACCAAAACTGCATTAAAGTATTAATTCTTAAGTGTTGTACATAAGTAGACACGGGACACATACACGGTTTTTTTTTTTATTTGGCATAAAATCTGACCTGTAGTAAGGTGGAGCGGTGCTGCGGGTCAACCGTCCACAGGGAGCCCTTGCCGAGTCCAGGGGCTGCCGCTACCTGTGAATAAATATCCACAATTAAGCTACATGCTAATAAAATTCACATTAACAAATTAATTCTAACAGCTGATTTGATTACAAGTACAGGGTTTGAAGAGGACGCTATGTGGACAGTCGGCTGTATAAACATAGCATATAGAGTGCATATAATGTCAGACAAAGAGTTTGGTCAGAGGTTACACGATAATTGAGGCTCTTAATACTATATTTAAAAGATAAATTAAAATTTTCACTGCGGTAGAGTCATGCAGCCGTTTCGGCTGTTGCAATAATGGGCAGGGTCTTCGGGACAAGTACCATGGCCTCATAGAAGACCGACTGGAAGCATAAGACTTTCGCGTTTCGTCTGGTGAGTGAGGTAGCCGGAGCCTGACATTTTTCAAAGCTGGTAACGCATCTGCAACTTCTGAGTTGTTGTATTGTCCATGGGTGGCGGTTATCACCTAACATCAGGTGAACCGCCAGCTCATTTGCCACTTTCTGACATAAAAAAAATATTGATATTTCACAACTAACCTTGTGGAAGCACTTGTTGAGCGAGAGGTTGTGCCTCACGCTGTTCTTCCAGCCCTGTGGGGCGTGCTTGAAGTATGGGAAGTGGCGGATGATCCACGCGTATATCTCCTTGACGGGGAGTGCGCGCGCGGGGGCGGCTTCTATCGCCATGAAGATGAGGCAGGAGAAAGAGTAGGGGGGCTTTGTGTGGGCGGTGGCGGGGGGCGGGGAGGGGGGCGCCTTGCACGGCGTGCGCGGGGGTGAGGGCACACGCGGAGCGGGAGGGGGGGTCTTCGACGCCTCCGTTTGCTAGAGTGGAAGATCGGTATCGTTATAGCGAATTGTTCTTTCTATATTTATTCATTTACTCTTTATGCACGGATATAATAAGAGAAATAAGTTAACTATCAGCTGTCAAATGTTATTAAGTTGCCAATAGGATGGTTAAACACTTTGAATTGATCACTCCTTTCGGCAACTCAAATGACATTTGAAAAGCCATTTGACAGCATATTAGTTAACATCTACGATGACCAGTGTTTCAGAAACCGGCCGTTAATGCCATTAGCATTATCTGCCGGTCAACATTATGTGGTGGTCCAGAGTTTAGGTAGCTGCATTTATTATAACATAAAAAAAGCAGTCATTAAAATTTGGAAATGTCATTACTTATATGCCTAACATAAAATATTAAATTAGTATTAGTACTACTAGTTACACTTCATTGCTAAACCCTATGCTAAGGGCTATAATGGGTGCACTTACTGCCAAGTGACATTATCTTCCTCAACCCTTGACATTGTGAAAAGTAGATGGCAAGTGCTAATCAAAGTAAAAAAATATGATAATAAGTATAAAAGCATGACAAGATTATGTTGTCTCACAAAATGGTATATTGTTTTCTATTTGTTTGAAAGTATGAAAAAGATAGATACATTAAAAGGACATAGCTATGCGTCCATATATTGCCTAACTCTAACCAAGTGTCTTTACTATTGTCTTGTTTATAAATTTTTGAACTGTACATGAAAATAGTAAGATAATGTTGATTGGTTGCTTAAACAAATGTCTGAACCTATTTCATGGATTATACAATGATACAAAAATAGTAACAAAGATTGTTTGCAAACACGTACATGATATTTTTATCTAATTTATCACCATCGAAACTAAAATGGCTGGTCAATAACCTTTAAATCTTTATATTAAACATTTATGAGAGTTCTCAAAGTAGGAGACTCGTTCGTCCTGAATTCTACTGTGCTCCTACAACCCAAACACCGTCAGCATAAATGGTTTTCATAAAAAAAATTGCAGTACGAACGTTTAACTTCAGACACGAAACAAATACGAAAGGTTTAATTAAAACGAAAGGGTTACGGAGTCGCTTGCTAAGTTTCCGTCCTCCATTAAAGGTGGGTGACATTGAACCTAGCTATGTGCACTTGAGTAAATACGCCTTCAGAGACTGCGTTCTACACTTTGGTTTGTGACGCAGAATCTTGTCGCGAATTACTTTTGTTCGTAGTTATACAAAGATCGCGTTTACTTTATATAATAAAACGTTAATATACGAGACAGGCGATTTTGATAGTCTTGTGAAAAATTCTCATTAGTCATGTTGATTAGGTAAACATTATTACCAAGCATTGATTTTTTTGTGTCCGCGTAGCCGCAATATGTCATACGACGTTAGACGATATCAGAATATACTAAAGAAATCGAAGAAGACCAAAATTAACACAGGGAACAAACACATTTGGAGAGCACACGATAATACCAACATCTACCAAAAGATTTTTTCTAATTCTTATTGTCTTCATCTTATCATACAACCATTTTGTTTTCAATCTGTGTCGATTCCCTGCGTTAATATCTATCGATTGTTACTTCAATCTTTAGTCATTTTGCTTCCTTTTGTATATCTCGTAAACATGAAAGAAGTAATTTAAAATTGGCGCGAAAATTTCTAATTATTCAAAAGAACAATGTAACAAGTTTTGAAGATTACAGCAATGTGTGTTCAATATTTATTGTATTAGGAGAAGTTTGTTATTAGATAGAAAATCCACAATGAAAATGTGAATTAATAGAGGTCGACAGCGAAGGAAAAAATAATTAATACTATTATTAGAACTTTATAGATCTAATAGATTAGATACTAACTCATTAACTACAGAAATTCGGAATTCCTAGAGATAAATTATTCATAAACGTAACTATTCACAGTTGAGTAATCTTGTACTGTGATAAATGATAACGTGACGGAGATTTCGTTGATAAAATCAAATAGAAACGTTACCTTCACTACGACTTGACTTGTGATCGTCTTCGTGTCTTCAATGTCATTCTTTGTGAGGTTGATGCCTGGAATGGAGAAGACTGTATTTTATTATAACATTATTCCACGTCTAAGTTATTGTGCAATAACAAACACAGCGTTATTAGTTTTCAATAAGAGTAGAGTTTTATTGATATTTGATAATAATAAATTGTAATAGCATTTAAAAACGTTCCCTTTGCACCATCTCTATTCACTAGTTGATAACACTTTTTCTACAGGGAGATTTTTTGAGAAGTGTCCAAATTTACACAGGAGGTTCAGACTCGGTAGTATAAACGTTATTTTAATAAAAAACAAAGTTTTTTTTCCAAAAAAAATGCCATTCTATTCCCTAAAAAACAGAACGTGTTGACATTGCGGTAGTCATTCATAAATACCTAAATTTTACTGTGCACGAACTTGTGTGCGTGTTAGTTATGAATGATCGCACGTAAAATAAATGAGTTGCGTATAAATCACGCACTTTTTGAGATAAGTTCAAATGAATGTAATTAATTACTTACGAGTGATTTTACATATTTATCATTTTTTATGTCTAGAATTTAATAAAAAAATGGATACACTTAGAAAAGCCACCCTGTATATCCAATGTATTGGTTGCAAGAATGTACCATGTTTATACAAATAAAGACTGTATCTATCTATCTATCAAATTTGATTGTCATGTTAGAGGAAATGATAAGTACTGATTTTTCGTATGTTGAGTTAATCTAAAAACGGATGAGTTATCGGAAAATTGTTCCAGTTAAAAGATCAATATGATGGTACCTTTGAGGGAATATTTTAGAGTTAAACGGTGATAAATGTTCTTCTAAAAATTTGTTCAATGCTGCTTTTAGTTTCGTATGCGATGACGTGTCCTCCGCCAGTCCATTGAATTATTCAAATCCTAATAAATCCGTACCCACTCCAATCTGTGGTATGGTGTTCAAGGGCCGCAACTAACCTCTAAGTAGATTTCGATCCTGCAACCAGCTGAGACTCGTGAGTTCGTCATCGTGATCGGCTGGTGGTAGGTTGCCAGCGTTGCCACCGCATGCAACCCTGTTAGACAAAACAAAGACACTTTTCGTGAGTTACAGATTGATCAATTTCGTGTGTTACTTAAAACAACAGTTATAATGGTAAATTAGTAATACACATTTTGCAACCGTTTTCTAAAACGGAGCAGGTTCTCAAACTGTACTTATGTATTTGCTGCATTAGCATATCTTTTTAAACAGACTTGACGAAAAGCATAGCTGTTTAAGAAAAAAAGAGTAAAAAAATATTTATTAACAAAAACGAAACAGGTGTGCCGAGTAACGGTGAAAGTATGGGCCTATTACCTCACTATCTAGGATAGTGATTACAATTGAAATTGTTCACCTTAGCATAATATGTGTATAGGATAGGACATAGGTGGCAAAGGCAAACAATTATTAAACAATTAAACAACTGTCGAGATAATCAAGATACAAAGTATCTTAAAATACAAAGAGAGCAGTAGAAGTTTTATGTACAGAAGATTTGTCACATCTACTTAAAGAGTATTGCTCATATACATATTCATAATTGAGTGTTTAATGTAAATAACTAATGATTGAGTTGTTAGGAGATAAAGAGAATATTGAATATGAGTAAAACACCACCGCATTAAAGATTCAGATCAGATTTATTCATCTTAATCGAGCTGCTCCGTGTCGTAGCCGTGATAGCTCAGTGTCTGGGCGCTCGCCTTTAATTCAATATACTCAAGCAACCTGAGTTCAATCCCCGGTGCCGGTACCAATGAAGTTTTTAACTTTAAGTGCTGTCTTATCACGTGCTCCGCGGTGAAGGAAAACATCGTGAGGAAACCTGCATATTTTCGAAATAATAACAAAAACAAATATTTATTTCGATGATATGTGAAGTCCGCCAATCCGCAGTGGGGCCGCGTGGTGGGCTATGCCGTGATACCCGCTGTATAGGTCTTTGCCCAGTAGTGGGACATGTATAGGCTGTTACTTTAATCGAGCTGCTACTATTTTTAAGGCGAAAAAAGAGAAAGCTACTCGCCCCGGGAAAGCGGAGATTATAAAAGATAGACCTTCATTTACTTATAACTATTCGACACTTTTCTCCAGTTTTACATCTACGTAGATTTGGATATACTATTACTTTGCGATCTACTTCGTCTGAAACATTTTTCATTCTATGTTTAAGGTTCTAATAATGGTAATCAAGTACTGGTCAATCCTCGCCTTCTCCATTTAATGATTAGATGTTCGAACAAAATTCGTTTAACTATCAGACGGTTTTGAATTGTAAACTTTTGTAGGTAAAAGAACTAAAACTTTCGGCGCTGTGGGATTCGAACCGGCCTCTAATGGTTTCGCCTCCAGACGCTTTACCAACTGAGCTAAGCGGCCGATGACCTCAAGGAAAATCTTGACGTTCGTTCTATTACCAGACCGTTGTTCTTCTGTAAAATTAAGTGTTCGAGAAATTTGTACTGCCATTCTTCACATCGGAAGTTATCATCATAACAAGTACATGTTTATTAACGAAATACAAAAACCGTCTTCAAATATCTCGCTCTATATTTTATAATTGATTTTCAGGAGTTCCCTAAGTATCTCCGGAGCCCAAGATCCAATACGAACGAAATTTATATGGAAGAAAAAAAGAATCATCAAAATCGTTTCATCCAGTCGAAAGTTATGAGACAACAAAAAAAAAATGTGTGTGCGTACACGCACCTTTACGCGCAATTGAAGTAAAACTTCTTTGGCATTGACGGCATATATCACTATGAAATGATTAAATATTTAGTAACGTCATAAGTATATGTCATATTTAAAAAATATGACATATACTCGTGACGTTACTTCCGTCAGAAAAAATCTGAGTTACTCCCTAGTCGCGCCTAAAGAAGTTTTACTTCAAAAAACAGTCGAATGGAGAACCTCCTCCTTTTTTGCAGTCGGTTGGAAATACGGAGGAACGCGTCGCTCGTTGAACGTCTAAATATCTACGTGTATAGGATAGGCATTGATATGCCTACCCACGTAGCCTATTGTACTTATACCATGATTGGTAACTCAGACTGTACAGAAATTTATCAAGGTCCCACGTCTTACCCGGTAACCCAAATTGTGATAAGAGCGCGCTATCAGCTGCTACTACGATGATTGATGACGGCCAACTGAAATCGTGTCACTGCGCCGTTAGATAATACAATCGGATTAAGAAAATAACTTTGCCAGCTCCTTCGATATGCGCTGGCGGCTCATTAACGGAGAGCGATAGCAAAAGTTGGGCGTACTACGATTGTTGCATAATGTTTTATGTTCTGTACAGTTTTCACATTCAGGATTAATGTATGATTTCTTGATGTTGAAATAAATCGTAATCTCTGTCGACGCCGGCGCAAAATTTTTATCAATCTGTTTTGTTATGTCATCGATGACGTCGCGTTCGAATCCTAATGTTCTGCACTAATGACTGGTTGTATTTTAATAAACCGCGTGACAGTAACTTATGATGTTAATATAAAGCTGTTCGTTACATCAAGGAATGTTCTAGATTCTTAACTGAAGCTACCAGTGTGAACCAACTGGAATACCAATGAATGATTTTTTTTTCAAATCTTTCCGACTCTTGCTTTAAAAATAATCATTTCGATTTTCGAACCTGTCTCTTGCGCAAGAGGGTGTGGGTTTGGTCCCACTACCGGGTGAAAAAAAATTTTGTGTTAGAACATAGGATTTTCCTAATTTATGGGTGTTTATATGTTTAATTTATATATTGCCAATAATTTCTTTTATTATTTACACAAGAAAAGTATGTTTTAGTACGTTTATTAGTTGCCTAGTACGTATAATACAAGATTTGCTTGGTTAGGGACTAGATGACATTTTGTAAAAAAATTATTATTTATTATTTTCTCTACCGATATCGAGTGGTATACATACCACCTGTCACCTTTATTTCTTATTGCGCTTAATGAGAAGCGACTACCCAAGTGTCAATCACGTGAAGAATTCAAACATGCATAGCAAACAATAGTGTTTCATTTATTATCAATGACAGTGACAAAACTGAAGCGTAAAAAGGTTTATTAAAAATGTTTCGAATTTTGCACATTGTTCAGTAGCCACGTGTTAAAAAGCATAAACGGTGGACGGAATTTACTCATCTTGAAATAAGGCATCTAAGGTTTAATTTAATAATAGAGAAGTATTGTTAAAATTATCTTTTTCATATGAATGATTCGTTGTTTGCTGATTCATCAGTTACTATTTCTAAAAATGTTTAAAAATTTCAATTAACATAAACGACCCATACGTTACGTACGGAAATGACTGGATTACAAAATTAAAGCTCGATTATCACTTTACGAACAAACAAACGTGAAACTTAATAATAAACAGTGAACTGACACGAAACACAATTGAATTATGTAAATTGATTGTAAATGGAACGACATAAATAATAAAAAATTAACGCATATAAAAGAAAAGCGTGAGGTATTTTCTTTTATTTTATACGACCATACAATTTAACACGTCCATTCGTGTTAGTTGCTATTATAATTTCCAATGATGTCTCGCTTCATTTTGATTTTGAAAAAACATTTTATCATCAACAGACCTTATATCAAACTGGCCAGTGATCATCATCATCATACATAGACATAGAATTTTGAAGAATCAAGCAACAATTATTGAATACTTTAGTCTTCAACCAATGTGTGCTGCAGTGTCAATCGTCAATCATTTTGTTTTTTTGTATAACTGGTGTTACGCTTTTAGTCATTAGACTATTAAAGCTCGAGGGATCGAATCGTCGGAAAATTAAAAATCAAAATGAAACGCTATAAAATACTTAAAATACTTTGATTTAATAATTGTAGATCAAAAAGTTTTCATTATACTGAAACGAGAACAATGTTATTGTTCTACGCATTCTAATTTTACGTTATACAACACAGTTCAGCAAATAACTTTATAATAAATCTACTTATCTTGCACAAGTCAATCACGACTTTGTACAAAGTCCAACTGCAAGAAATACCCACTAATTGTTTATGGTCTAAAGGACATTCATTAAACATTCATAATTTATTAAAAAAATTTGTTTGTCTCGTTGTTTATTTTGCCTACTGCCAAATAGTGGAACAATTTGCAAGACTTCGACTTTCCGTCCCATCTCAAAGTGGCTCAAAAAGAGGGAATAGGTTTTTATTCAAATATTTTTTCGTCCACTGATCATAAATAATTCATATATATTGGGCTCATAGAGCAATTGCGTTGTGAAAATGCTGGTACCATTCCATGTACGCCGTAGAAAAGCGTAAACAAAATAATTGTATGGGAAAAATTTCCAGTGCTATTAAGCGATGATTGTTCGCATGTTGAGCATTTCTGCGCATAAATTGTTCTGCGCACAATCAAGGGACCGGTAAATGATAAACAATCAATTCATACTACTGTAATTAATTTATAAAAAGAACTTATTGTTCCGCACGAAGGAAAAAGCATACATACAAAATGCATAAAGCGCGTTTCAAATTGCCCGCCACCTCTGGTTTACCGATTACTAGCTTTTCGCCCGCCGCTTCGCTCGCGTTGAAGGCTTTAAATAAATATCTTTTTTTTAATAAAAGAATACAATGTAATTTTAAAGACTTCTAAGAATATGTGTACAAATTTTCATGATAATCGGTTGAGTAGTTTTGGCGTGAAAGCGTAACAAACAAACTTACATTCACATTTAATTAGTTTAGTATAATAACGAGTGGCCGACAAGTTACTGCCTGGTTTATAGTATTATTATTATAGTATTACACAGACATGCATGTATTTTGTTTTTATTTTTTTGGGGAACAAATTCCACAGCCCTTAGTATCTGTACATTTATATCACATATGTTTCACTTACATCCAAGAAAGGATCAACATTATATAGTTACAATATATAATATAATTTATGATTATAGAGTACAGAGTTATTATTAGAATGATAATAGAGTTATTACTTATAAAGTATGTGTAGTTGGATTTTGGTACAAAAAGATGTCGGGGTAGAAATAAATTTGATTAGGAAAGATGAAGGCATACCAACTAGCACGAGCAATAGGAACTATAGGAACTTGTAATTAGCTAGAAAGGGAAAGATAAAAAAGGAGAGAGATGAGTAAGTTCATACAATTTTAAACTCATCGCTAATCTATACTTCGAATGCGACATTTCAACATCGGCGACTCGCACTTGCACAAACATTGAACTACAGCTGATGTATCGACATACGTTTGTAGTTCAAAGTTTGTATAAACAGCATGGTTGCTGCTTCATTGAATATTATGGCAAAGCTGATGTAGATAACGTAACCTAAATTCTCAGGTATTATTGATTAAAGTAAACGCCAAATCCATTGAGTGTCGAACTGTAAAATTATCACTTTACTATATAGTATAAAACTAAGTCGTCTCGCTGTCTGCCTGTCCCTATGTATGCTTAGAACTTTTAAACTACGCAACGGATCTTGATGCGGTTTTTTTTACTAGATAGAGTTATTCACGAGGAAGGTTTATTTGTATAATACATTGCACCCGTGCGAAGCCAACCCGGATCGCTAGTTATGTATATATGAACGAAAGCGAGAAACGTACCGGACTGGTCTTATAACTTATGTTTGGACGTATTTTATGGAAAGTTGTCAAACTCACAGCGCTCCATCTTATTTTAAGCATTAACCGTCACCTATGACAGTACTGGTTTGGCGAGTGAGGTAACAGGAACCCACCATGAAAACCCCACGCCTCAGGTGTTAGAGACGTCCAAGTGCGGCGGTAATCGCTTAAATAATAATAAATAAATATTTCAAGATATTTTTACACGATATAAGGTCCCAAACTAAGCAAAGCTTGTACTATGGATATTAGGTAACTGATAAATCTACTTAAACACACTTTCTTTAATAAATACATATATAAAAACACTATGTTCATCACACAATATTTTTCTAGTAGTGGGTATAGAACCCACACCGTTCGGCGCAGGAGCTCCACTGTCCATTACGCCAATGTAATTTTTTTATGCTTTTTAAAAAAAAAACATTCCCCTTACTTTATACATTCGTAAATTTCACGTTTCGATGTGAAATTTACGTATATAAAACGTCCAGATGCGAAACAACTACCTGTCGGTCACACAAATAGTTATACCTTGCTGGAATCAAACCCACGACCCCCGAGGCCGAAGCCAATACTTTGGCAGCTGCGTCACGGAGTCATCAAACATCAGGTGAATCGCATACTTTTGACAAGAATAATGGAAAAAATAAACTACAGCCGACACTATCCAGGTGTCACCGGGCTTAATTAATCCCAAACGTCCGTCTATCACGCTATACCCCAGCTACAGATGGAACAAGATAAACGTTGCAGAAAACAAATCCATAAAACGGCAATCACATTGGCGCAGACCGAGATTGGAAACAACATCCTCGATTGTATACATAAGCACGCAATAAGTTGGCTAATGGATTACGCGTTGAACGACATTCATCAAAAGCGTTCGAAAGCGAGACCTAACGGGGCTTGGTATTAATCGGCTATCGCAGCTTTACATAGTCTATTGCTTTATCCATGACCAGTTCTATAGAGTGCAGGTGACGTTTAATCGATATTCACGAGATTTAATGACTCTCGAAAGTTTTGAAATCGATATAATTCAATAGTTTATAGTTTAGTGATCGGAGTATCGACTGTCGATCTGTCGTCGTTACGAAACCGAGTGAATGCACAAGTCGCTGTTACACATTTGTGTCCGGTGTGAGACCACGTTCGTCGCCTGCTAACGCCCGGTTTCTGAAACGCTGATCATCGTAGAATTCAACTAATCAGCTGTCAATTGGCTTTTCAATTTCATTCTGATCATTAAGATCATTCTGATCAATTTAGAGAGTTTAACCATCCTTTTGGCAACTTAAATAACATTTAAAAAGCCATTTGACAGCCGATTAGTTAACTTCTACGATGATCAGTGTATCAGGGACCGTGCGTAAGTGTTGGATAGTTGAGCTTAAGCTATCGCTGTCTTTGTCTCCGTCGAGGTCGCAAGGCGCGAGACGGCATGATACCGGTAAAGTAATCCCTAGAGCTATCGCTGTCTTTGTCTCCGTCGAGGTAGCATGCGACAGCATGATTTCGGTAAAATACTAAACAACTAATACTAACGCGGGCTGTGGCGTCTCCAAGTCGGAGTCGTCGGAGGCGTCTTCTATGTCGTCGAAGTTGTCGATGACCTTGCCGGAGACCTCTAGGCGGCGTAAGGAGCGGCCACTGGAGGCCACGTGGCGCGCGATCTGCCTGATGAGGCGGCGCGGCAGCGGCAAAGAGGCGCGCACGCCTCGCGCCGGGGAACCCCCACGCTCGCCGCGCATTGGCGCCATCTGTGAACAATAGACAAGAGTTTGGTTTTATGGTTCCGTAAACAAAGGGTGAAACGGCACCCTGTTTCTAAGACTCCGCTGTCTGTCTTCAATTTTAATCAAGGTAGGTCATTACAATTTTAACCTTAATGATATCTAAAGGGATGGAATACAGATATAACGCCATTGTTGTCCGGTCCAATCCAACCGTGGAATTAAGATACGTTCCGCCCGGGTATTTAATTATATCGGTTGCCCGACGAATTTAGCGGATGCGCCAATTGACACACACAAATGAAAGAATGAAAAGAATTAAATAATCTAATAATATTCAACAACAATATATTCCAGCAATTGTTTTAATAAATAATAAAACTAAAAGATAGCAAATAAACATGCACCCGTTTGCTTTCCAACTTTCACCGATCAGATCATCAAAAATTGTTTCAATATTTACGCGACGTTTTCATTACGTTCTTAAATCGGAGAAACGGATACATAGATTATAAAATGTGGATTTAATTTCTGTTGATAATTTCCAACGAAAAAATTCACAGATGACTGATCTAATATATTACGACTTCGTATTTCATTGTATAAATTCAATGATGCACGTGTTAACCCCAACCCAATAATCTAATGGTAAAGAGAAAGATAGTCAGTATATCCCTATAATTTAAAAAAGATTAATATAAGCGCAAAGTTTAAAAAAAACGGGAAAAAATAAAAAAATCAAAAGGGAGAAAAATCCAAATAAATTGCACTAATAAAACAAAATATTTAATCTCAACTAACAAAGAACTTTAATAATTGTGACATACTGATTTTGAACACTGTGTAACCGCGAGTAATTAATATTATACATATGGAACGCATCAGTAACTTGAATAACATTTATTCATTCGACCTGTATGCATTAGGCCTTTACCTATAAAATTGCGGTTTAGTAAGAAATAAGTTTTTTTTTTAACTTTTTTATTTCTGTTATACAAAGTAATCACACATGCAATCAATGCATCTTTGTCAACACATTAGCAATTTATTGATGCCCTTCTTGTAAAAATCAGCTGAACTCTTGAAAGGCAATTTGTACTGTCTCTCGGGAATTGAATTTTTTCCCGCAAATTTTGGAAGGAGTCATAGTTGGTAGGTATATGTAATGTAATAAAAATACAAAGCTTATCAATAAACAAAAGACTGAATTTGAACTTTTTTTTGTTTGAAATGGCGAAATATAATAAAGACCTATTATCAATTGTTACGTAACTTTTTAACTCCTCTGATATTCCAATCAAACCCAGAATCATTTAAATGAATAAAGAAAATAGGTTTAGAGGGGGCTACGCATGGATCAGTGATTTCCAAATCCCAAAATCCTTACACACTTTTACTACTATTTCACATGTATACTTCGACGCGTACACCATGGTCGATTACTAATATGGCGCCGTCGGCACGCGAAATAAACTCTGTGCAAAGATTGTAAGGAAATCAGCATTACATATATCATTAGTATAGTAAAGTATCAACCTTTACATGTCCCACTGCTGGGCAAAGGCCTCCCCGGTACAGAGGGTATCAGGGTCATAGTCCACCACGCGGCCCCACTGCGGATTGGCGGACTAAGCCAGCATCTTGTCGAAAAATCGGCACAGTACAAAATATAATCGATCTACCGTGATGCAGTAAAAGTTGTCTCCTTTGCAAGAAATAAAACCGCCTGCCACGTGAATGACTGTTGCTTTTACCTCCGGGCAAACGAACGGTCAATTATTAAATTACCATTCGTCAAATTGACACTCTAGCTTATTTATTAAAATGTACAATGAAGTTTATTTTAATGGGTTTTTTTTTTTCAATTTATTTGATATTGTCGTATTACTTTTTTTTCGTGTTTGTTCTCTTTGCTGGTCTTTACAGCGTTCACTTCGTCACAAAATAACGATGTTCCGTCGACATCAGCCGTGTGTCTGTTACACCTTCAGATTCGTTTTAGCAAGAGACAGATAATTTACCAGTAAACGATGACCGGAGTCCTTCCGTAGGCGAACGGAGCTCGTCTGCGGGCACAAACTCGAGGGAGGGGACGCGAGACTCCCTTCGATTGCTAGCTCAAGTTTTAATGCTCGCGTAATGGGCATTAGCAACTGAGGGGGCTTCGCCGCTTCGTCAGGGATGTCTCATACAAATGGCTAAATGAAGCACATTAATTTCATTTCATATGCCCTATTAATAATAAAAATCTAGCAACGGAATGAAAACTTTAAATGACATTTATTTATAAATGTATAATATTTTATGAACCCTGCAACACACACTCACAATCTAAATTTAAAGACTATATAGTCTATTAAAATTGAGGTTTTTCAAAAAATCTACATCGTTTAGACGATAGCTTAAAAATGTCAAAATTTACAAACGGCAAACATTTCCCAAGATTGGAAATAAGTGTATTTACTTGAGCGGAGTGAAGGACATAATGGAAGGACACATAGGAAATTATAACCAAACGATTATTTTTTTACTGCCGAGATATCAGCTTTTCGATATTTAAAAAAAAAAGCTCCAAAGGATTTTCTTGTGCAAACGGTGAACGAATAGCGCTCATGACGTTATACCATTTGTGTTACCGTAGGTAAAGTGTTAGGTCAATAATTGCGCTAAGCAACGGACGGCCTTGCCCCTTGGCAATGTTAGAAGGAACTTCTACTCTTATTGTTTTCAACTCATTTCTACAGTGAAACGAATAATTATATCTAGGGGTTGTGTATGAGATTCCAGTTATACATAGCCTCTAGATCAGTGATTCTCAACCTTTTTTTTTGTTGCGGCACATATTTAACGATTTCAAAATTTGGCGGCACACAAAGAAAAAGATACAAATTATTTACTTACTACAACACACTGCATAAATAGTTTATGAAAAAAATTTTAAATATACGAAATAAACTAATATATACTACAATAATAACTAAACGTTTATTAAGGGATTAATTACAAGCTTATAATAAAAATATTTTTAATGCGAAATTTGACCTTGATGTTTTTTTAATTTCATTTATGTCATTTATGGTCATAAAAATGACAATGCTACTCTCTCATATCGTCTTCTACATTTAACAATCTTGATCTTTTTTTAGTTTTAATGTTGGCTAATGCCAAAAAATATTTTTTTTAAATGATATAATTTAATAATATTAACATTATTATAATTATATTTGAAAAATTTGGCGGCACACAAAAGTGCCGCGGCACAGTGGTTGAGAATCACTGCTCTAGATATTGCGGGAATCCAGTTACAAAGGCGTGTACATTAAAGAAATTATGTTATCTATGCAATATTAAACGTTTTTTATATTCTCTTTGATAGGCTACTGCCGCATTAAAACATAGCTTGTTTCATTATGAAATATCAAAACGTTAAAAGGAATAAAAAATAAAGGCCTAGGCAACCGATTACGGTAAGGTAAATATGATTTAACAGTATATAAAAGAGCGTGTTTCTTCTATTGATCCTGTATCGATTCTTAAATGATTCATTAAAATGTTAGTGCAATATTAGACAGCGTGTTGACTATCATTACGTGATTAAAAAATACAATCCATAAAAATATATTACATACTTAAATATTTTATATTCGTGTTTTTAGATTTTTATTTCACTATCACAGAGAAATTTTAATAACCCATACGAAGCCGTATAGAGCATGCTATGGTCCGTTTTTAATGATCTGTCAAATCATGTTAATCAGGTCAAAATACGAACGACACTTTAATTTATACTGAATCTTTTTTTTTTTTTCAAATTTTTGTCAAAAAAGCTGTATTTTAATACAGCTTCTTCCTAAAAGTTAACCATCATCATCATCATGATATCAGCCAGTTAGAGTCCACTCCTGAACATAGGCCTTACCCACAGTCTGTCACGAAGCACGATCCTTATTCACCTGCATCCATCGACTTCCTGAACATTATTTGCACATGTCGCGATGTAAAAGTAAATAGGCGTAACCATTATACTATTGAAATTTTAGATTTTAACTTTACTACAAAATTGTATCCGCATGGAAATATTAAATAGATATATAGAAACTGCAGACGGTACGTTATTTGATTATCAAATTTTGCGGTCAGCTACCACAGGAACTGGAACTTGGGGATTCATCCGTTATACAAAGGAAGTAAGAGGACCACAAATACGAACAAAATAACGTTTCTATTTTGATATTTAATACTTGATTGTTAGTGTTAGTATCTGAAAACTTAGATAAAAGTTAAAAATGTGTAGAAAATACTTTTGCTAAATTTTACCGTTGCCAGGATTTGAACCTGTACTCTCCGATTGCGCGTCCAGATGCTGTAGGCACTAAGACTTATCAACTTCGATAAACAAATGGATGCTGGCGTTACTAATAATCTTGTTAGTCGAATGAGCAAACTTTTATAATCATTGCAAATTAAAGGCGTGATTTAATAAAAACAAAGACAGAATAACGCGACTGTTTAAAATTAATTTATATTAAATATTGAATAGTTATTTCTCAATATTAAAAAAAGAAAACGCTGGGTGCGTTTCCTAACCAGGAATGACAATTATGGGGAAAATGTAATGCAAAATTCGTGATATCCACCTCACCACTGACTAAAAAAACTATATGAGAAAATTTTAGCAGATATCCATAGAAAACCATAAACCAAACCTATACCGAAATAATTTAACGTTCAGGCTCAACACAGAGGGCAGCACCGAGCACATTCTGAATTTCCGTCTTCAAAGTAATTTATTTTATATTTACTTGCCATTGCGCCGTCAGCCTCGTAGTGTGAATTGAACCTTAGTCGGAACCGTTCTTTCGGCGTCGCTCAGTCGGCGGGTCGAAATTAGCTTCCTCGGGGGCGTCTAATTGGCAGTTCGCGCGTGTCGGTGCATACATTGCTCCTTACCTTACGACGCGCACCGTTTCACAAGAGCATTGACGCGCGTGGGGCACCGAACGCTGCGATAGACTCGTCCGTAAACCGCGCTAATATTATATATACAAAAGTTTTTAAGTTCACTATTAATATCTATAAAGACACACCCGTCCATCTATCACTTTTGTATGACTGCGTACCGGCGCGGTCTAACGTATCTGAATGAAATTTAGGAAGCCTGCAGGACGACAAACGACGCTTTTTGCCCCGTAACTATTTCGTATCGGATATATCAGCGCGGTCGTAGCTTCGGGTGCGTATACAGTCTAATTGTACATATTGAAATATACGACGTCTCACCGACCGACCGATAGAGTCGGTATTACATCAGAACCAATGGAATGCGTATACATAAGAATCTTTTTAGAACGGAAATATACTTCAGGTATAACATATATTTGGTTAAGATTGGTTGATAAGAACTTTTTTAAAATAATATGTGCTTTCTACAGTCTGATAGTATTTGTATTAGGCATTTATAATTTGTTCGTAGGGACGGGAACCAAATTTGACTACATATAATTTATAATACATAGATTACAGTCTCGTTCCTATATTGGTTGAAGTCAGACGTGTTTCACTTTGATCTAGAATACCGAAAAACCAATAATTGACTTTGTTGTTAAAGGGATAAGGTTTAAAATCTCTTTAAAAATACCACTATTCTTAATCCGAAGCGATTCAACACATTGTAGTATAAGCAAATTTGTCAGATAAAATGCAGCGTACTCCAACATCCAGACAAACAGTTTGTTTCTCTTCGCAACCTGATCTGTCAGTTGATTCACAAGACCAGGATATTATTCGGAACTTCAACATAAGGAAACGGAAAAATCCTGAACAAGAAAACGCTACAGATCTAAAAGAAGAACTCATGGAGTCTTTTAAGCAAATGCTGAACACGCAAATTAGTGAAATAAAACAACAAAATAAACAAATAATTGAGTCTAACTCGCAGATCATAACATTCCTGGAGCAGAATGCTACGAATTACAAGGAAATTATGACCAGAGTACAAACTCTTGAAGCCAAATATGAAGTAGATATGACACGGATTAGTGAATTGGAATCTCAGTTAAATGAACTCCAAAAACAATGCGTCAAGAATGTTATTGAAATAAGGAATATTCCACGGGAAGAAAAAGAAGACGTAAACAAAATTATCAATAATATTTATGACACATTCAACATACAGCGTTTGGACGAAACAATAAAAATATATAGGAGAGGTAAACAAAATGGGCCCATTGTTGTGGAGTACCAGGACATCAAAAAAAGAGAAGAACTCTTAAAGGCTGCTAAAAAGTATAACACAGAAAATAAGGAAAAACCAATAACCTCATAAATGTTAGGGGTTAGTGGAATACCTTCAAGAGTTTATATATCTGAAGCTCTAACACGGATGTCGAAGAAGATGCTGGCAGCTGCTCGAGAACTTGTGAAGAATGGAAAATATAAATACTGTTGGGTGTCAAGAGGCAATATTTTGTTACGTAAAGAGGAGGGCCAGTCTGCCATAGTCATCAGAAGCCTAAATCAAATCAAAGAATTAGATATGCAATGACTATTTGCAGGCATATACGTCAAGAATCTACGGTACATTTTAATTTTCTTTTTACTATCTGTTTTTGTACTCTATCACTATAGTCACACCTATTACATTAATTTTAGCTATTACATTAGTTCTAATTCAGTTTATAGTACTGAATATCGTACTACTACAATAACTGTTATTCTTAATAACTTGATAATAATTTTCCTGTATTATTATCCCAAAAAATATTTTGTATCTATATATCATATGTATCCTATGCATCATATGTATCATTTATATATATATCATATTATTATATCATATTATTATATCATTATACTCCATCTATATCCCTCCCGCTCATAATGAACAAACACTTGCTTGCATATGTCCTTGTTCGCTCATAAATATCAGTAACTATCATCCTCAACCAAATATCCTATATCAAATTCTTATTTCATTAATTACACCATGGGTAACAGTTTAGAAGACATTACTTTCGAAGTTGATAATAATATCAACGTAGGAAATTCCTTTTTGGTTGAGGATCCAGAATCACATTTGCATTACGGACTTGATAATAAACTATCTCTTAAATTGATCGTACAAAACATTCGTAGCATAAACAAAAATTGGTTGCAAAAATCAGATTTAATCCCTAATATAGAACAATATAACACCTATAGTACCCGTACCCATGTTAACCAAAACAGTGGTGTGGTCGTTTATATAAAAAATATAATCAATCGTTTCAGAACAAATAAATCGACTTCAGATGCAGTAGAAGACTTAGTAACTAACATAGCGAGAAATCTTGACTGTAGAAAAAAGAGCATCGGTGCTTTTTTGGATTTAACTAAGGCCTTTGACACTATCTCAATTCCCCTACTTATTCGTAAGTTGGAGTCAATAGGCATTAGAGGTGTACCACTAGATCTTTTTAAAGATTTTCTTTCTAACAGGACACAGACTTTGAAAATTGGAGATCTTTATAGTTCTAAGCTAAAAATAAATTTCGGTGATCCGCAAGGATCTGTGTGTGCGGAAAAGTACTCTTATAAAAATAGAAAGAGCTCAGCGGTGTATCTTAAAGGTAATTAATTATAAGCAGTTCATGTACCCTACGTCAAAACTCTATAAAGAGTTTAAAGTTTTAACAATTCGCCAAAATTACATTAAAAGCATTGTTCTAAAACAACACTCTTGCTCAAATCGTATTAATAAGTCCATTAGGAGATCACATGAGGTCTATGAAGTGCCATCGTGTAATAGTACTTTTGCTCAATGTTTTTCTTACTTTTTGGCCCCATTACTTTATAATCGCCTAAGTAAAGTCAAGCCCTTGAAAAACATGACGAGATTTGTTTGCAAAAGGACTCTGGAGGAATATCTGGGTGGTTTGGATTACGAACGGACTGAAAACATTATGCAAATATGCAAGTAAATCTTCTATTGAATTTAGACATATATATATATATACATATACATATATATTTTAAAGTATGTATATAATAATAAATATATAATCATATAATTACATTTCAAATATTATATAATATATAAGAAAACTATAATTTATTAAATATATATGTACTACTATGTTATACTGGTATATATCTATATAAGAATACTACAAAAAATATTGCAAATAGATGTAACATTTATGTCAATATTATAAAATAATTCAATTAGGAATAAAAATAGTTTATCTTCTGCTTTTTGTTAATATACTACTTGTTTACGCCAAACTCATTAGTAGATGTTTTGAAAATGTTTTGTTGGCTTCAATAATATTAACACATTAAAAAACTGTCCTTATTTCAATTAGCGTAAAGTAAGTATTTCTGGAACGAGAATCCTTACCTTGCCGTAACACAGTCTTTTGACTAGCACGGAAGGTAAAGAATTTTTACCAGCTACCGCCAATTAGATATGTTTAAATTTAACAAACTACCCGGCTATTACTACTGATATACATTTTGTAAATAATAATTCATTTGTTTCTCCATAACAGTATAAGAATAATTTGTTTTGTTTTTTTTTTCTTTTCTTTTGTTCCATATAAATATAATTACTACATTATTTCTATAGTGTTATTTTCTGTTTGATTAAATTATACTTTAACTGTATGTTATATAGATTGTGTGGTGCAATGTAACTTACGATGAAATAACTAAATAAATAAATAAAATATAATATATATTCGTCGCTGTGGGAATCGAACCCACGTCTTGCGGATTCTCGCCCAGACGCCTGTACCCACTAAGTTAAACGGAAAATATAGAAGTTGAGATTTTTATCTACATTGCACAAAATTTCAGAAGACATTATGACCGTGTAACGGATGAAGCTTTATAAAGGATTTTGTAATAATAATAATATATAACGAGTATATAACGATATATAGTGGAAAAGTCGATTATTTACTTAGAGGGACGGAGAGCAGTCTGACAACCTGTCACTCCAATCCAATATTGATAAATATCGTTACATATCCTTGTCAATAATTGCGCAAGTTTATTTTTAGTACGTGGTCGGCGTCCAAGCCACGAGTAGCTTTATTTGTTAAACTTAGTAGGTTTACAATAGTGGATCCATCATTAAAATGTTTGTTACATAAACTTAGGAAAAATTGAAATGAACTAGACTAATAGTAATTATAAAAAAAAGTAAAGTTATAGCCTATACATCTCCCACTGCTGAGCAAAGGCCTCCTCTATACAGAGGGTATCAGGCCATAGTCCACCACGCGGCCCCACTGCGGATTGATTTTGCACATATCTTCGAAATATTTTTTTTTGTTATTATTTCGAAAATATGCAGGTTTCCTCACGATGTTTTCCTTCACCGCGGAGCACGTGATAAGTCAGCACTTAAAGTTAAAAACTTCATTGGTGCCGGCACCGGGATCGAACTCAGGTTGCTCGAGTATATTGATTTAAAGGCGAGCGCCCGGACACTGAGCTATCACGGATACGGAGCTATATTACTAAAATAGTAATTATAATTGTCGTTTAATTTTATTTCTGTACCGACATAGAAATCACTGCACATTCATAATACTCTACAGGTCCTTTCATATTGTATGCAGATTTTAGCAACAAAGCTTGAGATTTAATCTGTAGTATTATTTTGTAAAATATGCCATGTTTTATATCATGCACAAATTTCAGAAATACTGGCTAAGGCTTACATTAAAATAAAGTACAAACACCTCATTAGAGCCAAACATTTCAGCGTGTCACGTTGCTTCCGCCAACGCACCGACAATTGGGTTGTATTTATATCTCTAACTTCTTGTTTTAGATATACCTAGGTACAGATATATCGTAATTTTACTACATTTTAGTAATAAGTGAGCCTAACACAACCTTATTCACACCACTGTTTTATTTACTTTTTTATTTTAAGCATACTGTCTTTGCCTCTTAATTAGATAAACATTCCGCTGTAATATTAAATCGTATTTTATATAATTTTTTTTAATGTAACTAGTACTGGCAGACCTAATATATAAATAATAATATTTATATATTACTAGCGACCCTCTCCGGCTTCGCACGGGTGCAATGTATTATACATATGAACCCTTCTCTTGAATCACTCTATCTAGTAAAAAAACCGCATCAAGATCCGTTGTGTAGTTTTAAAGATCTAAGCATACATAGGGACAGACAGACAGCGGAACGACTTTTTGTTATGTGAAAAGCTGCCAAACGAGCAGATGGTTCAGCTGATGTTAAGTGAATACCGCCGCCCATGGACACACCCGAGGGTTCCAAATGCGTTGACAGCCTTTTGAAAATTGGGCTCCGGCCACCTCACTCACCAGACGAAACGCGAAAGTATTATACTTCCACGTGACGCCGGTCTTTTGTGAGGTCGTGGTACTTACCCGGACGAGTCTGCCCATTCGTGCAACAGCCGAGGCTGCTACGTGGCCCTACCACCGTTTATTATTTATTTATTAGCCGCGTATAAACGTGGCGCGATCGATAAGCTTTGAGACTTAAAATAATGAATGTTTGAATGTATGAAGGAATATGTTTCATTATCTGTTTAACACTTTCAGAGACTAACCATAAAGTAAACATTCAAATTATCCTCATCATGCAATTTAAAAAGGTAAATAAGCAGCATTACATCATACATGCAGTGTCATTATAACACGGATACGATACGTTTAAAGCGAGACACATTCTTAGCAAACTGAATCCAAGACATCTATCTTATCCTTTAAACGAGCAATTCTTGGATATATACAGCGTGTCGTTACCATCGCGACCATAAATAAATACACATATAGGGGATAACTTTTTAAAATTGTATTAAACATTTAAATTCTTTAAACATCAATATTTACAGAGTTATTAAATTTTCCAAAACAAAGAATTTTAGAACACCCTTACCAATAAAAGCGTAACTTAAAGTTCATTTGTAAAGGTCACAAAGCATATGAATGGGTTGAATGAAGTTAAAAGAGACAAAACATACTGTTAGAAGGAGAGGCTTGTAATACGACGTTGTGGCGCGAGTTGTATAGGTTGTTACAAATTTTGTTTCTTTTTTACTTAATTAGTTTGTTTGAAAAATATTTTTTTTAATTATGGATTTTGTTTAACGTTATATTTTTTTATGATTATTGGCAAGTAGCGTTAGACGTGTGTTCATTTATCGTCGCGATGGTAACGACACGCTGTATATATAATCGGAATCTCGGAAACGGCTCCAGTGATTTCATGAAATTTAGTATGTGCGTAGATTCTGGGGCGAAAAATCGATCTAGCTAGGTTTCATTTTTAGAAAATGTCTTTTTATCCCTGTTTTCAGGGAATGAAAAATATCATTCGAATATGACGGTAAATTTCGCCACAAAAAAAAAATGTTATAATAGCTCGGTCGGTAATCGGGCGGCCCCAAAACAGACAGTCGTTTTTCGTATCACGATAAAGTTCATTTGTAAAGGTCACAAAGCATATGAATGGGTTGAATGAATTTAAAAGAGACAAAACATACTGTTAGAAGGAGAGGCTTGTAATACGACGCTGTGGCGCGAGTTGTATAGGTGTTACAAATTTTGTTTCTTTTTTACTTAATTAGTTTGTTTGAAAAATATTTTTTTTAATTATGGATTTTGTTTAACGTTATATTTTTTTATGATTATTGGCAAGTAGCGTTAGACGTGTGTTCATTTATTGTCGCGATGGTAACGACACGCTGTATATATAATCGGAATCTCGGAAACGGCTCCAGTGATTTCATGAAATTTAGTATGTGCGTAGATTCGGGGGCGAAAAATCGATCTAGCTAGGTTTCATTTTTAGAAAATGTCTTTTTATCCCTGTTTTCAGGGAATGAAAAATATCATTCGAATATGACGGTAAATTTCGCCACAAAAAAAAATTTTATAATAGCTCGGTCGGTAATCGGGCGGCCCCAAAACAGACAGTCGTTTTTCGTATCACGATCATTTACACACTTCTTTTTTTAACTTTTTTTTCGATTCCAGATCATTGCTTTCTTTATTTTTTGTCGATTTGTTATTTTATTATTTTTTTCCCTATTTTTTTTTTAATTCTTTCTTTTGTGAAAAACACCAGTTCATATTTTTCTTATTATTACGTCGGTAAGATCGAAAAATATTATGCATATTTCATTTCTTAGTAATTTGTATCTAAATGTAATTTCCAAAATACATGATTTATCAAAAAAAAAACAAACCGAGCAAAGCTCGATCCTCCAGGGACTGCTATAATAAAAGAGTAGAATCGACGTGTCTGTACATTGAATATTAATTATGTGAAATAATGAATTGAATTTACGAGAAAATAAAAAAGGATATCATAAAAAGCGTTATAGGAAACATAAAAACCACTAAATGTTAATTGAAGTACTACAACGCATTAGTTAAAGTTGCACCCAAATCGGTTAAGCCGTTTCTGAGATTAGCGCGCATAAAAGGACCTTTAATAATAGTTTTTCTCAAATGTCTTCCATGTACATACAAAGACAAGTTACATTTTTATTATATCTATAGATACTGTCTGTATGTCTGAATTTATCGCTTTCACCCTATTCCACGCGGACGTAGTCGCGGGCAACAGCTAGTCTGAAATAATTAATAAAACTCTAGCAAATAGATTATAAAAAACAGTAAGGGAAAATTAATATTAATGAAGAGCACTGGATTATTTATTTTTGAACACGAGTTAACGGTGTTGGTTTATATTCGGAAACGGGAAAATTAATTTATTTACACCCAATAAATAGTATTATAAGTTTTTTTACGCGAATATAAAATTGAACAAAGGTCACAAAATGAATGTTTAACAATAAAAAAACGTGGTAAATACTACTCTGTTATCAAAGTACACTTGAACGCATTCTTTCGGTGGCGTGGCGTAAGAATTTAATGGATATTAAAACTTTCCAAAAAGGCTTTTAGGTAACTTGAGCAAACTTGTGAAAAGATGCAATGTTATGGCGTAGGTACCTTATTAATGGAAATAATGAAGCAACGAACGCCAGGAAATTAAAATAATTTACGGTGGAAGGGCCACGCAACAGTCTTCGCTGTTGCACGAACCGTGCAGGTCCGTCCAGGTAAGGAGTATTTAGTAAGTACCACGACCTCACAGAAGACTGACGCGAAATAGAAGTGTTATTCTTCTGCGTTTCGTCTGTTGCGCCAGGTAGCAGGGGCCCATTTTATTAAAAGGTGGCAACGCATCTACAACCCTACGGGTGTTGTAAATGTGATTGGGCGGCGGTTATCACTTAACATAAGTGAACCAACAGCTCGTTTGCCAACGTCGCACAAAAAAAAAGTACAACTTATTATAAGATAAAGCGAAAGCAAAATAACGATAATTGCTATCCCGTTGATTTTATCTTTTGTTGGTATTAAATACCAAAGTTAACAAGCTTTTATAGAAGCACGTATACGGGAAGAAAGTAGACGAGTGGTCTGAAAAATCCAAACTGTGCCTCAAAACGCAAACACCTAAGCCACTAATACCCCACGAAATTGTGACAAAGAGGATTATCGAGCAAAACTACGACCTGTCAGGTAATTAAATTCTTAAGTTTCATTAATGCACTTCGTGGATTGCTTTCACGCTTTACGAGCTTAGGTAAACGACCGCCTAATGACGTACTTTGTTATTGTTGCAAACTGACTTTTGTTTCTGTCTTTATTGCAATTGTTTCTCGACGCTTAGCATTTCGCACAGAGTATAAAATTATCGGGTGAGGCATTTATATTTTTTTAATTGCATCGAGCCGAATGAACGCTGCGTTTCGGCCTAGAAAGGGCACTAGTGACGTAACGCGAGCCGGATGCGACACCTCGATTCCGGAATCGATGACCGCCAGCGTGTTGCATTAAGATATACACAGATTATATACGTTGATCGCACTTTCACAATTTAAAAGAAACCAGATCGTTTAGAAATACCAAAAGTAAATCCTTTGTAATCTGTTGTATTGCTTAAAAAAGCGAACTGCAAATAAACGTATTGTTAACATTGAATCGCGGTGCAATCATTAATCACGGGACATAATTTTATCATACACTTTTTTAATCAGTATCTATTTAAAAATTGTAATGACCTCTATTTGGAGTAACCACAAATCTCAAGACATGTTAAGGTTATTGGGGCTTTTGAAGGTTTGCAATGCATCCATCTCCCACAAATGTTGCAAAAGCTCATGGGCGACGGTAAACATTTCAAAACCTTTCACCTGAACCGCCTGCTCGCCTGCCCTTCTCTTAGCTTACATAAAAAACATAAAATCAAAGGAAAGGCATTAAGGCGCTTCAAAAGGATGGAACAAAGGTTTAATTAAATACGATTCATAGCAGCTGTTATTGATTTATTCGTAGAATTAAAATCGTCGGTCCTATGTTTCACGAAGAGAGAGAGAATTTGACTTAGTTAATTTTTATATCATACATAAATTTCCCTTTATATAACGGACAACAACTAAAGGCACTTTTCGCTTGTGGATAAGCGTTTATCGCAGCCTTGGTAGGGCTCTGGGTACCCAACTCTGCAGACCAAAACAGAAGCAAAATGAAACAAAATCAAAATCAAAAATATATTTATTCAAATAGACGCTTGCGCGCTCTTATGAATCGTCAAATTTTACATCAAAGATTATGTGTATAGGTTCGTAAGGTACCACCGGTTCGGAAAGCGGTTTCTGTTGAGAAGAGACCGGCAAGAAACTCAACAGTTGCTCTTTTTCAAAAATATCAGGGTACAATATAATATACACGTATAATAGTCTTATTCTAGCCTACGTGAGTATCAACAGTATTAACTCCACACATTGGCGTCGTCGAGATATTCCGAAATGGTATAATATGCTTTAATCATCAGTTGATTTTTAATTTTACATTTAAATTGGTCAAGCGGCAGACTTAATATCCACTGTGACGGATTTTATTATACATGCGCACACTTTGCCCCATGAACGACTTATTTACTTTTTGTAGACGAAACAATGGCGTAGTAAGTTTGTCCTTATTTCTAGTGTTTATTTTATGTCTGTCACTATTCTTTAGGTAATAATTAAGGTTATGACGTATATACAAAACATTACAATAAATGTATTGACAAGCAACAGTGAGTATATTAACCTCTTTGAAAAGATCTCTGAGTGAAAAGGGCAACTATGCCCGGTCCACTGTGATCATGGGGTCTCCTTTATTTCTTCATTTTTCGCATTTAGAGGTACGTGATTAACAAGGCCATGTAAACTGATTACCGCAGCCTATGGACATAAACATCCGTCGCGTTTCATCAACCTATAAAGTGGGCCCCTGTTCCTCAATCACTGGACGAAACACAACAGCGTAATACTTCTACTGTCCGCAGATCTTCCGCGGTTCCGTGATAAGATGCCCGATCATTAGAGGGCTTTTCGAACGAAAGCGACGTCTACACCATCGGGCTAGAATGAAGGAGTCACAGATTGTACTGGCAGTTTGTCGACGTCAATACGCGGTCACCTGTTGTACCATCTCCACTTCACAACAACAGCACTCACCGCTGTGAACTTTACGAATTACGATAGTTTTACACCATCGTAAGACGTCGCTACAGTTCGAATAGATACACTGCTCAAAAATAATCTTATCGTGCACCTTCTGGCGGCAGTATAAACATTATTATATTTGTTTAAATAAATATGCGACACGGTTAATGGTTGTAAAACGTTACGCAATGTTCCGCTCAGTCGTACAGACGTTTATTTACGCATCTAGGTCGGTGTTTTCTTAGCATTGTGCCGATCAGCCATTGATTAGTAACCTTAAATGAGCTGTAAGACACCCTATATGGTGTGCAATTAAATATAACAAAGTTGTAGTAAGAATTGCGGAAATGAGTTAAATGAATCTATAATTTTTTTTTGCAAACAACTGTTCTTCGTTCATTTTTACTATATAAATACGATTTTTTTTTCTGGAGTTATGGGGCTTTTTTTTTATTATGCTGATAAAAAAAAATAAAAGTAACATATTTGAGGTTAATAAAATCAATTATATTTTGTTTACAAAATTATGTAATAAAGTGTTACAACTTTATAACAATACAACATGAATACTGGATAATATTTTTTGTTTAAACGAAAGAAAGAAAAAACTATTGAATGTTACCAGATTATGATAATTGGTGAAGATTATCATATTACAAAAGTATTAGTAGTGTTTAGATATTTGAACAGCTATTAAATTGTTGTAAGGCAGTATTGAAATTTAGATGTAATAAAAAAATTACTGTATTTCGAACACCGGTTTCAATTTCAAATATTAACACTGTATTAAAAGGCATGAAATTTTTGAAAAACTCAGTTTCATTAAATAATTTAGGATTTAAATTTATCATTCAACTAAAGATTAGGTGACCTTGGCATAACTGATATTAATTCAGATACAGGCATATGCTTGAAGGTGATATAGTTAAATTTTGTTACACTAAAACTTTTAGAATTTAATATATATAATAACTTTGTGTTTTAGTTGAAAGTTATCTTAATATCATATTAAACACTTTCCTTTATGTAATTTTCTGCAAATTTAATTACCTTTTTTTTACTTTTAAATACTTTAAATGATTTATTATATTTCAGTTGTTTGTTGCTGAAGACAATACATTTCACAGGATTGATATAACTAACTCAGAATTCTTAAAGTGTAGTAGGTAACAAGAGATTTGTTTTTCTGTAGATTATTAATAGAATTCTTATAGGAAGTGTGAAGTGAAAACTAGGCCACACTGAGGTCCATATACTATTTTTAACCACTTTCTCTATTAACAGTTGAAATTTAGATTTATAGACAAATAAGACAATAAGGAATAAATTTAATAAATGTAATAAGACTTTTTCAGTATAATTATAAGGATTTTGTGAAGGTGATGTATTTGGCAAGATAAAAAATACTTACCTGAGGGGAAACAGATAAAAATCGGACCAGATTATCACTTAGCAATACAGGCCACAAAATTATTTAATCATTGCTGCAGCTGATTTAAAATATCTACCATTGTGCGTAACTATCGAAAATAACTACGCGTGTCAGGTGATGTGATGTAACAATAATTACCATGTGTTTTTGTATTCATTAGGTCAGAGTGGCGTCAACAACGTGTTGCTAGGAAACTGGGGTTCAGAGAGAGACCGCGTGCGCTAATCCGTGCGCCGTGCTTCCTACGTGGAACTACGGCGTGCAATTTGGTGCACGTGCCGACGCGGACCCTAAAGGTTCATTACATAACTACAGGGACAGCGGACGAGCAACACGGAGGACATCACTAACATCACCGTCAACCATCCGTTCCATATTTAGATGAAGCGCTAACGTCTGCGTCTTTGCATACTTCAGGCGACTCGGTAACATTTTTAGATCCGCCGTGTAAACGATACCGACCGTACCACGTTGTACGGCAGAATGACCGTAACGATGTTTAATATAGTTGTTATTCAAGGAGCATAATACAAAATGCGCATAATATAGACAAAATGCGTAATATTCTTCGAACAGTTTTATTTATGACGGAAATAAGATTAATATATATTGAACATATAAGAAAATGACAATCAAGATATAAATCGAACGCTTCCCTTACCTTAAAGATGTCACGTTGGTTTACCACACAAATTAGAAATTAACAACAACAAACAGCATTACGCGGCCACCGTTCTTGAAATCAACACTCAACAAACACCTCAACACCCAATCAGACCATAAACTAAGGAGTAACCTACATAAATAAACATATGATATGATCTGATAGTAGTTACATGGTCTATGATTTACAATGACAGTTCAAAAATATCTTGAAATGTAAAAAGGAACTTAATGTAAAAAGGAATATTCATTTGGGCAAATTATTCAAATTCATTATTACATTAAACATTTAAAGAAAAAAATTTTAGGAATATCTTGAAACTGATTTTTTTTATTTTCTTCCGTAATGATCTTAAAACGATACCAGTTAACCAGAAGGCATGAAGTCCAACGGTCTCTGCATTCTGCGAATTGCTATTGTGTATTGACTAGCACTTGGCTAGCACCCAAAATCTTGTCGGTTTTTCAGAAATTTAGAAAGTGACCGAATATAATTAAACAGTCTAGCCATAGGTACTAAAACGCGCCTAGAAAGCTGTCTCAATGCCGAATTTGGGATCCCATCATGCACAGGTGCATGGGCGCGGTTCGGCGCAGCAGAGCATGTCAAATCTTGGCTTGTAAAATGCAACTACGCTAAAGTCCAGATCGACGTTCAACAGGAATTCCTGTGCACAATATCACGCGTTTAGACAATTTCTCGGTGAGCTTATTCAAGTGTGTACGCGAGTGCATAACCATAGCGCTCAATACGTCTAAGTTGAATACGAAATGGTATTGGTAATATTTAATTGCGAACGCTAGTTGGTAGTGTCTTGGAATTAGAATTGGCGCATTCTCGAAGTCCTAAGGTGATGTTATCTGCTAGGGCAACGAAAACTCCTACAGTTCGAATTTATATCTCCCGCAGTCAGTCCTCAACCCAAGCTGCCTAGACACTAAGCTTAAGGCCCCAGATAGAGCAAAATTACAATAGAATAATGTTGCAAGACTACATAGCAATTAACAGAATAGCAGGGAAGATTTATCGAAAATATTATGTATATCTAATACTTGCGACCCGTCCCGGCTTCGCACAGGTGCAATGTATTATACATATAAACCTTCCTCTTGAATTACTATATCTAGTAAAAAACCGCATCTTAGATCTTTAAAACTACGGCAAGATGAGCATACATAAGGGACAGACAGACAGAGGAAGGACTTGGTTTTATGCTATGTAGTGATGTTGAGATGCAGCTTGGGAAAACGGGGACGCATGGGTTCGAATCTCTCCACAAGCCACATTTAGCCTCATACATATTATTGCCATAGTTTTACATTACAGCAGCCCCAACTTCTCATGAATCAAATCCCTCCGCACAAGAACCACTGTAATACTTTGCAATTAGCCTTGTGGAGACGCTTCGTCGCGCCGCGACCACTCCGACGAACCTTCGCAAAAAAACAGAAAAGCTTTCGGTCGGGCCAAAGGTTTTTTTCCTTCTGCGCGGTTGAATCACCCCGCACTGCGTCGGAAAGTTGACTGGCAGCTGTAGTGTAATGTGCTTCTGTACGAATGTTGTTAACGGAATCCATTTGATAAGATGTTCATCGCAGGCGTCTGGCGGCGGCTGGTGTGGAGGCCACGGCACGGCGGCTCCAAGATGGACCACAAACGTTTCAAGGTTTAAACGTCATTCCATATACAGCGTGTCGTTACAACCACGACAATAAATGAACACACAAATAGAGGATAACTTTTTAAAATTGTATTAAACATTTACATTCTTTAAACATCAATATTTACAGAGTTATTAAATTTTCCAAAACAAACAATTTTAGAACAAAACTGTTTGTTTTGTAACAAAACTGTAACGTAAAGTTCATTTGTAAAGGTCACAAAGCATATGAATGGGTTGAATGAATTTAAAAGAGACAAAACATGCTGTTAGAAGGAGAGGCTTGTAATGTGACGCTGTGGCGCGAGTTGTATAGGTGTTACAAATTTTGTTTCTTTTTTACTTAATTAGTTTGTATGAAAAAAAAATTTTTTAATTATGGATTTTGTTTAACGTTAATATTTTTTTATGATTATTGGCAAGTAGCGTTAGACGTGTGTTCATTTATTGTCGCGATGGTAACGACACGCTGTATACCTGTTCAGGTACTGCGAACTTTCTGCGAACTATCGTATCTGGGCGAACGCCACAAGTTCTTTTAGGATTATAGCCTGTTATAGCAGTTATTAGTAAAAATACACATCATTGTGTTTAAACTGGCGACTAATTGAAAAAGTAAAAAAGAGGCTATGGACAAATGAGTGAATCGTAAGAAAGAATTGATCCTTATCAGGTAAACTACAAAAAATTATGCAAATATTAATGTGTGTCTTACTTTTAATCTTTGAATAAATATAATGGTATTAAAACCAAAATAAACGCGATAAATCCGTAAACATAGTTTCATTTAGTAATTTTGATTGTTCTTCTTCTTCTTTTCTTTTTTGGCGGTTTCCAATGAATACGCCAATGAACACTTCTGGTTGTTTATATTTTGATTGTTCAAAACTGAACGAACACGCAAACCTGCATTATTGCTTATTCTTAGGTATGCGTACTAGGCGTAATTGAAAAGAGTCAATCTTTATAATAATGTTTATAATAATAATAATGAGAATAATCTAATGATTAACTGTATATATTAATTAAATTTTTAGTCGCATATACTTTAACTTCTAACTTTAGTTTTAACTTTAATAATAAATGAAAGTTTTTTTTAATATTTCTATTTATCTGTTAAATAATCGATATATAATTTTATAACGAGGCAACAATGCCTTTGCCCAGACAGACCACAAAGAAGAAAACACGTTAAACTTGACGTGGACTTAACTAGCTGGCCCACTTTGTTAAACAATAATGTACTAGAATTTCTTACTACTTTAGGACTGTAAGGCAAGGGTTTTATTTCTTTAACCCAATAAATGCTATTCTTTTATAAACTATGGGTCTAAATATCGTAAGTACATTTTTATTTTCCTATCTAATGATCACTTGACAGTAATTTTCCGGAATCGGTTCTTCTATGTATTGTAATTATTTAAGGATGATTTTCTTTTTCTTTCACAGAAGATGTATATTACATTCTGTGCAGTGATCTTACCGCTATTCCTAAGTCAGAAAGCTGAGGCGGCAGCGGTAATATCAATAGATCTTGGTTCAGAATGGATGAAAATCGGCATCGTGTCACCTGGTGTCCCGATGGAAATCGTTTTGAATAAAGAGTCGAAGCGTAAGACACCGGCCGTAGTCGCATTTAGAGACGGCGTGCGAACATTTGGGGAAGATGCTGTTACAGTAGGCGTAAGGTTTCCAAAGAACACATACAAATTCTTGCTAGATTTACTCGGAAAACCATATGATCATCCTTTAGTGAAAGCATACAAGTAAGTATTCGAATATTAATACTTTTTATTGGCTTGCTAGAGACTTCTACAACTTCTTGATTATAGGATGATGAATTTCAATTTAATAATACTACTTTTATTATTATCAACAGAGAGCGGTTTCCATACTATGATTTGGAGGCATCTGACCGTGGCACTCCTATATTTGTACATGATGAGAATACAAAATTCACACCTGAAGAACTAGTTGCTCAACTTCTAGCTAAGGCGAAGGAGTTTGCAGAGATTAGCCATGGTATTTATATTTTTTCCTTTGAAATTATTTCAATATTTTTTAAAGATGATAAAATCTTTTCTTCAACATATATCTGCCCATTCCTCAAAAAAAAAAAACTTGGTATTAGTTACTATTGCAATTGATTCAATTGATCAAATTTTTTTGATGTCACCCTCCTTCACAGGGCTATTTGATATATTAAATTGTGCACCTAACAAACATGTGTTGACTGCATTTTAAAATGTTATATTGTGGGACATGATTATCTATGTTCTAAAAAAAATTATTAAGTGTAAAATTTTGGAATCATAATTTTTCACACTTAAATCATTTCCTTATTTTATTATATTTATTTAATTCAATATTAATGAACTTTATTATTAAAATTATTTATCAAATCTTTTAATAATCAACCTTTACTGTTTCAGGTCAACCAATCACTGAATGTGTTATCACTGTGCCTGGATATTTCAATCAGGCAGAAAGAAGAGCATTGAAGGATGCAGCGTCACTTGCAGGGTTGAATGTTCTCCAACTTATAAATGATTATACGGCAATTGGGATAAATTATGGCATATTCAGGAGAAAGGTGTGATGCATTTTCAATTTACGGTTTATTTATGTAACAACAGATTTATTGTCTGCAAATATTTTTACTCATTATAGAAATCATACTACTTTTATTATAAAAAAATCCTTCCAAACATTTAGATATAATGAATAAAAAAATTTTAATGTTTACAAACAAATGGTGTAACAAACAAAATAATAATGATTAAAAATTTTGCGCATGCTGGCTTTATCATATTTTGACCTCATCATTTGGGGAACTTTAGTTTATATGGGTCTTAGTCATCTTATGTAAAACATATTTCAATAAATGTTTCTACATAAATAAAAAAAATTTTGTGAATGAAAGTAGAAAAAAAAAATGATCCTTAAGTTTTTTTTTCTGTTGTTCCATGTGTTATAATTTTCTTACATTCTTTAGTTTGTACATTCATATAATGGGGACAAAACCTGACCTGCATGTAATATATAATTTTTCTAATTTATTAAAACAATTATCTTATAGTTGTTATAATACTTGTGTATATTTTGTTTAAAGGAAATCAATGACACGCCTTGGTACACTCTGTTCTTTGATATGGGTGCAGTTTCTACAAAAGCTGCTTTGGTTGAATATAAGACTGTGAAGATAAAGGAGAAGGGTTATGTTGAGACTGTGCCGCAGTTACAGGTTATCGGTGTTGGATTTGACAGGTTAGTTACAACATAACTGTATTTGAGAATTATTTTGTATTATGTTTAAATAAAATCGTTTATGGGGCCTTAAATCATTCTCTGTCAAATCTGATTAATTTTTGCTGAAAAAATTGAGAAGAGAAATAACTATAAAGGGAAATTACAGTAAGAGTTTAATGGAAGTAGATGAAAAATTATTATAGTCAAAAGTGGTGTTCTATGGTTTTTAATTTTACTCTTTCTTCCTTATTAAAAATTAATGTACTGTGTACATTTAGTAATTATACTTATTGTAATGTTTACAGAACTTTGGGAGGTTTTGAAATGACATTGCGTCTCAGAGAGCACCTGATTAAGGCTTGGCTTGCAAACGGTGGAGGAGACGTTAGGGCCTCCCCTAGAGCAATGGAAAAGCTCTTGAGAGAAGCTGAGAGATTGAAAATAGTGCTGTCAGCTAACACTGAACACTATGCGCAGATTGAGAATTTAATGGATGATAAAGACTTCAAAGTATTGGTAAGGGATTTAATGGTTTATTTCATTTAAATAACATAAACTAGTAGAATTTTATTAAGATAAAAAATATTTCATCCACATTTAAAAAGAAAATATATTTTATAAAAAGTTGATAGGACATTTTGATAAAACTAATTTACTCGTTTCTGTTATACATTCTATCTTGGTTATTATATTTTTAAACTTCCAAAGTTTTGAATACATTACATTCAAATATGGCCTGTCACCATGAATGCCTTAAGCCGAAAATAAGTAATTAGTATTGCAGTTGCCGGTAATGCTTGCCAATGCATCTTATTTCATCAATACGCAGTAGCATTTAAACTAACAAAATTATTAAATATTACCAGGTAACCAGGGCCGAATTCGAAGAACTATGCTCGGATTTGTGGCCACGAGTGGCGGGAGTAGTTCAACGCGCCGTGGCGGCTGCCTCGGGCTCCGGTGGTGGTGCGAAACTGGTGCTCGCTGGTGGCGCAGCCCGGGCGCCGGCGGTCCATGAAGCCCTACGCACTGCTGTAGGCCATGAACCCGCCCGGTCCATCAATGCTGACGAAGCTGCTACAATGGGAGCTGTGTATAGGTAAATCATAAATTTCGAAATTCTAATTAATATTATTTAATGCCTTGTATTTATTTCAATGTCTTGAGTTTTTAGTATTTCTTTTAACCAAACTGGAAACTCAGTATTGTTGCATTCATATGAACTTAGATTACCACTGTAAATTGTAATGTAGATTAATGCTAACAAAGCTTTCATAATGCATGAAATATGTATTTTAAATAAGTATAACGGAAGCAACGGACTGAAGACATGACATGTCATTTCAAATACTTGAGTATGTATTCTTATTGTCTACAGGGCAGCGTCACTCGCCACTGGTTACAAGGTCGCAGCGTTGAATGTTCGAGATGCCGTGCTGTTGCCCATACAAGTTGTATTCACAAGAAACGTCGACGGCAGTGAGAAATTGGTAAAAATCTTGTTAAACTTTTTTGTTCAGTTTCCCGTTATTTCGGATTTTTGTTAAATCTTGGTTTATGATTTCAGGAGTTGGTAAGCGATCAAAACTTTTTAAAAATTAGACAAAAATTGTGTTAATTTTGTCTTATCGTTTCACTACCATATGAAAATTTTCTTTTTCTCTCTTTTATTAGTTTCATATTAATTTTTAATTAATTGTGATAAGTTTTGATCAAGGACTAATAAATAAAGAAGTACATTTTTTTCAGATTAAGCGAACTCTATTTGGTCCTATGAACCCATACCCTCAAAAGAAAGTAATCACTTTCAATAAGCACATAGATGATTTCGCATTCAACGTCAACTATGCAGAATTAGATCACATTCCCTCTTCGGAGCTGAATTATATCGGCTCGTTGAACCTAAGCCAGGTAGTACTGTCTGGTGTCGGTGAAGCTTTAGCCAAACACACCGGGGAAAACGTTGAACACAAGGGCATTAAAGCTCATTTCAATATGGACGACTCTGGCATCCTCAACTTGGTGAATGTAGAATTCGTAGCGGAGAAGACTGTAACTGAGGAGGAAGAGGACAAGGACAGTACCCTATCGAAAATAGGCAGCACCATAAGCAAACTGTTCGGTTCCGATTCCGAAACGCCCGAGAAGGCCGAAGAGAAAACTGAAGAGAAGCCCGCTGAAGCGGAAAATAACGGAACTAAAACTAACGAGACCACGGCGGATAAACAGAACGCCACCGAAACTGAGAGCAAACCGAAACCCAAAATAGTGGTTCTGAAAGAGCCCATAAAAAACGAGGAGCAGGTGCTAAACCTGCAGCCCTTGTCGCCGGAACAGTTCAAGGAATCGAAAAACAAAATCAAACAGTTGAACGCCATTGATAAGAAGCGAATTGAGAGGGAAACAGCGCTCAATAATCTAGAGACGTTCGTGGTAGATGCTCAGCTTAAAATCGAAATGGACGAATACGCCGAATGCGGAACGGCGGAGCAAGTTGAGGAAATCAAAAAGCTGTGCGCCGAATTGTCGGAATGGCTATACGAAGAGGGCTATGAAGCTGAGACAGACACTTATGAGGCCAAGTTGACTTTACTTAAGGACAAAACCAATCCTATTTTCTACAAACACTGGGAGCACAGGGAGAGGCCCGATGCGGTGGCAGCGATGAAAAGCATGCTCAACAGCTCGCAGGAGTTTTTGAAGATGGCAAGGAATCTGACCAAGGAGGCCAACTCTGATCGCGACGTGTTCACAGACGTAGAAATCGGCGTGCTGGAGAAGAAGATCGACGAGACGAAGTCCTGGCTCTCCAAGTCGATCGAGGAGCAAAATCAACTGCGCAAAAACGACGAGGTCAAACTGACCGTTGACAGCATCCGTGAGAAAATGTCCAGTCTAGACAGGGAGGTGAAGTACCTAGTTAACAAGATGAAGATATGGCGCCCGAAGAAGCCCGCCAAAAAGGAATCCGAGAACAAGACGGAGACGGTTATAGAACCTGAAAATAATGGAGAACACGAGAAAACAGAAGATCAAAAAGAGTCAACTGAGAACCAAGAGGAGAAACCAGAAATCTTACCTGAAGTAAAAGAGGACACCGGAGGTGAGAAAGAAGAACTACCGCAAATATCTGACGAAAATTCTGAACATTCCGAGTTATAATGGAGAGGTGTTATAATCTAATTTATTAGTATAATTTATTTTTTACTCTGAAAACAGAAGGGACTTGTTAACTTTTCGTATATATACATATATTGATAAAGTCTCGCACAAAAGTATGTTAAGTTATTACAGACGCTGAGTTCTGTAGCACATTACTTATTTAACTTGACTTAAATCTATCAAAAATGTAGGTTGTTTCTACACAATGTTATTATATGGTCTATGACCAGTAGAAATTAATATATGAAAAGGTAACAAGTTCACAGAAGCAAGATGAAAATCTCAACTGAAGCTATTCGCCGCCCTTTCTTTTCTATCGCCACCTATGCACGAATTTGATGTAACATAGACGTTGAGTGTAGAGAAATTTTGTTTTAAAATAGTACATTTTCCGTCTATGTTATATCGTGACAAATTAAAAGTCTGTGTTTGTGTTTGTTTGTTTTTTTTTTATTTGATGGTTAATTGTAGCGGCGTCCATTATGCTATTCGTTTCGCAATGAACCCCAAAAAATACGATAAAACAGCGCAAGAACCTATTATTGTATTTATTAATGTAAACTTGTTTGTGATATGAGAGTGACTGTACATTGTGAGGATTTGGACTGTTCTTCTGCTACAGGCAAAATTTGAGTTTTTAAACATTACGGGCTGGGTTACCCATGGGTGTTATACTTGATGTTAAGCTACTGTGTTTGTCTATGTTGACAGTATTTTGTTGAGGAAATAAAAGTTGCATTGGGTTTTTTTAAACGCTGTAGTAAATATTATAACTTCACATAGATGATAGTTTTAGAACTTTACGTACTGTGCACCTTGTGCTAAGTTTTGACACTGGCTACCTAGATTGTGATAAGATTATTTTAAGATTTAGTTGATTTCTGTCCGATTTCCGTTTCATACTTAACTAGTAAGACTGTCACGATAAATGTAGGAAAAAGAAATATAAGTTGTGTTGCAGTGAATTTTGTATGGCATTGTTATTTAAGGCGTTCCTACAAGATGTCGGTATCAGAAAACAGTTCAACGTAACTTAGTTTGTTAATGCAATGTCATTGAGATTTATTGTGTACCCAGTCGCAAATAAAAATAAATTATTGGATGAACTATACGGTTTTTTTATTGAACATTAATATATCAACTTTTTAGCAAAGGCGGACGTGGCATAGATCAGCGGTTGCTTACGTATCTCGTTACGTATATCGTATTTTACCAATCTCTGTTGAAATTACCAGTTTTTCTCAATTTTTTGTTTGGGTTTCATTAGCTTTTGGCAGTAGAGAAACGATCCTTTTGCCTGGCGGTAAAAGGTCATAAGATCACGACATTGGCGTGGCTTGCCTTAGATGAGCCCTGTATCAATATTTATCGTAGTTATTCATGAGTTCCATAATCTCTTATTTTCTTTATCTGTTGGTTTTTACTGTTGAAATCATTCGTTACTCAAACTATTTTGCTAGATCGCGCCCCGTTTACCATACAATAAGTAGTATTAATTTCTTATTTCGCCTAGTCTCTTTAAAAGATTTTTAATTAAAATACTGGCTTACTAAATGAAACTGTTTTTAAGGTTTTATCCAATACAGCCAAGACAAGTTCCGGGATTCATCACTCAAATTTCGATAGAATTGAAGGCTGTCTCATAGTATATATGTCAGGAACAAAGGAAGATTATACTTTTCAGTCTTCCGTATTGCATGCCGCAGAATATTTAAGCGGTCTATGTCACTGAATCTTTCAGAATCCGGCTTATTTGTGGAGCAGGAGGTCATAGAGTGGGGAAGTGAGACGCTAAGAAATGATTCGATAAAAGAACCTAGATGCGACTCTGAAGGGATATCACTTAACCACTTTTGCTGCACGCCTCTAGCCTAGGACTATCCCGAAAAACGGAGTTAGAGTTTCTAAAGGACCGCAAATACAGGTTCTCCAACTGCTTGTCAAGCGGATCTCAGCAGATATTCCCGCTTTCTGTCTTCAAATTAGTCAACTGGCTTTGTCCGATAGATAGATCTCCACTTAAGTAATCGATAAACAGATCTTCAATCTATGCCTTTTTAGGAAGACTAACGCCCGGTTTCTTCAACACTGACCATCGTAGAACTGAATTGATCAGAATGATCATAAATGGTAATAAGCCACGAATTAAAAACCGTACACGGCGCGAGCGAAAGCATGCAGTGTTTGCTGATTTTTTTTTCTTTTACACTGACGAATTTTCGTGCCAGTGCAATAATGGGTTAAGGATTATACTTTCATCGCGTCTTCGATTTACGCTCTAGGATTCTACGCATTTCGCTCATCTTGTTTTTAAACGTTTTTGCGTTAAAGACATGGCAGCCGTGTCCGTTATAAAATCGTTATACGAGTATGGCAAATACGTTATTTCTTCCCTTCCCCTGCGCTTATCTCACATAGGTAGGTTCGGCACAACATGTGAATCGTGTTGTTACTGATGTCTGCTTGCCCGTCGTTGACCATCTTTGGGAATAAACTCTCATAGACCAGTTATCTGTGGGTCATAGAAATACTTGCTCGGTGTGCGAATCGAACACAGGACCCCCAGTGTCGAACCTTTATTATCATTTAGCCAATAGTTTAGTCACTGCGCCACCAAGTCATTAGTAAATCTTACGTAATTAAGAATAAGTACCTAACTGTAGTAAAGTTTGAATTAGCGAAAAACTGTGTAAAACTACCTATTTTCGAATTTTAAATAAGTCGCTAAGTGCAAAAACGATTTACAAAATAATTTGAATTTGAAAATTTTAGTCCAATCTTTCGCAAAAGAAAATACCATCGCGACAATAAATGAACACACATATAGGGGATAACTTTTTAAAGTTGTATTAAACATTTAAATTCTTTAAACATCAATATTCACAGAGTTATTAAATTTTCCAAAACAAAGAATTTTAGAACAACCTTACATATAAAAGCGTAACGTAAAGTTCATTTGTAAAGGTCACAAAGCATATGAATGGGTTGAATGAATTTAAAAGAGACAAAACATACTGTTAGAAGAAGAGGCTTGTAATACGACGCTGTGGCGCGAGTTGTATAGCATGTTACAACAAATTTTGTTTCTTTTTTACTTAATTAGTTCGTTTGAAAAATATTTTTTTTTTTTATTATGGATTTTGTTTAACGTTAACATTTTTTATGATTATTGGCAAGTAGCGTTAGACGTGTGTTCATTTATTGTCGCGATGGTAACGACACGCTGTAAAATTCTTCTGTGCATTTGTATGTTACTGAACTCCTAAACGGCTGGACCGATTATAAAAATTATTTTGTATGTCTTCAGGTGGATTCGAGAATGGTTTAGATTCACAATTTGGTCCAATACATTTTTTTTTATTTATTATTTGTTGTCGGATGTAAGTCGTGTGTACAGGACGTCCGTCGGGCCCGCTATTATAAATATATAAAAGTTGATGTTCAAGAAACAACTTCTAAAAATCACCAATGATGTCGCTGTCACGTAGCGATGGTTAGGTGAGTCAACAACATCATTGTCCCTTACTACCGCTGTCGCAGACCAAACTATCGGAATTTTTAGAGTTGACATTTCCAGAAACGTCCAGTTCCAAATAGTCCTCAAAAAGCTTGGTGTGCTTAGCAAGACAAAACAGTACTTCACGTCGGCTCAACGCTTATCTCTATAAGGCGCAAATTCGGCCCCAAATGGGTAGCCTTCTCATTTCTGGGCGGGAGCCCATCATTACCAGCTTTTTAAGAATTGACCGCATAGAACGTAGGGGGCTCTGGTTATCGACGATCTAAATATTTGAGATCAACTTGGTTCTGCACTTGGATCACTCTTTACACTCGGATATTTGTATTTAATATTTCTTCTTGTACCTAATGTTAAATTTTATCATCATTTCAACTTCTGATATAGAAGCAGTAGGTTCATCACATTTTATTACTGTAATAATAGGTTTGAGGTGCATGTAGCATGATACATATTTTTTTTAATTTATATCACTGATAACATACGTGGTAAAGCGAAGACTTGCGTGGCCCTCCCACAGATAGTTTGACTTCAAAAGCTCTTCTACCCGATGGTTGGGCAAAAAGCATCGCGCCGATGTGTCTCCTTAGATCGATTAAGTGTGGCGTATCAGTCTCAAGTTGATTGTGGTTTATCCGACCGAAGATTTCGTTCAAACCTCTGCGAATCCTGTTAACGAAAAATGGATAATTCTACTAACAAAGAAGCTACGACAGGATCCAAGGGCTCTCCAGATGGAAGTTTTAACTTCAGCCCGGACCGCGGTCGTTAATAAAACCTGTCCAGAGGAAGTAATAACGTCCAAATCGAAAAATAATTAGTTAAGATATTTAATAATTACTAAGGAAAATAATTAGTTCACGAGATAAAATTATTTACGCAACACAGTAATAAATTTATGGAATATTAATCTTTCAAAGATAAAAGTTTCGTAATTAATTGCGTTACGAGCGAACGATCGTATGCAGACTCGCTATTAATTAACAGTAACAACACGATGTAAGCGATCTAAAAATGGATCACCAAGATATCGTGTCAATAGGGACCAATAAAACAAAATTCGATTGAAGTATATGTAATGTATAGTCTTACAGATAGTATTCTGAGAGACCTTTTTTTTTGTACTCTTATAGTATACTATTGCTAAAAACACATTGGATCGATGAAGGGCAAACAATACTTTTCGTAAGCGGTTAACCACATCCGCGGTTACGCATTATCCGTAACATGTTCACATATTTCAATGCGTGTAAAAAAGACTTTAGCTCGCTCATCGAGTATTAGTATATGAATGAAAAAAGCCCCCTTAGAACCGAAGAAGTGAAAAAGAAACCAAAAATCAAGCGGCTAAAGATTAGTATGATATGAATTTTAGACGTCCACGTAACTTTTTGCAAACAGACAATCTTTGATGTGTTACAGTGATGAATTAACTAAACTGTGTCGATGTATTTGAATTGAAGTAATAAAAGTTTTGATTTTGGTAATCGTTCGTGAAGACATATTTATTTTTGTAAACGTTCTAATTCATGATTTTATTTATTTTTATGCTAGTCCATGTATGATGAAACTTTAAGATATGTGAATTTAATAAATGAACTTCCGTATATTTCAATACGAAAGAATACACCTGTGTTTCAAATATTCATCGTAGGTTGTTGTTTGAAAGTGTCCACATACTGTAAAGTTCATCACCGAGCTACAGGCTGTGGTAGGGCCACGCAATGTTCACTGTCGCACGATGAGCAAGTCCGTCCGGGTAAGTACCTCACAGAAGAACGGCGTAAAGTAGAAGTTTTCCACTTCTTCGTTTCGTCTGGTGTGTTTGGTAGCCGGGGCCCATTTTATTTGAAGGTGGCAACGCTTCTGCAACATTATGGGTGTTGCAAATGTCCATCGGCGGCGGTTATCACTTAACATCAGATGAACCGCCAGATCGTTTGCCACTTTGTCACTTAAAAAAAGGCATTGCTAAAAATTTTAAAAATACAAAAAAGATAGACGTGATTTACACGTCGTGAAGATAAGGAACGGTTAACTCAGTTGGCTAGAGCATTTGGGCGTGTTACCCAAAAGACACAGGACAGACTCTGGCAGCGATGCAAATCATTGGTAAATGTATTAACATCATAATATATAATACTGTAATGCTGCTGCCCGCGACTACGTCTGCGTAGAATGGGCTGAAGGCGTAACATTCAGACAGAAAGACAGATTTACATGAAACATGTATATAAATTATAGCCTTTGTGTTATTATGATGAATAAGCTATATTATTGTAAAGTTTCATTAAAATCCATCTATACATACAAACGCCTTTATAATATTAGTAAGTACTTACCCGGAAAAGCATTGGTTGGGCCTATTAAGATTTTGCTTTAAATCTCTTCCCTCTAATCTATTTTGATAGAGATCTATTAATCTTGTACTATATAAGTTCGCTACATAAATTGTTTTGAGGTTGACCTCTTGATTTTGGGTTTAGAGCATTACGGGTTAGAAGCAAACATTCATTCATTATTTCCAATTAAATTTCCTTTGCAAAGTATATCTGTAATTTTGATTAAAAGGTCAACATTAATAGAATGCCCGTTTCGGAGTTTAGATGAAAAGCACAATTAATTTCACAAAGGCTCTTTGAGAAATTACTTGTTGACGTTTAATTAGTTTAAGATTATTAAAGAAAGCGAGTAATAAAACGAAAATGCGAAACAAACCCGGGATTATTTTGTCGTCTTTCTTATAATTGTTTGGTTATTTGACAAAGACCCTGCTAAATCTCTTAAGTGTTTGACAAGCCGCAAAACTTTCTATTTTATTTAAAGGAACTGATTTTGCTATAAACCAAGTTCCAAGGGTCTTACGATCAGTAGAGTTATTAATGAAATTGTTACTGCATGGTATTTGCGTAAAAAAAGTTGCTCGTTCAGTAATGTTGTCCGGATACGATCATCATACGGTTGGTATGTATAATAGAAAAAAAAAACTGGCTGGTTATCCTTTCTGCTCTGCGCAAAACCATAGACAAGGCAATGACATTTAACAAAAAAAAAGCCAAGGGCATTTTACCACATAAATATTTTAGATATGTGGTAAAATGCATTTGGCTTGTTACCCAGTGATGCTATTGAATCAGACTTTGTTTATTTTGTAGTAAGTACAAGTCATGTCGAATATTTCGGCTTAAGAAATTTAATGTTTAAAATTTTTATTATTCCTGTTCCCTTTTTACCAGTAATTCAAAATATTTAAAAACAAAACGTTAAGAAATTCTTTGATCGGATTTCCGTTTGTAGTACTCGATTAATTAAATTCATCCCTAAAGCCTAACCTAATTGTCCCATCCATCATAATGCAAAGTGGAATTCCATTGAGCTGACAAAATGAATATTGATGATTTCCGTAAAACGGAGCCAAATTTTTTGTTCCATTTTTAAAACGGACGGGCAAGTTTTATTTCGGTAAGGGAGGAAACATTCAAATTAGAAGAGTTAAATACCAGAAGGACCGATTGTGGGCGAATGAAATATTTTAGCTTAATCGAAATTTGGATAGAGTGCTAATATACATTTTGCAAACTTGAACTACGCCACAGTTTTAATTTTACACGACAACGATACTACCTACAACGTTACACGTTGTCTTTGTTGTTTGACGTCTAGATGTCTCGAGTACAGGCGTAGTGTCCAGTTTTTCACTATTATATAGGATATTTATATTACATTTCGGAGAGTGAGTATTTGCACAACGTGCAACGTTTCTCGCCCACCTACTTCCACTAGCGAATGATTAGACGCTCAGCTGGTATACCGGATGTATTCATGGTGGATATTCCTAGCGTTCGAATGAAGAGATTCGTTCCTAATGGGTAGATTACAGGCGTAGAACAGCCGCCTGCATCAGTGTTTCCATTTGATTAACACATATAGGAACCTGGAAAACACATATAGGATGTGTTTTCCAGGGAACAACGAACAGAACATACCGAGTAAGTGCGTTCTCATCAATGGCTAATTCTAAAAGCCTAAGCCAGTAGTATAATTATTCAAGCAGTTGCAAGTCTGTGTTAAAAAGCTGCCAGACTATTTAATGCTTTATCGGACTCAGAGCTCGTAGAAAAATGCAGTTCCTATGGGATTCTTAAAACTGATAGAATATTGTGAACATGCATCCTTGGTGTGGCGGGTTGTCAGATGAGGGCTGTCGAAGTCAGGTATGCGGATGCGGTCTTCGATAGTCGTTGACTGCGCTAATCGTTTGTTTAACTTATTGTATATATAACGTATTGTATAAAATTCGATCTTTTCTTCTGAACGTATGTGTTGATGATGACTAATATAAATGGGTATAGGTTAACCATAATTCCGGTGGTATCACACATTTTTGGTGATCAAGCAGATATCTCTATCACAATGGGTTCATCATCTGAATAAGATATTTACGAAAGCTTTAGGACTACTAACTATCGAACCTAGCGGCAAAGAAATTACGTAACCATCTGTATTTTTCAAATTATCGACGTTATAACGATTTGATCTTTTCTATTTTTGATCATGTGATTTCTTGGATATATTATGATCGGAATGATCAATTCAAAGAGCTTAACCATCCTTTTGAAACCTCGAATGACATTTGAAAAGCCATTTGACAGCTCATTAGTTAATTTCTACGATGATGAGTGTTTCAGAAACCGGGCGTAAGTGTATTTAAATGCTTGCTGTAGATACAGCTGTACGTCATGGGATATAATAGAAATAACGATCATAAATAACAGTGTAAAAGTAAATGTCTCGGTTTAAACTACAATTTTTAGTTCTGAACCATTTTGTTCGTAAAAGTTCTGTCGTATGCGTTTGACAGTCGCTATAGTTCTTGAGAGTACTTGTCGAAATATAAAATATGAAATATATTTTATAAAGGCAGACAATAACACGTGTGTAACACGATAAACTGAGTAATGTTCAATGTAATTGTCTACGCAAAGTAAATTTTAAAAATAATTACCTATATACTAAATCTAAATAAGGCTGCATTTATTGAATGTAGAAAGAAGAATTAAATTAAATAATTAAAAAATTTATTGAATATAGAAGAAAATATAAAACAGTCTTTGCAGTCTTCGCTGCACGAATGGGCAGGTCCGTCCGGGGAAGTACTACGACCTCACAGAAGACCAGCGTGAAGTGCAAGTGTAATAAATCTACAATTGTCAAACTATTTCCTGTTATACAACTTTATTAAGTGGTGGCAACGCATTTGAAATCCTACGGGTGTTGTAAATGACCATGGGTGGCGGATATCACTTAAAATCAGGTGAACTATTATTCTCATTGAGCGTCTTTTATAAAGTGTTACCGAAAAGACAACAAAATCTTTAGGGTTCCGTACCCAAAGGGTTAAACGATGGGGTCGCCCAGTACAAAGACTCCGCTGTCTGTCGGTCACCAGGATGTAATGAATTCTCATGAACCGACCATGATAGTTAGACTGTTAAAATTTTTACAGATGATTTATTTCTGTTGCCGCTATAACAAAAAATACTAAAAAACAGAATAAAAATTATTTAAGTGGGGCTCCCATACAACAAACATGATTTTATTTTACGTGTTTATTGATAATGGTACGGAAACCTTCGTGCTCGAGTCCGACTTGCACTTAGCCGGTTGTTTTTGTTTATAAAAACAATTAACACAATTTGTCATTTTAAGTGCCGATTTATATGAACCTAACCCACCCGATTAAAACTGTGTGCTTTGATATCAGATTCATTCTATTTCATTATTCTTAAGTTTAAGATTTTCTTGGTGAGCACCTGGGTCCAGCTATCGTCTTGTACCAGACCAGTGATTTTTTTCAACGGCGCTTTTGTTTTGTCAAAACCCATCCCGAAGGAAGCAGTCAGCGCCCGCGTCGTTCATTGGCGCCTTTCTCCAGTAGAGTGAGATGAGTGATGTTTCTCTGTACGTTAGAGAGGGACAGAGCAATAGCATTCCGCGCCCGACCGGCAACTGAGCGAGCCAAATGAATCCAGTTTCGTTGTTGTGTATCGGTGAGTTAGTTGTGTATGTTTTTTATGTGTGTTTTATTTCCGCGGTGTAGTTAAATAATATACTAAACTTGTGTGTGATATAATAGTATAACAAAGTGTTTGACAAACATGTGTTAAACTTGAAGTTTTGGGATATTTCGGTAAAACGGTAAGATTATTATGTTAAAATGCAAGCTATCCCTCTCCCGTCCCTCTTTTAAGAATGCAGTGTACCTCTGTGTTTCACTCCTGCGCACCTTGCGTGTTTTAAGAACGAACACAACAACAGATAAATAAGTCGGTCTACCCATTTTGATATATTAATATTGTTAATATTAAAGCTATACCTTGTTCATTATAGAACAATGAATTGACATGTATTATTTATGAGAGGTCTATAATTATTGTTTTTCAAGTCGTTATATCTTTAAACCGAAATAGCGTTGAATTATCAGACGACGCTAATAAAATTGATGTCCATTGTATTTTTTTTTAATTTTTTAGTTAAATTTAAAAATGGAACGTAAATTAAAAGGCAACATTGAGATAAAGGATAAAATTGGTAGAGTGGCTTACTTAGAAAATTTGATTTTAAAATTGCGAAGCATGCTTAAACATTAAGATACATATTTGAAGAAGGTCTTGTCCTTGACTTAAAGTATGTCGCAAGATAATTTAATAAACTTAATATTTGTTATCAATTATAATTTTCGTATATATAATCATAATATATATTATGTGTATAAAAATAAATAATCTATTATGGTCACATCTCAAAATTTATTTGTTTTAAATTATTTTTTTGCATGAAATTCAAATTCAAAAATTTATAATATACTAGCTGTGCCCGCGACTTCGTCCGCGTGGTAACCTTTTTACAAACTTTGACTGCCATATTTATTTGTATCTAATCAACAGCCTAAAATATAAGTTTTATGCTTCTTGTTCTCAAAATACTTTCATACAACTTTTCATCCCCCTTTTCAACCCTTTACAACAGTTTTTTCCAATTAAAAAAGCCTATGTCCTTTCTCAGGCTCTAGACTATCTGTGTACCAAATTTCATTCAGACAGAGTTACTTTTGCATTTATAATATTATAGTATGGAATTATGAATTTTGAGATTGTTGATGTTTGAATGAATTAGGCATGTGAAGGGATTCTGTGCGAATTGCACATTAGACCTGGGTTGTATACGAATTTTAATTTTACGAGATTTTATACGGACGTGTGAAGTTCCTCCTTCTTTCATGTGGTGTGCTTAGAATTACCGCGTGGTATTACTATAACATAAGTATAGTGTGATCACATAAACTGGAGTAGGCTCATTTCGGCGTGTTTTTGATATGGGCGTTTCTCTGTAAACTGGGCAACTTTTTTAAGAAAACTGTCTAGGCAACTTTTTTGCTCATAATATAATAAATTTTATTGAGGGAACAAGTATCCGTCTATTTATTAATATACGGCAGATGAACCACAAATATTCCAAATACTTTAGAAAATATCAAGCATTTTCTGAAAAACATGTACAGGGGACTGTTGCCAAAGCCAGGGGACTGTGAACTTAAATAAAAAATACAACTTTAGTACAGAAAGTAAATGTTTTTATATTATTATAAACTTTGGAGCTTAATAATTAAGTAACTGAACAATAAAAAATTAAAGAATCAACTATTATTTAATTTACTTTATGTAATATCGTACTTAACATTGTAATCTTAATATTTATTTATTAATTAGTTAAAATCACAATTGAAAGGACTTTCACTACTTTAAATTTACACTATAGAACCAGCCTCGAAAAATAAAATGTTACTTCTAAAATATAACAAAAATAGGTAAAAGAAAATAGTATTTTCTTTTACCTATTTTTGCTATATTTAATCTTATTTGTAGAAAATATCTACAGGTGAATCAATCTTGTAGAACATTGTGGACCACTTGGTCCCTTGTAATGTCTGCTACATCATCATCATCGTGTCTTAATAATTGAACTTTTTTATCATAGAGTTTTAAGAATGTAACTAGGATTTTCTTCTTCATCAAAATATCTCACACATTTGTTCATTATCATATTTGTTTTGTAGCAATTTCACAACAATTTAATCTGTTTGATGCTTGAACTATAACTTAGGTCCAGCCTCCTTCTCAAATTCTGAATCATTGCTACACATCTGTTACATTAACTTTTGACTTGTTAATCTCCAGTTTTGACTGCCTTACTTAGGTCCAGCCTCATTCTCAGTTTAGAATCATTTTCATTAACTTTTGACTTGTAATCCCAGTTTTGATTTACAGCAGAACTAGGTCCAAGCCTCATTCCCAGTTTCTGAATCATTGTACACATCTGTTACATTACTTTTGCTCACAATATAATCTCCAGTTTTGACTTGTACTCATTAGGTCCAGCCTCATAGTTTTGAATCATTGTTCTGTTACAAGCAATTTGACTTGTCAACAATATAATCTCCAGTTTTGACTGCCTGTACTACAGCAGAACTAGGTCCAGCCTCATTCTCAGTTTCTGAATCATTGTACACATCTGTTACATTAACTTTTGACTTGTCAACAATATAATCTCCAGTTTTGACTGCCTGTACTACAGCAGAACTAGGTCCAGCCTCATTCTCAGTTTCTGAATCATTGTACACATCTGTTACATTAACTTTTGACTTGTCAACAGAATATCCAATCTCCAGTTTTGACTGCCTGTTACATTACTTTTGACTTGTCAACAATATAATCTCCAGTTTTGACTGCCTGTACTACAGCAGAACTAGGTCCAGCCTCATTCTCAGTTTCTGAATCAGTTTACACATATTTTATATTAAGTTTTGACAAAATAGATAGAAAATACTCCAGATTCTGATGAAGTTGCTTTTCAGCAACTTCATCAGAATCTGGAGTATTTTCTTTAATAAATGAGTTAGTACTACGTGTATTTACTAATACTTTTTTCTTATTGCGATACTTGGTGCAATGCTCTTTCCACTTTTTCTTGGCATCTCGATGTTTTTGTGGAGTCATATTCTCAACAAGCTGTCCTGTACCTTTTCTTTCTTATTAAGGTTTCTTCATTCGTTCTTTTTCTCTAAGTTCTTCTCTTTTATGAGGGTAATTTTTAATCTTATCATATCTCTTTCGCTCTGTTTCTCGAATCTCTCCTTTAGTGGTTTTTTTTTGGCGCCATTCTCAAAACAAATCTAAAAAAATAACAATTATAATTTAGTTAGACAGTCCCCTGGATGCGGAAACAGTCCCCTGTCCTGTATAGAGACGGGGGACTGTTGCCAGGGAACTGTTTAATTTGATTTCATTGATGAGTAGTACAAAATGTAATAGATCTATGCTATTTTGCTGCACATAGCAAATATTTATATATTGTAAGAATTTAAATGTTTGAAGGAATCATTATGATGTATTATGATACACAAATAGAAGTAAAATAATCCTTACCAGAGGACTGTTGGCTGTCAGGTTACAACACGGCTTCCACGGAAGGACGATCGCATACCACTAAATAAGATGACGTCCGGGTCGTCCTGGCGGCAACTGCGCAATCTTCAGACTTTTAGCGTTTTGTTACACGCATAAAAGACGTTGTTTAACCTATCGGCTACGTGACACGTAATTTAAAATAAAGACAAGGGGACTGTTCACTAAATGCGAAGACAAACTTTCACTGACTTTTTTTAATTCTAAAATAATATTTATGTAAAATAAATAGGTCTCATTAACAATCAAACAATATTGATCTAATAATACAACAATACGATTAATTCCAATAGATCCTGCCTCGATTATTTTGGTCTTAAGTAACTATACTGCTTTGGTGACATGCCAGGGGACTGTTTTTAAGAACTATAAAATTGTTTTTAATATAATAAAGTTTATTTTAATGGATTTTTTTATGTTGAGTAGCGGTAGATTAAGTTATTGATTTTTGGAATTGTCAATGTAATATTTAATATCTTCTACTTTTTCATACAAAATTAGCCTGGGACAATGAGTTGCCCAGTTTACAGAGAAACGCCCATATATGTTTATAATGTCTAAAAGAAGATGAATACTTAATTATAATAAAGCACACAAACCAGTCCATTTTAAATTGGACCTTCCGATTAGGATAAAACTAGCGATCGAAATTTTCGCCTCGCTTCTTTACTTTGAAACTATGACAGACGTTGGGGCGTTTTGAAACACGCATCTGATGTAGAAAAAGTAAGAGGGACGGCATAAAGTAAGTCTACCCTGTGACTGTCCGCAAGGAAGTTAAAAAAAACCGGCCAAGTGCGAGTCGGACTCGCGCACGAAGGGTTCCATACCATTATTTATAAAAATCATATCCATCTATAAAAACGGCAAAAAAATCATGTTTGTTGTATGGAAGCCCCACTTAAATATTTTTTAGTATTTGGTCGTTATAGCGGTAAGAGAATTACATCATCTGTGAAAATATCAACTGTCTAACTATTACGGTTCACGAGATACAGCATGGTGACAGACGGACAGACCGACAAACAGACCCGAAGGGTAAATCGGGACCAGAAATAGGGTCCCGTTTTAGCCATCGGGTACGGAACCGTAATTAAACCTGTTCTATGGTAGGGCTACGCAAGTCTTCGCTGTTGCGCGTGGGCAGGTCCGTCCGGGGAAGTACCATGACCTCACAGAAGACCAGCGTGAAGAGGAAACGTTAAACTTCTGCGTTTCGTCTGGTGAGTGAGGTAGCCGGAGCCCACTTCATTAAATGATATACGGGTGTTGTAAATGTCCATGGCCGGCGTTATAGAAAATGTATTTGGAATTCCTTGGCGGAGTTGATTAAAAAAATTAGAAAGAAAGAATTAAAAAAAAATCCGATTTAACTCCGCTAAAGCTTTTGAATGCCCACGTAATTGAGCACTCAAATAAATGTCTTTAGTCATGCAACGTTTTGAAACTTGAATGTTTTTTATTAAGAATACCTACAGTTTACTTTAATAGTATCAGAATAAAGAGTATATTGTATATTATATAGTACCACGTGCTCGGCGGTGATGGAAAACATCGTGAGGAAACCAGCATATTTTCGAAATATTAATAAAAAAAATATTTCGAAAACATGAGATGTCCGCCAATCCGTAGTGGGGCCGCGTGCTGGATATTTACTTGTAAAGAGGAGACCTTTGCCCAGCTGTGGGACATTTACAGGCTGTTACTTTACTTTGTAATATTAGAGAGCACTTGATTGTATTTCGTATGACTGAGTATTACGTATAAGTTTGTAATCAAAAGTTTTTGTTGCCATCTACATACATATTTAATAAATTACTACCTACCTATTACTATCTACATACATATTTATTAAAGATTTCTAATATTTATTTTTATATTTATTTGTAAGTGCTATTGTAGAAGAAGTCAAACCAGGTGTTGAAATGTAATACACGTACTTGGAGCTTCATCATTGATTTAATTAATGTAAACATCACGGAAAATACCATAACATTATATTTCGTTTATCTCATGGGTTATCACCAATATAGTCAAGTTTCATTCAATATAGTCAATTTTTCAGAATACCACTGTATTTTTATTATTTTAACATAATAAGAAAGAATCTTTCTAGTACGTGGCGGGTTCGTGGAAGAATTCAAAAGTAACCAATCGTTGGAAATGTTGACTTGTTTTGTCGTCCGAGAGCAGCGAGTCAATGCTTTTGTTGTCATGTAAGGATCGCAACAAATAATCGAGAGATTGCCATTGTCTTTGTACCAAAACAAAAACTGTGTTTTAGCTACGGCCATCATTTATTAATTGGTTAGAACGGACACAAAGAAAGAATTGCTTTCTCTATTTCACATTGATTGCACAAAAGGTGCCAATCAGTTCTTCTGATATTGGATTTGGTTTATGCCTGTCAATTATGAACTCTTAAAAGGATTAAGCATTTAATAGTTCTTTATTCTATTATGCGGGGTATTTTGGACTCATGTCTGAGAGAAACGTGAAAAACGCCCATTATGACAAGCATAACTGAAAACAAGCAGAGTCTATAACCATGTTGGGGATGGAATAAAGTAAATGTAAGTAGAGAGCAATAGCCAGGAACAAAATCAAATACAAACTCGTGACCAATCACCGTAATTTATTATCAAGTAATTTTTAGTTAAAATTTCATGTAGTTCAATAACCAAATACTAACTTCAAAAAAAAATCCACCAAAGGCGCCATATATGAGCGTTTTAATGTTCAAGACAACTTAGTCGGCGATTCCAATATAAACAATAATTTGTTATATTTCCAGGAACCTTGATAGAACCTTTGAAAGCAAAAACAACTGATTTTAAATAATAAGAAGATTGGGTGCTACTATCAGCTTGGAATCCTACTTTATTATTAAAAAAAATAAGTCCATGCTTAAGCAATACTTCAAGATTGAATTAGATTTTTTTTGCATAGATCGGACACAACGTCAATAATTTTACAAACTGGCGGTTCCTTGAGTAGTGACAAAAGAACGTCTGACACCTCAGACCGTTCCTTAATCATGAATACTGTAAAGTATTCGAAACGTCGGGGATTTAAGTTTAAATTTATGTGATAAAATCCGCGATAATTGTTCAACGATATACCCAATAGATAATAATAACCAATAGATATAATTAAAAAAGTGGTAACCGAGCAAAAGGCATGGAAAAGTTGACAAACGAGCAAGCGGTTCATCTGACGTTTATTGATTATCACGATTTTTAAAAATAAAATAAATAAATCAATTGACAACCCTGGTGATGCCATTCGGAAGAACGCACAAGCAATTAAAGTTTGCATAAAAAGAAGGCAGAGTCGATTGTGATTTTTGGAAATGCGCCTCTGACAGCTCAATTACGACATTTTCTTGTAATTGCGCGACTCTTGACTAACCTGTTAGTTTGGAACGCGAGCCGCAACGGTTTTTCTCTGAATGTCTTCTGTACACGTAAGGCTTCGATTTTGATTGGAGTTAACCGGAAATAAAAAATAAGAGGTAACGCAGGGTAATTTAATACGAGATTTGGAAATGGTAATTAAATGATTGGATGACATTTCATTTAACTAAAAGTTTGTTTTTTCTATAAATAAAGAAGAAAATCACTGTCTATCGACCTTCATCGGCAGGCTAGAATAATGAAATTTTGATCGTAGGGTTCCTATATAACAGTGGTGTATTTTATATATTTTCGCACCGCCGCACTTATTAACTTCGGTAAAGAAATCTCTGTCCAGTAATAATATACAAATTAATAATATAAGAAAAGGACAAATCGACCCTAACTAACATAGAGTTTATGAAGTTCGAAATGTATTGTTAATCTGTCGATATGTTGGGCCTTTTGATATTTTTGATATTTTCTACTTATTTCTGATATTTCCTAAATTGCATTGTTGCTGTTAATAATGAAGAATGATCTCCTAAAACACGTGCCTCATGTGCCCTAAATTGTTACGAACTGATTTTAACGTCAAAGGGTGCGGGTACTAATATGAGTATGGAGTGCGAGTTAAAACGTGATTTTTTGTAGAAAAATTGCCAATTATTCTGTACAGCGAGATTGTTACCAGCGTATTTTGGGCAACGCGCCTTGGCGCTTTAAACAACTAAGTTAAGCCGTATATAAATCTTCGTCGAGATTTCCGCGCCGTGAGATCCTGCATCGGCAGAGGATCCTGCAACGGCTGAAGCTTCTACGTGGTTCAACACCGTCAGAAGCACTAAAAATGAATTTAATCTTGAAAATGTTTTGCTAGGATGTGCAAATAAATCAATGAAGTATAATAAAATATTCAACAATATTTCTATTCATTACGATAATCGCAGTACTGGTTTCATCATTGAGGAGTACAACTTCTTTCATTTTTGGGATTTTCATTGGATTTCTCCATTCAAGAATGATCTGCACACACTTTAATTGGACCCGTGACTAGCAGTCATAAACACGTATACCTCTAATAGCACTGAAATAATAATGGTTATAATGGTCAGCTAATACTGAGAAGTTGTGGGTTCTGATGTTCACACAGCCATACGTATTGTAAATAGGTTATCTATGCGGTGAGTTTTTATTATATTGCTCAAGTAATTGTGATATTGTGTATTGATAAATATAAATCCCATTACAATAGATGGAACATTAAACTTTAAAGTTGTGCTGAGGTAAACTATACATAATAATAGACTTAGTTACGGTAGCGAGTCTCTTTCGAACTTTTGATCGCATAGTTGTTATAAAAATAAATAGTTGATCCAGCCCTCGTTGGCATTGAATACATGACAGAAAACAGAAAACTGCCAATAAATTCAATGAAAAAAAAAAACTAATAAATCTACGACAAATAGAAATAAATAACTATGTAAACGAAGTCCTTTTTTAATGCAAAATATATTCAATTATGGCAGATCACTGCAGCCGATCGGGGGTCGACGATATCGTTTTTAAGCAAATGTCTCTACAACTCAATCATGTAATTTAAAAATGGTCAACACTTCATTTCGCTCCTTACAAAAAACAAACGAAACGTTACTTCATTGAAATTCATTTATTATTGCGAGTAAACATTCAACATGGTACATCGTTTAATCAAAAGCCACATATTAAATGAATTATTGCGCGAAGTTTGCCCTCGTGGCTGAATTTACGCATGTTTGTAAACTCGCTCCATTTACGATCAGTACGACATTGTGATAAGAAGATGTGTACGTGGTTTGATATGCATAATGTGGTACTGGGTAATGAGCTATACCGTGTTTATTTGAGGTTTATTTCAGTAGTTATCAATCACTTACCCGTTTTATTATAATTTAACAATTGTGAAAATAAAATAAAATTGTGATGTGCCGCAAGTTGAAAAGCTAATAAGATACAGGCATTTGGATGCGAAACATTTTTAAAGTCAATGTTAAATTCATTGTAAAATCCTTATTTAAAATAGGCTTTTTTTAAGCTCTTATTGAATGTCAAAAAAAATACCACCGGCATTTATCATCACTAATTTAAACCTGCCCAGGAAATATCGTACAAGCTTTGCGGGCTTATTCTCTTTTTTTTAAATTATATATATACAAGTTTGTTACTATGAAATCAGCAGCAGCCAAGGGAATTGCAAGTCAAGAGCAAGAGTCATTTCCACACATACTTTTCCTCAATGTATTCTTCGACATTGACAGTGATCATAACAGCTATCTAGCTGAGTTAGAAACTAAAATTTATTATCAGACAGTTTTACGGTTTAAGGTTTTTTATAGGACAATGCGAAAATCATAAGTGCTACAATGCCAGTACTATGAATTTGAGTTTGTGTTTAAATAAAAACAAAACTCTAAGGTGAACAGACAGATAGTCTAGGAAATCCAAGGATTCAAAACCCTTGTCACCAGTTCAACGGTAACTTTCAAAATTAAAATAAAATTATTTCCACTTTTTCATTTTTGGCTGAGCGAAGTAGCACTCCACCGAATAAACTATCAGCGGTTGGCAACACGCCTGCAACACCTCCGGCGCCGTGTGTCTATGGGCGGCGATCCTCGTTTACAATCAAGTGAAGCATCCATTTTAAATAAAAAGCACAACGGCTCAATGCAATGCAAGTGTAACTGCATCGCGACTACCGCACGGCGTCGTAACAAATCAAACCGCGACCAAACGTTTCCGTGCGCCGCTAGCTTCGTAAAACAACCCGCCATAATTCACAATATATCTCCGACAATGGCTACTGTAGCGGTAGATCACCCGTGTAAATCCATCTTAACGTCGTACCGGCCCATCTAGCAGAACAGAAAAATACCCACAGCGCACCAAGGTGGACAGTTCGCGGGAATTAGAAAAATTAAAATTTTTTAATACGTCTTTGCTTTCAGTCCATAGAGTATTAAATGTTCATTAAATTTCGAGAAGGAAGAAATATCGTCTTTGTCGTTCACACATCAAGTCTTTAAATTAATAATCATATTTGTGAAGTAAATATCTAACAAAACTTTGAAGCTTCTGGAACAATAGAAGATTTCAATCATTTATAATTGAATGTGTCAAGTGTCAATTAGCTCGCAAATATCTTTGATATTTAAACTTAAGATCCCATTGTCTTTCATCAATTCTGTGTATGCCTTGTTTCAAGCCTGCTTTTCGTTTGTTTAAATTTGTACAAAAGCGAAATATTTCATTAATAATAACTATTATTTATATTATATATAAAGTAACTACTTTACAGTCAGTTGTAGAGTTCAATGGAGCTAACATCAATGAACATGTTCGTTTGAAGTTATGTAGTTAAATATGACAAAGAAAACATGATATATCTTCAAATATATTTTCTCTAATTAGATAAGAAGTATGTTGGATTAAAAAAATACGTGACACAAAGTGTGCTTACGTTTACTAACAATGTTATGGCCCATTTAACACATTAATAAAGCCATTTGTGATCTTCGTACGCTTTTTTTTTTTTTTATGTGAAAAGTTGCCAAACGAGCAGACGGTTCACCTCATGTTAAGTGAATACCGCCGCCCATAGACATCTGCAAACCCTCGGGGTTTGCAGATGCGTTGACAAACTTTTTGGAAAATGAGCTCCGGCTACCTCACGCACCAGACGAAACGCGAAAGTATTTGTCATACTTCCACTTTACGCCGATCTTCTGTAAGTCGTGGTACTTACCCGGACGAGCCTGCCCATTCGTGCAACAGCCGAGGCTGCTGCGTGGCTCTACCACCGTTAGCTTACTAAATGTGGGCTCAAATGGAGACATTCCACTGTAATATTTGTTTGAACTGGCAAACATACAATAACTTCTGTACAAAATTTTTCATATAGGTATTTGAATCTTAACCAAAACGATATATGTATCAAATAAGGAAAAAGCCAAAAGATAACAAAATACAGAACTCTAGTTGGTAGATTACATAATTTAACTGAAATCAATAAAAAATAAGCGAGTAATGTTAATATTTGTTTTTAGCAAAAATCTGTTTGAAACCAAATAATTCAGTCATTCGAATGCTTTGTATCTGTATTAAAGCAAACTGTATGGTGGCGCAAATAATCACACACACGCAAACAATCACAATTCACGCAAATAATCGATTTTTCAGCGTTTAAACAAGCATCAAAAACATCCGAAAATGATCGAAAAATGGTTATTACCACCGCCCATGGACATTACTAATCCTTTAGGAGTTACAGATGCGTTGCCAACCCCGGTTACCTTCGTCATAAAAACACTTTCACTTCATGAAATGCAATTAGTGGTTTATTATGTTTTTGTCCATCCATAAGTTTACTACAAGAAGTTATTTTCAGTAATGAGTCTACCCATTGTACTATTGAATTATTTATATTTTTTATTCTTGCATTATTCTCTTAGTGAATATATACTTTAATGTACACCAAGAAAGATTATAAAATATAATGAACTTCTGTAAGTGGTCGGCTAAGGTCCCTTTATGAAAGTATCGTGTAAGCTCCTGCCAAGAAGACGAATGCAGCATATTCGTATTCATAACTTCGGTTAATAAAATTATTAATGTTAAACGTTGTAATGTAATGTTAATACTTGAAAGTAATTTCAAAACAAAACAATTTCAGATTTAATTTAAATATCAATCATTAATGTATAGCCCCATATTTATTATTCAAATCATTTCAAGAAAGGGAAATAAAACGAAATGAACGAGAAACGTTTTTCCCGCCCGTTGGAAACTAATAGTCTTAAGAAATCGACTGAAGTTACATTCCCCGAGTTAAGCCGTAAAGTTCAACAACATTTCCGACGTATTTAAAACTTGCACGATTAATGGCGGTAAGTTTTTGCCCAAGCGGTTTCTTATCGATGTAAGCTGCCATTAACTGTTCAATTAATTCATCAGTATCGGTGGCGGCGTTTGATAGAAGCGCATTAATCAATCAATTCGCAGACTGACCACGTAATGTTTGTTTGAGATTAATTTTCAAGATTGATGTGAGATTATACCGTGGGAAGCGCGGTAGCTCAATGCCCGGCCGCTATTGATTTCATTGAACTCAGTTACCCGAGTTCCAATCTCGCTTAGCAATGAAATAGTCTCGTCTGGTTAGATTGCAGACGGCGCCTGTTGACTCTATGGCAATCACTTTTAAATGAAATTGTTTATTTCTAACAGTCTCAGGTTTTAGGTTGATAGGAAATATTTTCAGGATTGAACACTTTTTTTAAATTTTTATTTTTGTAGATGAGAAAAATTTTCGACAGGCTTTAGCAAATAAGCCAAGCGGCCGATGACCTCATGGCGCCAAATCATCGACATCTATCCACTTTATTCATTGCATTTTATCAATATCAATACATAAATGCTGAGGGGAAATCCAGTTTAGTAATATCAAGCCCTAATATATATACAGCTCTGACAGCTCCGTACTGGTTGAAATAATTTATTTTTATGTATATTATGTTATTGGATTACGACCGACATAGCGAACGACAAACTGATTCATTTAAAGATCTGAATCTGCTATTGGCAATATGACTTGTAATGATATTTTGAGATATTTATGAACTATTAATATCATGATAAATATGTATTTTTAATATGTGTTTTTTTATCATTTTTAAGTGATTGCAATCCAACTTGCATAATTCAACGATTTTACATTTGCTCATTTGCAAATTGTTAATTGCATTTTTAAGTGTAGAATTAGCCTAATCTGTGAAATAAATTAAATGTATATATTTATAATATCTAAATTACGATTGCTACAAGCCGTAATACACAAGTCCCCTTTCAGGAATTGAGTGCGTTTTAAGTTAAGGCTAAGCATGACAAGAAAGAGTAATTTAAGAACCGCTATTGTTAGTTTATGCCGACATTTTTCTCCGAACAAAGGGATAGAGAATTGCTCGTAAATTTCACCATTTTAAGACATATACGCGCACTAATCACTTTCGTTCAGAAGTGATTTAAAATAGTTAAGGACGATAAATCTTCAATTTGACGCCAATAACACTGAATACAGCTGAGGATCGTTGAAGGCATACATGAAAATACGTTAGATAACACTAAATAGGTACTACCTACGAGCATGTTCAATAAATCCTACAAGGTGTTATTCTGACTACTGGCAACCTTGTCTAGTCTAGTCAACTGTTGTTCAATTTGTAGCTTGTTAATTTATAAAAAAAAAATACTTTACTTAGAACGACATCCATTGCTGATATATCTAGAGACTTCTTATTAGGTCGTCAGTACATCTAGAGGGCTGGTTCCTATCTCCTTCCTAGTTGCAGTCTCCATGCTGTGACACTCTTTGGACAGTACTAATATGCAGGCTGCAGATTCTCCTCCGGATTGTGGATGACGAGGTAGTTGAACAGTATTTACAATCGTCTTTTGTAAATAGAACTATTTCACGGATTTTATCGCGTTATATTTATTTGAAATTTCAGAAGTTTCGAACAACCCATAGTACTCATGGTCTTCGGACGGACTGAGTTGTTTCACGTCGGACTGAGAAGTTAACGTAACATCTGGCCTCTTGCATCCGCATAACGGGAGAAGTTATGAATATCGTTAAGCATTCAACAGTTATCTAGCGATTCATCTTTAATGAAGTTGTCGTTGCCTTTATTCCAGTCAGATTTGAATACGTTTCACGTCAAAAAATTTGATTATATTTCAATCTCCTGCTTTACACAGGCTGCATTTGAATAAATTTAGAGAAGCAGTGACAAAGCCATAATACTTCAAACTGCTGGTTTTAAACTGATACATCCCCAGACGAGCCTGCCCATTCGGTAATAGCAAAAGCTGTAGCGTGCCATTTACACAGTCATATAAATAGCTATGATCGTTTCCATATAAATAGCTAGGTAACTAGAAGGGATAGGTACCCCATTAGAGTTAGAAGTATAGCATAACAAAGTTATGTAAAAGGTGTCATAATAAAATTTTAATAAAGTTCATTCCTGGAGGTTTTGGAGCACTAATTAAATTGTAATTATATTATTCAATAAAGTACTCGAATCTCCGGACGTGACCCATATTGTGTTATTTATAGAATATTTGAACGCACAATGGAATTGATGACCTATATTACGTGAAGGTTCCTTATTGGCGAGCAGACGAATGACTCTTTAGGGAGGGAGGAATCCGATTCCGGGGATAACAGGCAATCAAATCGGGATAGATCCCAAGAGTCATTTCAATAGTCATTCGCGTTAATTAATTCTTTTAAGACGAGCTCGACTTGCGATTTTGTTTTAATGAAATAATTTTTTTTAATATAAAACGGTGTATTGTTCTATTTAGCACGCTTAAATAAGCTTCACCTGTACGTTTGTGTGTTTGTAATGAAATATTAGAACGTCATTTTCATTCACTTGAATGTCAGATGAATTTGAGATTTTGTACATTTATCTAGGACCGAAGAAGATGAAGTTTAAAACTACTACTAAACCGAAGTAAAAAGTAAAAAGTATAAAAAATAATTTCAGTTTGTTAAAGCCACTAAGGTGGGTTTTCTTCTTCTTCTTCTGATTGATATTGGTAATCCTATTTTTTTTTCTTTTCATTAAATATGAATATGTTCATTGTTACGAAATTGTACGATTTTGAAAGTTAACACAGCGTTTGTAGCTCCACAATTAAATTCCGTCCTTTACATTTTACCTATAATATAATGAAGCAGTTTACGAAACAACAGATTGATATAAATAGATGTATCAACGAAAGAAAGCGATGAATGTAGAACAGTAAATGTAAATCAACTGTGTATCGCATAAAACATTGTTACTAGTTGTTACTAGTAGTTACTAGTGTCGTTCTGCCCATATTGTCTATTTAGAACAGATACACTGCGAGCATTCCACCATTCCCGTAACACGTCGTCTGTTAAAATGTGGGCGTCGTTATACTTAACCGGAATATCGTTTAGACGTAATTAAAACGCGTCTTGCATAATCAGCATTAGGGTAATGTAATAGGATAAAGGCTCCGGTTGCTTCCAAGTAGTGAGTTATCACGCGATTTTAATCTGACTACGCCCTTAGCCACAAAGCGGCGCAAGCTTCAAGCGCCCGTTCATCATCCGCTGTGGAGATGAATTCTTTGTTTATGGAAACTTCGAAAATTACTTCGTGTACTCGTCTGTGGAATTTTGTGTCGTTATTAGTTTTTGCAAAGTCGACTTGACGTCGTTTGCTGAACTTTTATATTTTCGGTTACAGTCGATGTTTAAATTCCTTTTTAATATTTTAGCATAAATATCGTCTAGCTTCCGTATAAATTGACAACATGAAGGTCAAGACATTTTTTAGGTTTAATACGCCTTGAACGAGACCGACAACTCGCCCCAATTTTTAGTCGAGAAACACAGGAACTAAGAATTCGGTCGGTGCTTACTAAAGATACTTTCAATAATATGTATATTTTATGGTTAGTTATGTATAATATTCTTTGCTTTAAGTTTTGTCTTTTCTCGTTACCTTTACACAAATATCTTGCAATCATATTCCTGTCCCGCGGTGTATGTCTTAGCTATAGGGGTGATTCGAGGTTAAGATAAATTAACCCATCTGAACCCATTTGTACAAGCGCATGTGAATCAACGCGACAGGCGGTGACACAGTCGCTGATACAAGTGTTTTATAACTATAAAAAATAAATGATCACGTACTCTAGAGGTTTTTTCATGCTTAAACACGTTTATGGGCGGACTTCGTAAATGCGTTGATTGCTTCGCGGGTGTTCTATTCGTAACGACCCAACAATATTATATTATTCCATCTTATTTATTATATAAAATTATTTTATTGCTATAACTGGTTTGGTAAGCTTGGGTTTGAGATAAAATTTAATTGTACAAAACATTTTTGAATTGGCCATTCATCGGTTTTATGATGTGTAGTATTCCCTCTATGAACTATTTAAGTTCATTGAATTTATATAACTTAAAGATTTTAATCAATATTATATGTACGGTCCAATTGAATATCACGGAATCGAGACGTAGTCTTTAAGTATTTGCTGTATGAGGCATTAGGTATCTATAAGTGGCTCAGCGAGTTATGTTTGATATTTCTCTGCTGATGGAGTGAGGACGTGTGCAAAGCTTGTCTATCCCCGCTAGATGGAGTGAGGACGTGTGCAAATGTGCGGAAAATCGATGGCTGCAGGTGGCTCTGGATCGTGCTACACAGCAAACTGTGGGAGAAGCCTATATTCAGCAATGGACTCAAATCAAGGCTCAAATGATGACGATGATGATGACAATTCTAAATTCATTTTTCTCATACTGATGAAAATACCATTAAAATCCGTTCTTTTAAGTAAATAAGCGTTAGCATCCATCGGCTCTGGCTTTGCTGTAGCACTGTATTGCACACTTCAATTTTCTATTCACACGTGGAGACCACTTGGCACGGGCTACGATGAAAGAGTTGTCAGCGACAAAAGGTATAACGCAATTTTCACCTTTATTGCCTGCATGCAAAATGCTCTACAGTAAAAGGCGGGAAGGATTTCCCGCCACACCGTCTTTGCGCCGGACGAAGTCGAATATGGCACGTGGGGCTCATGAATGGGACGCTGAGGGCCTTTCGTTTCGAGGGCTCTAGAAATTCAACGACCCGGTGTCACGGTGGTCTGAGTGTTGTAAATTTCCGCAACGCTTTCACAGACGAAATCGGAGCTTCAATATCCCCTTTATTATCCCTATCATAATGTGGTACGAACTGGTCGGATATAAGTAATGAAATAACAACTGGTAAGCGTGGAATTTGTTGGCTTAGTGACAGTTTCTCGTAAATAGTTTTAACAGGTGCGTACTTTTAACCGACTGCATAATTTACATATTATAAATTTTTAAATTATTATTAATTTACAAAAGATAATTTCCATTTAACCCCAATTAGAAGGATTACTGAAAATTACACATTGTGTGAGTTTTGCTTCAGTATTAGGATGGGTGACTGAATATTACAATTGTAAAGTGCAAACAAATAAACAAGACTATTTATTAATGGTAGTTGTTGTATTTTAAGGATAGAAAAACATTTGTATTGTAGAAAGTAGTTGTCTTTAAATAAATAATATTTTATGCATGTCCAACGAACTCGTCCAAGTTCGATGACCAGAGGCATTTGGGAGCCAGGAGTGTTCTCCTTATTGGTACTTGCTAGTGCCAATAAGCACCAAGCCTTCAAGTCCCCAGAGGCAGATCTGGTTTGTGGGAAGGTGGTTGGTGGGGAGATCGGTGTATCGCAATACCAACACAACTGGTTGCAGAGGACAAGGAAAGTGGCTCCTCCACTACCACACTCATCCCCACACCCTCTTATCACGCAGTCAGAGTGGGCTCAATGAGCCCAATCGGAGTGGCCTTCTCGAGCAGGCCTTATGCTATAGGCAGGTCAGTTCCTCTTGGCTTTACGTTAGGAACCAAGGCTCGGTTACTAAGCTTCTCCACCACGACATGGCCTGAAATCGGTCGGAGGGCACGACGCCTGTAAAATCTGTTCAAAAGTTAGCAGCTTAGAAATATTTCTGCTCCACTATAACTATGCTTTGCTTTTTATTGCTTATTGTAAATAACTTATACTATAATTTAATTAATTAAATTAATATCTTTAAGAAAATGCTTAAGGATTTACAATTATGTATGGCTGAAAACAGAAGTATTCTTATGGATAAATAAACGGTAAACAGAATAAAAAACAGCTTGTATGATAAAAAAACAAATGAAGATCTTTGAAATAGGCGAAATGCGTCTCAAACAGAAGTAAAGCAAACTAAACAATAACGAGAATACGCTTGGAGAAGTTTCGTAACATTATGCTGTCTAGATGCTGGAGTAAAATAGCGTTGACGCTTCGTCGCGGCCTGTTCCTTTAAGAGACTAGTCTCCTTTGTAGCGACCCGTGTATTAGAGCTCGCGAAATCGCATTAGCCATCCCGTTTGTACGGAACTACAGCCCCGTGACTGAGGAGATTGTATGGCACGATACCGTACTGTATATGCAAATGTATTGTCCTTCACGAAATATATTGCGAATCCCTTATTTCTTGGTAAGTCTCCTTTTAGTTTCATGAGTTCCCTTATTATAACAATACGGCATAATCCGCTTAGATAAAAATCAGCCTTATCATTTGGGATGATAGCGGTAGTAAAGAGACTTATGTTCGTATAGGTGTCATAGATAGAAACAAAACTTTTAGGCTTGTTACTAACACGTCCATTATGTATATCATTTCCATTTACGTAATGCAAACATTGATCCTTCTTCTATTTGTGTAATAAACGAATATGATAAGTAACAGTAATTTTTGAAATTAACGGCGCGTAACATAATTTATGTGAACCCTAACAGCTTGTCAGTACAGGAAATGTTACACCACGTTTCCTACCGTCCCACTGGTTGTAGTCACACTCCGATACCTTGCCTCATGCGTTTCTAGAATTTCAGTTTTTGTTGGCGGCATGCCTCATGAAATACATAGAAATTCATTCATTTTGATGAGTCTGTGCAGTGGCTTCGCATTCTGGACTATGTCTTAATACCCTTTGCAAAGGACGCCTTTAACTAGCAGAGAAATGACGTGTACGTAGCCTGCTTTTCTTAAGTTTATATTTCCTTACTAGTTGACCACGTGCTGTGCGATGGAGTATATGATTTTTTTTTTTTTTTTAATGGAGAAAAGGGGCAAACGAGCAGGAGGCTCACCTGATGGTAAGTGATTACCGCCGCCCATGAACACCTTTTAAGAAAGAGTACGCTCTCTTTTTGAAGGTTCCCAGGTCGTAACGGTTCGGAAAGACCGCCGGCGGCAGTTGCTTCCACAGAGTGGTTGTGCGAGGCAAGAAATGCCTTAAAAATCGCGCTGTTGTGGAACGTGTGACATCGAGGTGGTGTGGATGAAATTTTTGGTTCTGGCGCGATGTCCGATGGTGGAATTCAGCCGCCGGGATCAATCCAAACAATTCCTCAGAACACTCCCCGTGATAAATGCGGTAGAAGATGCAGAGTGATCCAACATCTCTACGCAGAGCCAGAGGATCAAGCCGATCGGAAAGACTTTGATCGTCGATAACCCTAGCCGCCCTACGTTGAATGCGGTCAAATGGAAGAAGCTGGTAATAGGGGGCTCTCGCCCAGAGGTGAGAACAGTACTCCATGTGGGGCCGAATTTGCGCCTTATACAGGTTTAGGCGTTGGGCAGCCGTGAAGTACCGTCTCGCCTTGCTGAGCACGCCAAGCTTCTTTGAGGCCAATTTGGCCTTACCTTCCAATTGACCGCGGAACTGGACGTTGCTCGAGATTTCGACGCCAAGCATTCCGATACTAGCTGTGGTAGGGGAGTGTTCTCGAAATGAGGAGTCACGACAAATGGGGACTTTTTAGCGGTTAACGCGCAAACTTGTGTCTTTTTGGGGTTGAATTGGACTAGGTTTAGTCGACCCCAGTCTGAGACTTTGGTTAACAAAGTCTCGACCTCAGACACAAGCTTGTTCCGACACTCGTAGACGTTTTCCCGAGAAATGTTAGCTCGGCCAGTGTACGAGACATCCACAGTGCTATCGTCTGCATAATAATGGACGTTGCTGATTTGCAACATGTCATTGATATGCAGAAGAAACAGAGTAGGAGACAGTACGCAGCCTTGTGGAACACCAGCATTGACAAATTTAGGATCGGAGCATGCACCGTCGACGACGACCTTGATGCTCCGATCTGCCAAAAAGTTGGTGATCCAATTGCATAATTTCTCGGGAAGCCCATAGGAAGGCAGCTTCGAAAGAAGCGCTCTGTGCCATACCCGATCAAAGGCCTTCGCTATGTCCAGACTGGCTGCAAGCGCCTCCCCCTTGCTCTCAACTGCTTCTGCCCATCGATGTGTAAGGTAGACCAGAAGATCACCGGCTGAGCGACCCCGACGAAATCCATACTGGCGGTCGCTAATCAGCCGGTGCTCCTCTAGGTACCGCAGGAGCTGGCCGTTGATAACAGACTCCATTATCTTGGAGAACAAGGAGGTGATGGCTATTGGCCTGTAATTGGACGGATCAGAGCGGTTGCCTTTTTTAGGGATCGGGTGCACTAACGCGGCCTTCCATGATTTCGGGACTACGCCTAAAGTATAGAGTGCCGGAAGAGACGCGTTAAAACCGGCGCCAACTCTGGAGCACATGTCTGTAACACGATCGGAGGGATGCCATCAGGCCCACTCGACTTGTGAATGTCCAAGGAAAGAAGTGCTTTGCGAACTGCACTTTGCCGGAATTTTACCTCCGGCATCGTAACGTCGCACTGGGGGATTGATGGTGGTGAGTTTCCTCGGTCATCCAAAGTCGAGTTGGACGCAAAGAGAGAGCCCAGAAGATCGGCTTTCCCCTTCGCGGCATGGGCCAACGAATCATCCTCCGTGTGCAGGGGTGGAAAAGATGGCTTACAGAAATTCCCTAAGACAGCTTTGGCGAGAGACCAAAACGCACGTGTTCCCGATGGGAGACGCACCAATCTCTCGCCAATTCTGCTAATGTGCTCCAACTTCGCTTTAGCAATAACGCTTTTGAAGGACCTAGAAGCAGAGTTATACTCCTTTTTTAATGCGCTGGTCTTTACATCACTAGACGCCGAAGCTTCAGCCCAGGCTCGGTAGCATTCCCACTTTCGGCGTAATGCCGTCTTGCAGGAACGACCAAACCAAGGCTGGGATTTGCCACCGATGGGTATTGCAGAAAATGGAATAAACATTGCAACAGAGGGTTCTGTTGCGAGGCCCTACCACGTCCATATATCTGATCCATGATATCCGCATATCTAAAAAAATGTTTGTAATAACATTTAAACGTGTCTGATTTGGGCCGCCCTACGTGCTATGAACTTATACTAAGGCTTTTCCTCAGTCTCACCAATATTCTTTAAAATCAATATCTAAAATTCTATTTTTAAAACAATCTAAGCATTGGTATCGTGCATCAAGTGAAATAAATGCTAACGCAATAGTTTTGTATAATTTTTAAATTCTTGTTGTTTAAGATTATTGGCCTAATCTTGTAAGCCACGTACAAGACATGGGTTCTGGACCTTTCGTTTTTTATCACTTTCAATAAATTTATAACCTCTAACGGCGTAAACCAGAGCGCCTTACTGTCAGCAAACATAATTCAATGTGTCTAAGGTTTAAGGTTAGTTTAGGTTAACGTTTTTTTTAAAGTAGGGCAATAGGCGTAGTAGCCAGAACATGTGTTTGGATTCGTGAGCCGTGTGTCACCGATATCGATATCGATTATCGACAAACCCCTCGCTGAGGCCACACATTCAGTTCCGGGTAAGCAGATTAAATTACCAATCGCAGTGCGCAATTGATCCGTGTTTACTATCAGCGACAACTATTTCGTAGGGAATCGCTAGCGGCAGAGGTAATTTATTTGACGCTAATCCACGTTGCATAATGTGCACACAACAATGCCTTAAAGGTTTGATTATTTTTTGTGTTTGCACAATGAATATAAGAAATATGTATCTAGTTAAATTTCCAAAAACGATTGCATTTTATAATATCACATTAGAATTTGTATTCTATTAATGGTTCTTTAAGGAAGGGAAAATAAACGGCCAAGGGTCCCGTACGTTTATCTATAAAAACTGAAAAATTTGATAAGTGTTCCGTATAAACGGCAACAAATTATGTCTGTTGTATGTGAGCCACCTTTAAATTTTTTTTTATCCTGTTTTTTTAGTATTTGTTGTTTTAACTTCAACAGAAATACATCATCGGTGATAATTTCAACTGTCTAATCAGGGTCATGAGAAACAGCCTGGTGACAGACGGACAGACAGACGGACAGACAGCGAAGTCTTTCGGGTACGGGTACGGAACCCTAAAAATAAATAGATGCTCTTGGTTTTTTATCTAGAATTATTAGTCAAATTTCACCAAAGATAGTATGAGCACATTTTCAAATGCCTCACGTCTCACATTATAATCTAAACGTTGACATTGTACATTGACATAATATAAAGCCGGACAAGTGCCCAGGGGGCTCGCCCTATGATTTCCGTCCAAAATTAATTACCATATACGATGAATACAAATTAATAATATCGAATAAATTCAAGAATTTACAAATTTATAAATTACAGGTAATTTTCTAGTGAAATACATATAACTTCTCTAAAAATTTAATGATTTGAGGTCAACGAGGTCTATACCACAGATTGCAAGCAAAGGGTTTGCGAGTGACAAAACATGACAATACATTGCTATTCTTTTGAATATTTAAAATCTTATTTCTTTTCACAGCGCCAACACCTTCGTATCTGACGTAAAATCAACTTTCAACAAAGGCATAGTCTGTCTGTTCTAAATACCACGCATGAGAAGAAGGTATACAGTCAGACAGAGAAAATATGGCTAAGAGACATATTTTAATATGCATATACTAATTATTAATATGTATAAAGTAAATAAGATTACAAAAACTATTGAAAAAAAACAGGACGTTTATGTAGCGATGAACCAAGCAACTTGTTCACAAAGTCGTTTGAACTGACTTGTCTAACACGGGTCCTGCTTCAAGGATTTATGTATAACGATTTAAGAGGATAACACCGTGAAGTTCACATTTCTTATTATTTATTTCTTATACACCGCTGTCATTAACTATAACTGTTTGCTTATATATGCTGCTTATGTTAGTATGAATGCAGTGAGATATTTTAACTCAGTTTTTGTCCACTTTCAATACGAATACGAATAATTTTAAATTTGCAACAACTCGGTCAGTCTCCTTTGAATTTGTCAATATGTATTATACGACATGCAAAATTATTGGGTAGGTAGAACTTATAAAAAAAAATGTACTACTAATAAATTGGGCCGTATACTTTGGTGATATAGCCTAAGGACTTGATTTAGCACAGTTATATTACATTAAACTTCAAGCCAAAAATTCAGAAAGTTCAAAGGTTTAAACTCTAGCGGAAAGACGTTTTAAGAAGTTGAAAAAGAATCGTAAATCTGCTTTCTGTGTGGTCTCACCGTTAGTAGAGAATTTAGGTCAGCGCGCGAAGGGAGTGTTCGATTTAATTAATGACATTATGTCTTTAATATCTCACGGATGGCGGATAGGAAATGGAAATAAAAAATGTCTTAGGAGACATGAGGAAATATTTTCATTCTGTACGTAGCATTTTTGTGAAATAGTTTTATCTGAAAAAGTTTAAAACATGAATTCACCCTTCGAAATATGGAGAATCAAGCTCCTTGTAGTTGTTGCATTTGGATGCAGGTTAATAACTGTTTTGTCCTGTGTTTAAATAAAATATTTTTCCAGAAAAATCTTTCACATTTATCTATAAATAAAAAACACTTTATTTCATTTCTGTATAATTCATGTAGTTTATATTTACCAGCTTATAATTTTTAAATTATCCCTGAAAACCATATTGAATAAAATTAGAATATAATCATCAGTTTTTGATAAATGAAATAAATAAGTTGGTATTTCTATAACATATCATGATCAGAAAATATATACCTATACAACTAAACGAAATACTACAAACAGAAGCTCAATACTACCAATCCAAGAAATATCTATCTTTCGTTTCTTTTTGTTGTTGAAATTAATATGCTCTCCGGAAGCATAGTAGTAGTGCTCTCGAGACAAAAAAATAGTTCCCACGAGGAACTTTTCGCATTTGCACTTATTATTTCATTTAAAAATTAAGAAAAGTTTTCAGCTGTAATTAAAAATATAGCACCCATATGGTTCTTTTATTAGTTTTTAAAGTAGTGCTCTTTTGTACTGGCGTACAGCCAGCTGAATTTAAAAGCTTGTTTTGAAAGTAAACGAAGTTTATAAAAGTTTTAATTATAATGCGGGCCCGCAATTGTGACGCCGGAGATCGTAAAAATATAAGCAGGCTAATAAACGTTTTAATAAAGCTTTATTGTGTTCTCTTTATACCGTACGTAGTAGATCGGCATGATACAGGGATAATATTATGATTTAAATTTACATGAATAACCCACCTGATTGCTACGATAATAAACACGATCAATTACGATTCGCACTTATGGTCAGCGTGAAAGTGAAGTATTTGTACTTTTGTGCATACATATACAATACATTGCAATTTTGCATGTATATCCCATGCGACGGTGACCACTTTCTATTACTTCAGTCCCTTGGCGGATGACGCTACCTTTCCGTCAACAAATCACGTCACGAGAATCCCACATTGCTTGCAGACACCGAAACTTCATATTTGTTTTTCATTTTGTTGTGACGCTCGGTCATTCCAGCAGTATACGCGATTCATAATATTAATAGATAGAAAAGTTGGGGTAATCATAATTGCAAATTGTAGACTTGATGTTTCATATAAAGTCAATTTTTTTATGTGAGATCATGGCAATATTTAATTCACCTGACGTAACTGACAACAGAGATAACCTACAAATTTGCAATATATAATAGGGTTGCAGATCCGTCGTCACCTTTTAATATAGTGAGCCTCGGCTACCTTACCCACCAGACAAAACGCAGAAGTATAACAATTACACTTCACGCCGGTCTCCTGCAAGGTTGTGGTACTTACTCGGACGATTCTGTCCATTGTATATATAGTTATCGGCGAATATAGTTGCATGGCCCTCCCACAGGAGAGTGGCTCTACGACATGAGATTCTTCAATTCGGGATTATAAAGATGATTTAATTAGCCTTATACTTTAGAAGAGAACGGTCCTCGGTTAATTCGCAAGGTTATCGAAATACAAAACATAATAACTTCAATAACGAACATATAGATTCAACAACTTGTCCGTTGTTGAATCTATAACTTACGAAATTAAATCCAATGATTTCTACCAACCTGCCAACATAAATAATCAAACAGTTGACGTTAGCCCGCACTAAATAACACTAAAATTACCGAACAAAATGCTTCAAATGTGCCGTTTCAAAGCTATTCAAGACATTGAGAACTAAAATAAAATTTTAGCGCGAAAATATTGGTAAAGTAGTTTTATTAAGAAATATTTTATAAAAAAGTATGTTCAATAAAAAAGTAATAAGAATTATATATTTTTTTTAATTCCCCTCAAAATTATATAGTACAGTAACAGAGACTGCGCCGAATGACTGGCTGTTGTACCCTTAATATTGGATAACAGTGCACGAAAGCAACGAGAGGCTGTAGAGGAACTCTTCTCCTTGTACATCAGAATAAACAATCATATGTGAGGTAACTTGAGTTCCGCTCCGCTGGTTTTAGTCAGTGAAAATTTTGTAGTTTTCCGAGGTACGTTCATCTCGCTTGGAACATCTTGAATTTCCAATCTAAAGTCGAGCTTAAAATATCGGTTTTGTGTGTACAATACTTTGTAATGGTATGCGTAATATTCGTGTTTACATTTAAATCGTGCTGATGAAGGTAAATGAATCTCTACAGAGTTGGTGTAATAAAGTTAAAGATTTGAATAAAGAGTTAATATAATTTTTGTAATCCTTACAAAAATGTATATTTGGAATTAAATCATCGATACTTTTTTTTATTTTCGATAAAGTCGTTATTCACTACGTTATTATTTAATTAACTAGCAACAAATTATGAAGCAGACTATAGAGCGTCAACAAACTTATTACTAAACAACGTTGGATCCAGCGGATGATCATGTTGTAGGCCGTTGTCTGTAACGTAAACCACATAAGTGTTTTCAGTAGATACCAACATTGCCAAACATAATGATAGATTTCTGATGTAAAATAAAAACGAGGTGTTTCAGCAGAGGCGTTCTAAAAACCCTTTTTTTATGTGAAAAGTTGCCAAGCGAGCAGACGGTTCACCTGATTTTAAGTGAATACCGCCGCCCATGGAAATCTGCTACAGGCGAAGGTTGCAGATGCGTTGACAACCCTTTGAAAATTGGGCTCCGGCCACCTGTCTCACGAAACGCGAAAGTATTATACTTCCACTTTACGCCGGTCTTCTGTCAGGTCGCGGTACTTACCCGGACGAGGCTGCCCATTCGTGCAACAGCCGGGGCTGCTGCGTGGCCCTACCACTTAAAAGTATAACTTAAGTCAAATTTAAGAAGAACATCGATTAAAGGTAAAATGAGTAAAATATTATCTCCTGTGCCAGTTATTTTTGTTTGTGCATTGAAAAACGACCGGAATTCAATGTTTGATATATAGGCGCTTCACAACCTACTTTATTGTTTAGGTCTATGGATTTGAATTAAGACCATGGTGCATACATGCTAATTCGGAGGTCAAACGCCGGAAAGTGGAACCGTTGCTAGGTTGGATACCGTTATTTTTTTGAAAGCACGTAGCATTTTATAGTGACATTAGTTCATAATGCATTTGGGAATTTGGTCAACTGAATGACCGAATAAAATTAAGTTTCAGGTTAAGTCGAATAAAATTTTGAGAACTAGCCCGTGTTGTTCACGGAGAAGTGTAGAATATTTTCTACTGTTCAAATAATAAGTGTTGGACGCTAAATAGTCCGTGGGTATGAAGTTAAATTAACCAGTTTTTCCACAGACCAGCTAGATATGGTTACTAAATGAAAATAATAAAAATTAAAGGGTTGTAAAAAGAAACTTATGCATATTATTTACAGCCGATGGAATTAATTAATTTCATTAAGAACGGCCGGTTTCAATTTTTGAATAGTGCACGGATTTAATATGGAGGGTAAAAGGCCGTTACACGATTTTTTTATATATGTACATAATATACATCCATATCTATGGTATAGTAAATAACTTAGTGCTCAAGATATGAAACGTATTAATAAATATGACTTTATATACAGACGATAAACAAACAAAATGGTTATAATATTTGGCTTGTAATAAGTTGAGTAATGAGTTTTTTTTTTCAAATGAAAAGTTATCAATCGGGCAAGTGTGCTCCCGGGTTACCTCACTCATAATGCACACGCAAAAGATTAATACTTCTACTTCACGCCGGTCTTCTATGTGGTCGTGATACTTCCCCGGGCGACTGGTACTGCCAATTGGTGCAACTGCAGAAGCTGTTCCGTGGCCCTAGCACAGACTAAATGATACCATAACCATTAACTCATTAGGTAAAACGGATTTCAACTTAAATACTAAAAAATAAATCGCATAATAATAAGATTATTTCACACATAATATTGCGAAGCATTCTCGTAAATAAATGAAACTTTAAAGAGAAGAGGAGAGCCTTAAAAGTAGTTGCCCTATTGTACTAACTTCGCAGTCATAAATATTTCTCAACAATGTTGTACAATCCTGAAGTTTATTCTCTGAACAACATAGCCATAACATCAACAACTTTCTCTGACATGCTTCCCGACACCGCCCAAAACAAGTCTCTCCGAGTATTAGTTACATTGTCCAAAGTTCTGTTGCACCGACGCCTTAGTTTGGCAATCATGCTCAATGAAAAATTACCATTTTTTCAGATTTCTGTTATAATAAATTCACAATTTGTAATCGGCATATTTCCTTATTAGCTTGAGCGTTTTACAACTGATAAACTAAAGTTAATAACGAGAATCTATTAACTTTCAACGAGAATAAATGTATAATAGCTATTAAATTTCTTAATTAGCTTTCCAATTAGCTAAATAGCTTTCTTATATGCATTAGCTTTCCATGCTTCTTTTATATGAGTTAAGTTATAACGATGTGAATTGTATTTTGTTTGATTCGTTTTTTCATTTGAATCAGCCTAGATATACCGCTTCCTACATCTTCTGTATAGAATAAGTAACTAGATCTGTATAGGTTAAGTGTTGGAAAGATAATGTGATTGGACAGTAGAGCTTACTCTACTTCAAGATAAGGCGATTGAACATATAACATTGACTCCGAGTCAACAGATCATAATACAGTTATGCACCAGTCAGATATGCTCATACGAAAGAACTTATTCAGATGATTAATATAATTCCTTCGATTATTACTTTTCTTATATTACTTTATTATAAGATTAAATCTAATAGATTATATGTTTCATGATATTTATATCGTCATTTAGCTGGAGCATTTTCCAAAGCACGATGGCCCCTTTTAGGAGCCAAAATTCCGTAGTTTGTAAATAATTCAAATCTGATGTCATCTTCTCTGTTCTAAGAGATGCAGTGAAAATTGAAAATAAGATCTAGGTAAGGGGAAATGCATAATCCCTGCGTACAACTCTATCTCTTAATCAAATTTGTGGGTTAATTCAGTCTATCGAACATACTTTATGTTTTAGCAAGACCTATTGCAAATAACAAAGTTAAACCAAATCCACGCGGTAAGGTTCGAATCGTTCAGACTGTGATTGTGGATTTAGTATTTTTACACAGGGGCTTCCCAACGGACAATACTCAGCTTTTCCACGAATAAAGCTTTAGAAATACAACAATGGAATCGTATGTCCACAATGTTTGGGACTATAGTTCTCTCTGTCAACATTCCATTTACTTTCTTTTAAAGTGATCCAGCTAATAATTAAGTTTAAAGTAATAGCTTTAGTTTACATGTAGATATGTATAGTATGAATATACTTATGTATAGCTACGTAGTATTATTATTGTACTACGTAGAAAAGGCTATTAGGACCTAAAACCACCATGGGGTCTAAGCGCAGAAGACATAATTATTTCATATCGATAATCTTTTTATATATAAAAATGGATTGCTGTTCGTTAGCTTCGCTAAAACTCGAGAACGGCTGGACCGATTTGGCTTTGAAATTTTTTGGTTTTGAAATATTTGTGGCAGTCCAGGGAAGGTTTAAACGATGAGAAATTATGGAAAAATTGCATAAAAAATCGAAATAACAACAATTTTATCTTCCCATACAAACTGTACCTGTCAACCTGTCAACTATGTCTGTCAAACACTTCCAAATTCCCTATAAATAATTTATATGGCAAAACAACGTTTGCCGAGTCAGCTAGTGACTTATAAAAATTGATTAAATAATTATTTTGATGATTAGTTTGGTAAATATTCGATTGTAGTTTAGAGGAATCAAACTTATTCAACTGAACCACTGCATTCCGATCGATTGAAAAAAGAAAAAGCTTTTCAGTATTTGTACCCAGAACAATGTTAAGGTACGTGATTTTGCAGCATTGGGGCGCACAAAAATAAATGCGGTCGAAATAGCTTTGCCGAATGCCATTCAGTTGCTGAAGGAGAAGTTTGCAGGGGTTATATTTATTAATTACCTTTTGAACAAAAATAAAGACAGAAAATTAATTAGATAAGTTGACCCATATCCATAAATATCGGTCATTGCATATTTTGATCAACGTTACGGGGAGTTCAATCAAAGATCTGAATAATCACACGTTCTATAATTTTAAAATTTAATGTAAAATTTGATTGTACTAATTTCATTAATTCCTACCCATACCTTTTAATATCCCAATTTTATCCTTATAACTAGCTTATTAAAGTATTTATTTATTTTATTTATTTATTTAAAGGACACCAGCAGTACATGCATTTCACGTTTAAACAAGAAGATTACAAAAAAAAAATTCTGATGTATGTACCTTATTAGGTGACACAGCATTGTTTCAGTTAAATACAAGAATAATCGAGACAATTAATGCAAAAATATTTAACAGCAAATAATTTCAGTAAAGTTAAGAAAAAAAAATTAAAGAATAACAAGCAAAAATACAAATACAAAAATAAGTTTTTAGGTGACACAGCATTGTTTCAGCTTAATATAAGAATGATCGAGAACGATAAATGCCAAAAATATTTAACAGCAAATAATTTCAGTAAAATTAAGAAAAAAAAATTAAAGAATTACAAGCAAAAATTCAAAAAGAAAAATAAATTAAAATTAAATTAATAATATTAAAAAAAATCGACATTAATTAAAACTTATAAAATACAAATAAATTTCATTATTACAATACAAAAAGTATTAAAAGGCGATAGTTTAAATAATATTAAATTCTATCTTCTTTTCACCTTGCTAACCTCTTCGGTTCACAATTTATGTTTGATCCTAAACTAACTTTTTGCCGATTACAATTTGTGATATTTTTAGTGCTAGTCTCAGGATGAAACTTAAAGGTGCTAGGCCCTAGACCTTGAGACTAGACCCTGAGACTAACCGACCTAACCACAAGAAATTTTTTATGACATTTTATCTTTTGAAGAGATATAATAAATTTGAAACTAAAGGTATTTAAAAACTGGTTGTCTAACATTATCTCGCTTTCATATCTGACATCTCGTTCAAATTCTTTATGAAGCCATTAATAAATTCGAAGACAGACCCATTATTCTTATTGAATATTTCTCATTTTGACTTAGTTACTATTTTCTTTTGATGCATACGATTATTTAGACATTATTACATACAATATCATGTTTTAAAGATATTGATTAATGCAAGGAGAAATGAGTGGATTTATTGGAGAGAAGTTTTTACCCAAGTCGACATAAGAAATATTTAAGGATTCCCCAGTACCCAAAGGGTAAAACGGGACACTACTACTAAGACTCCGCTATCCGTCTGTCTGTCTGTCCTTCTGTCACCAGGCTGTATCTCATGAACCGTGATAGTTATTTAAAATGTTCACAGATGATGTATTTCTGTTGCCGTTAAAACAACAAATACTAAAAAACAGGATAAAGAAAATATTTAAGGGTGGCTCACATACAACAGATATAGTTTTTTTTGCCGTTTATAATGATACGGAACCGTGCGCGAGTCCGACTCGCACTTGGCCGATTTTTTATAGAACATTTTTTCACATCATATCCGTCCACGCATTGTCGAAATTCGAAATGAACTTGAGAAAAAAAAGTGTCGAACAGTATGCCAGTCAACGATGATGGTATGAAACTCCCGGATACATAATAATAAAGGATGGACGAGGCATTTAGGCATCGAGGTTTTAACGGTAGCTGTCCATTTAGTAAGGGCACTACTCCACTGCCAATTGGGAGACATAAAATTTAAAGCGATTTAAATTGTTTGTACAGTTAGATTAAGTTAATATTTTTCTGCATGTGAGCATAATTTTAAGCTATTTGTGAAATAGACATATCTCGGAGATCTAGTTCTAGATTTTTTAGCAATTAAACTATAAGCTCCAATGATAATCGCATGAGATTTCGTGGAATTATTAGTCAAATCAATTTCCAATTTGAAATACTTACATGTCAAATCAGCGTATAGATAGGTTTTCAGGAGAAGATTTGTAATAAATCTGTACTTGAGATCGTCGCTGCCAAAATGGTTTGTTTAATAGAAAAAAAATCAAAGAACTTTTTCGCTTTTGAAATGTTAAATAACATTACGGAATAGATAATCGGTAAAAAATAACTTGTCAAGAACCATCAGATCTATAGGAATTATCGGTTGTATTTTTTTTGTATTTTTAAATATTCATTGTGAAAAGTTTTAGACATCACCACGAAGTTATCAATGTGTTATCACCCTATAAACTGCTGTAATGCTTATAGAATGTCGTTCCCCAACACAGAATACAGGATGTATTAAATTAAAGCGACCAAAGCCGTTGAGATTAGCAAGGAAATGTCAATATGTTAGTGTGAAATATGTCGATGGACGAGCGACTCGTGGAATGAATAGTTAATGCTTGTTTTATTGAGGTGATGTTTATTGAATAATAAAATTTTATAATCTGTGTCGTAACGCAACTATATTAACGAATGGTCGCTTGGGAAGTATTCGTCGTTGCAGCCAAACCTGTTATATCTGAACATGTTTTTTTACATGAGATCGGGTGAAAAAGTAATATGTTAATTTTTTTAGCGGCTTCCTGTCTCCGGTACACTGATTATTTAAAAGATTTTTACTTGGTTTTTTTAATCAGTGCCCGTTTTGCGGAGGCTCTACGAACACGCTTATCCGGAATCATTATTCGTTTGTCACACAACCTTATCTCGCGTGGGAATTGCAAATCAAGAATTTATTCATAATAATAGGTCATTATAAACGTCGGTCACTTGATTTATTGTTTAAATTTGTTTTTCGTCGTTTATCTTCATGTAGATTATCCACTGGTGAACTTTTGTTATGTTATTCAGGACTTTTGGGCTCCTTGGCTCTAGCGACAAGGAAATATAATTTATTATTGGCTGAAAAGGGCTTGAAAAAGACTAAAAATTTTGTGACAGTTTTATCTACCATTTTAGTTACAATTAAAATGATCTTAAAAATGTGTATCCGTACTGTACGGAACGAATTCAACGGAAAAATTTTGTCCACGCACTGAAATACTATAATTGAAAAGAATTCTTTCTGTTCATAATTTTTTATTTAATAGATTTCTAAAGAACTGAATTATGGGACACAAAATTTAAAACTACTGTCATGACTTTGGTCACTTTTCATATTTTAAAAATAAAATATTAATCCTCTTTAACATTCCTACCTGCTTCAGATTTGACAAATCATCTAACAATTACCTGTTGGTGCGTTAACAATAACTGTCAAGAAAAAATTGGACACATCTTTTAGATAACATCTTATTCTGAAAGGGGAATGATAAAGGAAAATAATAACTACGAAACGGCCACATTTAAAGAATTTTTTACCATGTATTTTTTTTACAAAAATAACGCCATTAATCTCAAATGTCGTTTCCAAAATATATTAACAATGTTCGAATTTTAGTTATATGCATACAACTTGGTAAAATATTTTATTAAAAATGTATTATACCTACGCATTTGTTAGTTACTCAACTAAATTGCAATGGTAGACCTAAACCGGAAGTTCACTCCTCTATATTACTCGACTCACTCCACTTAACAAATATTTGTTAACTGGAACCATTAACGATAGCTTTTTCTTGTTGTTTTTTCGATGATACTTGGAAATTAAGTCACAGACTAGAATAATGGCTAGAAAAATATAATATTTTTCATAACATCCATTCTCTGAACCGTCGAAATGGTATAAATGAATGTTATTGTAGGTTTATTGTTGTTCAGACATTTCAATAATATATTGTTTTTAATTAGTTCTAGTTTTTATACATTCTATTATAATATATGACATTCGATTAGTTTTATTAAAAAATAATATTGTTTCATATTGGGATTATGGGTATTGTCAACTAATTTAAATACAAATGCTTTAAAAGCACATATCATTGAGTAATTATTATTTTTTTATCATTTCTGCATCTAATAGCGGCATGTCAACTAATACCAAAAATATTTGTAATGTTTTATGATTACTAAACCTACTAAGTAAACTTCAACATTAGAATATCAAAACCAGAAATATCCCAGATTTCACTAAACTGTGGGAATAAAGAACCATTTTTGGATATCATTCTATATTTTTGAAAGCAAAAAGGCGGCCTTTACGCAGGACCGTTGCCCACTACGCAAATAGATTTATAGCCTCGTAGCAGTCTATTACGACGCCCACGTTATTTAAAACAATTTGAGCGCAGTGCGAACGAACACAATTTCGGGCAATGCCGGTTAAGTTAAGAACCGGAAAATTAGGTTGAGTTATGCATCTATTACGTAGAGTTCTTATGAACCTTTTGTATTCACATCATATTATCATAGTTCAGTGAACTGGCTGTTTTTCTTATATATAAAAATTTAGTTCCCATACATTTGTTTCTCACAAAACTCAAAAACTAGTCGATGGATTGGCTTAATATTAACATAGCTACTGAACAGGAGACTGTTTTGATATAGTTTTATTCCGAAGTTCTAATGTAAAAGAAAAGAAAAAACCCACAGCGAAGCGTGGGTTCAGCTAGTAATTAATAGAAAGAAATTAATATTGTTAATAGGTACTCTAAAAATTAACTGTTGTTTTTGCCAAATTCCATTATAATGATTATTCATAGGAAAGAAGACTGCCTTCTTTCTTTCTCCGGTCCATATCCCATCTTTGTAGGGTCGGCAATACATGTTTCATGTTGTTAAAGATTTTTTTGATTTGATTTGACTGGGTTTTACAGTTTTATAGGCCGTCTGCCTAACTTCAACCCTCCTTGAGAATATACATCCAAATCTTATATATAAAAATGGATTGCTGTTTGTTAGTCTCGCTAAAACTCGAGAACGGCTGGACCGATTTGGCTAATTTTAGTTTTGTTATATTCGTGGCAGTCCAGGGAAGGTTTAAACGATGGGAAATTATGGAAAAATTGCATGGAAGATCGAAATAGCGTCAATTTTATTTTCCCATACAAACTGTACCTGTCAACCTGTCAAACGATTTTTGAACGCGTTCCGATTCCTCTAGAAATAATTTATATGGCAAAACAACGTTTGCCGGGTCGGCTAGTTCTGAATAATTATCTGATCAAATTCTTGTTCCGCGTGGCGCTGAGGTTCGAACCCGCGATCCGCGCCACTGAATCCTTAACCGCTTGGCATCGGCGCCACCGAAACATGGATACACGGCAATCAACCAGCCTAATTCACCTTCCAATTAACGTATATTATCTATGGCGTCGTAGCCGACTGAATGACATTCGGCCGTTCAATAGAACAGCTGGGTGAACGACTTGGTTCAATAACGTTTAACGACTTGCTTTGCTAATTGAGCTTTGTTACGACACATGCGCTATTAGAAACAGAATTATTAACCTGTAATCCTCTGATCTAATTTTTAAAATTTACTATTACTTCGGTAAGTACTAGTATACTAATATTTACATATACAAGTAAAAAACCAATATCTTAATCGATGAAAAAATCATATCCAAATGCGGGATCTCTTTGTGATCGTCGCATGTGTACAAAGAGTTTTATTGGTGTTTATTTGACCTTTATTTTTTTTTTTGTTGTAAAGTTATTTGAAACGCTATTGACTGTAAACGTAGGATCATGTGATTCACTTTGCCGCCATTTAGTATTATAGATCATCGTAATGACACTGATCTTTTGATGTATGTATTTGTTCAAACCATGCGTGAAAAAACAATTTGATAGTGTTAAGAACTTTGCTTGTAAAAATGGTGCATCGTCAGTTACTGTTTTGCTGATTGCAATGAATGAGATTAAAAGAGCAGGAATACAAAGCAGTCCTCTAGATTTGATAATTCCTAATACTAGTGAATAATGAAAAAAATACGGACGCTTGTATGGAAATCCGCCATTTTTAATGTACAGTTTTTTCATATTGATCATATCTGCTGATATTCATATCGACAAACATACACATAAAATTCAAAACTCCACTGTCATCTGTCACTGTATCTGATATTAAAAATATAGGGTACATAAATATAAGGAATATTGGAAATATCAGATATTTTTGCAGTTACCATGTTTTTTTTATGTGAAAAGTTGCCAAGCGATCAGATGGTTCACCTGATGTTAAGTGAATACCGCCGCCCATGGACATCTGCCACACTCGAAAGTTCCAGATGCGTTGGCAACCTTTTGAAAATTGGGCTCCGGCCACCTCACTCACCAGACGAAACGCGAAAGTGTTATACTTCCACTTTACGCCGGTCTTCTATGAGGTCGTGGTACTTACCTGGACGAGCCTGCCCATTCGTGCAATAGCCGAGGCTGCTGCAGTTTGCAGAAGAAAATTAATGTCTTGTACATAAAGATCATTTGTCCCTGCGTTCCGACTTTTATGCATTATGTAATGTATTTTTCTTATTTCAGAGTTCAAAATGGGGGCGTTTCTGCTGCTCCAGATTGTTCTCGGAGTTATACTGCCAGCTGCTGCCAGTGAGTATACTATGTAATAGAATATCGTGGCTATTGCAAAAATTTGAATATCTGTTACAAGTAAAGTTGGTCGACGGGTGAGCGGTTCAGCTGATGGTTAGTGATCATGTAAGATGGTTGGTGATAATATGTGACTGTAAATAGGTGCTCTCCTATTAAGGGATTTTCACTGTTCAGTCTAGTTTTGTAAACTCATCAAACATGTATAACGAGTTTTTAATTGCGGTTCCACCATAGATATATATTTCATGAAATTCCATGCAGACAGATACTATAACAATCTAAATTAAACATCGAACTGTATTTAATTAATATTCAGAAGTACGCATCAATTTTTATATTCTTTTTATCATTGAATTAAGGTTGTATTAAACATGGTATATATATATATATATATATATATATATACATATATATTATATTTAAATAACGTTCAAAGATATAATGAATGAATTTATATTTTGTTTTTTATCGTTGAATTCAGGTTGTATTAAAACCTCGTATTTCATTCGTGGCAGAGTTTTGTTGCTGTACTAAATGTGAGTGGTTAGTTCGGATGGGCAAGAAGAAAGTTGTATCGTTGGCTCATACTTATAGCTATGTTCATTCGAGTTATATTCAGCAGCTATGTTCGTTCGACGGACGATTGCACTCCAAAAGCAATAACCGGTACGGAGACATACATGACTGTCTTCACAGATGACAGGATGCGGGTCAAGTACAGATAAAACAAGCACTGACTACATGCCAGTGCTTGTTTTATCTGTACTTTAAATCTCGTTGTCTCCGTTGTCAAATTTGAAAAGGCGCATTAAATAACTAATAATTGTTTCAAAACATTCATTATGGCGCGGCGTCTGGCAATACTGCAACTACTGCTTAATGTCAGTGCTTGTGCCGCTATATTTTAGGAACGCCGAAATTAGCGTATTGTAAAAATTATTATAGACTTATAAATTTTAAAGTTTTTCATAGTGCTAATCCCTGCCCTTAAGATTGAACATTAAAACATGTAGAAAAAGTACGAAAAGATTGTCGCCGCTGTGGGAATCGAACCACGAATCTCAGGCCGCGAATGGCGAAGACGTGGGTTCGATTCCCACAGCGGCGACAATCTTTTCGTACTTTTTCTACATGTTTTAATAGTATAGACTTAGTTGAACTATTGGTTGAACTAGTAGTTCATTTTTTTTAAAGATAAGTGTGTTATTTATTTGTATATATGTGCCTGATTACTGTCAGTGTGAGTTGTGGTGCTATTTATTAACAATCACTTGTATGAACGTGCGCCTTCCATGTTTATTTGCGTTCACTAGATGACCCATTATTACTAGCTTTTTAATAGAGTAAAACAAAAAAAAAATATCGTATACGTAATAATTTAACTCGGTATTAAAATATTTCTACGAACCCCAGGCTTATTTTTGAATTCTTTTTTCATTCGTTCTCAGAAATCACACTTTGTACGAATTTCAAAAAGAAACTGGTCTGCTTAATCATTAAAATTAATTGCTGTCGCTATTATTATACACATTTTTAATCCCCCGACAAATTGAAAATGCTCTTCTCTTTCTGTGGGACAACAAGCGGGCCGGTAGTAGTCAACTGTCCATCCAATGTGAGTTTCATGGAATAACGTATCCAATACGAGTTGTGTATTGAACGTTTCGTAGAGCTTACCTGTGTGGACCGTGATGTATTACGTGTGAATTGGTCAGGCCGTCGTATGTTTGTTGCTCTCTATTTTCGATTTGTAACCAGCGTGACGGGTGCTCCCGGCGGATACGACAGGTAGCCACTCACACATTGACGGGGACCTTTATTGCTGGTAAATAAAAAAAATGCGGTCTAATACGGTAGCGTGAGTTTGGAGGTGCACCGGTATAAGATTCAGAAATTTCTGTGATTAGCATCGAAGATAGTTTCTTAGAAAGTTTGCGTTTAATAAATTGAAATTTAATTTTTTTTATTTATAAAATGGCAAAGTCCCAGATTCGATTTAGGTTTTAGGAATTTGTTATATTACGAATTCTATCGCAAATAAAACGGTTTATTACTTTTTATTAAAATATATATATATATATAAACTTGCATGAATATTTTGCATTGGTGCAACGTATTACCTACGCTGATTGCTAAACTGTTAAGTTATAATATAAATATGCGATAAAATCAGTGAATTTTTTTATTTATTACGATGAATGGATACATTAGTTGTACTTGTTATTGCAGTACCTAAATACGTTTCGATATGATTGTATTCTTTAACTTTGATACTGAATTAAAAAATAAACGTTGTATAAATGTTTTGATTTCCTGTATTAGTACATTATTACACATATTTTTAAAATGTGTACATGTATTTCTAAATTTGATGAAATATATAAAATAAATGCGAGCTATTATTATTGTTTCATTGCAACGATAATAAATACTTAGAGCGTTATCAAAAATGCAAATTATTTCACATGAAACATTAAGATGTATTTTGAAATCAAATTTTGTATTTCTCTCCAATATCGCTCCGAAAAGCTTTTTCATTGACGTTCATTAGCCTCTTATTGTTTGAAGTCTAATAAAAACATTTTAATAGACCCTCCGTTAAAAGTTCCATCATCTTCAAAGGACTAATGTTTTTTACATTTAAAACATTTAATATAAGACTTGATTTAATTTTAAAAGCAATAAACGTAAATAAAATAAAACAAATTTATAAATTGAAGATACGATCATAATCTTAGCTTTTTAAACTTAAATATAGCAGTATCAAATACTGAAAAAAAAAAAAAAAAAAAGTTATGTAGATCTAGATTCATCCTCATAATCGTGAATCCAATAAACTGAAAAAAGTTGCTTTTCATTATTTTTATATTTTCAAAACAATGATTAATTTAAAGGAAAAAGGGCACAGAACCCCTAGTAATGTTGTGTACACAAGAAATTTCTTGGCCCGCCGTCGCGTGATTATCGGACCGTTTGGTTGGTATGTTTGTATGGAGTTGTTACTTAAGCAAGTTGAGGTTGTAGGGTAGCTCGTTTTCGTCCAATTGTTATGTTTGAGAAAGCTACTGTAGCAAACTGTACTATACTGAATTGGATGAAAGTTCAATATGCTCATTAATTTCATAAAAGTCAAGTCGCTAATTCTATAATGGAATTTTAACTGTTTATTGCCCACTTTATGGTATTATTGGATGAATAGTTATTCATTAGATTTATTGTGTGTCAATTTGCATCTTTTTATTCATTGTTGAGTTTCTTATTGTCAGGCTTACAACAAGGGTGGATTTTCTGAGTGAAAGCACCTTGTGAATGCTAGAATGCGATTCTTAAATATTTCCTTCGCCTTTGAATTGATGATGGTTTTTGGACATTGTACCAGAATCTGCACCTTCCATTGAGTGTTCCCGTTATAAAGTAGAGTAGAAGCCTACGTATGTACTGTTAGGCATTGATATTAGGGCATAGTCCACCACTGGGCACGAGAACCTACTGCGGATTGGCGAACTTATCTATACATATCTTCAAAATATATTTTTTTTCATTTTTCACACACACACGCCCCAAGGCACTGCTCATCATATCCGCAATTTATTTCGCACGTTTATACCATATATCCATAAATGTATACCCCGAGTAAAGTATTACAATTCGGTTTACACGGAGCTCCCCTAAATAGTACTTAGTTCTAATAAAAGTAAATTAGGCCTTTCGACTATGTTATGATAATTATGTGGCGGTACTGTGGCAGGGCCTCGCAGCAAAACTGTTGCAGGAATGGGCAGGCTTATCCGCTGAAGTAACATGGCCTCACATAAGACCGGCGTGAAGTGGAAGTAGTATATTTTCGTGTTCCGTCTGATGAGTGAGGTAATCGGGGCGCACTGATTTGAAAGTTGGCAAAGCATCTGCAACGCCCTAGGTATGGTAGACGTCCATGGCGACGTTCATCACTCAACATCAAGGGAACCGCTTCCTCGCGTGTCAACTTAAAAAAAAATATAAATAATGCAAGATTTATTTTTTGTGACAAAGTGGCATACGACCTGGCGGTTTACCTGATGTTAAGTGATAGCCGCCGCCCATGGACATTTGAAATACCCGTAGGGTTACAGACGCGTTGTCACCTTTTAATAAAGTGATACTACCTCACTCACCAGACGAAACGCAGAAGTGTAACTGCACTGTAAGTGTTCTAACTTCACCACCGAAAATATAGCCATTTCTTCATATTGACTTTATAATTTCTCGCACTCTTTGAGCATAGATTACAAATGAGCAGCTCGACCGGGGCCCACTTTATTAAAAGGTGGCATCGCAACTCCAACCCTATGGTTGTTGCAAATGTCAATTCGCGGCGGTTATTACTAACATCAGGTGAAACCCAAGATCGTTTGCCACCTTGTTACATAAAAAAGAAGTCGCGTAACATGCTCTGCGACTGTTTATCCCTTTCGTATACCGGTCTGATACGCTACACACGTAATAAAAGCATATAATACTTTGTTGCTCATCTTCATCTACGAAAAGTACAAGGCCAACACACAATAGTACACCGTAGCGGGGCGGTTCTCAGCGCTTCTATCCAACTATTCACACAGTCGACGGCCGGGGTCATAGTCCGCATACCGGACATTGACGGTCCGTAGCAACTGATCGCCCCATTTCAGCAAACGCACGAATGAACGAATGTCGTGGACATTTATTATAACGATCTCTGCATCCGACACATCGTTGAACAGTCTACGAACTAAAAGCGAAAACGTTAATCATCAAAGGCCAATCGCCTATAGAAGCCTATTGTTGAAATTGAGCAAAGTCGTCTCCGACTCAACACTTGCACGTATCCATCGAAGGGACTAATTGCGCAGTCGACACCGCCGTGATCCAATAATTCGTCTTGCGGAATTATAACGCTTCGGGCCCCAGTCGGGCGTCGGCAATTACGTTTAATGAATTACGCCGGAACGTCTAGCATTCGATTGCTTACTGGCCGCCCATTCGGCGCGGGTCGTTGGGCAAGTTCATTACGGGTTGCGCCACGCCCGATCTACGCCCGATCTCCGCATGCCGCGTCTGGGTTCAACGGCTTTTCTCGATTCGTGGCCATTAAGACGCTCTGACCCGTGTGGTCAGGGTCTTTGAGAGTAGTTCGATATGTGATGGATATATAGATTTCAAATCGATTCAGTAAAGTAACAGCCTATATACATATATAGGCTGTTACTTAGGACATTACGTTAGGACATCCTAATGCTGTGCAAAGACCTCCTCTGTAGAGAAGGCATCATAGTCCTCGACGCGGCCCACTGCGGAATGGCAGATCTTCGAAATATCTTTTTGTTATCTTTTCCAAAAATATGCAGCTTTCCTCACGCTGTATTCTCACCGCCTAGCACGTGATAGGTCAGCTATTAAAATTAATATTAATCGTGACAAGGCGATCATTTATTATTGAGTATGCCGCTTCATCATTGCCAAATCGTGCGTAAAAAATGGCTTCACAGGTGGTGGATCTCCTCGGCACCAACTCGACATTTTCAGATGGTATCCGATTTAATTCAAAAATACCGTTTGCTTTAGAAACAAAATGAAGATGTTTTTGCACTCTTTTAGCAACAGAATGAAGATTCTAGCTAGTCTACGGAAAAGGCGGCTCTTTAACGAGCTCTAATAACGTGTTGCTTACATTTAATTACACGATAGGAAAATCTCAAAGCGTAAAAGGTGGGTCGACAGTCGAAAATGATAGATAAATTTATTAGTGATCTTAAGAAAATTGAATATCGTTTAACCAGTATTAATAAATAATGTTGTCTTGGATTTGCTTTCTTTTTAATAAATTTTACCCATAATTTTAAGCTATTTCATAGCTTTTATTGCGGGCTTTGAGCGCGGCGACCCAATCAAGAAAATCCGTAACGAAAATAAAACCTAACACCCCCCCACTCCGCCTACCATGTAGCTCGGCCGAGCGTTCGCTTAACATGTATGTATATGGTACGACTACGAAGTTCGCACGGATGGATATTATAATATGATATTGTAATATTATATTATCATATAATGATATGATATATAGAGGATATCAAGTCTACAACTTATGTTTCTTAATTCAGTTACTATAAACCTATAGTTTCAATGATAAAAATGTATTGTAAGATAATAAAAATATTTTAAACAATATTAACTTTTCATTTATTAAATAAAAGAAATGCATTAAAATATTAATATCGCAAGGCAGTTATTCTAATTACAGCTTGGTTGAAAGTAGAGCCCCGCCTATTTGGTGCATTAGATAAATATTGTTAGAATATATACTGGTTGCATTAGCGCAGAGATAAAATGAGATAGTTCTGAGTAGTTTGTGGTCTATAAGTCACTGTTATATTGATAAAACAGCGTCTTATAAACTTAAACATGGTTAACAACAGTCTTATTCATCGGAATATACAGGACAAAAGCCGTGATAGCTTAGTGACCGGGCGGTCGCCTTATTAGATATGTGAAGTCCGCTAATCCGCAGTGGGGCCGCGTGGTGGACCATGCCCTGATACCCTCTGTACAGAGGAGGCCACTGCCCAACAGATCCCACTGTAATAATATAACTGTATAATAATGTAAAGGCTGATACTTTAAATTATTTTACAGGACATTTAAAAAATATATTTTTTTTAATATTTCGCTAAAACAAAACGTAAATATACGGATTATATTTTATATAATAATATTGTATAGCCCACGAATTTCTTCTATATTCGACTTACAGGATGAATGGGATATTACTTAAGGCAAAAAATGTTGATAAATGCAACGGCTATATTAACAACGCAAATATAATTTTTTTTTAAATATAACTTACTAGCAGTCCCATAGATGTATACACGTGTACGTGTATGAAAACGATCTAGACAGCGTTTCTTCGTAACTTGATAATTCCATATAACAATGGGATTCTATTGAGTGCAAAATTCTACCCATCGGTATAAAAATAGGGACTTAGAAAAGGATTAAAATGCGGGCGGCGGATTCCATTGCCCAGACGATGTCTATTAAAAGAGAATAAAAAAGTTTTACGCCATGCGAAATCGCTGCATATTGGAGTCCAACTCCATACTGTTCGTTAATACTTAGAAGCATGTATAAATATGAGTTTGCCAAAGCATTTCGGAGTTCGAATATATAGAAAGTACATAAGAAAACACACTTAAAAAACCTATATACTCTTTGTTTGTGAAAATGACATTTTAGGTAAATGATAACGGTTTAATTAAATAACTTGGAATTATAGGTAAGTTTCAAAAAGTATTTATTTGTTGCTACTAGGGTTGTCAACTGAGAAAAATAACGTATAACATATTTTAAGTAGGGGAAAAAAGAGTATTTGGAAGAAAAAAACATTTTTCAAAATCTTATTTATTACTTCTTTTGAAGATAATGTCACTGGAAAGGCAAAATTACTTAACCGCCAAATGAATGTTCGGTGTTTAAGTATTTTTGCCTTTCTAGTGAAGAATTATATTTTTGTATGCTTCTAGCACACACTCACTGTTTTCCCTATACTTAAATTTTTGGAAGCTATCTTTGCATTCCCAATTTAAATAAAAAAGTAATAACATTTTCTAGGGAAAAAATGTTCTTGTTAAATCATAAATTACTTAAAAGTGTCGATAAAAGTATACATAAATATTGAAAATAGTGAATTCTCATATACTTTATTTTTATGCAAAAGTTATACTTTTAGTATCTTTAGCAAAAATAAAGTAAAATACGTTATTATAAAGTATGGTAGACAACCCTAGTTGCCACGGTTAAACACTGAAGTTGGTCGCTTGCAACCAATTTCATCATGTTGCTATTGGTGTGCGCGCGCATCGTAAAATCTTACTCTCTAAATTTTTTTCAAACGCGCCAAAAGAAGTATAACTTCAATAATGACCAAAGTGTATATTGATATAATGATGGTGTGTTATAAATATTTACGATTTAAATAATTTTAATCGTCTGATTTATTTTTTACATTATCAATCTTGACAAGCTCACGCTGCGAACGCTGAATGTTTTGACGCAAATTGGCGCCTAAATAACCCAGATAATTCTTTATTGTTAACATTAATTGAATATGCTGTATTTTTATCCGGAGTGTAATAAAGATTTGTTGATACGTACATTGAATTACCATTTATTTTTTAACATTCACGTGCCGTGAAGGGTATAGATTTTTTTTGTATTAATACATCAGTTCGGTAAAAAACGTGTTTTGCAATGTTCGTTTTTTAAAGATAATTTAAGATATTTATTTTAAATTAATTTGAAGTATTAATTAATTAATTTGAAGTATTTTTTGTATCAAAATTGGTATTCCATGAATGGTAATCGTCCAGTTGGTTAGATATCTCAGCTTGTACATATGACACACATTTCTCTTACATCTGTGCTTAAACCTTAACACCCCGTGAGGTGTGTAGTACTAGACAATTTTTGAATCAAAAAGATAAGAATTTTATTAATTAGCTGGAATAATGACATATTTTTACATCGTCCTTGACAGTATAACGTGTAATGTACCTGTGATTTTTTTTAAAAAATTTAGCTTAATAAGTATTTTTATGTGTATTTTTTAAATTTCAAAACTTTAGTTTTTAATAACCAATAATAAATGATTATTTAAAAAATATCTAAAGTGCTTTTAAACTATCTCTCTATATTGTGTTTGTCTATTTTTTAGATTATTTTACTTTTGAAAATTGATCTAAATATTATGTATTATGGGCATTGTTTTAGGTCTGCCCGTCGTCGCGATTAAATAAATAAAAGCAATCCAATCGACTGCGAGATGAAGACGTACTTTTAAATTTCTGAGCGTGTGGCCGTTGCCTCGTGAGAAAAAAAAGCAATAAATGATTTGCCAGCCGCATTTATAATATGCTGCGTCCATTGCAAATTTAAAAACGGACCTTATTGTATGTTGTAAAGGCTTGAAATCGCAAAAGTTTGAGGTTTCTGTCTTAGTATCGTATGCGTCATTCGAGATGAGAATGCGCGAGTAACGATGTATCAAGGACATCGGGAATTGTTTTCGTTTCGTTCTCGACCGCATTAAAATTGTTGCGATTTGCCATTGCATTTTTGTTTAAAAAAAGAACGTTGGTAATTGAAGCGGTAATTTATCAGCCGGTCGCGAGCTAATAAAGCAGTTTTATTGCGATTGTACATCGATTTAACTGTACATTTCTCCTATTACTCTGTGGAATGGGTTTCCACATACCATTGACGCGTCATTAACTAGAAATGTAATCCGTTTCCAATATTCAGGCTGGCGATAGTTAACTCTAATGTTTGTAACCGCAGCCGAGCCCCGCGTTCGCTTCTTGTCTTTCTTGTGAAGCGTTTGCCGTTTTACGGAAAAGTATCACAGCGTCATAGAAGAGAGACCTGATGCTGATGCACGAATGGCCAGTTCCGTCCGGGGAAGTACCAGGACCTCACAGTAGAGCGGCGTGTAGAACCGGCGAAAGTACCTCATTCACCAGACGAAATGATACTTATGCGTTTCGTCTGGTGAATGAGGTAACCGGGGAATTGAAAGGTGGCAGCGCATCTGAAACTCTACGGGTGTAAATGTCCATGGGCGGCGTATATCTCTTAACATCAGGTGAAACGGCAACTCACTTACCACCTTCGCACATAAAAAATCCTTTTGCGTTCCTTCTGGTAAGTGAGGTAACCAGGGCACATCACTTTAAAGGATGGCAATGCAACTCTAGCTTTTCCGGTGTTGTAGATGACCATGTAAACAAGAGGCCTCTCTTCGCTATTCAATGAAAGTTATGTGAATAATAGGATTGCATTGTTATGAACGGACCGGGATAGTTTTCTAGCGGCTAGCTTATAAAACGAATTTGTACTTACCTCACGATTGATGACATTAACCTAATCTCTTTCGTATTTCGCTTCTCTGTATGAATTACTTATTCTTGTACATACTCTTGTACGTAAATGCTATTTAATAACAACCCAGTGCCGAAGACTCGGAACTTACTTCCTGTGCGAGGAACAACAAAGTTTATGACCCGTGTGGTTTATTTCGTTTCGTTCTTGACCGCGACGAAAAGCCGTGATAGCTCAGTGTCCGGGCGCTCACCTTTAATTTAATTTACTTGAGCAACTAGAGTTCGAATCCCGGTGCCAGCAACAATGAAATTGAATTTTAAGTGCTGACTTATCACGTGATCAGCGGTTAAAGAAAACATCGTGGGGAAACATTTCATCATATTTACGAAATAATAACAAAAAAAAACCTGTGGGACTCTGGGACTGCCGCGGTAAAGCTACTGCAGTGTCTTTTATCAACTTATGCAATTATACCTATTTTTTTTATTTATGCAGTATTTTTTTTTCGTTGACATTTATATCTTTATTAATAAACAATAATATTTTTATTAATATATATTATAATTAATTATATATAATTTATTTATATTATTTAAAATGATAAGAACTACTAAGTCAGTCACTAAGCTATTTGGGTAGTTAAATTACAATATACTAACATTTTTAAACTTGTGATATCTTTCGAATGGAATGTCCGAATTCAATAATTCAAAAACTTATAAAAAGATATTGAAACAGTCTTAAATATGAATTAATTTATTTTCATAAGGATTAATACCAAGATACAAATAAAAAGCCTTTTCTAGCGGCGGCTTTTCAATCAAAATTTTAAAATAAAAGAAAACTTATTGTGGCATAACTATAATAGTTTGACATATTATGGCGTTCCGACACTTTTTGTAAATAATGATGTGTTCTGCATTTGTAGTACATTATTTTATTCTATCATCAATAGTTTTCGCAGCGCACGCGATATAAAGAATATTTTATGTAATTTTTGTACACTTTAGGTTACATTATTGAAGTTTTAGTAAGGATCCCTAGTTTTTTGAAAATAAAATAACATAAATAAAATATAGCCTATGCCATCCGGGGATAATGTAGCTTCCCAACAGTGAAAGAATTTTTCAAATCGGTTCAGTAGTTTCGGAGCCTATTCAATACATACAAACAATCAAGTCTTTCCTCTTACATGGTGGAGTGGGTGGTGTTAGGTTTTATTTTCGTTACGGAATTTCTTGATTCGGTCGCCGCGCTCAAATCCCGCGATAAAAGCTATACAACAGCTTAAAAATATTTGCAATATACCTATGTGAAGTCCACCAATCCGCAATGTGGTCGCGTGGTGGACTATGCCCTGATACCCTCTCTACAGAGAGGCCTTGATATCGTCTCTACAGGCTGTTACTTATATCATTTTTTTACATACTATTATTAAACCGTTAAAGTAAACGTTTAAAATATTTTTTTAAGATGAAATATGTAAAGGGAATATCTTAAAAATGTCTGTTTAAAATAATTCGGGAAAAAGCAGTATGATTTCTTTCCTATATTTGACTAATAGTAAAGCAAATTCATTTATTTAGGTCTTGTTGTTAGATATTTGTTATCTTGAACAGTTTAAATAGTTTCTTACGCAAGCCAACCCACTTTTGCTTTTGTTACAGCATCTTATTATAATCCTAAATACTAACGCTAATGTCGAAGACATTGCATATTTGTTAAATTGGTTATCGTCGTTTCTTTTCTTATCTAAAGCTTTTGACCCCATAATTAATGACCGTAAACGCTTCGTAAATTAATAAAATCGTTTAGAATCTTAATTCATTATGGTAATGTAAATTAGGTACATTTAAGCGCCGGAAAATACTGTCGTAACTTACTGCGGTCGTGAAAAAGTTTACTTTAATTGTTGCGTTTCGCGGTAATTAATTTTAGAATCATTGTGGTAGAAGGGAAATATTAATTTATAAGATGTTATCCCTCATATCTGTGGTAGCAACTTAACAATTGTTTCTATGAATTTACTTCATAATTTAATAAAGCTGCATTTTTATTAAACGAAATTTTTAAAGGAGATTCTTCTAAAATTAGCATAGACTTCACTTTTTGAAATGACATCAAACTCAGTAATGATTACCTTTTGTTTCTTTACCTACATTATCAGTTCTTACTGCTAAAATCCGCGCTAAGTCTTCACATATCTTCACTTCTTGAGCGATATCTTTCAATAGCAGTAATAAATTCCCCTCACACATCTCAGTAGCATAATAACTTTTAATCATTTCTCTATTCCACTATTATATTAATTCTGCCTGCCGGCTGACTAACAAATAAATTGAGGTTATAGTTATTAATCAGATCATAAACTTAAATCCCACCTAATTGGCCAAATATTTTGGATAAGCGAAGATACAGGGGAGATAAGCCCGTCCCTTTATTAGTGGCCTTACAACTAATATATCAAAGTGTCATTTATACGCTTAGCCTTAATAAGCTAAACGTGTAATGTATTAGTACTCATAATATCAATAAACTACTATCACTTTCGTACAAAACCGCTTTTAGTTTACAAGTAAAACATTGTTGGTAACAAAAATAAAACCAATTACAAATATCACAAAGTTTATTTTTTTATTTATGTTTAATTTTGAGGGATTCCATTTTTGATGTATGTCTGGAATCTAAGGTCTAAGACCAATGAAATACAAATGGGGTCAAATGGGAAATAAAGCGAACAAAACGCAAAGCGAATTTTTTGAATCGACTCATAAATGACACAGTTCTGAGGTAGCAGTCATAAAAAAAGTATGCGTGTACTTAAAAACGCCCCTACCCTCGCAAGTATCGCTATTTTTTTGACTGATATATTATATCCCCAGTTCCAGTGTCCTCTTTGGGACATTAAATTGCAATTGATAACGTTTTAATTAAATAATTTAGAAATATAGGGAAATTTCAAAGAGTTATTATTAATTACAATGGCATTACAGTGAATTTGGTAGCTTTGCAACCAACTTCATCTTGTCGCTTTATGGCTGTCGGTATGCGCGCGTGTAAGATTTAATTAAAAGCGATATCTTATGCATAAAACGAGCAATTCTTGTATATATATACAGCGTGTCGTTACCATCGCGACAATAAATGAACACACATCTAACGCTACTTGCTAATAATCATAAAAAAATATTAACCTTAAATCCGTAATTAAAAAAAAAATATTTTTCAAACAAACTGATTAAGTAAAAAAGAAACAAAATTTGTAACATCCTATACAACTCGCGCCACTGCGTCGTATTACAATCCTCTCCTTCTAACAGTATGTTTTGTCTCTTTTAAACTCTGTATATAATCGGAATCTCGGACACCGCTCCAGCGATTTTCATTAGTATGTGCGTAGATTCGGGAGCGAAAAATCGATCTAGCTAGGTTTCATTTTTAGAAAATGTCCTTTTATCCCTGTTTTCAGGGAATGAAAAATATCTTTCGAATATGACAGTAAATTTCACCGCAAAAAAAATTTTATAATAGCTCGGTCGGTAATCGGGCGGCCCCAAAATAGACGGCCGCGGTTCGTATCACGATCATTTACACACTTATTTTTTTTACTTTTTTCCTATACCAGATCATTTTCTTTATTTTTTATTTCCAAAATACATGATTTATAAAAAAAAAACCGAGCAAAGCTCCTCCAGGTGCTAACTTCAAAAACGTACAACCGAATTGAGAAACTCCTCCGCTGTTTTAAAAATCAAGTTTGCTTGTGCAGAGATCGGCATGGGCTTCACCAAGTATCCCGAGTCGGTGACTGCGCCAGTCGGGGACGAGGTCACCTTCGAGTGTGCTGTGGAGGTCCCCGGCGAGAAGCTGACGTGGCGGTGGAAGCCCGCCGACAGTCAGGAGGAGGACTGGAGACAAGTGGAGGGCGTGAGCGATAGAGACAGCCTCTCCACTAGACTTGTGGTGGATGTAAAGGAGGAGACGCCTAACTCGCTTTACCAGGTATAGTTATTCTCGAAGTATGTTTTGTTTTTATGTGAAAAGATGGCAAGCGAGCTGGCGGGTAACCTGATGTTAAGTGGTATCCGCCGCGCACGGATATTGCAGCACCCGTAGGGGTTATAGACACGTTGCCGCCTTGTAATAAATTGCGCGCCGGCCACCTCACTCACCAGACGAAACGCAGAATACCACTTCCACTTCACGCCGGTCTTCTGTGAGGTCGTGGTACTTCACCGGACGGAACTGCCCATTCGTGTAGCAGTGAACTGTTGCGTGGACCTATCACTGTTATCCTCGAAGTAATAGCTTAATACTTACTTAAATAAGATATATAAAGGCTACGAATTATTTAAGAATGTCGTCCACCACACGAGTCCTTAGTAGAGGGTGTTGATTACACTCCATTCTGAATACACATAATTTAAAAAAGCATTTGCATTCATTTAAAACATGATGCGTTTTTGATTGTCCCTTGCACGTTTCTTTATTATTCATCGGACCGCACTAAAAGTTTGACGAGTTGTTGTTCCTAAGCTCGTGAAAGTTTCTTTGTTGATAAAATACTCGTAAATTCAGGAATATTAAAAATAATAATAAATGCAATCCCTGAAATCCCTGTAGCTAGTTCTCAATAGGACATTAAGCCTGTTTTTGAATACTTTATGGTCTTGATTTTATTCTTGCACGATTTCATCTAAGATACGTAAGTATTGATAAGGGGCAGCTTATGGCTGAGATCACCTTTTGGACTTTTTTTCGTGTACGGTGAGATAAGTCCATCCAAGGTCGTTAACGAGACGCAGGTATAAAACCTGTATTTGAATCACCGGATTCCATTCGAAGCGTTTAATTTGGGCTTTAGATTACGGGGTGCACCGATATAGACAAAGTGACGTTGTAGATTTTTGGATCAGATAAATTTACATCGGCAGCGCTGTCTGATCGTATTAATGATAAGTTAAATACTCAGTTTTAAAGTCTCTTTAATAATAGTCAGAAAAAACTCTCGAATAAGAGACGCTAAAGACCATGTGAACGTATATTTGATACAAATGTAAAACAGACGGAAAATTAGTTTATTTCTGCCACTGGAGTATAAACGCACTAAGAATCGCTTCCACGAGACAGGAACATTAAATGTAATGTCATGACGATAAAAATAAGATAAGAGTATAAAATTCCACCTACGCGTCCAACATAACTTGATATTCATCTGCATCGTGAGCTCGAGCAGCTTCGAGATGAATTAATGATGGTTACATGAATATTAGTCGACATTAAGATTCGTACTCACGCTTGCGCCAACTAACAATCGTAACAATATTGCGCTAGTTAATAATCGGTTACCACTGCGTCATATGATCTTATGTCATCGAATTTTATATACGACTGTAAAGTCCATCTGCGTCATTGAGCCATTGTGTGTAGTTGTAGTGTAGTTACAAGTCGGGATATAGTTAAAAGTATAAAAGTATCAGCCTACACATGGGCAAAGGCCTCCGTACAGAGGGTATCAGGGCATAGTCCACCACGCGGCCCCACTGCGGATTGGCGGACTTCACATATCTTCGAAATATTTTTTATTATTATTTCGATATGCTGGTTACCTCACGATGTTTTCTTTCACCGCGGAACACGTGATAATTCAGCACTTAAAATTTGGTATTCATTGGTGCTGGCACCGGGGATCGAACTCAGGTTCGGACACTGAGTTATCACGGCTCTTTACTACGGCTATTACTTGGTCTCAAATCCTTCTCCCACCTCATCCACTTCGGTCAACACCCAGTACGCCTCAACATTTTTGCTGTCGATATTTCCTGCGTTACAATAATAAAGTTGGCATCCTCATTCGTGCGGCAGAGAAATAGTAGTCTGCTTACGTTAGTCTCTCCGTCCACTTATATGAAGAATGCGTATGTTTAAAAGGCAAGAGTGATTAATTTGTGACGAGTTAATGAACAAAGTCGACGTCACTTCGGGTTCGTCGGGTTTTTTTTAACGCGAAAAGTTGTCAAACGAGCAGACGGTTCACCTGATGTTAAGTGAATACCGCCGCCCATGGATATCTGCCACACCCGAGGGTTACAGATGCGTTGACAACCTTTTGAAAATTGGGCTCCGGCTACCTCACTCACCACACGAAACGCGAAAGTATTTATCATACTTCCACTTTACGCTGGTCTTCTGTGAGGTCGTGGTACTTACCCGGACGAGCCTGCCCATTCGTGCAACAGCCGAGGCTGCTGCGTGGCCCCACCACCATAACGGCAGCAGCTTCTGTTCCCCGAATCGGCAGACTCGTTCCGGGTAGTACCACAGTCTTACACAAGAACGAAGTGAATATGAAGTAATAAGGGCCCACTTTTTTAAAAAGTGGCAATGAAACTGCCACCCTACGACCATTGCAGGTGTATAGGGCTGCGGTTATCACCTAACGTAAGAAAGGTGAACCACTAGCTCTGAAAAGTAAAAAAAATCCTTTAAAGTTCATTTGTCCCCAGCTGTCAATTGAACGCAACGCTGCACGTAGAGAGTTCAGTTTATTTTAATATTGAAATCGTTCGCGCAGTGTCCGCCATGTTTGCTGTCACACGAATGACAGAAACAAATTTTATATGAAAAATTCGCATTTAGCGTTTTATTTTCTTTTTGATTTCCAACGTTTCGAAGACTTTACAGCGTTAACGATCACGAGACAGACACATGGACACTTTAGCAGTTAGAATTGTCATTGTCAATATAATAATACGAGTGCGCGATAAAAGCCGAAAAATTTTTTTAATTAGACAAAAGAGCCGTGATAGCTCACTGTCCGGGAGCTCGATTTTGATTTTGTATACTCGAGCAATCTCAGTTCAGATCTGGACTTAAAATTTCACAAATTGGACTTAAATTAACTTGGTTTTAATTTCCACATGTTATCACGTGCTCAGCGGTTAAGGAAATTGTAAAGAAATCGTGAGAAAAATTTTCATAGTTTCTAAATAATGAGAAACAAAAATTCTATGACATGTGACTTCTGCTCTTCCGCAGTGGTGTTGTTATGCCTGTGTCCACGGTAAAGAGGAGGCCTTTGCCTAGTGATGGTCATATATAGACTGTTGTGACTTTTAACCAAAAGAAAACGGTAATTCCGACGTATTATTACGCTGACGATAGCAGTGATAATTCAGTGTGCGGCGGCTCGCCTTTAATTCAATTATACTCGCAACCTGAGTTCGATGCCCGGCGAGGGCACCAATGAAATTGTTAATTTTAAGTGCTGAATTATCTCGTGCTCAGCGGTGAAGGAAAATATCGCGAGGAAACCTTTTTCGAAATAAGAATAAAAAAAAATTTCGAAGATATGTGAATTGGTAAGAAGAGTGGCCGCATAGTGGACTATGCCCTGATACCCTATGTACAGAGGAGGCCTTCGAACAGCAGTGGGACATGTATAGGTTGATACTTTACGTTTTTTTAAGTTACTTTATCCTGCGGTGTAATACAGTCCGATGGAGTTTCATTGATTCCAGTGCATAGCTTGGTACGGGGCGATCAGTGTGGTCTCCATCCCCGCTTGGCTGACCATAGCGCGAATGGACCTGTCCAAGAACACAGCGGAGAGGCGAGTAATCGCCGTGCCTCTGCGCAACACCGTGGTCCTGCACTGCAAGGAGCCAATGTCGGAGCCACCGGCTGTGCTGAACTGGTGGAAGGAAGACGGAAAGGTGAACTGTTTTCTCTGTATCCATCCCCTCCCAAAGTACTGTGGCCACTAGTTTGCAGCAAAGAGACTTATTCACATGAGTTGCTCTTGTCCCTAGATCCGGAATAATCATTTGTAGGTCGTAGCCGTCCTATAAGTCTAATCTAGTAATCGAAGCCAGTACACGCGGATTTAAATGCCATCCCTTTTCTTTTTTTCCTTGTGGAATAAAATTGCCCTTACTTTATGATAAAATTAATCTGTGTTGTACATTTTAAAAACATAAACTTCACAGGACATATACCCAGATAAAAATATTACAAATATTTTTCACACAAATCGTTGTCCCGTGTTAGAATCGAATCCACGACCCCTGGCGTGGAGGCTAATACAATAGGAACTGCGCCACGGAGTCATCAATCACCATTAGTATCATATTTTTAAGAACTTTTGGGGGCATCCATTAATTACGTGAGGTAATTTTGGCCGTTTTTTGACCCCCGTCTCCCCTTGGTGCGATGTCGCGAGATTTTGCTCGACGCCCTCTCCCCCTCCCTCAATCTCACGTGAGATTTATAAAAATGCATATTTTTCATGCAAATAAGTTAATCTGTGCTTCATTACATTAGTTTAAAAAAAAACATTTTTTATTTAATACTAGTATTTAAGATATCTTATAACGTAGCATATAATCGCAGTGAAAAAATCGACCAATAAAATACTTAAATAGAAACTACTAAAATTTGTAACAGAATATTCACTCTAATTCAGTCCACGGAGACTCATGTATGGTATCAAGAGTACTGGAACCAACATTGGATATGTAATCATCTGCTCCTTCAACCTCGTTCTGATTTAGCCGTTCTAACCCGTTATCGCTTGCCGGCGTGTGATAATCCGTGAGGGTCGCACTTTGCGCGCTGGTGCAGCTGGTGCAATATAACCGCAAGCCGATGCTCTGCGAGTCTTGTGATAGATGAAAAGTAGATACCGCACGTACTGCAGCATCTCTTTCCTAGATCACCACGTACACTTGGGCAATAGAGATCATAGGGCATGCTGATGAAGGCGTGCAAAGTTTGAATCGGTAGGCAATGGCGAATCAAGAGGGGAGCAAATAACTTTCCGTCATGCTCTTCAGGGTTCGGGATTGTCGTATGCCCATCAACCTGAGTGATAGGGTATGGAGGTGACAGAAAACGGTCATGAAGAATCATATGTAGAGCACTCCGGCGTGGGCTGCAGCAGTCCCGATCATCGCATTTCATAACCTAAAATAATATTTAAAAACAATTCTTCATTTTTTACTCTAATTAAAATGCATTTGTCAGCACTCGCACTCGCTAAAAATATATAAAAAAGAACGAATGAAATCACGATAAAAATAAAAAAGATAAACTATTTTGTAAATTTATACGAAAAACAAAACAATACATCCTCAAATGTGGACAAAATTGCCGCGTACCTGAAGTAAATATTGGCTTTCTCTAACGTGCTCAGTGTACTGGACTGGACTGGCAGGTCTGAGATGCTGAACGTGTCGTTGTTTGGGTCTATGTATTTAGCAACTACTTCGTGTCCGTCAATACACACTGTAGACCATATATCAGCTAAAATTTCCCCTGCCATTTTGAAATTATTCTTTTCCAAGCTAACGTCTGTTGTTCTGCCGCTGGAGTCAAGATGTGTCCCAAAAGAGTCATGGGGAAGGACAACACCACTGTGCTATGATTCTTCATGACCGTTTTCTGTCACCTCCATACCCTATCACTCAGGTTGATGGGCATACGACAATCCCGAACCCTGAAGAGCATGACGGAAAGTTATTTGCTCCCCTCTTGATTCGCCATTGCCTACCGATTCAAAACTTTGCACGGCATGCCCTATGATCTCTATTGCCCAAGTGTACGTGGTGATCTAGGAAAGAGATGCTGCAGTACGTGCGGTATCTACTTTTCATCTATCACAAGACTCGCAGAGCATCGGCTTGCGGTTCATAGTGCACCAGCTGCACCAGGGCGCAAAGTGTTGAAAGCACTTCTGCCAGGGGCATTAGTCACAATGAATATTGCATCCAAATCATATTTTTTGAAATGCATTATGCATGCATATTTTAGTGGACAAACATTTTTTTACTTAATTTAATCAAATTTTCTTGCAATTTTACCCGGTTTCTTCTGGAAAAAAAATTACGTGATATTTCCCGAGACCTCCCTCTCCCCCACTTGAAATTGGGTGGTTTGGCTTGACCCCCCTACTCCCGTGTAATTAATGGATGCCCCGTTTATGTTAATTGTTAATGTTAATCAGGTGATTGAATATTTATTATTAATATTTTGAAATAAAAAAAGTTACAAGATAGTTTTAAGAGGTTCCAACGGGGTTCTTTTGTGTAAAATGTTTATAGTGTTTATACTTATTTGTAATATATTTATGTTTAGATATATCGGTGCATAGTTTTTTCTGAGACGGGTGATCAACTTCAAATGGGAAGATAAAATTGATTCTAGCATAAATTGGATGAAATAAGTTGTTTTATTAACTTCGGACCACCTGTTAATTTTTTGTAAATATTAAATAGTTAAAAATTCTTGCATTGCAGGATTAGAACTTAACTTTTTCCGAGTAACGCTCTATACGCTCTAACTACAGAGCTAAGCGACCGATGTCATCAAGTCATTCTTCACTCTAAACTCACATTATTTGGATCGCAGAGACGGATTCTCATTGAAAGTAAAATTAATAATTGTTAAAGCAATTGATTCTTACAGAATTCGATTTTACTTGAAATGAGAAATCATGTTGTGTAATTTTAGTAGTGATCTCATCGTAACGTTATCAGAAGGGTCATTTAGTCGTGAGTTGAACAAGACGTATGACGTATGTTATACCTTACATTTATATTTTGATAATATATTATCTCTATTGAGTCCACTGTGCTAATTTTATTTGCAAACATTATAAGAAAATTGTAGAGATTAAAATCTAATTTAAATTGGGTTGGATTGAGAAATTTCTTCAAGTGTTAACATATACAGCGTGTCCTTACCACCGCGACAATAAATGAACACACGTCTAATGCTACTTGCTAATAATCATAAAAAAATATTAACGATAAAAAATCCATAATTAAATAAAAAAAAATATTTTTCAAACAAACTAATTAAGTAAAAAGGAAACAAAATTTGTAACATCGTATACAACTACATCTGACTGATTCATACATTCAGAGACTTTTTCATTCGTTGCCACAGCGCCGCATTACAAGTCTCTCCTTCTAACAGTATGTTTTGTCTCTTTGAAATTCATTCAACCCATTCATATGCTTTGTGACCTTTACAAATGAACTTTACATTAAAGTTTTATACGTAAGGGTGTTCTAAAAGTCTTTATTTTGGAAAATTTGATAACTCGTTAAATATTGATGTTTAAAGAATGTAAATCTTTAATACAATTTTAAAAAGTTATCCTCTATATGTGTGTTCATTTACTGTCGCGATGATAAAGACACGCTGTATACTAAAGAGGTAAAGGAAAGAGCTATAAACAGGGAACTAAACAGCTGAAATCCTGGGATGCTGCACCGACAAGAGCCTAGCTCTTAAATTAGAGAAGAGACTATATACGAGTATATATTGATTTTGAAAATATTTGAGACTATAATTATTTGTTCAATTTAGATTAAGTTCATAAAATAAATTTAAAAAGATTAACAAAACATAAAACCAATAATCATTCTTTTATATTGTCCATCAAATTTAACCACTATTTATTATTAATTTATAGAGCATGAAGAAACATGCATAGAATTTTAAGAAATGGTCGTAATTATTAACGATTTGGAATGACTAATGTATAAGGTAAAACAAAAAACGGACTAAAAGCTTAGGGTAAACGGAAAAAAAGCTAGGTAAAATGTTACTTGGTCGTAAAGTTAAAAGTCTTGAGATATTTCTGTGATAGATAATATGTTCATGGACCATAAATTAATACCGTGATGAATTTATGAAAAAATAATACTGAAGTACACTAAATGCAATGTTATCTAGTAAAGTAGACAAATTTAATTTCTATAATTAATCATTTTTTGCGTCTTCGTCATTTATAATATTCAGAGTTGCCATCCACCGCTCTAATTTTACTGTTATACTATTTTCTAAAAAAACTTGATTAATTACCATTACATTATAAAGACCTTTCATAAAAACTAGAATTTTATGTTGTAGTGTGGAATTTTTAGGTATGCATAGAAGATATATAACAAAAACCTGTATACTTTTTTTTATCTGAAAAATTGCCAAACGAGCAGACGGTTCACCTAATGTTAAGTGAATATGACCGCCCATGGACATCTGCTACACCCGAGGGTATGCAGATGCGTTATGCCTTTTTGAAATTGTGCTCCAGCTCACCTCACTCACCAGACGAAAAGCGAAAGTAATATATTTCCACTTTACGCCGGTTTTCTGTGAGGTCGTGGTACTTACCCGGAGCCTGCCCATTCGTGCATCAGCCGAGGCTGCTGAATGGCCTTACCACTAATAATTATCTCTTATGAACGATGATAAGTAAAAATATGTATAAGGGGCCGTTCATTAATCACGTGATGTTTTTTTAGCACTTTTTAACTCCCTTCCCACCTTGGTGACACTGACAATTTGTAGAATATTCTTTAAATAATTTTAATCTTGAATTAAGGACCACGATAAAAATATAACGGCGAGTCAAGGTCACGGCGCTTTTCAGTGTAGAGATCTCTCGTTGGACGAATCATCATTTTGTATATCAGTAAAATTTCGACCAAATATTGTTACTTATTGCCACTCATCATTTTCTTCAACGCTTTGTGTAAAAACTCACTAGATTAAGAAGCAGCTGGACACTCCGCACGGCGTTTTGGTCCTCCACAACGTGTCTACGGCCGACAGCGGGGTGTACGGCTGCACGGCCACCAACGAGCTCAGCGTGCAGACGATAGAGCTGCCCGAGAGGACGTACCTCAAGGTGCAGCATGAGGGGAACGGCGCGGAGAGGTCAGTTGCCACGCTTGGGAACGGAAGGGGTCACTTGCCACGCCGCCATGATTGGGAAGTCAAGGGGGAGGCCCTAATTCCGACAGATGAACCGACGACGTCATAAGAGTCGCGCGCAACCAGTGGATGCAAATGGCAAAGTGTCGTTCTTTGTGGCGTTCTAAGGGGGCCTATGTTCGACTAGAATAGAATATAAATTTTTATTATTTTCTTATATTTGAATACTATTTTCTTATATTTTACGAATACCACACATTAATAATTTAAAAACTGGCCGTGTTCTTTCTTGGTTTACAATGACATTCAGACTTCCTAGGCCACAATCTGTAAAGAGTTCGTCGAATCTGCGGAAATTGAAATAAATAAATGCATTGAAATTAGTGTTCCAGAAAGTAGTTTGTATATTTAAAAAAAAAAAACGATCCCCGCACGAAATAAAATATTTTGTGTCACGGGAAATTGCACGAATATAAAAAATCATGGACACAAAATACACCGGTTTCGGAAAAAAGTGAAAAGTTTATGGAGCACTAAAAATCTGTGCCGTGTGTGTTTAACTATTACAAATCTATTAAACCCAGAAGGAATATTGCAGTACTATTAATTGTTACATACAACAGCACCATTTATATACATGTCGGAGATAGGTGGATGACATAGGACAACTCTTTGTCAGATCCCTCATCGGACATGTTGTACTCACAAAATAAAAGTTATCACGTAGCATTGTAGTTTACTTGTTCGATTAAAATCAACAATAACGAAAATAACTGTTGACCACACTGATGTAATTTGAATGGAAACGTAGCAAGTTGGATACAGGAAGATGACCGCTCGCACCGCCGTCCCTTTACTAAGTGGCGTGCCCGAGCACGTCCAGAACACACCGCCGTGTCAAGGTCAATTGACTTCCACAACTCATAACCGTCAAGTCCGCTCTCTCACTTCCTGTATCGACCTTACTCAAGCTCACTACTAGACGTTTCCGAGAGCTACCAGTAGGTGGTGTTGTAATCAAATTATAGCGCCACATCTTGATCCTGCGACATACATATAAAAATTGTTAATTTTATTCTGTAAAATATTTCCTCAGCGGGCCAAATGTCTGTTTATACGTAGCTTAGAAACCGTCAATATGTAGTATTGTTAATAGACCGATTAGAAGGCGAACACTTCATATTAAAAAAAAAGTAACCTCCCTTAAAACAAATCGTAGATGCGCTCGAGAGCTTCCACACCCATAAGCTTTAAATCGGCAACATCAGTGATATTGAGATTAGGTACATAGTAATAACGAGCGTACAAACCGGTTAAATTTTATACGGGTTACAACTTACTTCTGAAAAGCGAAACTTTCGCAGATTTATAGAATCTGAGGACTACGTAGGCAAGAAAGACGATGACGGCGCGTTGACGGTCTCGGTGAAGATCGACGGAGCCCTGCGTTTGTGGTGCGGCGCCGTGGGAACTCCGCCCCCCCGAGTGGTTTGGACTAGAGACGGCGTTACACTGTCCAACCGAGACGCCCTATTCATTCAGCCGTTCACTTTGCGCGACGAGGTAATGAATATTAGATGTTATTTCAAAAAGAGCTGTTTTCAGCTGCAAGTGTTCGGCTGATAAGGTTTTATTTTGTGTGAATGTGGCGAGCGAACTGGCGGTTCAACTGACGCCAAGTGATAATCGCCGCCCATGGACAATTACAACCACCGTAGGGTTGCAGATGACGACTCCGCGGCGTAGTTGCCAAGGTATTGGCTTCGGCGTCGAGGGTCGTGGGTTCGAGTCCCACGAGGGACAACTATTTGTGTGACCCACATATAATTGTTCCGAATCTGGGTGTTTGTCCGCGTGAAATTTATGTCTGTAAAAACGTCCTTACAACAAAGGATAATGTTATCCTCAAGTAAGGGCAATGTTTCTTTAATCAAAATAAAAAAAAAAAGATGCGTTGCCATTTTTAGTACTGTGGGCCTCGGCTACCCCACTCACCGGACGAAATACCGAAGTACAACAATTCCACTTCTGGCCGGTCTTCTGTGAGGTCATGGTACTTACCCGGACGGACCTGCCAGTTCGTGCAATAACCAAAGCTGTTGCGTAGCCATACGACAGTATGAGTTTACGGTAGAAAACGAGAAGAATATAATGGAAGGAGATGATCCCAGTAATCAAGTTGCTATTTTTTAAGAGAGTTCTAATATTTTTAACACATTAACACAATTGGTTATATAACTAGCGTGGTTCACTTTGCAGAGTTAGTTAATGCTAAAGGTATAAGACACTATTATGACATTGCTTTTAGGTTCATGTCTTTTTCTGATGTTAATTGCGCATTAACCTCTGCTAGATAATGCAATCCTTTCAGGGGCCGCGAATAGAATGGCCTGAGCCAAAGAACGTCCCGGGAAAGAAACGTAGCATTAAGAACTATACTTTGTAGTGTTGTCTGAGCCCTAACGGGAAACCATATCAAGAGCTAAACCATCTTTTGACAATTCCACATTTCTCACTGTCTGGTGATTAAAAATTTTGACCACTTCTTGAGAGACGTATGTAAGAGATATATTCGTATATAAGAGCCCCGATGGCTCAGTGTCCGTCCGGGCATGCGAACCCGAGTTCGAATCCCGGTGCCAGCACCAATGAAATTGTTAAATTTAAGTGCTCATCCACCACCTGTTCGGTAGTGATGGAAAACATCGTGAGGAAACCTGCATATCGTATCTCTGTACATAGGAGGCAGTTGCCCCGCAGTGTGACATATAAAGGCTGTTACTTCACTCTACTATTCCTCATCAGGGTATATACTCGTGCTCGACAAACGGAGTCCGTCGCTCTTGGAAGGTGGTGGCCTTGCTGCCGCCTCACTGGGAGGGGTCGGCGGACAGTGTGAACGCCAGTGAAGGTGGCAGCGCGAAGGTCACATGCGGCCTGCCTTACGGGCAACCCGCTCCGGCAGTGCATTGGTTGCTGAACGCCGAGCTGATGAGGAACGGCAAAGGCGTCAAAGCAAACGGTGAGTGCTTTATTATATATTCTATTAAATGTTCTAAGGATTATTATGTGGCCTTGTGTTTCTTTTAGTAGTCCGTTGTATTGAATATAATTATTTTACACTTTATGTAAAAAGTTAAATATAAACTAACACCCTAAACATATACGTGCCACTGCTGGTCCTTAATATAGCGAAGAGGGACAGTCCAAAACGTGGGTGTAGTTTATTATTATAGCCTAACAGTCATTACGAAGCTTCGAAGTTCTTTATTACTTTTGTATGATATAATATGTATATTATACGCTGCAATATGTATATTGTACGCTGTTATGTATATTACATGGGAAAGATGTGGTGGCTACATATAAACAGTTTTAACTAAACAGTTAAACCTCAAATTTGAATAGCGAGTATAAAAAAAGAAGCATCAGTTATCGAAGTCAGTTGTATATGTTCTGTTTGGACCAGAGAAATCTGACTTTTAATGTAACATAGCTTATCCACTGCAGAGTAAAATATATTAAAGTCAACTTCTTTATTCAATATAGGCTTATTTTAAGATCTTACTGAACGTCAAAATACTACCACCGGTTCACTAAACTAGTCCAGAGAAGAACCAGGAAACAAAATAGACCCGACCAGAGTCGAACTGGCAGGTAACTGCGGTTGATATCACTTCGGTTCTACAAACTTGTACCAGCCAGCCTTTGTTTCAGATACGGACCTCTATATAGAGCGGGTGGAGAAGAAGCACGCGGGGATTGTGCAATGCTTCGCTTGCAACACACTGGGCTGTGCTTTCGACGCGGCAATACTAACTGTAGTGCCAGTACAGATATCTGATCAGGTGAGTCTCAAACGAAGGAGTTGATTAAAATTTAAGTTGTAGTAAAAAGTACAAGGAAAAAACCGTAAGGGTATTTATTGGTTATGCTATGATGTTATGATATAGTATATCAAAGGATAACGGATAATATAACACTCCAATGAAGAATTATTTAATAAGCAGATAAAACTTAATTGAAAATTAAATAAGAGTTCCTACTAAAATCCTAAATAGTTAATCTGAAGTTTTGGTTCGATTCCCGCTGCGTCAGGACACTTTTCGTCCTTTTTTATAAACATTTTAATGTTTCATCTTAAGTGCAAAGATTAGGACTATACAATTTAAAAAGGGAGTTTATCTTTGATTTTGTAATTTTTGGTTTTCGGTGGTTAAAATTCAAAACTATTCACACAGGACTATTCAGCGGAAACGCCTAAGATTCACATCCCACAGCTGCCGAAACGCCACAACAAAAAGAATCCCAGAAAGCACAAAGGTAAGGCTGATCGCCTCTTTCACTTTAATGTTTGTTAAAAAAATATTCCTTGACACATATTTATTTTCACTTTAATCGTTAGAAATTGCGTTTGATTCCTGTGCCGTGTATCAATAACTTTACTCGTTTTTTGGGTTTATTATTTTGTAGAGATAGTTGAGTTTTTTATGGTGATCTCTGCGTATATGATATTATTATTATATATGTAGACATCTTTTTTACCTGACGCTCTTGCCTCTGAGCTAAACGGCTGATAGCCACAGCGAATGCCGAAGACATGGGTTCGATTCCCACAGCGGCGACAATCTTTTCGTGCTTTTTCTACATGTTTTAATGTTCAATCTTAAGTGCAGAGGTTAGCACTATAAAAAAAAAACTTTAAAATTTGTAAAATTTACTTACTAATTTTTATTTTTCAGTGTTTCTTAGCTTCAGTTTTCGTGAAGTTTCAATTTCTCTACGCCTGGCTTCTGAAACACTGATTATCTCTCCGAATCGATCAGCATGACCTTAATGAGCAGAATGATTAATTCAAAGAGTTTAACAATGATTTTGGCAACTCAAATGACATTTGAAAAGCCATTTGACAGCCGATTAGCTAACTTCTACGATGAGCAGTGTTTTAGAAACCGGGCGTTAGTTCTTCAATCAAGGTGTACATGTGCTTTAACTGTTTCAGCCGTCATGATACGGCCTTCTCGTCCGAACGTCACGCGAATGTCTGACGAGAGCGTTATGGTGTCCTGGTCAAACGCCAAGGAGGGTCTGCCGATACAGTTCTTTAAGGTGACCATCAAAGTCAAAGTTAAAGTGAAAGTCGAAGTCGAAGACAAAGTCGAAATCGTGTAATTATTTTTGATTAATTTAGGCGATTTTCAGAGCCGTAATCATATTATTTTTGAATAATTTAGGCGATTTCTAACAGCCGTTACTGGCAACTTATGACACCTTGATTAGTGTTGATAATTTTTTGGCGATAAATGACTTATGCAATTTTATAACTTGAACGTACAACCAACAATTGATAAGCAAGTATTAGGACTTGTTACATTATTTGTTTTTTGGCAGGCTATTTTTCTTGATGGTACACAAGATAAATATAAGATAAACGTGAAACGTATGACCGTTACTAATTCATTCAGCTGAACACTCGGATACAAAAAGAATTTCATTATCCGAGAATCTTCAAGTTTAACTTTCGAAGAAGGTTTCAATTACATAAATACGATAATTACGTTTACGTTTTAAGTAAGTCCTTATTTTTAGGGTTCTGTACCCAAATGGTTTAACCGGGGATGTTACTAATACTTCGCTGTCTGTGATAGTTAGACAGTTGAAATTTTCACAGATGATTATTATTTCTGTTGCCGCTATAATAACAAATACTGAAAACAGAGTAAATAATATTTAAATGGGGCTCCCATACAACAGACATGATTTTTTTGCCGTTTTTATAGACAATGGTACAGAACCCTTCGTGCGCGAGTCCCACTCGCACTTGGCCGGTTTTTAATGCTGCAACGGTTCGTGTGTAATCCGTTCGCAACTTCCGAGCTGAATTAAACCATTATATCACCAGGTCCAATACAGTGAAGTTAGCAATTCGAGTAACTCTACAAACTCCACGAGTGGCCAGTGGCAAACTGCCAACTACGATATACCGTCGTACATTCACGCCTTCGAAATCGACGGCTTGGTTCCCGATAGGTATTACAAGTAAGTGGAAAAAAAATTGTTGCGTTCTGGAGGAACGCTTTTCACGTTCTTCATTATAACTGAATGCTTTTTCTTAATTAAGAATGAGAATTATGTCAAAATATTATTTGTAATGAATAATAATCATAATTAGTTTAAAAAAATTACGCCATTTAACTAAATTAGAAAACAATATGTGTATCTAACAAGAAATAGATATCTGATGACTCCGTGGCGCAGTTGCAAAAATCGTAGTCTTCAGAGTTTTATTTATCTCGCCTAGGTTCAGAATAGCGGCGGTGTACTCGAACCAAGACAACAAAATGGGGAGAAGCAGCCCCCGATTCTATCTGCAACGCGGGGGCCAAAGTCCACAGGCTCCGGTGCTCACAAAAGTCACGGCCACATCACCCTATAGCATACAAATTGAGTGGACGGTGAGCAACGTAATATCTTACGATTTTTTTGCTGATGGTTTTTTTGCTGATGCTAACGCACCAAAAGAAGAATGACTTCAACGACCCATTGCTGTGGAAAGTAGTCGGGTTTCGGCGGCGTAGAGGCGGAGTTCTTTTACGTTACTAAGTAAATAAATAAATAAATAAACAAATATTTTTAGGACACATTCTTTTTACACAGCGTTCTCTAGTCCCAAACTAAGCAATGCTTGTACTATGGGTACTAGAAAACCGATAGACATACTTAAACATACTCTTCTTTTGTAAATAAATACACATTATACATATACAAATACCCAGACACTAGAAAAACACTATGCTCATCACACAATATTAGTAGCTGTGCATGCCTTGACGTCCATCAATCTCACTTTTTTCCTAACGTGCCAAAAGAAGAATGACTTCAACGGCCCATTGGTGTGGACAGTGGTCTGGCTCCGGCGGCGTGGAGGCGGAGGGCTTCTACGTGTACTACCGCGCGGTGTCATCGGCGGGGGCCTACGAGAAGGTGTCCGTAGGGGGTGGGGCCCGCGCGCTGACGCTCGACCACCTCGCGCCCGACACCGCCTACGAGGTCAAGGTGCAGGCCTACTCCGCGCAGGCGCCTTCGGACTTCAGCGCCATACGGGTAAGAGGACTCTTTTTTAAGGGACGGGAGAGAGACGAGGTTTCTCTTTCTTTTTTTTAAACTTTTTTTTAAGTGAAAACTCCTTTTAGCGCGGTGCGCATATTTTTAGATGAGATAAAAATCTCTCGACTCGCGACACCGTCACGAGACGCAGCTACAGTGTGCTTAATTGAATTTTTGAATAGAGAATTTGATTTTACTATGTCAAATCAACGCAATATTAGCACGACGAGATATAAAAGTACAATTGATGCGGTATTCACGAGATGTTTAAATGACTTCGAATCAATTTTTTTCAAATTTTGAAGTTTTTTATAGTGCTAATCTCTGCACTTAAGATTGAACGTTAAAACATGTAGAAAAAGTACGAAAAGATTGTCGCCGCATTAGCTAATAGTTTTCAAGGGAATGCCACTGTAAAGTATAAGCAGTTGATGCTTCAAGGTACGCAGTCAAATTAATACAAAATGTTTTTGGGTTGGGCTGCCATGAGGCGTAAAGCTCTTTTTACTTATTTTTTATTTATATTAATACTTTATTTGTTTTTTATAATTTTTTTTCTTTATTTGTGATACCAGAAGAGTAAATGGAAATTGTAAACTGAATGAAAATATTCAATTCACAATTTTTTGGAAACTAAAATATACTCTAAGTAACGGAATGATAAAGAAACGCTTTTTAAGTTTCTACCACCGAACCAAAAGTTTTCTTATAACACTAAAAGTTTGTTGATAAGTCAGCGACGCTTGTTGAGAGTTTGACTGTTATGGCAGAAATACATTCGGCAGCAAAACTATAAAGAGAACATTATGTTATATCTGCTTGTAAGGTTATATCTGGTAAGGTTGTGTTCTTCTTAGCAGAAATATAAGTATTAAAGTTAAGTGGACAGCAAAGTTAAATTTGCTCATGGGTTGTGTTGGACCAGGAGAGAATAAGTTGCAATACGGCTTTAGAGCTAAGAACGATTTTTGGATTTTCTACTATTTTGATCGATAATAGTGTTAGCATACACAACTACTGGGTCATTAATATTTAATTGAATCAACACTGCTATTGAGTATCAATAATAGAATAAGATGTTATATCATATTAGTTTGCGTGAAGTATTGAATCAGTGTTGCCCGAATAAATGTTTCTTTTTTATTTTTTTTTAAAAAACATTGTCCTTACACAAAAACAACAATTTGACCCAGAATGACATAACCTAAGTCAATAAAAAACATTACACACACTACCGTATATTTGACACATCACGTATATCTACTCTTATGTTTATTGTTAAAGTCTGTGGTCAATTTGAGAATACATTAATATTGTTTAAATAATTTAAATTAATTATAGTCGAATTTCGACCACTGAGCGACCACTACTAAGTATATCTATACATCTATAAAGATAAATAAAATTGGAATGTCTGTTTGTAATATTAAAATAACCACTTTTTACTAAATGCGTATGGATGTATGCACGGTACATATACCAAAATAACATTTTCTACAATTTTTGTCTCTCTGTCTGTCTGTTTGTTCCGGCTAATCTCTGAAACGGATGTACCGATTTGGACGGAACTTTCACTGACAGATAACTGATGTAATAAGGTAACTTAGGCTACTTATATTTTAGAATTTTTCTATTTTAAATTCCATGCGGACGAAGTCGCGGGCACTGTTAGTATACAATAGTAGCCCAAATGTGTACTCTACGCGCCGATAGGAGATACCAGGAGCGCATGAGTTGTAACGCCCTCGCCCGCAGGACGCGAAGACGCACAAGTCGGTGGCGGGCGGGGCGAGCACGAGCACCGAGGCGCCCCGGGGAACCCCCGCGGAGCGAGCGCCTGCCGCCCTGGTGACGGCCGGCGGGGCGCTCGGCGTCACCGCGATACTCCTCATCCTGGTCGTCACGCTACTGCTGTGCCGGCGCGCCAAGCGGCCCAACAGTGAGACCCCACTATACTCCCACAAATACAAACACAATGCACTCCACACAATATGAACAGTCCCGGAGGATCGTTGTGGTGCCAATGTTTAGGAGGCGCGAACGTATGATTACTTCCACTCTACGCTGAACTTTTCTTCTTCTTCTTATTCTTCGGCGTGTGTTCGCCCACCGTTGAACTTTTGTAAGACCTCAAATACAAATGCGATTTTTTTGAAATAAGAAAAGTCCGGAAATATTTTTTTATGCCAATGTTTAGAAGCTTAATTCCGGTTACCTAAATCACCGGTAAAGCGCAAGCGTATGATTACTTCCGCTTTACGCTGAACTTCTGTGAGACCCTGAAATACAAAAGCGATTTTTTTGTAATATGAAAACTCCCGAAGCAAGCAGGCGATTCTCCTGTTGTCAAACGATTATCGTTCCCCTGGACATCTACAACAGTATTAGATTACATAGGTAATACGAAACTATAATACCCTCGCACCGGTCTCCTGTGAGTCGTGGTTCTTCCGGGACGCGGCTGACCATTAATGCAACAACAAGCTGCGGCCCTACTACGTACTTGCTTGTTATTAAGTAGATTACTTAGTATTAGCATGACCTCTGACTATAAATACGGCCATTTATTGCCGGAAACTTTTTTCGAGCCGGCTGAGATACATATTGAAAATGTAATTGAAAGTCTACATACTAATCTGAGATAAGCTTTCTTGAACACGTTTTTGAAAGAGTAGCTTTTGCGGAGGATCTTTATAACCAAGTTGCAAATCAAATTTTAATTTTCAAATCTATTTCCAAATCGTTTTACTCAATAATAAAACTTTAAATATTAAAAAAAAGTTGAAGTGAATAATTAAAGTTTAAGGATAAGAGTAATTTTAATGTAATCCAAAGTCAGAAGTGATGTAGTATTTTCTTTCTATTTGAATATTAGAAAAAAAATTGAGATTGCGAAAACTTTCAAATGCACACAAGCACAAAAGTTTACACACCTCCTGCGCAAAGTAATAAATAAGTAAACATTTTACATAAATCTTTTCTTCTTAAATTGGTAAACAGATCAAAATTAATTTGTCACTTTTCCTTTTTTCGTACGTAACCAATTTTTATCGTAATACATATGAGTACGTCTATTTTACACTGAACTTCTGTTAGGCAGTGCATGCTTCCTTGGACAAACCTGCCCGCTAAGAAATTAATGAATCAATGATTTATTTCGTTGCGAAAGAATTTTATAATCTGTTAGGTTTATATAACAAACATATGGACACACACACTGAAGTGAATATTGAAAGCGCAAAATATTAAGTTTTTCTTAATTGTTTCCAGAAGAAAAGGTGTCCGTTCCCGAAACCGGTAGCGGTAACGGCTATATGCCAGCGAAGGTGCCCATCACTATCACGGCCAATCCCATGCACCCAGAGGTAAATATTACCAATGTAGATAAAACCAACATGAATCTGTTGTGAAAATTGCCATTGGGATTTGCAAGGACGAGAAGAAATTACGTACAAAAAGGTTGTGTCTCATAACAAAGAGATTTTTCTAGATTTGGAATCTATGCCTCGAGAGAAATTTATCATCATGTTTTTTAACACAACAACCACTCTTTGTACGGATGTACGGAAAAGTCTTAAATACATGTTCGAATTTGTTATTTTTAAATAGAAAAGGAAGTAGATACATTAGCTTGTATCCTTGACCTTTGCAAATTTTTGAATTCTCCTCTTCTTCAGATTTCTAGTATCGTTTTACAATACTAAATTGATCGACTAACTACAATTGGCGGTGTGACTATTTGGCGGTCGTCGTATCTAATAATGGCCACTTTTACCAATTACATTTATTCGTATGACTAATGTATTCTTAATAATGATTAAAAACTAATAAACAAGTAAAAAGTAAATAATGAGCGAAATAAAAGTAGACATATCATAGTTTTTAGTCTGAAGCGATTAGGGAATAAAAAATGTACAAACATTATTTGTTTTCTTTTTCAAAATAAAATAAAGTCTTTGTGAATTTGAAATGATGTTTAAAGATAATGGTTACAGATGATATTATATTTGAGAGTGACACAAGGGATAATAAGGATAGTACATTATTATTCTTAGTTGAAATTATGAATTGAATAGATTCTGAAGTTATAGTTCTAATTTATTAACCTTTATTTATGCTTTTAACGCTTCACGCAGAATGAGGACAGGTATGTTTCATTGAAATTAGTATATTCTAAAAAATTTAGTGTTTAATAAATAATATTTATTGCTTGTGTATTTAATATAATAATACATTATTTATTATATTAAATACAAGGCTTGTTTTATGTCAACAAAAACGTCATTTATACTGTTTGTTGATATGCACTAAAATTAGCAGAATCCGAACCAAATAGCGTTAATATTAAGGCTCATTTCAACCTTTATGTCCGTGTACATTTTGAATCTTGAAAATTGAATCTTGCAAAACTAGTATTGTTTAAAATGTTTTCCGTTCATCATTTAACTACGTATTTCTATTCTGCCGATATCCTTTGCTACTTAACTATCTATTGAGAGTTAAACTGTATATTCACAGGGAGGGGAAGCAGGTGTAGAAATGTCGTTCCTTCACAACAACAACACAGGTAGCAGCGATGAGGCAATACCTCATTCGAGGAAAAACGGACCAGCGCGCCAATATGTGTAACGAATTCCTGATACTTGAATTAAGGAGACAGTGTGTTAATGTCTTGTTAAGCCATCGGTGTTGCCAGTTGTTTCAAATACAAAACAAGCGGGATATCTTGGCAAACATTACGTGTGATGCGAATTGATCGCCGTCATGCTTAAAATGCAATGGACTTGCAACAGTACAAAATAATATTTATTATTATCGTTTAGTGTATTTGTGTTCGGTGTAAGTCGACAGCGTGTAGCCAGTAAATGGCAAATTGTACTTAGGTATTGATGTATAATTTATTTATATGGTCATTCGTGAAATCGAAGAGAAAGTTTCGAGATTTAAAACGAACATACGAACGAAGCGCTTCTTCATAACGTTTGTAGCAATAAATGAATAAATCTCTTGTAAAGGATCTGATTATTTTAACATATTTTATAATAACGATATAATTATTATTTTAGCATAAAAATACGACACTTCGTGGAGTTTTGGCAATGTACTTAGTTTTCTATGATATATTTTAAGACACTTGTAATAATATCAAAATACTATAGCAGCTGACTCGTAGATGTAAAATTAATTATAGCTTAAGGTTGTGATTGAATTATGCATTTAAAATGGTATATCTGAGGTTTTAAATATTTCTTATGTAACCTAACTTTTAATATTATTACGGTACACAACGGACTAACTGTTTTCACCGTTCTTGCATATATCTTAATAATCTATAAAGTATATAGTATCAAAAAAGGTAATAAATTCTATGATTAACTAGTGACCCGCTCCAGCTTCGCACGGGTTTAATGTATTATACATATAAACCTTCCTCTTGAATCACTTCATCTTGTAAAAAAAACCGCATCAGGATCCGTTGTGTAGTTTTAAAGATCTAAGCATACATAGGGACAAACAGACAGCGGGATGACTTTTTATACTGTGTAGTGATTTATTCAAGAAATAAAGACTCAATACCGATACTGTGAACTTTTAAAAATTTGTTGAAGAAAAAAGAATTCTAAAATATATTATTGATTGGTGTTAACTTATAAATTAAATAATAACACTGTGAATAACTAAAAGAATATGAGATTCAAATGTCTCACGTTTATATACTTGTATGATATTCGAATTAAAATTTTTCGTCATAACTTTTCGAAAGGACATCTTTACCAATACCTTTGTTGACAATATGTTTCCAATACAGACTCGTTGAAAATAGCTGCTGAAGAAGTTATTGATATAGTTTATTTGTTTAAAACGTTTATGCTTGCGTTTAAAACATAAAGATATTTTGTGCCGCTGTGTTGTATAGAGAAGTGAAATTGAGTGTATAAGTGAAACAACTCTAGTATTATAATTTAATTACACATAGCAATATATGTCTCATCAGCATCATAAGCAATTTAGATATTCTCGGTATAACAACTGACCCCAGGTTCATGCTAAGCATTTAAATCGTATTTACTAAGACGAATTTTCCATGACACATGTTTCACTAATTAATAAATATATTTATAAGAAGTCTGACGGGTAACTTTGAACGTTATCTTTGAATTATTCAAATATGTATATAGAGACATATTAGTCTCATATTTATACGATTTATAATTCATACTTAGATAGCAACTTATACTAATATGTTATAATCCTCAAACCTGCTGTTTGAAAAAATTTGTTGACTTAATTCTCTTTCAATATACCTTTTATAAAGAATTGTTTAGCTTTGTCCTTTGACGTAGATGCCCGCAAGCAAATATTGTAAATTCTTGAAGCACTTTTTTCAATGTGTAATTTTGTCAAAGTCAACTTTTCATAAGAATTTTTTATAAAAGAAGTTAAATTTCTATGTAAGACTGAAATGTTAAACATTAAGATTTTGCAAAATGTATTTGTAAAAATATATGATTAATATTAAAAGAGTGGCTGTTATTTTTATTCTGTATCATTAATTTCTGTTTTCAGACTAACTGCATAGAATGATTTTAGCTCATAGTAGGCGTAACTCGCTACTCGCTCCACTATTACGTTGCTTACGGAGAGAGAGCTTACGGTTATGAATAATAATAATAAATATTCAGGACACATTTGTACACAACATTTTCTAGACCCAAAATAACCAATCTTATAAGAGACCTATTAACATTACTTAGCCCTGTTTCTGAGAAACTGAAAAACTCTGAATTGATCAGAACGATCTTCTTAATGATCATAATGATAAATTCAAAGAGTTTAACAATCATTTTGGCAACTCAAAATACATTTGAAAAGCCATGTGACAGCTGATTAGTTAACTTCTATGATGATCAGTGTTTCAGAAACCGGGCGTTAGTTTTTTTTTAATGTTGAAAGTTGCCAAGCGAACAGGCAGTTCATTTGATGTTAAGTGATAACCACCGCCGACGGCCGTCTACAAAACCTGACGGGTCGCAGATACATTGCCAACCTATTAAAAACCACTTAATAGATAAAACGCGAAATTACGATGCTTCTACTTCATGCCAGTGTTCTGTGAGGCCGTGGCACTGCCCTGGACAAGCGTGCACATCGTGCAAAAAAGTGTCATAAAACTTTAAAACAAAATGTAATATTGAGCTTCACCATTGGCATTGAGCCTGTGGAGACCATTTTGACATTTGTGCGGTTGATATCAAATGTTCATCGTAAAATTAAGCAAATTGATTACAGATGGTATGTATAGTGTCTCGGTAGCATGTCCATTCTTTGGATGAGACATTTTGACATTTCCACCATACGCGACTACCCCGGAATCCGATATCGCAAGTCATATTTCCGGTACCATTTTAGCTAGAGCGTTTTCCTAGCTTAAAGAACAGAAATTATTTAAAACTGCTCTGGTATTATCTGTTTATGTTCAGCGGTGACCATTTTATATCGGGTTCGACGATGTAAAATGGTCACCACTAAACTGTAAAATGGCAACTCATTTGGCACCATTCCCATTGAAAAATATATATTAATCTCAGTCATCGAAGCAACAAGGTCGATGTTGACTGTGTCTGCTCCGACGCCAAACTCGCGATCGTTGGTGGCCCACAAGGTTGCGTTTTATTTCCTACCCTGTTCCTTGTGCATATGAATGACGTGTTGCATATTTGTATTATTCATTGCTAAGCGGATGACACTTCATATACCAACTGGGGTGAATTAGCGTCAGAATGAACTTGTGTCTTAAGTCCGGGATTATTGCCATAGATACGATAGCTATTCTTGGCATTGATATATCAAGCACTTTTAACATTTTTTTTATTTTTTATTTTAACTGATGTTTGTGCTTTCAGTCCCGAGACTATTAAAGCTTCATCTGACGCAGAACCGGTGGGCTAGCCAGAACCCACGGGTTTGGACCCTTCGCTGTGGGTAGGGCCGCACATGTGCTCATGCGTGCGTTTAACTACTACATGTCACCTAAAGGCCATCGAAGTTGCGGTGCGGACTGAGACCCCGATGGCCGTCGACTGTGATTTTAGCTAAACGGTGGGTGGGGGCGGTGAGAACCGCCCTGGAACGCGGGTGTACCTTCTGTACGCGTTGTGTTGGTCTCGCCGTGCTCGGAGGCGAGGGCGAACGGAGTAAATAAAAGACAAATTCCACTGCGCATGGAACTACTGTTCTCATCTCTGGGCTGGGGTACCCCAATACCTGCTCTGTTTAACCTAAATTCTATTTAACTAAAAAATTTTCTGCATCAGACGAAGAGCTACTCTAATCGTCAATGACGAGGTCCTGTCCAATCGCCTCAACGCTGGGCTTGCGAAGAAATGATGTATTTCTGCATTTTCTATCACATATATCACGCCGAGTGCTCTGAGGAAGGGAAGGGAGTCGGGCTGCATGTGGAGCTACTACACATAAACAAATCTTTAGGCCGGTATTAAACCTAAAGAAAATAAGGCTGGTAGTTTCTCAAGTAGTTGTAGTGTCAATATGTTGCCTAAAGTCATTTGTGTTCGGGATAAAGGAACCACATTAGATGACGTCAAACTTTATTAAAATGGCATAAAAGTTGATAAGACATCGATATTTTCGCGCGTTAAGGATGATACACCACGTAGCTTGGTGGCAAGAGCTTCTGGACGGCGTAGGTTTGAATCGCGTCAGCGGCGAAAGATTTTTCGACAATTTATCTAACATTTTAAGTTTTATCTTAAGAGAAACGAGTAAAAAATGCACAATTCTAGTTTTCAAATATTCATTTGAGAAAATGTGTTTGCTGTTTAAGATACATATAAGATGACGCTAAGCATTGCTATAAATGCAATAAAAACATAGTGGATTAGACGTGGAGATTTTAGTGTGGTGTGAACATGGATACTAGCTTAGTGGGTAGGGCATCTGCAAGGTGCAGGGTATATTATCCACACATTGAAGTTTCATCTCAAGTGCACAAGCTTAAAGCAATATATTTTATAATACAATAAATATTCAGCAACATATTTGGACTATATTATACTCAGGTCAATATTATTTATTATTAGTATACTTTATAATTACTACTATTTATAATTTACTAATATTTATTAATTTTATTGTATTTGTTTTCGCTTCGAGTAATGTTTGCTTTAAGCTTTATTGGTTTAAGCTACGTGAAGATAGGTGTGTGATGTGTTAATTAATTAGGATAAAGGGAATTGGAATTAATTGGATTCCTGCTTATACATCATAAACTGTATACAATACATATAATTACATAATTTCAAGGAAGGTACCACCATTAGTGTACTGTTTCTTAAATTTACAGAAATGAACACTGCGATTCTTCACTTTAATACAAAAAGTGGCATAGAAGATAAAATTGCACAAAAAATTGATTGCCCTTATTAGTCCATTCCATGGATGAAATAATAATAGTAAGAAATGAGAATGGTTTAAATAATAGTATAATAAGTAGAATTATCCGAACATTTTTACTTTACCCTTCCTGTTCGAATTCGTATCACCATAGTCTTACACAGGTGAAAGTTTTGTTCAAAAACAATCTTCAATTATCACTCGACACCTGAACAAACAGTATTTTACATGTAACCTTATGTTTTCCTTCGTTTTCTGATTCCTTTTTCTTCTTTTACACTTTTCGATTTGCCTTTTATCATTATTATATTATCGATTTAACTTTACCCTGAGCAGTTGAGTTGATCTTAAATGGAGTCTTCTCTCTTGACGTGATACTTGGGATCGTCTGCAATTTTATTTTTATTAATATTAAGTTCAATGTTGATTTATTGTAAATGCAATGTATTTTATGATTTAGAACTTAAGCAAATATGTGTGAATTTGATTTGCGTCATCCTATTGCACGGTCTCTTAAATATCTACGATTATAAGATAGAATAGAAGCACTACCTTCTTCCTTATATAGAAGTCTTCACATACAGTAATATTATTTTGTTTGCTTAGTTAGTTACGCAAACGTGTACCTCTGGTACATATAAAAGCTTTGTTCCTTACCAAATAAAATATTTTAATGAGTTTTAACTGTATAAAAACCTATGTATCAATCAAACTTGTAGGTAGCTGGACCGATATGACTTAGGAAGGCTACTTAAATGAATCTTAAGCGCAATACAATTCCAATTTCTTTGGTATTACGCAATAAGTGGAACCGCATGCTCTTCTACGACTTTCTACATAAAAAAGACCGTTAAAATCCATTTAGCTACTGCGACATGCGAGTTTGATATTCAAACATAAAAACATTGGTAGTACATAATATTACGTTATTAATCAAAGTCATAACAAAAATTTAAAATTAATTTTGAAATCTCTGGAGGCGTTAACGACTTTGTTGTAAGTTGTCTCAGTCTTAAGGGATATCAGAAAATTCGTCTGTCAGAGCACCGTGGAAATGCTACGATTTTCGCGCGCTTCGTTTAAGGGCGTGTTGAGACACTCTAGTGCGCATTTGCACTCACAGTGTAGCCTGAGCTTAAGTTTGGCGCCGCGTGCTTTCGTATGAGGCAAGGAACGAAGTGCCGAATTCATTGCAAGCTTCGTTGTCTAATTTAAAACTTTGCATTGTGTTCGGAAATTTACTGCAGTTTTTTTCGAATTAATTACTTTTGTTTCCGAATTAATATATTCATTCGTACTCTCTGTGTGTCAACAGTCACTTAATAGAAATAATTAAGCCTGTAACGGTAAATACGGTTATTGTATACATACATATGCATTCTAAATATTTTATTGCGTCGGCGATATGTTCAAATTGCGTCCTTTATTCATATTCTGCTTTTTTCATTGTTAAATCTGGTTAAATCTGGACTGTAATTGAACAACGCTCGCATCGAAGCGTACAATCGAGTTAACTTCCGGATCAACTAGATCCGTGCACGCATTTAAACCCACTCAAATTTATTATACATTAGATTTTGCGTAAAACATTTTACAGTTGTACTATATGGATTAACTTATGGATTAACTTATGGATGGAAATAAATGTAGATGGTATTATATATTTTTATAATATCTAATGTTTGTTTGTTATAGTTTATATTTTCATAAATGTGATCTTACACTCATTAATTAATTAACCTATTGTATAATTCCAGTTCCTCTATTAAATTAAATGGTTAAGTAAAGTTCTAATTAACTTATTTTATTGTTTTCGTTATACAAGCATATAGCGAACGTCATAATGTTATCACACGGTGAAATCGTTGGACAACCGTTGGACAATCGTTGGTTTGGATAAAATTTTCTTTTATTTATACTTCACATTGAGACTAAAATTTTGAAGCAATATGATCTATAAGAATAAGTGATATTATATATACGACTCTTATATGACGTGATCAAACAAAGTTTCAGTTTAGTTTCTTCGGTACCGATAACAACAACAGTATACTTGTTGGTGAAGTAAATAAATAAATAAATAAGATATCTGGTTTGAAAAACACGTAGCGCTAGATGGTACGAAACAAACAGGAAATTCGGACTAAGCAACTAATTAAAGTCAATCCACTTTGTCAGTATCATTTCGTTTAGTTTGCTTAATGACTTATCTTAATTACTATTTAATACATGTTTAGACTACAGTCAATTTTCAAATTTACCGAAATTTACTGAAATTACTGGTATATAAATACTTATTACTGGTATATAAATAATTATTACTGGTATATAAATCAGGCTCAAAAGAAAATTCCTCTAACGACCGTACCATATCTATTTTGCCAGCTTTAAGCAAACTGCAAAGTATTCGAGAAAATAATGCTGGACCAAATGAAAATTTGATCCACAGTTCAACTAATACAGGAATGGAATTAGTATTGCATAACCTGTAGTCTTGGGAAGACATCCATGCCACCATTGGCGTATTGCAGCAGCTGATAATTTATTAGATCTTTGTAATTATAATTATAATAGATTTGAATCATTTACTAGCAAAAATACATGTTGTTGCTCCAACACAGAATCTCCAAATAAATTAAACACTCAGAATATATCTGCAGACACGGGAAGTGACCTGGTCATACAGAAAAAACGCAATCAGCCATTATATAATAAATTTGAAAATAAATTACATTCAGTTTGTCAAATCATCCAGTATCTCCAAAATAAACATAAAGTTATAATTGTATCGGATAATATAGGACAAGGTTTTGGTTCTTTACTTTCCAAACATGTAAATAATGTATATAATATATGTTCACACCAGGTGCCAGTTTTCATAACAATATTAACAAATTATTGACATTAAATTTAAATGAGAATAGTACTATTGTACTACTTCATGGGGATAGTTCATCTGTAAGGAAACAGGAAATTGTTAATAATATGGAAATATTACTTAACTTACATTATAAAACTAAGTGTAAATTTATATTATGCTCATTTCCATATTCCTCTTTCCTTTCAGAGGAACAAAATAAATACATATATAGTCTTAACATGACTATATATAACATAACTCACCGTCACTTCACCGTTTGACTTAAATAATTTTATTAAATCTAGTTTTAAGGTGACAAAAAATACTTTGTATTTGCCACTATATCATAAGAAACTAATTGCTAATCTAGTAGCATATAATATACAAAACCCAGTTGTACATAGTACAACTAAGAATATTTTATTATGTAATAATCTTTCAGCAAACAATGTTAGTTTAAAACTAAACATTGAGACAACGCCTAGGCCACTTAAATTAAATATTGTGCATCAAAATATACAAGGCTTAAGCGGCAAAGAACCCGAAATTGAATTGTTCCTTAGGAAATTTAATATACATGTCATCTGCTTCACAGAGACATGGTTACATAAGCACTGTAATATTGTTATATAGAAAATTATAAATTGTTAAGTTCGTTCGTAAGAGTAAATGCTATTCGCGGTGGCTCTCTTGTATTAGTTAGAACTGATATAGTCTGTAAAAATCGACAGGATATAGTGGCACACTCGGTCGAACGTTCTATTGAATTATCCTGCGTTGAGAGTCAACAGTATATTATAGTATGCGTATACCGGCCCCCCTCAGGTGATTTCGATCAATTTGAGTGTGTAATGGATGATGTTCTTAAAAAACTATGTTCAAGTAGTAAATCATTAATAGTTTTTGTGGAGATTTTAATGTGGATTTATTACAAGTAACACAACTCAGTAAACGACTTTTAAATTTATTTAACTCATTTGAACTTAAAAATCTTTTTCATGAACCAACTCGTGTTACTAACTTATCCTCCTCATGTATAGATAATGTATTCTGTCACAGTGATGTATATGATAAATATGTTATAAATCATCTGAGCTCGGATCACTTTGGGCTAAAATTTTCAATAAATGAAAAAAGCTAATACAAGCAAACTTAAGATCAAGTGTAGACCAGTCACTACTAATAGAATAAATGCTTTTAGAGATAAAGTGGCACATCATATGTTAAATAAAGATATAGGAGTCAATAACCCTAATGACTCTTATAGATCAATGGGGTTGACTTTCTCATATCTTCTTATATTGATACTTTTAAATCGCGCACAATTGTTAAGAATTCAAAATAAAAAATTTAGTGACTGGGCAACAGTGGGTATATACAAAAGTAGGGATTCATTGTATGAATTATATAGTATGAGGCAGTGGAATCACGATCCTAACTTCCTTAAACGGGTACAAACATTTTCAAAAATATTTAAAAAAGTCTGTATTCAGGCAAAATCTATTTATATAAGAAATAGCATAATAAATTCAAACAATAGAACTAAAGCCACATGGGACATCATTACCCATTACCCGTATATCTGGAAGAACCAAGATATTCAGGGAACCTATAAAACTAGTTATAGGTAATACTCCCATAATATCAGATAACGAAATTGCGAGTAGTTTCGAAAGCTATTTTTCAGACATTGCGGTTAATGTACATTAAAATCATCTCCCGCAGACGCAATTAATGTTTTAAGAAATAATGTTACCCCTTGCCTACACACATTTAAATTTAATCACGTAGATACTTATGATATTATAAAAGTTTTGAATTCTATTAATCTTAAAAATACAGAGGATTTATGGGGTATGTCCATAAAATTAATGAGCACAATAATGCCATATATTGCACCACATTTGGCTTCTATTTTTAACAACTGCATAGATTCTGGAATATTTCCAGATCTTATGAAATTTAGTAAGATAATACCTGTCTACAAAAGTGGTGATAAAAATGATCCAGGCAACTATAGACCTATTTCCATATTGCCATCTCTTAGTAAAGTTTTTGAAAAGCTAATATTAAATCAACTTTTAGTTCATTTTAATGTGAACAAAATCTTTTCACGATGAGCAATATGGATTCACTAAAGGTAGATCGACAACAGATGCGGGCGTCGCACTTGTCAAACATATTTATAACGCCTGGGAATGGTCACAAGATGCAATAGGTGTCTTTTGTGACCTTTCAAAAGCCTTCGACTGCGTAGACCATAAAACTATTCTTCAAAAGCTAGAATATTATGGCATTCGTGGGATCGCCCTCAATCTCATTGCCTCTTACCTTAGTAATAGAATTCAAAAAGTATCTATAAATGATGTTAATTCCACTGGGTCCCAGATGAAAATGGGAGTCCCACAAGGATCAATCTTGGGCCCATTATTATTTTTAGTATATATTAATGATCTCCCCTTTTATGCCAGTGGGTTGTGTGATGTTGTACTGTTTGCTGACGATACATCGCTTATTTTTAAAGTTGACCGAAACGTATTAAATTATGACGACGTGAATAGTGCGCTTTCACATATCCTCCACTGGTTTACTATTAATAATATGGTATTAAATGCCAAAAAAACCAGATGTATTCTTTTTACCCTTCCCAGTATAAGAAGGAAAAGTTTTAGTTTAATATTAAATAACGTACCCATTAATCCAGTTGAGTCTGCTGTATTTCTGGGAATTACAGTAGATTCAAAGCTCCAGTGGAGTCCCCATATATCATCTCTTGCGAATAGGCTGAGCTCCGCGGTTTTTTGCGATTAGAAGGGTTAGGCAGCTAACAGACATCGACACTGCCAGACTTGTTTACTTTAGTTATTTTCACAGCATCTTGTCGTACGGCATTTTGTTGTGGGGTAGTGCATCAGATATAATACTATATTTATTCTTCAAAAAAGAGCTGTCCGAGCAATCTACAATATCGGAGCCCGGAATTCACTCAGAGATCTTTTCAAAGAGGTTAATATACTCACTGTTGCTTCTCAATACATTTATTGTAATGTTTTGTATATACGTCATAACCTTAATTATTACCTAAAGAATAGTGACAGACATAAAATAAACACTAGAAATAAGGACAAACTTACTATGCCATTGTTTCGTCTACAAAAAGTAAATAAGTCGTTCATGGGGCAAAGTGTACGCATGTATAATAAAATCCCACAGTCGATATTAAGTCTGCCGCTTGACCAATTTAAATGTAAAATTAAAAATCAACTGATGATTAAAGCATATTATACCATTTCGGAATATCTCGACGACGCCAATGTGTGGAGTTAATACTGTTGATACTCACGTAGGCTAGAATAAGACTATTATACCTGTATATTATATTGTACCCTGATATTTTTGAAAAAGAGCAACTGTTGAGTTTCTTGCCGGTCTCTTCTCAACAGAAACCGCTTTCCGAACCGGTGGTACCTTACGAACCTATACACATAATCTTTGATGTAAAATTTGACGATTCATAAGAGCGCGCAAGCGTCTATTTGAATAAATATATTTTGATTTTGATTTTGATTTTGATTTATTATGTGACCTTTCCAGGGTATTTTAGTGTGTAGACCGTATAATTCTTATAAGGAAATTTAAATAATATGGTATTCGCAAATATGACATCGACTCTGTTTCCTTGTTTTTTATCGGCAGGAGATATAGATAGGACAGAACTCAAAGAAATTATAAACAGTATATTATCATCGTGTTTAATGGGTATTCACCAAGAATCGTTTCTGGGTCCATTCCTGTTTTTAGTTTATATTAATAATGTGTCACTGAAATGTAGAAAAAAGGTCTGAAATAGCTTTGTTTGCAGATGACATGATGATGATATTATTTAAACTTAAAAGAAAATAAGAAATTCTAAAGCGACCGAATGTAATATTAGATGTGGTGTCACGCTGGTTTGCAACTAATAAAATTATTCAAAAGTAAACACTTGTGAACGCTACTAAAACTTAATAAGATTTACTCCGATTTGTTTCACGCGTAATAATAATACGCCGAGGCTCAGGCTAGGCGCCCCGAGCGCCCGGCCACCTCAAGTCCGGTGAAACTGTAAAGGCCCCTAAGGACAACAGTGGCTCATTAAGCAAAAAAAAAAAAAAAGATGTCTCACAAGCCACGAATAGCAAGCCGGTAACAGGAGGGATGGATTAATGGTTTTGGAGGGGCTGAGGACCTCTATACCTACTGATCTAGACCGAGGTGTGTTCAGCGATTCTCCTCATTAAATCTATATTTATTTGATGTTTAGTCAATAAATCATGAAAATCAGATTTAAGTCTAAAATTGGCCCGTGCATCAAACTACACAATATGTACGCTCGAGAAATTTTTTCTTAAACAATGTCAATAATGAAGCTTTCGTACCCTTATGTTTTTTTAGTTCTTCCATTACAACATGTGATAGTAGGAATAACATTATGAAATTTATTGCATGATGACGGATATTCTATATCATATAGTTTTATTTTTAAGTAAGTTCGTAAGTACAGAGGTGACTTCCAATTTAGATTTTTTCGAGAGAAATTCACTTACGGAGCTCGAAAACCTTTCACGTTAGGAGTTCTATAAGTTAAATGAAATTTAGATAGCATTAACTCATTGTACTTGTGAATAAAAAATGTACGTATTGTTTCACGTTACGTCGTCTGGCTGTCTCTTGACCTTGAAAGGTTGCTCAGAAGGTGGTCCATTAAAGCAAATCTACTGTGACAATGCTTGTTGGAAACAGTAATAAAATTTAAATTCCTAATCAATTACCCGCCGTCTGCCCTAACTCGTAATGAAGTTATTCAAAATGTCGATGCCGAAACGAGCTTGGGGAATGTATATATTAATGAACACGAAGGTAAGAGAGAAGAGAGCTTTAACTGCCAACATAAGTTGGATTGTATTAGGAATGAAATAGGTGTTAGATGGTGGATCTACACTATTCTGATGGTCCCACTGCGGACTGGCGGACTTCACATGTCTTTGAAACATCTTTTTAAAAATATGCAGATTTCCTTAATATGTTTTGCTTCACCATTGAGCACGAGATAAGTCAGCACTTAAAGTTAACAACTCGAACTGAGAAAAAGGTTGAGCAGCCCCCGATATTGAAACGAATTTCGTTAGTACTGCTATAGACGAATTAGACGGCCATGTAGGTTGAAGGCTAGAATCTTGGGGGTTCAGTGCATAAGTTCTGTCAGATGTTTATTTTCACATTAGAACTTAGAAATTAGAACTTATGAACCGATTTGGTATTAATTTATACTGTATGTAAATTTTAATACAAGAAGGTAAAATGGATAGTATTATAATAAGATAAATAAATGAAATTAATTTTAATTATCATGTAACATGAAAGAAGTAAAGGTAATACAAATAAATATGTGAATAGCCATATCGTAATATTATTTTGGTATGCAGATTGCTGCATTGAATGAGTCATTTGACTAATACAGTTGTTATGCCCAAACGAAAATAATGTTTTTAATGTGAATCACTTGTTTCCCTTTATATTTGCATAGTAAATTGGTGGTAATATTATTTCATTTGTGTGTGTTAATTATAAATTCACACTACCACTAACGTGTTTATGTAAAAAACACGTCTATATTAAGTATTAATGCAATAAGTTACCATACACAGCAGTACAAGATTAGCGTAGCTTCGTAGCAGGTATCGTTATCGTCGTCGCGTCGTAGAGTTGTAGTAACGTAGCTGTGTAGCTATATAGACGTAGTAATCTTTATTTGGAAATTAGCTACATATGTATATTGCGAATAAGACTATTTTAAGGATTTTATTTATAATATGTCAACAGTAAAAATGGGTGTGGTGGATATTCAAGAAAATTTTTAAATTCAAGAAATCATTAATTGCATACGTTTATGTACGGTTAATATAAATTATATTTATATATTAACCATTTAGATTGTTACAAAACCATTCAACATAACAATTTAATTTACAACTTTTTAAGAAAAAGAAAGAAAGAAAATCCGTTTATTTACCAAAAAAGGACGCACACAATAAAAGAGAAAAAAAAACTAAAATTAACAAAAAAATAAAAGAAATAAAAAAAATACTTATAAATAATTCAGTAAAGCAAAAGAACACGAATACATAATTAAAATATGAAACAAATGAAAAAGAAATTTAACAAACCAAAAATATTGTACGCCCTATTCCGCTAAATTAGGTTAGCAGCTCAGCATTATGCTATGCCGGAAGTCAAGGCGCCAACATAGCGCTGATTTTCAGTGGTAGTCTTCTAGTTTCATATATAAGAAAGTGTTTACAATATTATCAATAATAGCTTTGTATAATATTTAGTTTCTTATTTGTAATACATAGGTGGCGTTAGTAGTAAATTAAAACACACTATGGTTTGACCGTTGTAATTAGTATGAGGGTCCGCCGCAAAAATTGTTGATTAAAAAACAGATTGTGTCTTCGGTGGAAGGCGCAGTCAGGTCACGGTGGGCGGTGCCTGCCTTTGGAGAAGAGGAAGTCTCTACAGTGTCGTGGTCTGAAGTATTATGTTAAACCCTTTGATTTTGCTGATCACTTTAATATAACATATATATATTGTTATGAACAAACGTAGGAACTAACGCCATCTAGCGTCAACTATTAAAACCACTAAAGAATAAAGACGACATAAAACCCCCTATTCAACACTAGATGGCGTTAGAGGAACATTTTAAGTTAAGAAAATATGGTGCGTAACGCAAAAAAGTTACACAAAATTTTTTTCCAACCCCGATAAAGAAGTTTCACTTCAAAAATTCTCAAACTAAAATTATCAAGGCCCCTCAATAATCCCGAGTGAATCCTACATTATTATATTTTAAAGTATTATTTAAGTATTATTTGACAAAAGTATAAGGTAAGTTTCACTTCACTAGTGTTTTAACAATAACTTAAATAGAAAATGAAAACATGCGTGTACTTATTTAAGCACCTAAGGAAAATATCTAAAAAAATTATCCCCTGTGCCAGTACTCTCTTTTTGTGAAAAAGATATTAAACGCAATTGAAAACGGTTTAATTAAATCTCTTGGAATTATAAGTTAATATCAAAAAGTTGTCATTGGTCGCCATGGTACCAACCAACTTAATCATATCGGTGCCGGTGTGTGTGCGTATCTTACTCCCATAATTGTTTGCAAACGAGCCAAAGGAACTATAACTTTAAAAAAGAATTAACTCAATCGTTATCAATTGGTACGTACGTTTTCTTCAAATATTTCAACAAAATCATTTACTTTTCTAACCGACTGTTTCATTAAAATATGAAACCTGGAAGGGCCACGCCACAGCCTTCACTGTTGCAAGAATGAGCAGTTTCTTCTGGGTAAGTACCACGACCTCACAAATAACCGGTGTGAGGTACAAATGTTAAAGACTTCTGCGCAGTGAGTTGTGATAGCTCATTGTCCCGGGTGCTCGATTTTAATTCAACATAATCGAACAACCTGAGTTAAATATTAATTGCCGGCATTGATACAAAATTACTAAGTTTTTAATTTATAGGATCAAACAAACCTCTACTGTAAGACAAGCTCTATGCAGAAGATTATTGTAGCTCCTGCATAGATCCGACACAAAATTAATGATTCAAAAACTGACGGTAGCCCGGGTTAACTATGACATTTAGACGTCCAACGCCTTAGTCTGTCCCGTGACCATGAACTCTGTAAAGTGTTCGAAACGTCGGGAATTAAAATTAAAAATAAACGCGATAAATCCGTAAAATTAGTTTCATTTAAAAAGTGTAATCGCTTAAATACAAGAAATGAACTATGATAAATTTTTATTTTTATCGCTCGTCTGTACCCTCAAGATAAAACTTAAAATATTATTTTTTGTAGAAAAATGGACTCTCGCAGCTCCGAAAGATTTTGTGTATTTATCTACAAAGATCCACAATTTACATTACCAGATATTTTATATTGGTTGCGGATTGCGAAATGGGTAAGTAATTTTTATTGACCTAAAGACGTTGTTCTCTGTTTAGTATTTGTACATCTGCAATTTATGTTTGTTAAATGTGGCGAATAAGACAAAAGTTTATCATACAATTTTGTCCCTTTTTTCGTTCTTAAAACATGAAACAAACATTTAAAACAATAATCCTAGTGTCGTGTTAAAATGAACAAAGTTTTATCGTACAAGTTTATACGACGAGAAACTTTACTTTACCAACATATATCCGTTCTTGTACATTCAGGGGCTTCTGTCACATGTGCTTAGTGAATCCTTGGTAATTTTAGTGATTTATATCACGAATTTCTGCAAACAAACACCTTTCTAAAAGCACGGAAATATTAAAAAGTTTTACGTTGGCACCATTTGGCAATCTAATTTAATCTAATTGTCAGAGAAATAAATTGTGGACACTTTCGGAAAGGAGCTAAGAAGAAGTTTTTTTCTATAAACAACCGGACTGAACTGGGAATAAAAAAATAGCTGGAGCATTTTAGCTTTTTTTTTAGCTTTTTAATTTAAATGTTAAGTGTTAATTGAAGCTTACTACACTGCATTAGTGAAGTTGCACCCAAATCGGCTTAGCCGTTTCTGAGATTAGCTCGCACAAACTCACTGACAAACAGATAAACAGACAAAAATTTTAACAATCATTGTTATGGGTACTTCTGCGTTGATTAAGGCCCCCAATAATAACGATCAGTTACAAATTTTATGTATTAACTGACATGGACACATATTTATTTCAAATTGTTAAGGAGACGTCGGCCCTACGCGGTCCATTTATAGTGCGTGTGGACGCGGCTTATTCTACTTTAAAAACGTTCCTTGATAAAAATTAAATATCGTGTGGCACGTTGCTCGCTTAAGACTTTAGGTGATGCCTAAGCGGTGGGGAAAACGAACCTAGTACTTAAATTTTTTAAGGTGTCCCTTAAAGTTAGGTATCGATGGTGAAAACGGGCATTAGTATTACACTTAATGTTAAAATCTCTTCGAATTAATTAAGATTTATTGTTGGTAAAATATTTTAAGAGCAAAATCTTAATTGACCGAGCCAGGTTGGCAGTAAGTGATTTTTACAGCAGTAAGTGAATTAAACTATTAACATTCATGAATAATTTTAATACTTATTGAATTCCAACATAAGCCAAAAATTAAGGTCGTTTGGGAATGAAGTGAGTATTTCTAACTATAAAAGATTTTTATAAATTACTCATTCTTTAGATCTATTTTTTAGAATAATTGTAGGCACTGGAGACTGATTCAACCTTAATTAACAAATGTCTGTCGTATAATAACTACGCCAACCAAGTCAGCAGACATTAAACAAATAAACAGAGCCACGGGTAATATTTAGTTTGTTTACTTTACTAAGCTTTCATAATGATATCTTTGAAGTGATTTATTCATTCAGTCAAGCTAAGCGTTTGTCTTAATGGTGTAACTTATCACTTAATATTAATGTTGTAATTGTTTGTCTGTTTCGCTCATTTCTTTCTAACATTCTAGGATAAAGCTTTTTTTGAATATGGCATAGTAAAAATGTCTCATATTCTAGTCTCGGCAAGTTCAATTCCTGACTGTGGAGAAAAATTTTTCGACAGTTCAGTGATAATACGTTTTACCTTAAGCGCAGAGAAATCAACTTGATAATACATTTTAAACCGTAAAAAACGGCATCACTTACTTTTAAAATATTCATTGTAGCGTCGAACTAAGAGAAAGCCGAGGTCCGCTTTAAAATCGAATGAAGAAGTCAATGTTACTACTTAATGAATAAATGTTATTTGGGTTATCATTATTCACTGCGGTAAAATAACATCAGTTGATTTTCTCTCTCGTAAAGCAAGTTAATAAATTATAAACAAATCACGGACTGAAGAATTCAGCTGAAATACTTTTTATACTTTTTATGTCCATCGTAAGACAGAATAAACTAGATCGCAGAAACCTGTTTGTTCCAATTGGCAATAATTTTAAGCGTAAATTATTATGAATGTTATAAATGTCATATAGGGATACTTTTTTTGACTGTGGTACGTAGCCAACAGTTTTCGATGTTGCACGAATAGGCAGGCTCATCCGGGTTAGTACCAATTCTATCGTTTTAGGGTTGGCATTACTTATAACATGTGTTATAAATATCAATGGTGGTCATTTTTCAGTAGATGAACCATCTGCTCGTCTGCCCTATTCACACATAAAAAGGTATATATTATTATAGAGGAATAATGTATAATAGAATAATCTTAAATTTATGTGGATTTTAAACTCTTAATGGAGTACCATATATTCGTAAGATTAAAAAGAAATAATATGTAATGACTAAAACGAATCTCTATATTGTATTTAAATCAATGATCGTTTTTGGTTGTAAGCATATGGCTTTCAACAATGTCTTAAGATATTACTTTAAGTCAAAGTTACACTTTATTTATTTTATATTTTAAAAAACTCATCACTACAAAATCACGTAGACGTAATTTTCTTAATTTATTTTCGCATATATAATAATTTTTGATAGAAATTCAGGTTTAGATAGTGAACATTTTGAATAAAATATCTCTGTGTTATCCGTTAAGGAGGATCGAATGTTTTTAAAGCTGGTTTCTAGTCGTTTAGTAGTTTCCTTTACGGCACTTTTAAGGGTTGAGAGTCCTCTAAGGGGTCACGTTACTAAGAAATTAAACTCCATTATTTGAAACTTCGTATTTGGGATACATAAACTGAGGCATAAAGTTTATCCACGTTGTGCTTGCTCTACGAGAAAACTCATTCGCTACATAATCTTCTCTTCAGAAGTTGAACATCGTATTTAAAAAGAAATAAAATTTGTTTGTGGTAGGGCCACGCAACAGCTTCTGCTGTTGCAGAATGGGCAGGCTCGACCGGGGAAGTACCAGACCTCACAGAAGACCAGCGTAAGGAAGTGAAAATATTAAACTTCACGTTTTGTCTGGTGAGTGAACTAACAGGGGCCCACATTTTTAATGGTTGTCAACGCATCGGCAAGCCGTAGGATGTTTCAAGTGTTCATGGGCGGCGGTATTCATTCAACATCAGGTGAACTGCCTCCGCGCTTTACAACTTTTGACATAAATACATTTCTATAATTACTAAAGAACCTAGCTTTCTTTCTGCCTGTAGGATGTATTTTAGGGATTAAATTTATTGTGAAATCAGTATTTGTTAAACTTTTATTATCATCATGATCATCGTCAAATCAAGACACAATTACACATAATAATTTATAAGACATTCAAATACGCATAAATCTCATACATACATTTTCGGAACTACACCTTCCTTTACATCCGAACTTAGGACTTTACCTCCGTTCCCTTCCCAAAATATCTAGCTGGGTAATGTTAAGACTTGGCAAAAGTTAATTTCTTATGAAATAAATGATCAATTACTTCAATGAATTATGAATAATGTTAATAAATAACTGTCCACTGAAAATACTTAATACGTCTCGTTCGGCCTAGAAAACCGACATAAAATTTCCAGCAAAATAGCTACGTGTCTTTATCACGAATTACATTTTTCCAAAAGTATCAACGAAAGTGTCTTGAAAAAACAAGTACATATTAAGTATTTTCGCTTTTCAATTGTTCCTGTTACATCATAACCCCTTCGTATAAAAGTGACAGTGTAATTATTAATTAAATGTCATAGCTACGTCTTCGGTTGACAGAGTAATTAGAATTAAATGTGTACTATGTTCGCATGGCAATGGAAACAATCCGTTGTAATAAGATTTAGGCATCGTTACATGGATTTAATTACGATTGCTACGTAAAATGTTCTTCATAAATGTTTATAATATAATAATACTATGTTAGAAGTTCTTTGTTAATAAATTACTTCTTCAGGCATTTTTGAAGATGGCTAACAGAACTGCGTTCGCTTTGATCGTATATCTCTTCAATTTACCTAGATAATTTCATATGTACTTTATTAACTTCATCAGCTAACAGTCCACATAACACTGAAAAGTTTTTCATACGTTACGAAATTCCCATCGAATTAATTTCAGACATTTCGGCAGTTATAATCTGTCTGTTTGCGGTATTCATAAAAATTGAAAGAAATATTTAAAACGCATGTTTGATTTATCGTAAATATGAAATAACTGCATCGGAGTGAAGGAAAAAAACATATATATTTCATATTCTACATGATGGTGAGCCTGACTTTATATCTAGTGAGGAATTTCATATAAGCCCGGTAATAAATACTTGAAAATGAATTATCAAATTATATAATTTCTTCTTAAATAACCACGCGGGTTGACACTTGTCAATTCACAATCAGCGTTATAATTTTTTGTTGTGGGTTTTAAAAAATTCTGAGAAATGTCCATCACATTCGAGTATTTTATATATTCACAAAAAATTACGACATTTAGTTGGAGGAATTTGGGCCAACAATATATGGACGCATAACTATTTCCTTTCCACCAATATTACAATCATTGTTCGGAGCTTCCGACCGTGCTAAAAGAAGATGACTAAACAATATCTTGTGTCATAGTATGGGCCTCATGTGATATGTGTAAAGTTTGAGGAAATAATGTTCGTATTCGTTACTATAACGAACGTAAGTTCTGGTTATGTTGTAAAATGGTTTTGATATTTTACAGATTTTAAGCTCACGACAATATTCAGCTCGCAAATGTGTGCGTATTTAGTTTATACAGGTTTTATTAGTATAACTAACTTAGCCATTTTTCTCTTTCGAAAATAAATATATACATAGATATTTGAGAGACTAACTTTTTTTTACTAAGATATTATTTGAACACCAATTACATATCAACTTGTACAAACAAACAATTCACGGATAAAGTTTGAATTGGGTTAATATTTGTCATCAAATAGACATATTCCCAAAAAGCGTCCTTTCGCTCTAATTGTGCGTAAACAAGCGACTCGATAACTACTAATTCGATGTGTAAATATTAACAGGGTTTTTTCAACCGTGCAAACAATTTACACGTGATTGATATTAGCTACATGGGCATACAGTTGATACGATTAGTTCAATATAATCTGAAAAAATATATAAAAATATATTCAAGGTAATCTGAATTAATCAATTCAATTGTAGCTGTTTGAATCAGGTAAAACAAATGTATGGTTCATTTTCAAAGATCCTATAAAAGTTACCTAAATGGATAGGAGTTACACTCAATTGGCGTAATGGGTAGTGAAACTGCCTCTTGCGCCAGAGGGTGTGGTTTCGATCCCCACTACTAAATAAATATTGTATGATGAACATAGTGTTTTTCTAGTGTCTGGGTGTTTATGTATCTATAATATGTATTCTTTTACAAAAGAAAATTACGTATAAGTATGTTTATCAGTTACCTAGTACCAATAGTACAAGCTTTGCTTAGTTTGGGACTAGATAGCGTTGAGTAAAAATATGGTACGTAAGATTAATATAGTTAAGTTCTTCTAGTTATAAGTTCTTCTTCTTGTCATCTTCTCACAGGTTCTTAATAAAGTTCTTATGAATTGAGAGAATTTTTACATAAATGTTGTTCGAGGATTTTTGATCTATCGAACTTTATTTGATTTGCGTAAAAATGGGGTGGTTTAGAATGTTCTCATCGACTGCAGAATTCTCCGAACGTCAGTTCTTCACATCAGCCATGTGTTCGCTTCCTACTTCTGCTTAGAGTTTTTATCGATCGTTTTGTTTGTCCACTGTAGGAAACGTCGGAAATTTAAGAAATCAAACGCCATAAAATTTGTTAAATAGTTTTATTTTACCGAGCATTATCTTTATTAACGTACCACTTCGCCCTGGACATAAAATTGACTCCCATGTAGAAATGGAGAAAATTTTTATCCCATTTCAAAGAGAAAATAAGTATGTTACACATAACATTGCTGAAAAAACAAAACTTTGCTAGTCAAAAGTTTCGGACACGAGGTTTCGAACTTAATTTCAAGTTTGTTTTGTGTTTCAAGATCTATTTAACGCAATTCGGAATTACCCAAAAAAGTTGGTAAAGTTTTGTTTCCCTTTGGAACATTAATAATGTAGGTGAATGTTTTCTTCTATATATTGGTTTGTGCGAATTTATTTTATATTTGACTTGTTATCTTATACAAGAAATTGATTAGAATTGGTTTCAATTTTTTATGTAAGAAAGTGGCAACTGAGCTGGCGGTTCACCTGATGTTAGGTGATAACCGCCGCCCATGGATATTCGAAACACCTGTAGGGCTGCGGTGCGAATGGTTGTTTATTTCATAAAATAAACATTAAACTTAAATATAAATATAAGATATCACTTCTAGTACTTAACTGGTTTTTGCGACGTTGTTATTATTTTCACAAATCATGGTGGGTCTCCGTTGTTTGATAGATATAGGTAAACATTTGGAAGTCTATGGGGATGGCCTATGTTCAGCAGTGGACTCTAACAAGGTGAAATGATGATGATGAAACATTCGTTATAAATCTGTCACTTTATACGATGTTATTTTATCTTGAAGTGGTACTTACAAAAACTGCATGATTCACCTTTTCGAGCGCTATAAGTAAAAGTACCTGCAGGACCGAGCTTTGCTTTCGACCGTTTTTTTTTAAATAAAAATATAAAGGAAATGATCTGAAACAAGTAAAAAAATAAGTGTGTAAATGATCGTGATACGAACCGCGACCGTCTGTTTTGGGGCCGCCCGATTACCGACCGAGCTATTATAACATTTTTTTTTGCGGCTAAATTGACTGTCATATTCGAATGATATGTTTCATTCCCTGAAAACAGGGATAAAATGACATTTTCTAAAAATGAAACCTAGCTTGATCGATTTCGAATAAAATAGAAAATAAACCTTGTGATACATTACATTCTTTCTATAATGTTAGAGTAATTTACTTAAACCTTCGTGTAGTTTATATTAGTATCCTACCAAAAGCAAGAACTCTTATGTACCTTCTTTCATATCACTAACCATGCACATGCTCATTTGCGATGTGATAACATGCCAAGTTTCTAGCAAGTTTATCGTTGTTTACGTTGAGCATGAGCTGAAAATTGAGATATAACATTATATCTTATACCTTTAAACGAGCAATTCTTGTATATATATATAATCGGAATCTCGGAAACGGCTCCAGCGATTTTCATGAAATTTATTATGTGCGTAGATTCGGGGGCGAAAAATCGATCAAGCTAGGTTTCATTTTTCTATTCTGTTTTCAGGGAATGAAAAAGGTCATTCGAATATAACGGTAAATTTCGCCAAAAAATTTTATAATAGCTCGGTTGGTAATCGGGAGGCCCCGAAACAGAAGGCCGCGGTTCGTGTCACGATCATTTACACACTTATTTTTTAAAATACCGAGCAAAACTCGGTCATCCAGGTACTGAATATTCAGAGACGTAACAGTAACGCAAGAATTTGATGACGGAACATGGTATATCAAAATGCTTGCATTTATGAGAGTTGGCGCATAATGACTGATGTCGTTTTCGCGCATAATCTGCATTCTTTATTGTCTTTTCAACGCCAAACATGTGACAATTCTATCTAAAAATCTAAAAAGTATCTAAAAATCATCTTTAACTATTTCATTTATGTTACTAACGGCGACATAGACTCTTAATATTTGAGTTAAGGTTATTTGTGTACATTACATGCATTTGTAGTAGAGTTCTTCGAGGCGATGATCTAGCTATGGCTGAACAACACAATCAGGATTAATAAGAGTCTTGATAAGAGTGCCGACATGACACAGACACTTGAGACCATTGTTAACACTGTTTGATGTGAATTCATAAGGCTAATTACATTGGACAGTCTGCGATGAAAATGTTTGCCATGAGTTGTTGCCTAAATACGATTTGTGCACGTCAGCTAGTTTTCATAGATACAGACAGAGATGACAGATACGGTTTGATTGAATCGCTTTGGTTGTTGCGCCGTAAATAAATTTTGGGTAACATAGAAAACTCTAAACTCTAAGTCCTTAAATTTTGTTTCACCGTTCTCATTTTAATGAGTCTGCTGATGAACAACTAATTAAATTATTTTATTTGCCCTAATACTTATAAGAATGTTGGCCTTGAACAATATCCCATTGCTAAAATATAACACACCATAGATAGACGTTAGCCGAATTATAATCATAATATTCATACTAAATCCAAAACAAAATGTAGTCACCATTTAATGTACTAATATAGATTTAAAATACTTTACAACGTATGCCAATTGTGAATCAAAAATATCTTTATGTAGTACTGATAGAAAACAAATGTTACGTATTTTAAAATTTAAAGTAGTATTAAAATTTCAAAGAGCACTGTTTAAATTTATTGGCTGCTTTACAAAATTAATTAACAATTGGCGCATTGGGACCACTTGATTCTCTTAACAGTCCATTACTGTACTTCACCGGACATTTAATAAACAAGCAGAGTATGCTTAAATTGGACTGTAATCTTCTAAATAAATTGCGAAACTGGTCTAAAACTCATTAGACTTAGTCTGGCTTGTAGCGGGGAAGTTTTTAAGCGGCAAAATATTTGTTTAGAGCGGTTTGAATATGTCTTGGATTAATATCAGTAATTTATTACCTGTACATTACACTACTACTGACTAAGAGGAAGTTCAATGTTTTTTTTCTAGTCCTATGTATGCAAATTTTTTAATTTCATCTTGAGTGAAGAGAATAGCACTATAAAAACAGTGCCAAGTGCGAGTCGGACTCGCACACGAAGGGCTTCGTAACATTACCTATAAAAACTAGCAAAATAATCATATATGTTGTATGGAAGCTGCAATTACATTTTTTTTATTCTGTTTTTTAGTATTTGTTGTTATAGCGGCAACAGAAATAAATCATCTGTGAAAATTTCAACTGTATAACTATCACGGTTCATAATATACAACCGGACAGACAGACAGACAGCGGAGTCTTAGTAATAGAGTCCATTTTACCCCTATGGGTACGGAACCCTAAAAATTAATAGCAAAGGTGTAATCTTTAGTTCTATAATACCTACTTCAATGTAAAATGTTACATGCAAAAGTGTTAAGACGATTTTGTAAGGACTTACGAGTACAAGCTAAGCTAGCTAAGTCTAAGCTTAATTTTGCAACCCCTGTATGCGTATTCACACATAATGACTTGAGGACCGAGCTTTGCTCGGTTTGTTTTTTTTGGTAAATCGTGTATTTTAGAAATTACATTTAGATACAAATTACTGAGTAATGAAATATGCATAATATTTTTCGATCTTACCGACGTAATAATAAGAAAATATGAACTGATCTTTTTCACAAAAGAAAGAACTTTAAAAAAAAAGGGAAAAAATTACTAAATAACAAATCGACAAAAAATTAAAAATATAGAAAACAATGATCTGGAATCGAAAAAAAAAAGTAAAAAATAAATGTGTAAATGATCGTGACGCGAACCACGGCCGTCTGTTTTGGGGCCGCCCGATTACCGACCGACATTTCCTCTTGCGGCGAAATTTACCGTCATATTCGAATTATATTTTTCATTCCCTGAAAACAGGGATAAAAGGACATTTTCTAAAAATGAAACCTAGCTAGATCGATTTTTCGCCCCTGAATCTATGCACATACAAAATTTCATGAAAATCGCTGGAGCCGTTTCCGAGATTCCGATTATATATATATATATATATATATATATATATATATATATATATATATATATATATATACAAGAATTGCTCGTTTAAAGGATAAGAGATAATGACTTACCTTAAATTACTGTCGCATTCCAGCGGTTGAATTAATTAATTAGCATACATCTGCGTACTAATTTCGCTTGCGGTGGAGGTTAGTCTTAGAACAAATCTACGTTCGTAATAATTTGGGAATATTCATAGCTATCAGTAGCCCTTCAAGATTATATAAAATGAACGCGTTTTTGTCTGTATTTGATGACTTGAGGTAATTACTTATTAGATCTTCTTATTATAACATAATTTTTATCTAGGTGAAGTGGCTCATTATTGTGTCAAATGCCAGATACATCTCAACTCTCCCATTGGATTCGACATATATAAGTCCATAGAATGTACTTAATAGGAAAAGAATACACACAAAATTTCGTTTCACCTCTAGTAAAATTGTAAATAAGTCTAGCAGAGTTGATGTATGTATATCCCATAGGGTTTTCTCGTATCATATTGATATGTAAAATCATTTGATCCTTAAAATGTTCAGTACATGAAAATTAAAAAATGTTTTAGGGCTATACAATGGCTATATATTATCGTCAACTTAGTTGGTAAAACGAGGCGGGTCGCTAGTCTATCATAAAACGAAATATGGGCTTTATAGAAGTGAACAAAGCGGACTATGTAGAGCACGTTTTATGGTTCAGAACTTAACGGGTCGAGCTTGGTGAAAAATAAACTTTGAATAGAATATTGAAAGGTTATGCATGTTCCGCGTGGGCTGCTTTGTGTATGACGCAGAGGCGTGCTTTTGCGCTTAACGTCAAATAGCTGCCTTATTTTGTAGGTGTTTTGCAATTATCTAAAGCTTAAGTTCACAGCAGCAGAAGATAGTTTCCATTAAATAAAATGGAACTACCTTTTGTAACGAAATAACTATTTATTTTACATTAAGCATGCCCAGTGCTGTGTCGTCATACTCTGCGATGACCAGTACGAGGCTGCCACTAGGTTACCTTCCTTCCCAATTGGTTATTGATTCTACGAGCTATATCGTCGGCCGATTTCCACATCAGACGACCCGCACTAGATGCAGTAATAATGCAAGTTTTCTTTTATAGTTATATTTTTTATATTGGCAGAGTATACGGAGCGGAAACTTGGAATTCTTTTTGTGAAGTTATACTTCTATTGGCGCGTTTGGAAAATGTGAGTGTGATTTTTTTTAATCTGTGGGGCGCACACCTTCAGTCAAATGGTTGCATGATGAGGTTGGTTGCAAAGCGACCAACTTCGGCCATCTTGACGGTATTACCATGGCAACCAATACCTAACAACTTTTTGACACAGTTTTTGAAAATATGTTATTTACGATGATATACCTGAAGTACCGATCTTTGGCTTTATTTTTGGTATATCGTGTATTTTGGAAATTAAAAAAAATAAAAAATAAAGAAAGGCATGAACTGGCAATGTTTAGCAAAATAACTGAAAATGTTTTCTATACTTTTAATCATCTAAAACTCCATAACATAGACAAATGTATAAATAATTGTGCCTATGCTTTTATAAGCCATTGAAAATGTATGAAGATGTATCTTTAATGTTTTCTTTTGTGTTTTCTAATGTTAAGAATGTCATTCACTGTAAGCGATCGTTCATTCACTTTTATTTTATTACGTTTAAAATAGTTCGATATCAATTTATCGTTTAAGGCGGGTACAGGGACAATTTATTAAAGTCAGTTTTAACATCCGAATACTACGAAAGCACATGTAACACTTGTATGTATGTGTACTATCTGCTTAAATCGCTTACAAGTGTAGTAGTCATAGTAATGGAATACTTTAATTATTGTAAAATATTCTAATATACCATTTGTGTACATTGAAATAAAATTCGTACTAAAAATATGATAGAAAGAAATAACTAAATAATAGAAGAATAAATTAAAATTAAAACAAGAGACATCATTCCTTAATGCAAGAAAAGATAAATAAAACATCTCCTTCACAAAACTGGGGGAAAATATACGATACTTTATTTTTATGTAAGCGTTATGGAAATCTATGGGTTTGTACTTTGGGCAGTTGTTTCCTGTATTCGTTTACATATTTGGGGGTTACTCCACAAAAACATATTAAGGTCTATACTATAGCTATACTATACGAGTACCATTTAGACTGCCGTAAGTTATGGAATCATGAGATGAGTAGTTTTTTTGACGTTCAATAAGCCTTTATTGTATAAAGAAATTTTGACTTTGATAGATCCGCGAGGCGTTTATACGAAATTTAAGATAAGTGTTCCGCATATGGGTGTTGGTCCTTATGTAACATGTGTTCCTTCTTGGTAGATGCATCAACTTTTATAATAAAATAGGTGACATCCACAAACAACTAAGTATAAACAGTTTCAAACAATTTGTTAAAGCTACCTTAATGGCAAGGGCCTACTATAATGTCCAAGAATACATTGAATGTGTGGAATACAAAGATGTGTGGAAATGACTCTTGCTCTGCACTTGCAAGACCTCTGGCTGCTGCTGATTTTATACGTAAATAAGTTTGTATAATTGCATAAAAAAAATAACAAAAAGTACAAGACCGCAGAGTTTCTTGCCGGTTCTTCTCTGTGCAGGTCTAGTTTAGTGAACCGGTGGTAGATTTTTGTTGACGTTCAATAAAAGCTTAAGTTAAGCCTATGTTGAATAAAGATACTTTGACTTTGAAAAGCGTCTACAACTCAGAATTATGTCATCTTACTCTACTATGAAAAAAATGTGTGTATATAAAAATGAATAGTACAGTTTTTTTTACCTGTCGACTTTTCAGTTTGGTAATGTTTTAGCTTGTGGTAATTAACTGGATATAATGCTACTACCTTATTATCTTATCTTTAAATCGATTCCTATTTTCCCACAGCAACATCTGTCCTATTAACTATTCCAAAGGTAATTACAGAAAGCCCTTATTCAAATTTATTTTTTCTAACCAATTAAATAGCGTTCTCGGAGCGCTTAAAACTTGTTCGTAATGGGAAAAAGACTATACTATTAATACTTCGTAGGCTTTCGTAGTCTTAAATGATGCCTAAGAGGTCCGTTGAATATGACACGGACCATTAATTTTGAAGTTGACACGACGTACTTTTTTAGGAATTGACTTTCAGAAACTTTTTTAGGTGACCGTTATTTTCTATCGAAAAATTTAAATTAAGCAAATTGTATTAAAATTTTTGAGACAATGCTTACGTTCACATCAATGACCTAAAACGATGATATGTACTATATCATCGCTTGAGGTCATCCATGTGAACGTAAGTACGGAGGTTGCTCAATATATTCTTTGTATATTCTGTGTCTCGAGTTGATGTAATTTTGTTACGAGCTAGGGATTGGAGTGAAAAGCCGGTCGTTTAAATTGTTACTCGTTTAACTGTGATCGAATGATATATGTATGTAAAGCTTTCTTTGTTGTTCTTTTTTTATTAGTCTTGTTAACAAAATGAGGGTGGCATAATCAGATTAAACACTTTCGAAAAATAAAGAGAAAAAAAAAACTTCCATGAATGTGCGCGGCGGCTCGCTTACTACTACATGTGCGACGGCCAACACGACCTACACATACTACCACACCAATCCTCTGCGTACGCCTTTACAGCACTTGTCACTTCACTTCACTGTTCACTCAAATTTCACTACACTTTCTCGTCCTTCATCTTCTTCTTTGAGTTCCTCCAAACTGTTCGTCTAGCTCGATTTAAAGACAATCGAGCTAGACGGACAGATAGTCGGCTAAAATAGTCTAAGAGCTAGTAAGGTTGTCGAGAGAGAATTTCAGGTGCCAGTCTTTAGATATGCTATCTCTCTCACTCTCCCGGACGTCATACTGGCTATCTGGTAGAGGTTGCGTTCATCAGTGTGCATCGTACTCGTTTATCAGTGTGTATCGTACCTGTACAGGTAAAATATCATTTTTTCAAATAAATACAATACATATTAAGCCATCTAGGTTTGTTTTTTATAAGTTGATGATTTTCTAAGATCATTTTCGCATTTAGTACTTTTGCCTTGTTTGACGAAATGTTTTAAGTGATTGTAATCATAGTTATATTTACTATGTATTTACGGGACCCGCTCTTTTAATGGTTGGCAACTGATCTGAAATCCGAGAGGTGTTGTAGATCTTCATGGACAGCGTTGAACATTAAGTTCGTTAAACATGTTTTTTATTCCTTTAAGTTGAAAAGTTCGTTAACCTTTTAATTGAAAGCGCTTTATTTTGTCTCACGGATTGAATCATTATTCTAGGGGCGGAAACACAGCAAAAGTTAGAATCGCTGCATTCAGCCATGCAAAGAATAAGTTTGAGAATAAAACTGAGTCAGGAGGAAACGTTGTTATCGTGACAAGAGCACATCCTATTTTATGCTTGAACTTATTTCAATGCCTCGCGAATCGAGCACAATTTAAATATCCGTTGCGCTTTGCTACTTTATTGATACTCTTGTGTTACATATTTTTATAAAACATTTGTGATGCAATAAATGTTTCGTAAATTATATATATATATATATATATATATATATATATATATATTTTAAATACTGTATACCACGCAATAGTATTCGCTGTTGCACGAATGGGCAGGTCCGTCCGGGTTAGTAGCACGACCTCGCAGAGGACCCGCGTAAAGTAGAAGTGTTACACTTCTGCCTTTCGTCTGGTGAGTGAAGTATCCGGGGCACACATTATTAACAGGTGGCAACACATTTGCAACCGGTGTTGCAAATGTCCGTGGGTGGCGGTTATCACTTAACGTTTGTCACTTTTTCACATAGAAAAAAATTATTTAACGATAAACGACAAACTATCAAAAGTAGCATCGGCAGATACATGTAGCAGATAATCTGGCGTAGTATATATTCCGCATGAAATAATGCTGTCGAATTGAAAGTATTGCTAGTTTAGAAAAGATCTCGTCCTGACGACTTTGATGTTTCTTCGGCTCTTTGTCTGTGTTTTAATTAAAGAACTTATTATAAAACAACATAACAGCGTAAATGTATTCTGGATCACTTAAGAATGCTAGTACAGCGCCAGCACTCGTCTCTGAGCGTAGTCGTAATACTATGCGAACGTAACAAAGAAAGTTCCGCATAAAGAACTAGTAGATGGGGCACGTTCTAACGATAACATTCTATTGCAACGTAATGTAAAAATACACGTTAGTAAAAGTTCCGTAATGCAAAGTAAATTAACTGCCTTTACGGGAAATATTGCGGTAAATATAATGTACCTTAAAATGGATTTCCGAATACCTCTTTTGTTTTTGCCGATTGCTTTATAGGCCTAGGGCCTAGTGGATAGAAACAGAACGAATTTAGAAAAAAAAAAGAGCTTTTATAAAAAAAAATTAGTACAGTAATGGTGACTAGGCTCTCCATTTGTTTTTCAGCACGTTGTTATTAATATGAAAATAAAAATGAGTAATTAAATTTTAATCTTGAGTTTAAATCGCATAATAATTTACAGTATTGGATTGGTTCCAACTTCGCACTACTTTCAAGAGCCATCCATTACGTGAATCTTTGCGTAGGAGACAACTAAAGACCGGGTCTTTACCGCAACAAGAGACCGAAAATTGGGGACTTAACTGCGATTAAATATCGAATTCAATTCATATATTACGTTATTATTTTTAATATTCTGGTCTCGGCAACGTCTTGATTTTGAACGTTATTGAACTGTCGATATTCGTTACGGATTTGGTTATTTTTAACCGACTTCAAAACAGGAGGAGGTTATCAATTAGACTGTTTTTATTATTTCAACTTTCGACTGGGTGTAGCGATTTTGATGATTCTCTATTTATTTGAATGTTGGTGCTTCTCATTTGGTCCCGTTGATATAGGATCTTGGGCTCCGGAGATTACTCAAGGAACTCCCGAAAACCATTTATAAAATGAATGCAGAGCGAGATAATTGCGGTCGGTTTTGTTTTTCGTCAATATAAGAGGGCTTGTTCATGTGCAAGTTGGAAATAAAGTTTGTATTTTCACATGGTCATGTCCTTACGCCATAGAATAAAAAAAAGAGAAACAATCGTCTGGTTGTGTGATGTGTTCTACATATTTTAAATGGAACCATATGTAGTATTCGCGGAAAAAAATCGCTATGTAATATAATGAAAATGACGTTTAACTTTATTAAAAACACAGAATTTTAAAAGCAAAAGAAACGACAGATTATAATTAAATAGCATGATATAGTTTAATAAAATAGGTTTTTACTGAGCGCTTACCAACAAAGGCACCATCGCCACTTACCATTAGGTGGGATGGCAGTTTTGTATTAAAAAAATGTAGTTGAATATAACGGATGCATATATTCCATTATTAAAATAATAAATCCACGCAAAGCTCACTTCGTTACAAGGGATTTGCAATCACTCACATGCTTTACGGCGGGATGAACACTTCGAGAAGCTTATGGGCAAATAATTTAAACTGATGGTCCGGTATATCGCTGACATTCAGAACTATTTTTCACTGTTGCTATTCACGGTTCGTTATTTGCCCCTCTATGTCTTTTTATGTGGCAACAAACTTTGTTTATGAAATGAAAATTTGAAATAGGGAAAATAAAGGAAAATATTAGTTCATTCACAGCATGAACATAGTATTTTATGATGTTTTAATGATTAAATGAATTACGAAAAAGGTTGTAAATTGTATTTTTTATAAAAATTAACCAAATGTGGTTAAAGTTATCTAATGCTAATAATAAATAAACAAAGCCGGCCAAGTGCGAGTCGAACTCGCGTACGAAGGTTTCCGTATCTATAAAAACAGCAAATAAACTCGTGTCTGTTGTATGGGAGCCCTACTTAAATATTTTTATTCTGTTTTTAGTATTTGTCATTATAAAGTCAACAGAAATACATCATCTGTGCAAATAACTGAGTAACTATCACGGTTTATGGGATACAACCTGGTGACAGACAGACAGACTGACAGCGGTGTCTTAGTATTAGGGTCCCAGTTTACCCTTTGGGTACGGAACACTAAAAACAGTAAAACAAGCAAGATCTTTCAAAACCGTTAAATTGAGAGGTTTCAAGGTGAAGTGGAGTAAGTAGCCCTAGATATGTCTGTGTCAAACAACAAATCTGTGTGCTGTACAATGTATTGTCTGAGTAGTATTAAATCTTACGCCTAACTTATTTACTAGCTGCTGCCTGCGACAACGTCTGCGTAGAATAGACTGGCGTAACATTCAGACAGAAAAACATATACCTAAAAATATTTTGATGTATAAGCTATATTATTGTAAAGTTCCATTAAAATTCATTCAGTAGTTTTTGCGTGAAAGAGTAACAAACATCCATCCATACAAACAAATTTCGTTATAATCTTAGTAAGGATTCATCAATCCCCTGTTCGTGATGAAACGAGTGAATATTAACCGTTTTTGTCTCAAGAATTAACGCTACGTCATCTTAAATGCGAATATTGAATGTTTCAGGAAACACGATCTTTGTCGGGATATCGCATAAATACCTTTTATTTTACGCTTGAACCTTCCTCAGATTACGAAATTGAGCGTTGTCTGAACGTTATTTAGGTGTGATTATTTAATGGCGAATAACGCTGGCTAAAATATTATTCGTGCCAAGAGCCAAGGGTTTATTAGGTGATTTACTAATACTGTTGCAGACACATCACTCTCGACGTCTGCAACAAACTACGCTAAAATTCGCTTCGTATTCTAAATTGTTAAACAGAGCAGTACCACGTAAATATGCTCAATATGTATAAGACCGTTAAACCTACAGATATTTCGATTTGTATTTTGTTTTTTGGTGTTGGTCAAGAGGTTACCTCCAAATCAGAACTTAAGTGTATCTAATTCATCATCACTTCCTTGTCCATTCATTCTGTATTTAATTTAAAACTAATCTAGTGAGATAGAAACTTAAATCTTGAAACTAGATGACAATAAAATATTAACTCTGTTTCTTGCCAGGCTGTACGCTATGGGTTCCATACGTAAATTTATTACCAATATCTTTTAAGCCAATTGTAAAAAAAAGTTGTACCGTATTTTTTTGTATTGTACATAAATTAACATGTTATTTGGTTTTTGGTACACTTTCATAGCATTGACGAAACGAAATTACATTTTTGTTACGATATAAGCATCATCAGTACACGTATTTGCAAGTTCATATTATTTTTAAATTTTGCTGTGTGTTTTGTTCGGGCGCTCGCCTTTAATCTCTTATCCTTTAAACGAGCAATTCTTGTATATATATATATATATATATATATATATATATAATCGGAATCTCGGAAACGGCTCCAGCGATTTTCATGAAATTTAGTATGTGCGTAGATTCGGGGGCGAAAAATCGATCTAGCTAGGTTTCATTTTTAGAAATTGTCCTTTTATCCCTGTTTTCACGGAATGAAAAATATCATTCGAATATGACGGTAAATTTTGCCGCGAGAGAAAATGTCATAATAGCTCGGTCGATAATCGGGCGGCCCCAAAACAGACGGCCGTGGTTCGCGTCACGATCATTTACACATTTATTTTTTAAACTTTTTGGTAGATTCCAGATCAATGCTTTCTTTTTTTTAATTTTTTGTCGAGAAATTTTTTTGTCCTTTTTTTTTTCAGTTCCTTTTCACGGAATGAAAAATATCATTGCATATTTCGAATATGACGGTAAATTTTATATATAATCGGCGGAGAGAAAAAAAATTGTGTTAATAGCTCGGTCGATAATCGGGGGCGGCCCCAAAACAGACGGCCGTGGTTCGTGTCACGATCATTTACACACTTTTTTTTTTCAGATTTTTTGATTTTCCAGAGAATTTTTTGTTTTTTTTTTTCCCTTTTTTTAAAGTTGTTTCTTTTGTCAAAAAACACCACTTCATATTTTCTTATTAATAGGTCGGTAAGATCGAAAAATATTATGCATATTTCATTACTCAGTAATTTGTAGTTAAATGTTATTTCCAAAATACACGATTTAAAAAAAAAAAAACAAACCGAGCAAAGCTCGGTACTCCAGGTACTCTTATCCTTTAAACGAGCAATTCTTGTATATATATATATATATATAATCGGAATCTCGGAAACGGCTCCAGCGATTTTCATGAAATTTAGTATGTGCATAGATTCGGGGGCGAAAAATCGATCTAGCTAGGTTTCATTTTTAGAAAATGTCCTTTTTATCCCTGTTTTCAGGGAATGAAAAATATAATTCGAATATGACGGTAAATGTCATAATAGCTCGGTCGGTAATCGGGCGGCCCCAAAACAGACGGCCGTGGTTCGCGTCACGATCATTTACACATTTATTTTTTAACTTTTTTTTTCGATTCCAGATCATTGCTTTCTTTATTTTTAATTTTTTGTCGATTTGTTATTTTGTAATTTTTTTCCTTTTTTTTTAAGTTCTTTCTTTTATGAAAAACATCAGTTCGTATTTTCTTATTATTACGTCGGTAAGATCGAAAAATATTATGCATATTTCATTACTCAGTTATTTGTATCTAAATGTAATTTCCAAAATACACGATTTACCAAAAAAAAAAAAAAAAAACCGGTCCTCCGGGTACTTAGATTTACTCTAGCAACCTGAGTTCGATCCCCGGTGCCAGCACCAATGAAGTTGTTATTGTTAAGTGCTGAATTATCACTAAATTAGATACATTTACATAAATTCATAAGGATTGTTAAAGCCTTGAAAAGGATACGAGGACTTAAACGAGCTCACAGTTTTGATAAGCACTGGTCGATATTCAATAGGACAATAGCGCAACTGAGTGACCTGGACTGCTCGTATTACATTAATCGAATTAACTATATTACTAAGGTGAGCTGATAATGGAAATTATGACAGCCACGGACAGAAACAATGAACAATAGCCTTTGTTGTTATACTCTTATGTGCATGATAAATAATAAATTTACAGATATAGGCTGCCACCGTAAAATACGGCATTTCTTGAAATATCTTTTAAAATTAATACGAAGGCTACTTTTTCTTAAGTGTTCCCTCACTAATGACGATCGTGACCATATGTAACCTGTCGCCATTTGCTTCTATCCTGCGCCATTTCAATGGATCTTTGTAGAGTTTCTAGTGATGCCTCTACAATTCTCTTACTCCATCGTGTTGAAATTCGGCCCCGAATTTGTTGTAAATTGGGCTGCTTATCACTAGCAGGTGGTTTATCTGATGATAAATGATTCCCGCCGTCTATTCGTCTGCAACAGCCAAGATGTCATAATATATCTAACTCAACTCGAACTCAAAAGAACCGGTCGCCTCACTCACCAGACGAAACGCGAAAGTATAGTACTTCCAAGTCATGGCGGTCTTTCTTGAGGCCACGGTACCGCCCCGTACTAGCCTGTCGTGCCTGTGAAATACATCATCTGTGAAAATTTCAACTCGTTAACTGTAACGGTTGATGAGGTGAAGCCTGGTGCCAAACGGACAGACAGACAGATAGCGGAATCTTATAATAGGGCGGGACCCTTTGGGTGAGAAACCCTAAAAACATCAGGAATATTACGTCTGCCTGTCAGGGACAAACGACTGCAGCGATGGTAATAGTTCTCTTATATATTGTATAGAGGGTATGCGAAGATATAAGCAAAATATATTTTGTGATACATAATATTTTCATATGTTCTGATTATGTTATATAGTGCCTTTGATGATTTATTTACGACATTGTTTATCTACTACGCTTTTTGGAGTAAATCTTTTTTTTTAATTTTTGGATTAGGAGTATCCTATAAAGATATAATAATGTAATACAAGCACAATACATAACAATTTCTTTTACTTGAAGCAGCTTACTGAATGGCAGTTTATAGTCTATTTTGGTTGTTAGCTTTTAAAGAGATTTTTATTAAGTATACAAGGTTAAAGAACAACTTTTATTCGTTATGTACAAAATATTTGTTCCATTTTTTATAAAGGTTTTATTTTTCTCGTTGTTCGGAATTGTTTTCAAAAAGCTAAGAGAACCGCAAAAAGAGTAAAACTTTTTAATTTACGCTCGACATCAAGCGTTATTTTTTTTATTTGCGAACTAAAAGTATTCGTTCGTTTGTGAACAGATATTTGGTGAATAGAGAAAAAAAAATTGTTGTGCTAGTATCTGCACTTAAGTGCAGATATTAGCACTACAAAAAAATTTACCTCACGATTTTGTTAAAAATTGGGGTCTATAATCCAAGCCTCGGGCGTGATAACAGGGATCTTTGTAAGCTCGCCTGTGTATTTCGACTCTGTTATTAATATAACAAATAATACAGGGGTTGGTTTTAATCTTTCTCTTACAAATTCCGGCTGCCAAACAGTGTTATTAATGATTAAATTGGACAAGTTACTTTTTTATTATTATTATTAAATAATGAAAGAAACAAATAAATAATGAAAAATCAAAACAAAGCATCGGAATGAATTTAATGAATTTTACACGTTACAGTTCTGAAAAACGAAAATCTTGTTTTCATTGTGTTCCACTGAGATACAAACTTGTGACGACAGATTATTTATTTAGGTTAATTTTCTAGCCGCTAGATCATTTCTGCTATACATTATTTAAATATTACTGTCATTAAATAACGTATATCAATTATTGAAAAAGAAAACACTACTAACACTACTTTGCGTTAATATTATTTAAACATCTATGTCAAAAAATTTAAGACAAAAAATTTAATATATTTTTTTCTTATAGATTTTTGACATATATCTTACGCAAGTTGTATATTCCTGCATGCGCACGAAAAATATTACTTTCCTTCGGAAAAAGGAGATAAGATCATCTTGATAATTATATACTTATATCTAGGCGGCTGATTTGTGAAATGTCAAATATAATTTATGACTAAGGAGCTTTTTAAATATCTACATGAAAAAAAACAAGTAAACAAAATTATTTTTCAGTTATATGTTTAGTAATAGCTTCTGACAGATAATATGTGAATGTCTATTTTATACAGTCCTGTAAAGACTAGTAAGTTATATCATTTTCAGGCATGGGTTTTACTCGAATAAAAACAAAGACAAGTATTTGAATAAAGTCGTTTTTATAGCTCCAATTTTGTACGAGAACAATAAAGGGAGAATTCCGCATAAAGCACGAGTAGATGGAACGGGGCACCTTTCAACGATTGCATTCTACTGTGAAATTATTGTAAAAAGTGTCACGTTCACTGGGATTAAGCACAGACTCGTGAATTTGCTTTGCCTTCCTTCCTATGAAAAAGTAAATTAGTTATTAATAAGTTAGCGTTAAACGTGAACTGAGAAAAGCTACATGAAATGTTTCTACAATTATAAGTGCAAAGTGTAATTCCTTTTTGGTTTTGTCAAATCGTTGGAATTAGCGCCAGAATACAGAACTCGATAATTGGAGATGCAATTGAAACTAATAAATGCTGTTTGAGTAATGGTCTTGTCACTTTGACGAGAGATTTTTATTAAAAATTTGTTGTATGTGAGCTTGGTTCATTGCATCAGGGTTCATATTTTGTTCAGTTTAATTTGTAAATATAGTTTATTTAAACGACAGTACTTTGCTCTCCAATGTAGTAAGCATTGGAGAGAAAAGTACTTTTGTAACACAAAAAAAGTCTTACACATACAATGGATTGAAAATTATAATCAGTCTAGCAGCTAAATATCGAGAGCAAGGTCGTTTTCTCACGGATGGACGTAACTTCTAAATTATTGGCTTTAAGGCTATAAATGAAAATAAAAGTAAATAACTATATAATATACCTACAGATGAACGTTTCTTTTTTGTTGTTGATGAAAATTTTGTTCTTTTTTTATTTGCAAATTGTGCACGTTAAATGTCCTCACAGATCATCTTACAATAAAAACGAATTTAGGACGGAAAAAACGGAAACGGTTAAAAAGTCGGTTAATAAAACGGTTCTCTTGCCATTTAATGTATTTTATTTATACAAATATGTACGAAAATCATGAGTTCACTAAGATAAAGTTACATAAACATAATTTTAAATATCTACCATTGACTATAATCATTGATTCACTTACTGATTACCTTTAAATTATTTTTCAGAGATGAACTCATAGAAAGCACTGAATCGAACTTTTATTGCAAAAAATTATAAAAACATTGATAGTTGATTTTACATAAAGTTTAAAGTAATTAGAACGTAATAAAAGGTTCTCGAGTGGCAGCCTCGTACTGGCCATCGCAGTGTAGGACGACCCCCCACTAGATGGAGTGACGACCTGTGCAAATGTGCGGGAAGTCGATGGATGCAGGTGGCTCAGGATCGTACTTCGTGGCAGTCTGTGGGGGAGGCCTATGTTCAGCAGTGGACTCAAACAGGCTGAAATGATGATGAAAATTTATCATAAATCTCTATTCATCCCGGAATAGGTTCAAGATTGCTGTAGACGTTTCCTCGTTTAATGAAAGTACTTAACCTCACCTAAAATAATAAAACACCAGCACTTGACACCTTTTCTTAAGTGTTCCATATTTAAAATGAATCCGTAATGATTTTTACTACTTTCTGCTGTATAGAAATTATAGAAAAATAATCTAAAACCTTCATTTACTTTTTTACTTTGTTTTAAATTTGATTGAGCTGGCACCGATATATTAACTACTGTTAACTGTAATCATAAGTGCTGATTCGCAACGTGCTGGGTGGTGAAGGAAAACGTAGTAACGAAATCTGTGATCCTATCAATAATAGTAATAAAAAATATTCAAACAATGCTGACAGTCCTTACATGTCTTTGTAAGCACTGGGATTCTCTATCATACAACCCACTCTGCCGAGAGAAGGTCTTAGTCCAGCTGTGGGAGATGTATCTGTAGGCTGATGTTTTAAGTAATCAAAATATACAAAACGGGCAATAAAAATGGTTAGCGTATCCAAATACATCCTGCTTGGTTGTGAATATGAATGAATTTTGATCGAATGCCGAAAACCAAATGAGACAAGACTATGTACTTCCTAAAAGTAGTTCTCGATGCTTTCAGACTTATTAGATCTATTTGTACGTCAGCTGCGACATCTGATCTCAGTATTATCTTTTTTTATTTGATGGGCTGACTTGGCAATTTGTTAGAATTAATTTAGTACTATGAAAATGAGAATTTTCATTTTCTGCTAAATTCTGTAAGATCTGTTTATTACAAAAACTGAAATTAAAATTACTCAATGCTTAAACAACATGTTAGATAATGCTATGGAATAAAGAAAGAAAAAAATATTTGAGAAAGTATCAATGGTAATGCTATGCTCGTAACAAATGTGACGATAAATAGTCGAAATTTTTTTCGAAGATGCCAGTTTCGAACTTTAGTCCTGGTTTCGTGTTCAGACGCTCCAATGCCTAAGTTTAATGGCCGATATCCAGGTGCATCGATCAAGTCGATGGACACCAGCACATTTGCACACGTCGTTACTCCATCGTGTGGGAGGTCGGCCTACACTACAATGGTAAGTTCAAGGCGGCCACTCAAAAATCTTCCTGTCCCATCGGTTATCGGTTCTATGATCTATATGGCCGTTCCATCGCCACTTCAGCTTGCTAATCTTCAGAGCTATGTTGGTTACCTTTATTACACTTGTGAACTCTATTACGCAGAAAAATACCGACCTACTGGCATTCATTAGCCCTAAAATAAAACTTAAGCTTTTCATATCATCAAAATAGGAAATGTTTTAAATAATATATACGGAACTATATATACCTTATATATGTATACTGTATATACTTTATATATTACGGAAATTCTACTCCATCGTTGTAACTACATTATTTCTTCTTACAGATTTCAGATTTCTTGGTCGGTTTGAGAGAGTTCTGTTATTTACATCGTAAGGCCGGGTTAACGCGTGCATAAATCATCAGGGTTAACCATCTGATTTATGCAAAGCGTATTCAGTTCAATTAGCCTGAGTGCACGCGTCAATAACGAAAAAAGTTAACGTTTAAATGGTTTTGTTAGTGCACTCCGTGTAATTTTGGTTAAAATTTTTATTTAATTAATTATCGTTACCACAAAAAGAAGTGAGAGTCTCATAAAACATAACAGAATAGAAGAGGGCTTTAGAATAGATAGAGAAAAATAAAGTCATACATAAAATCGTTTTGTGAACATCCCCTCTCTGACATATTTTGCCAGTCAACTACAGTGGATAGGCGTTTGTTTGAGAGAACAAGAGGAAAGTGAGATAAGGAATAATCAGCTGCTGGGCGCCTGATGTCAAGCAAACAGTGACCAAGTGGATCTAGTCACTGGGTCCATCTGTTTTGTGTTATAATTTATTTTACTATTATTAAGTAAGTTTATTAAGCACACCACCTCCCACTATTAGGTTTATTTTCCTTGTCCTAAGGTTGTCTGGAAGAGATCGCTCTTTAGCGATAAGACCGCCTTATTGTACCTAGCTTTTAAGATTTATTTTATATGAACTGTATAAAACAATATATATAATAATAATAATAATATATTCCAATTACTAAGAGTCTACTTGACGTGAATCACATTCAGTTGAAGTTGATCGTTGTAGTTTTCAGTAGTTTGCAAACTAACTATTATAATTGTTAAACTGAAACATTTTTATTTCAAAAATTATTTATTTTCGGCTTAGGGCCCATTGTGACTTAAATAAAAAAAGTGAAAGGGTGTTACCGGGAACTTAGAATGTTGTAATTTACAAAATTCCTACACGTTCTAGACAGAGAAAAAGTTGACATCGCCCTCGGTTCGTCATCATTAAAACAAATAATATCTTAGTATATCACATAACCATGGAAGTTGCAAAATTTAATGGAATTAAATTGCAAATAAAACACAAAAATTTTAGTTTTTTTCTAAATGTTTCGTATTGAAGTTAATATAATAATGAAATCGTTAAAATCGGACATGTTATTATTATCCTGAAAATTTATCATTATTCACAAATATTGATTGATTGATTGATTGAATATACTTTATTGCACACAAGGAAATATGTATAAGTGAAGTCAGAATTAAAAGTAAATAATAACAATATTACATCATTACTTCATTTTTTTATGTTTACTATAGAGCCGGACTTAAATTAAAATCGGCCAAGTGCGAGTCGGACTCGCGCATGAAGGGTTCCCGACAATTACCTATAAAAAGGGCAAAAATCATGTCTGTTATATGGGAGATCCACTTAATTATTTTTTATTCGTTTTTTAGTTATAGCAGGAACAGACATACGTGATAGACAGTTAAAATTTTCAACAGCTGAGTCTTTGTAATAGATTCCTTTGCCTTATGGTCTTTAAATGTAAATTGTGAATAATAACACTGCGGATTGGCGGACTTAACATATCTTCGAAATATTTTTTTTAAATATGCAGGTTTCCTCACCATGTTTTCCTTCACCGCAGAGCAAGTGATAATAGTAATTAGATTTGCGTTTTGCTCCTTATTCTACCGTAAATATTATCTAACGCAATTTAATATATACATTGATGATAAATTTGATTTCATAATAAATTTGAGCGAACAAAAAGCAAAGTCGTCCCGCCGTCTGTCTGTCCCTATGTATTCTTAGATTTTTAAAACTATGCTATCTAAACTATGAAACTATGATCTTGATGCGGATTTCTTTATTAGATAGAGTGATTCAAGTGGTTTATATGTATGATACATTGCACCCGTGCGGGGCCGGGGCGGGTCGCTAGTTTATAATAAATTTGATTTTATAATAAATTTGAGCGAACTACACGTCAAATAAAAACAGAGATTTCTTTCATTATTCATGTGCCATCAAAAACAAAAATTCACCACCAACTAAGAAGAAAACTTGGAATTGTGTTAAATAGATGTCAAACACAATACTACATTGGAAATCAAGCAAGTTCGAAACTTCTTAGCCGAAACTTCTAACTACTAAAGTTTTGTTATTTCAGAACTGTTGTTTTCAACATTTTCATTTATTCTTTGACAAGGTATAAAGGTCTTATTACATCAACATAGGTGATACATAATAGACGATTCGATGGCGCCGTTCCTAAGCTATTGGCTTCGGCGTCGGGGGTCGTGGGTTCGATTCCCACGGGGCAGAAGTATTTGTGTGACCCAAAAATAATTGTTCCCGATCTGGGTGTTGTATTTGCCTTTTTTGTTTTGACGTCAGGTAGGCGGCCGGTCGTAAAAACATAGCTAAAACCGTTGTGCCGACCCCACCTAGGTGGGATAAAGGCAGGAGGATTATGATGAAAGGTGATAGGTACATAATAATATTACACACGAGTGTACCTCAAAATTTGTGTTCATAAACGAAAGTAATGATATAAACTAAGCAGTAGCTATAAAACAGTCCCTACAACACATTTTACATAAGGAGCACGGCTTAATTTAAAGTAAAGTAAATGTAGTAGTAATTTCCCACTGCTGGGCAAAGGCCTCCTCTGTGTATCTCTCTGGGTATCTAGGCATAAACCACCAAGCGACCCCACTGTGGACTTTCAATATTTTTTTGTTATTATTTCGAATATATGCACGTTTCCTTACGATGGTTTCCTTCACCGCAGAGCACGTGATAAGCCAGCACTTAAAAAACTATTTCATTGGTACCGGCACCGGGAATCTAATTCAGATTGTTCGAATAAACTAAAGTAGTTCGAATAAACTAAAGTAAAGGGAGCGCCCGGCCACTGAGCTATCACGGCTTAAATTTAAATATGGAAAATTGCTTTAACCGCGGCAAGAACTGATTAAAACATTTAGGCTTAAAGTAATTCATGATCCTACGAATTTAGAACACATAATATTTTACATCAACTCTTAAATATACAAACCGACGAATTGGGTAATTAAGTATTCCTTTTTTTTTGAATACTATTCTTGTTTGGATTACATTAGATGAAACAATTGATAAATGCGAAATAGTCTAAAACATTTTGTGATTTATTGCATTATCAAAAAAAAGTCCCTGAATTTTCGATTCCACTCTGAAGATAATGTTATATAATATACTGTTTTTTAGAATTTCGTTGAATTCCTTAACTTAATTCAGGAAAGCGCTTAAAACAGCGTTTATATTATGACATGGGTAAAGAGAGAATCTTTAAAGTTGAAGTATAAAAGAGAGCATCGTTGTCAGACGATATTCCTTATTACACCCACATATTTGTCTTTAGTGTGTAGTAAACTCTATCATAAACTGGCAGCAATGTAATCTTTTTGTATTTCGGGTAAGTTTAGAAAGGGATAGGGTATATGGCGAAGAGGCTATTTGACACCATATAATGGACGATAGTAGCAGCATGCAGGGAGATAACAAATTTTGCCTAAACAACAAGGTACAAGAAATCAAATTAATCTTAGTAGTGTATTTTATTTCAAATATATTTTTATTTGATGTATTCAGGACTGTAGTAAAATAAGTAATAATTGAGTTTTTCCAGTTTTTAGCTTATTTCTCTTGATTCCAGAACTCCATGCATGAGTCCGTAATAAGGATATTTTTACATATATATATTGACGGAATTCAACTCGCTAAATTATTAATGTACTGTTAGGTTTGTTCTGAGGGTTTTCGATAATTATTCCACATACGCAAATAATTTAGCATCGATGTTTAATTTCTGGAAAGCTATGAAACGCGAATAGAAATTGTACGAAATTTAATTTCATATGTGCTTTCGGGAAAATCATTTTATGCAGTGATATTAAATTTCAGTTTGGCTAATTTATGAAAAAAACTTTGCTCCGACAAGTGCCCCAGCAGGAATTACAGGAGAGAAATTGTTTCGTCGAAGTAGCTGCATTTTGTCGCACTCTGGGGTTTTCGGGCTAGCTAAATAGTTTATTAGCGCTACAACACTTACAACTACTCGTAAATTCGTCGAAATTCACCTCAATCTCAATAAGTATAGCTTTATCTTCGAAAAGTAAGGAAGAGCCGAATTTATTTAACTTTTGGCGTATTTTTGAATTTCATTTGTGTATATTTGTTAGTTATTATCGACGGGATGGCAAATGATGATGGTAGACAATTTAGTCAAAACCTCATCTCTTCTAATACGCCCTTATGTTATTCGATATCATCAGTTCAATTAAGAGTGACCTCATGTTAAGGTCATATATATTTATATACTAATGTATCTGAGTCTTACATACAGTCAGCCAGTCGTGCAAACCAATAAAATAGTTAGAAAACGGATATTAAGAAATCTAGGGACATTATATTTTAGTGATAGGAATAGCTATATGCATAAGTGTAAGTAAACAAAAAAAATCTGGAACGAAAGTGAAGTTGGAGTCTTGTTATCACTTGACATGCACAAAACATACCACCTAACTAAATAAAAATTCCATTGCATGTTTTATACCTTACATACTAACCGAAGTGTTTTTGGGTAAATTTAACCCTCTTATCGCAACAGCATCTCTAAAATGAATGAGTGCGAGCCCTAACAATAAAAAGGAACTTTTTATGGCCTTAGTAAATTACATCCACATTTTCCGGTGCTTGAATATGCTTAGATTATATTTCCATTACACATTAAGGTCATATGCGATTTTGTCTGTTTTATACGGTCTCCGAGTTACCATGGCTGAATCTATGAAAATCTCAAAATAATGAAACTGATTAATTACTTACACCATGTCTGCGGAACCTGGGCAGTATTTTATATAAAATGAAATGTTTAGCTGCTATATTAATATCGATGTCCGTAGGTAATTTATAAGATATGAAATAGTTAAAAAGCGCTGTATTTGACGTTTACCGTTGAGTTTTTAAATATATCAGCGTCGTCTAGTTGCGAAACCAGAGGACGTAGTTTCAAATCCTGCAGCGCTGAAAGGTTAAAATATAAATAATTTAAATTTATATATGGTTAAATTTTATAATAATTTACTAGCATATCACAAGAAATATCGTTGAGAACGTTACACGGAAGAATTAAATAGAAGTGTTATCTGTACCTACATTAGATGTCTACAGGCCCTCTGTGAGATCAGTTTGGGATAATTAGGACCATATGAAACAAATAAACAATTTCTTGATAGAGGATGGAGGTTAACGTAAGTTTATTTATATTAATTTTCTCGAGTGAATATTTGCATTACATCTCATTTAAATACTATGGGCGTACAATACTTTTCGTTTGTTTAAGTTATTTTTCGTTTGTTTTATATTTTAATTATGTATTTATGTTTTTCTGTGCAATTCATAACTATATTTTTTATTTCTTTCATTTTTTGTTAAATTTAGTTTCTTTTTGGTTGTGTTAAGAGTTGGAAGAATCAAGTTACCCTGCTGTCTTAAGTAAAAACTTCAAATATAGGCAAAGTGGAAAATCCTCGAGTACTGAATGTTAACATAATACCGCCAAGGTTCTGTATGTTTTTAGTTTAAGTATCAATCTTACAAATGTGGGTCCTCCATTATAATAATTTTTTTTATGACCAACATTTAATTTTGAAAGAAAGTTTTAAATCCATCTGGCTGAGCACCAGTGCGATGAAGTACTACCTATACCTGTACCTATAAGTACTACCCTGGCAATAATCATAAATAGGCACTATATTTTGAAAAAGTGCTAAAAAGTTTATTAAATAAATAATAATTTCATGTTACATGTTCCTATTAGTCCTTATAAGATACTATTTGTTTATTTCAAGAGTACTATTCGTTCTTAATTTTGTCTGTTTAAACAGGATAATTGTGCCGGAATGGAACTTAGTTTCTACCCTACCGAAGGAAGTATGGTATTATATATCTTAAATAATAATTTATCTATTGTCATAAAAACAATAATATGTTTATTATTATTTTTATTATATAAGATAAATTAATAGATAGTCATTATGTTTAAATCCCAAACGTTTGCTGTTTGTTTTAATAATTAATGTCAGTACATACTCAATATCACGTAACGTTCCGTTATAGAGTACATGTAGAAATCCATAGTCATATACATGTGTATAACCAAAGAAGAATTAAATGCAAAATACAAATCATTTTCATATTTTCATGAGTAAGTATTCTATATTATTATTTGCTGTGGTAGTAGCTCATAGTCAAAAAGCCTATGCAAATGTTCGAATGGGCCGAAAAGTTAGTTACCACGGCCTTATAGTAAATGGGGAGGATTTATGTTTTTTTTTATTCTCTTTTGGTAAACTGAGTTACCGCAGCCGGTTACTTATACATAACTTTTTTAAAACCTTTTTTTAAACCAAATTGTGAAAAGTAAGGTGGATAACGTGTATTTAACAACTGATATCTCACCATAGTTGATTAAAACCAAAATGGCGGTAAAAGATAAAGGACGGATAGTCATTTTAAAGATTAAGGCTACATAAAACAAGTACAATTTTTAAGAAAAAACGATTTCAATCAGAAAATTAAAAACGTTGTTAATAAATATAACAATCAATGATTGACCTCGATTTCTCTGGGATGTCATCGTCAGATCCGGTTTCCTTACCATGGGATAACACCTTTCTGACAAAAAAAGAATCATCAAAATCGGCTCATAAACGACGAAGTTATCCGCGAACACACATAAAAGAAATGAAAATATATACGGTCGAATTGAGAAACGTCCTCCTTTTTTGAAGTCGGTTAAAATAAATTTCTTCACAAAGACCTGCGAAATTTCAGTTAATATGAAAGAAATACAATTCTAAATAAACCTTTTTAATACATCACTAATCAAATCACCAAAACTCTATCATAGCTAATATATTTCGTCTAGACTTTAAAATCGTATCTAAATTATATTATTAAAGCAATATATCCACCCAATTTCGAGATTTAAAGGGCTGTTGTCGATAGAACTATTAAATGAAAAAGAATTCGTTAAAATAAAATAGAATCTTGGGCCTGTCCCTTAGTTTGGGAACAATTAATTAAGACAGATAAAATTGAAATGGCCTCGAGATCTATTCTGATTTGATTGCCTGTTATCCTCGGAATCGGATTCATCACTCCCAAAAGAGTCATTCGTCCGCTCAATAATGAAAGGCTCTCACATAATATCGATCATCCATTCCATTGTGCCTTCAAATATCTTATCAATTTTAGGTTATAGGACCCGTCCCATCAGTACATTTGCTTTACTGCGTAATAAAATAATAGTGTTATTATTATTGTTCATAACCTTCACAAATTTCATACCATTACCTTAATACAAAATTAAAATTATTAACATTATTATTACAGTACTTAAATAAAAGTAACAGCCTATACATGTCCCACTGCTGGGCAAAGGCCTCCTCTATACAGAGGGTATCAGGGCATAGTCCACCACGCGGCCTCACTGCCGATTGGCGGACTTCACATATCTTCGAAATATTTTGTTTTTGTTATTATTTCGAAAATATGCAGGTTTCCTCACGATGTTTTCCTTCACCGTGGAGCACGTGATAAGTCGGCGCTTAAAGTTAAAAACTTCATTGTTGCCGGCACCGGGGATCGAACTCAGGTTGTTCGAGTATATTGAATTAAAGGCGAGCGCCCGGACACTGTACTATCACAACTCCAGTACTTAAGAAAGATTTTTGAAAGTTGCATGAAGTATAATTGGTGCGTTTGGAAAAAAAAGTAGGTAAAAAAAGTAAAATTTTTACGATGCACGCGCACACTTACTCTATTTTCTATATAGATACGTTACTTTGCAACAAATAACAACTTTTTAACATTTACCTATAATTATAACTTAGAATAGTTATCAATTCCATTTTATGTCTTTTTCGCAAAAAATGGCACCGACACGGGAAATAAAACTTTTAGTTTCTGTTTTTGTTTTTTTAGTCTTAGTGAAAACTACTCGTAGTGTCAGTCACAACTTTTTCGTGCAGTTGACATGGTATAAGCAGCGTCGCTGAAGAATCGTAGTGAATGCACAATATTACTTAGCGATGTCTGAGGCGGCGGATCAATTTAGACACGAAAAAAGTTATGTTTATAGTCCTCATTACAGCCAGTTTATTTAATGGCGGGAGCACAAGGACTGAATTAGGTGATAAATATCTATCTCGGACAGGAAAATCGGTTCGGCCGGGGCAATTTCAATAAAGAAGACAAACAGATATTTTAGATTGAACTGGTCATTATTATTATTTGAGAAAATTCGCACTTGCTTCGGTTTTCCAATAGCTTACCAGGCAGTAAAAAGGGTAGTTTCAAATCAGTGCATCTTCTCTGCTGTGGCCTACACTACACCGTGGGTTTGAACTATGGTCGCTAGTATGTAACCCAAACTGAAAGATTCACAACGAGCGAAGTAGCGAACAATGCTCGGTATTTCTCTATGGAATAAAATCCAGTTCAAAAAGTTCTCTAAAGAAGATTGATATACCCAGTGAGTTAAAGTATTTTTTTTTATGTGAAAAATTTCCAAACGAGCAGACGGTTCACCTGATGGTAAGTGCATACCGACCCATGGACATCTGCTATACCCCAGGGTCACAGATGCGTTGACAACCTTTATAAAATTGTATTTAAAGTAGATTAATATCCATAATAATGTGATGTCGTCATTGACAGTCATGATTGACAGTCATGATGTTATTTTCTTGACTCATTCCAATGCGTCTTGTACGTCGAACATCACTTATGTGCGACGCATAACAGAGTGAATGACGTCACTCGCGCAGATGATCCCTAAGATTACTACAACTACGCTTAAACTCATTAAACCAATCGTAAACAGTGGCACGGGATGGTGATTCATTGTTAAATGCCAATGGAAGTAAATCATAACTTTTCTGTCGCGTAATACTACAACGACAGTCGTATGAACCGAACATTTTCTCGCCTTAAATTCATTTTGAGGTACAATAATACACGAAATTGCCGCAAATTCACAAAACACAAAGCGAATTAAAGCAAAATATCACATTAGATTATAAAAGAGCTATATTCAAAATTTTGAGGAATTTATTATTGGAAATGTTTTCAACCGGCCAATTCTGAGAACTTTCAGTGTGATCTAAGCAACAGACTCTAGGAATGTAGGTTTTTTTTGTTTTTTCTGTAATTCATACGGAATTAAATGAGGAAAAAGAACACACGAAACTTGTTTTCCGTAATGAAACTTATGAGGTCCCACCCGAGTTTCCCATAAATCAGCTATTTATGAAATGTTGGACCTGAGCGCCTCACAAATTACTTATAATTATAAAGCGTTAGCAATGTTGCAAGGTTCTATGATTTATATGATATATTTTAATATGATTATTACCGTTTACTTATTTACTGTCCTAGACAAGATAAATAAAGTTTTGTCGCCATTAGACATAATTTAGTTGATTGTACTTCTGCTGAATACTTATAATCGTTGGGCGCCAATTGTGTAAAGCTTTTATTAATATAAATTCTCGATTTAAAATAAAGGTCATAAATATTAGAACCCTGTTACAACCAATTTCCTTTCAAAATTACATGCGGTCGATGATGTGAGTTATATAAATTTGGAAAAAAGTCATTTTTTTGTCTTTCATTCATTCATTTTACATGAGTTTAGGTAGTTATATCAGGTTTTTTTTACATGGAAAGTCCAAGCCAGCTGTTGGCTTACCCGATGTTAAGCGATGACTGTTTTCCATGGGCCATGACAACCACAGTTGATGCGTTGACATTTTCTCGAAACTTGCCACCTGACGAAACGCAGAAGTATAACTAACTGTTCAATTTCTCGCCGGTCTTTTGTAAGAGTTCGTGGTACTTCTCTGGACGGACCTGCCTATTCGTGCAACATCGAAAACTCTTGTGGCCCTACCACAGTGGGAGGTAAGCGTACACTAGTTTCAGTTTGCGACTTTATGATTGGCGTGCTATCATCGATTAATTAATGAAATAAATAAGAAAGCACTCGACCAGTATACCGTTTCACTAGCGTACAGGACGTCTGTAGATGAAACATAAAGAGTACAGTCACGTAAATTTACATAACTTTCGCGATCATAATCGAATTAAAATAAATAATTTATGCAACTTTCGTCATGTTCTACAATATACCTAAGTTACACAAATCTATTCTCTTAGTCTATTAACATTAATGGTGTAGCACTAGCTACACTTGGCTAAAGATGGCCATGTGCCATGTGCGTCTTTTCTTATTCATGAATTCTTCAAGTGCATTTGGGTGTGAGATCATAGTGGAGTATTCAGTGCTATGCATCAAAGTTATATAAGTTGGACATAAGTTATATACATTTACTGTTTAAAAATTATTCAGGCCTTTCCAATAAGAAATAATAAGCATGAATACTTTCATAATAAGAATGAAATCATGTCATTTTTACGCGAATGCTGAAGTGTGGTAGGTAATATGAGGTTAATAGTTAGTTTCTTGTAATGCATTTCGTTTTTTTTTATAATTTCTTGTGATTAAGTTATCTAGGTGTGCAATTTTATTAAAAAATCCACACTTATATTATAAATGCGAAAGGAACTCTGTCTGTCTGTCACGCTTTCACGCCAAAACTACTGAACCGATTTAAATGAAATTTGTTACACAGATAGTCTAGAACCTGAGAAAGGACATTAAGCTATTTTTTAATTGGAAAAAAGTATTTTAAAGGGTTGAAAATATCTTTCCTTAAAAAATACATATAGTTTTTAAAGAAAGATATTTAGGGGTATCATCGACTACATCCACGATCATCGTATTTTAGAGTAAGAATTAAAATATATTTCTTTTGAATTTCGTGTTCAGAATTATCTTTCCTTCAAACTCGATTTAAGTTCTGAGGCCTAATGAAAAATTGGAAACGCGGCTGCAATATTGCAACAGGCTCACTAAGTTTACTTTTGCTATTTTATTTATTGAAAGACAACACTGTGTACGCAACTGGAGGCTGCGTGACCTGTGACAAAATTATCAACAATATATTACCTACAAAAGGGATAGGAAAATTGGAATTAATAAGCTAAGTGTGTTGCGTCCGCCAAAGACTAACGGCTGCGGCCGGTTTGAATATTTTATCTATCTGTAGATTTGGTTGCTAGCGATAGACATTTGACTTATTTACTTTGATAAACTCCATAATACTTACGTCAAAATTCTATCTTCAGCAACTAAATCTATAGATAGATCGAACATTGAAATCGGCCGTAAGACTGTTTTATCAAAACATGCTCGTACCACCATTAAATGCGAGTGTTTGGATCATTCCTAATAAAATAACATTTAGAGCTATTTGCGCCTAAACCGCAGCTGCGCTCAGTTGCCATTAAATAGGTAAACAACAGCCCGCAGCACTTAGCGAAATGCAGTTTCATTAAAAAACGTATGCGAGTATCGATTTCAGAGCGGAGCACGCAAATGTGCTACGCTAAATTGAGTGCCCCAGTACAAGCCCGCATTGACTCGTTCCGGGGTCAATTTACTCGCATATTCAACTGTCCCCGCCAAGGCTACCGATGTGGTAAATCCACTAAAACTGTCAAATAGAATGTCGTTACACTTTCGAATTTAGATCGGCGGTTAAATAGACGAAACGACTGTACTTAATTTTTTTTAATTAATCGTCAACTTCCAGTGACAATTTAGTTTGTCGACGATAAAACGATAGTAGGTAGTTTATGATAAATCACACTTGTGGAAATCATTGAAGTGAACATAGTAACGTAAAGTAGACATATATTTCTCATAATCTGATCTTGCTGAAGACCATAGTATTAAATTCACTTTATTGTAATTAGTTCTTATACTGTATGCTAAATTGGAATTATCAGAAGTGAATGAATAAATTAAATAAACATATTCTAATCTATCTACATATACGAAGTAACACACAGTGGCAGGTAATGACAGCTAATTACGAAACTATTGTTAGTTTAAATAAATGAACTAACAAAATATTTATAAGAGAAGAAGCAAGGGTAGCCTAGGAGTAAGAAACATTGGGTATGATACTTTTAAAACGTTACACATGAATCGTTGTCATAATACTATATCAAGTGTCGTAAATTCGAATATGCCATACCTTCTGCTATAAATGTGCAAACTCGCCCACGCTTGTATTATTGTCTAATAGCTTTTTCTTATGTTATTAACGGAGTGTGAAGGTTATAATATTGGGTGGAAACACGCTTCTTTCAATTTTATCCACAAATAACCGTTGTTAGGAACGTTACAAATTCTTCATTCATAAACAGAAGTCATTTGATTCACTAAATAGTAGACGTCGACTAGGAGGTACCGCGTCATACCACGAATATTGATAAAACCTCCGCTTTACGTTGTTCACATTTACAATATTTTAACACGGCTAAGATAATATCTCATTGAATTTCTTGTGAGCACCCACATAAAGGACACGTAGCATATTCGACTTTGCCCGGCTCAAAGGCCCCCGTGTAGAACATTTTGCATTTACGATGGACGTAGTAAATCTTAAAATTGCATTATACATTTTCTCTGTCATTTTTACAGAGTCTGTGCTAAGTGCTCTCCATTTGTGCGTTGAACATTTGAAATCTTAAAAAAAGTAAAGCAAAAAGTAAATAAGCTTGTACCCAACCTTTGTACAGGGGGTATTACGGTATTGTGTGGACTATGCGAATACGAGCGCAAGAGCAATCGTGACATTATTACAAATGCGTTCAATGATTTAAAGAATTTCATGATCATTTTTGATGACTTCGAGGCGCAATTGCCAAGGTATTGGCTTCGGCATCGGGGGTCGTATTTTCGATTCCCACATGGAACAACTATTTGTGTGACCCACAGATAGTTATTCTGCATCAGGGTGTTGGTTCACGTGAATTGTATGTTTGTAAAACGTCCTTACAACACGGGATAAATTTTTAACCTAAAGTAAGGGCGATGCTTTTTTTTGAAAGACAGAAAGAATACATTGCTAAATGCAATAGAAAGAACGTCGAGACGTCGAGATTTTCGTCGCCGTCTGGGCGTGAAACCAGAAGACGCAGGTTCTAATCCAGCAGTGCTGAAAGTTTTTGTTCATTCATTTACAAAAAAAATATAATTTAGAAAGAAATGGTGTCTACAAAATTCGTATTCCTAATACCAACACTTTAATAGCGTGGAAAATGGAAATTAATTAATACTTGCTCTCAAAGTGGAATCTCCATTATGTTCATTCACATGGATTCCCACTGTTCGATTAAGCTTGTTGAACAACTTCATTACAAGTTACGGCGACATAAAGGTAGTTTGTTAGAAACCCAAATTAGATTGCGATATGTAACGCCGTACAGTAGCAGTATTATAAAGGTTGGTAAATGTTCAATGTAAACATTTTGCATATTAGATTTGACAAGCCTACGTGTAGGATAAGAACATAATTTACTGTACCGATAAAATTAACAAATAACAAAAAAATCGTATTATCTTAGTCTAAAAGAAGACATTATTAAGTGGTGTCCGGTACGCCGGTACGCCGTACAAACTTGGGACGTAGAAGTTGTCATGCTCTTTGGTGAAAGCCGGATCATCAAATCTATTTAATATTCTAACTAGTATTTTTTTTTAATTAATTTGTAGATTTTACACGAATATTATACGTATTTAAAACATAAAATTTCAATTCAGAAGTAGTATGCTTGGGTTCTTATAATCAAAGTAAGAAAGTAAGCAAATAAAATTCATTTATTTTAACTTAAAATTTGATTTGAATTTTTTTACACCTGCCTCTTTTGTCTCTGCGTCGCCCATAGATTGACTGGTAGAGAATGCATTAGGCATTAAGTCCGCCTATACACAATGCTAATTTTATGTGTAAAAGTTTAAATAAATAAAATGCTACTCAAAAACAATAAACCACCAGCACTTTCTGGGTAGATCGGGCACAATTTTTTTTAAACTGATGGTACCCAGTCTGTCTCGTAATTGTGAATTCAGTACAGTATTTTAAACACCAGTAAACGCGATAAATTTGTACAAATATTTTTATTTGAAATAAATTTTCAAAATTAGGTCTAACGATTTTGAGACCATTTTCTGACAAAAAAAAATTCTAAAAAAACCCTCATATTGTTCTCTAAAAGTGGGTAAAAATACTGGTAATTGAGTTCAGAAGCACTTTTTGAGCTCACTTTGTTCACGTAAGTACATACTTAAGCATAAACGCAAATTTTATTTGGCTTGAACCGCTATTAAAGCGATTATGTAGTTGTACGGTACTCAAAGAATTTAATACCGAAACGCAACCGTAATTTAAATTTTGTAATCTAAGTAATAACGCACAAATAAGCAAAACGGAAAAGGCCGTCTTATGTCAATAATTTATATAATTTGTAATTTCAAGCACTCTTCTTAATTGCTTTTCAGTAAAGATGACTCAGGTCTGTGTTTTAATGAGCTTAGAAAATGCACTTACTATTGTTAATTATGCTCAGCAGAAATTATTTTAAGTAATGCAGCTCAACCACTTTCCCTGTTGTCTGAAACCGAGATTAAGTCACGCAATAGAGTTTTGGTATTCTGTTTAGCCACTCTCCTTGTCCTCCGAATATGTAGGAGAGAAAAGGGTATCAGTGTTACAATGTTCCGATATCATAATCCTCCATTATTAACTGTTACAACTTTTACAACAGCTTAAATCTGGTGTTAAAGTATATATTATTTTGACTTCAAGCTCGTTTGTTCGCTACAATTAGTAACATTGGTGCGTGTTTAAGTACTGATTAACTCGTGGCCAGAAATTTTCAAACTTATAAAAGAAAAATAAATTAAAATATAATTGATCGACGCTCCAATCATTTATAAATTAAAGTATTATGAAGTGTATAAAACAGATCCTTACCCACATATGTCTATTCAAGTTAAGTGTAAAAGGACATTGGACATGCTACAGTGCACGCAATTAACTGCTTGATGCATTTTCAATAACCCACAAATGGAATACTGAAACACTACTAATATAGTTCGTGATTACTAGGATTTATTTTTTATCATAGTTACAGGACTTATCCATCTATCTATACAAGGGCATAAAACACGTCTGAATCTTCGACTGACAGTTTCTGGCATCGGCAGTACTTATTTTTATTCTGTAATGAGAATCAGTAATGTCAATTTACACGTCTTTTTTATGTGACAAATTGGCAAACGAGTTAGCGTTTTACCTGATGTTAAGTGATAACCCCCGCCCATGGACATTTGTACCAACACCCGTATGGTTGCAGAAGCGTTGCCACCTTTAAATAAAGTGGGCGCCGGTTACTCCACTCACCACACGAAACGCAGAAGTGTAACACTTGTACTTTTCACCGGTCTTCTGTTAGGTCGTGGTACTTACTCGGACGGACCTGCCCATTCGTGCAACAGTGAACACCATTGCGTCGCCCTACCACAGACGCGTTATACCCTTGAATAGATGGAAAAGTCCTGTAACTATACTGTAACTATAAAAAATCTATTAGTGCTGTCACTAAAATCATAAAAAACAATACTGAGAATATTTAATTATTTCAATAGGTTATAATACAATATTAATAAAAAGTAAATTAAAAACATTTGGCAACTTGTTTCATAATTGCATCATCCTTCTTAGAAAAATTGTTTCATCCTTTCTGAACGTTCTTGTATGATATATATTGTAAAGGAACCTTGAGATGAAGGATAAGCCAAGTTTAACTTACTCTCACAGAACACACAATATGAATGATATGATAATGTTATGTTTAATTTGTAATATCTTGGATGGACGGGCCTTGAAAACTCATGTAACAGTAGAGGCTATATGGCACTGTTACAGTGTAGTCCACTCATCTTATTTTTAAACAAACTGCTTTCGAAGCCTTTTCCTACGTAGCGTGGTTACGAGGTCAATTTATTTAGAAGAAAATAATAAAAACCGGCCAAGAGATCTACAGAAACGGAAAAATCATGTCTATTGTATGGCAGCTTCACTGAAATATTTTTACATCGATTTTTAGTATTTGTTGTTATAGGGAAATACGTCATCTGTGAAAGCTTCAACTGTCTAACTATCACGGTTAATGAAATACAACTTGGTGACAGACGGACAGACAGACAGTCAGACAGCGAAGTCTTCGTAATAGAGTCCCGTTTTACCCTTTGGGTAAGGAACTATTATTTAATTCATAGAATAATGAAAAGTAATAAATGTAAAAGTAAATCAATGTAAGATATTTTTTATTCTTGCAACACAGTTTTTATGCTTGCAACACAATTACGTAAAATTTTGAGTCATAACTTTGTTACCTACTTTAGAAATGTCTTAACACATCTGGCGTGTATATACGCCCCGAATATTATACATCTGACCTGCATACAAATTTGCTCATCAAATGTTATAACTGCTTTACGCCATATGTTGGCTTTGTCAGCAAAAGCAAGAAGGGTTGTGAAGCAAATTTTATGTCAAAATGCAAGTTAAGTAAAGATTAACTTTTTTAATGTCGCATTGCACATATTTCGGTTAAAATAGCCGTAGTAACAAACGTGATGATGACTTTAAATTATGTAAATTAGTTACCGTTCTCTTATTACTTTTGAAACTACATTGAGCACTTTGAAAGAGTTTCTAGTTAGCGATTCAGGTAATACGCAAGAGCTACGGTGTGGCTGGCTATGGCTTATTTTAATAATTAGCAGCAGATTTTAATTTTTTAATAAGTTTTCGACTGAGTGGCATTAAAGGTAATATATTATTACATATTCCGAAACTGTATAAACTTTATGAACAAATTTGAAGTATTTAAAAGTAATTACAATTCTATTATTTATGGATATCGATTATATTATGGAGGTCATTTACGCGACCGCCTTATCAGTTGCTATCAAAAGTGCACCAGACACCTATCCGTTATTATGTTATTATTCCTTAATTAATAAAAAAATAACATTAAGTCTTTTCAATATCTTTTCATTATTCAGTTCTATAATTAGGCAATTTTCAACCGACTTCAAAAACGGAGGAGGTACTCAATTCGACTGTATTTTGTTTATGTTTGTTATTTCAGAACTTTCTATTGAGTGAACCGATTTTAATGATTATTTTTTTATTAATTTCATTGGTATTGGATCTTGGGCTCCGCAGATGCGTAGGGAACTCCTGAAAATCAATTACATAATGAATACAGAGCAAGATATTGGAAGTCGAGTTCGTTTTTCGTTAATAAAAAAACTTACTTTAATATTTACTATATTAATAAATAAATTAATTACGTTTCTTAATTAATTTTCTGGTTTCACGCCCAGACGCAACTAAGCTAAGCGGCTGATGCCATCACGTCGCGCGACTCGACGTAATTTATTACATTTTTAGCAAATTCTTTAAAGCACGCAACAAGGTACAAAGAACATTCAACGATGAACATTTGTAACGAGAGATGTCGTCTTTGCCCTTAAATTTTTAGGATTAAGTTTTATTTTTAGTGTTAGACTCTCACTTAACATGAAACTCCTTTGTTCTAAATTTTATACATTTTGATGTATAAGTTACCTAAATGATGCAGGATTTGGGACACCTTTTCGTATTAAGTCATTACGATTCCGAATCCCAGAGGTACGCTCCAATAAGTTTCGCTACGGAGAAAATCTAATTTATAACGGCTTAACAGACTACACTAGCAAATTTGAACTTTTATAAGCTCTTTGGCGTATTTTTTTTTTGCGTTCAAGTCGAGAGAGCTGTACATCACTAATATACATATACATTGTCTCTATTTAATTATGTTGTAGTTAACGTACTATATAACGAGTATGCTACTAGATACTATATGGAAAAAGCGTATGTTGTACAACTGTTACATGGTCTCGAACGTTATTAGGGAAATTGATGGTGATTGATGCATTTAAAACTCATTCTACTATGAAATAGAAAACAGTTTTAATAATAAGCAGAGGTTACTTTTAATATTGATTTCGAATTAGCAAATATATTAGTGAATTTAATTAGTTGAGGGTTCTATGGTGTCATACAATCTGGCGACTCAAATTTGAGACTTAAGAGAAGTTGCCAATAAATGTTTAAAAGCTAAATAGTCGACCGTTCCTATGAAAGACCTTTTGTTATACTAAAAATGAAAGTCTTAAAGACGATAACAACAATACTTTGCTAACTCATATCTATGGATAATTTCGAGATATTTATATCAAGTTAAACAATAATATAGCAGATTAAATAAAAACCATGGCTTCAATTAAATGATAATGATAATTGTCGTAGTGTGGGATTTCATGTGATATTGCATCTGCGATCGCGCATACAGCCTCATTGTCTCTTAATGATATAATATGTACTGCTCAATTTAATTTTCTATGCATATTGTTGCTTAAAATAAATTCTTCAGCTTTCAATTGCAACTCGCTCTCTGTTAACACAAAATATTAATAAGCAACGACATTGGATGCTAGTATCTAATTTCTGTCTGTATATAAGAATGCAACCAAAATTATTATATTCTTAGCTGCTTTTCTAATTCCTACATTCCTTGAACGATTTGTTTCCATGTCAATGTCCAATAAGTGCCAACGATTTAACTTTTTATCAAATTGTAATGATCTCGAAATTCAATTAATTTTCCGGCTCGAGAATTTATTAATGTAAAAGACTGCTTCATAATACGATATAAAATTTTGGACACGTCAGATTTGTTTAGTTTAGAATGTTGTTGAGTTTAAGTAGTCTTAATGATAATCATTGTCCTAATATATTTATTTTCATATTTTGTATTTTAGACATAATCTTAATTGTTATCTAAAGAATAACGACAAACATAAATTAAATACTATAAATAAGGACAAATTAATTACGCCATTGTTTCGTCTACAAAAAGTAAATAGATCGTTCATGGGGCAAAGTGTGCGCATATATAATAAAATCCTACAGTCGATATTAAGTCTGCCACTAGATGAATTTAAAAGCAAAATTAAGAGTGAACTTATGGCTAAGGCATATTATACCATTGCGGAATATCTTGACGAGGCCAATGTGTGGGGTTCATACTGTTGATACTTAAGTAGGCTGAAATAAGACATACTTGTTCTATTATATTGCAAACTAAATCGTTTTAAAAAAGAGCAACTGTTGAGTTTCTTGCCGGTTTCTTCTCAACAGAAACTGGCAAGAACGGGTGGTAACTTACGAACGTATTAATTTTTATGTAAATTTTTTTGACATTTCATAAGAACACGCAAGCGTCTATGTGAATAAATATATTTTTGATTGGATTTGATTTTTGATTTGAGACTACTTTTTTCGTAATAATTAAAATTATGTACTGCCGCATACTTACACTTTGAACTAAAATAGTTATGACAAGTAATTCAACAAATTTATGGAGGAAGAAATTATATGTCGAAGTTCCAAAATTTCATCTACGTATACGTAAATATATCCCGCTAAAGTCAATACATACGACATTATTCCTTTATTATACGTAAGGTTTCTTGGACACTTTTCGAGCAATTCTTTTGCTTTCAACCTAAAGCCGTTAACCCTGCTGATTTATGCAAAGCGTATTCAGGACAATTAGTCTGAGTGCTTGCGCCAACAATAAAAAACGCTCATTTTTAAGAAAGTGGTTTTGTTGGCTTGCTCCGTGTAATTTGGTGTAAAGAGTTTTATTTTTTATCTATTGGCAGTAGCATAAAAACCAGAACGTGAGAAAACTGCTGTTGTAAATACAAAAAACGTTTTGGGAATGGTGTGAACATTTTAATTTAGCAATTTATTCAATTAATTTAGATATGATTGATGTCTTTAATTTATTCATACTTATTTTTTATTATACATATATAAATTTTAGACGGTTAACTATGGTTTAAAACGGATTTAATTACTGCTGGGCTACATGTTTGACTCCTGTTTTATCCCGCTTCCACTTTTTGCTTTGTTTTCACTATATAGTATAAAACAAAGTCGTTGCTGTTTGTCCCTATGTATGCTTACATCTTTAAAAGTACGCAACGGACCTTGAAGTGTTTTTTTTTTACTAGATAAAATGATTCAAGAGAAAGGTTTTTATGTATAATACATTGCATCCGTGCGAAGCCTATCTGTTTAAGTAATCCATGGCCTAGTATGTCAGGTTCTGAGACTTTATAAGCTCGATATAATCCATAAACAGTTACATATATCTGTTTACAATTAATTTGTTTTTTATTTTTGTTTTTGTTCCTGCTATTTATCGCAATATGCATTGTATAGGCCTTAATAGTGATGGATGTCTATTACGGCAATCGGAACTTTTTTTAAGAGCCACAAAGACTAAAATTAATTGAGACTTACTACGATTATTAGATCTTCGGGATTAGCGCCCAGGCGCTTTAACCACTAAATAAAAAGACTGATTGCCACACCGAGGAAAATCTCAACCGCATTTCAAGCAATGCTTCGAACATATTGTTATATTTTATACAGCATAGAAACCCCTAAGCTTTTGACAACTGTTAATCTTAAGATTTTATTTATGGTAATATTACGTAACGAAGTAAGATGCAAAAAATAATAAAACACAGCAACTAATGTAAACTTTAATATCGACTTAGTATAGACTCATATGTGATCTGGAACGCGATACAATAATATTATGATACTTATGTAACTGTGATAAAATGTTAATATAAGACATTAAATATCATAATTACACCATATACATGTTTCTTAGCTTACAATAACGGCAATTTTAAAAATAATTTGCGATAATTAAGTTGAACATCAACGATACTCTAGGGGCGAGTTTGAGGCAATTGTTTTAGTAATTGCAATATGCCTACTTTAACTCTGGGACACAACACTAATTACCATTATCTCAACTTTAAAATATGTAGAAAATTAAAATATGTAGAAAAAGTGCGAAAAGATTGTCGCCGCTGTGGGAATCGAACCCACGTCCTCGGCATTCGCGGCCTGACGCTCTAGCCACTGAGCTAAACGGCTGATTACCACACCGACGAAAATCTTAACGCATTCTTCCACATTGTCTTCTTAGCATTTGAAGCAATGCTTGGCGCCATCTATTGTTATATCCTTTACAGCATACAAACAACTTCGAATATCGTTTTACAACGATAATTCGAACGAGAGATGTCGCCATTGCTTTTTTAGAAATTTAAATTGTTTATAGTGCTAATCTTTGCACTTAAGATTGAACATTAAAATATGTAGAAAAAGTGCGAAAAGATTGTCGCCGCTGTGGGAATCGAACACACGTCTTCGGCATTCGCGGCCTGACGCTCTAGCCACTGAGCTAAACGGCTGATTACCACACCGACGAAAATCTTAACGCATTCTTCCACATTGTTTCCTTAGCATTTGAAGCAATGCTTTTATCTCAACTGTTCATTCCTTTTTAAGTTCACCGATTGAAATAAAAAGCTTTCTTTATTTTCTAGTAAAACAGTCAAAATGTCACGATACCGAAAGTTCGTGCGAATAATATTTTAAAATTATTTGTTGTTCAATGACGCGGCTGCGTGTTGCTTCTTTAAAACCATTGATTAACTACTTTATTGCCTGGGGTTATAGAACAAGAATTGATAAGTAAAATACCAGATTAAATATTTGGCATTGTTATCTTTACAGATGAATAAAATTGGAGTGTCTTTGTGTCATGTTTAAATAACCGCTTTTTACTAAATGTATATGGATGTATACACGATACATATACCAAATTAAAATTTTTTACAGTTTTTGTTTGTCTGTCTGTCTGTTTGTTCCGGCCTATCTCTGAAACGGCTGGATCGATTTTGACGAGACACTCACTGGCAGATAGCTGATGTAATAAGGAGTTATAGTTTCTACTGATAATAATTATACACTGTTATTTAACGGACAAAAGTATTATATCTTACACACACGTTTGCTATACACATTTTTGATGTAGGCTTCTTAGGAAAGCTTCCAAATGTGGAAAATAATATGAGCCAAATTTTTACGATGTGACACCCAAAAGGCGACATGATGAATTTGGTTGCAAAGAAACGGCGCGGTATCACCACGGCATGCAATTACACCTTTTTTATAAGTACCTATAATAAGTTATATAATTATATCCTAATCGGTTGCATTTAATGGTATTTATCACAAACAAATAGTAATGGCACAGGGGATGAAATTTTTAGTTATTTTTAGTTATTTTTCGTTACGCTGAAGAAGTATAACTTCTCACGTGCGTACGTAAGTAGACACATTATAATACGAATTTAGATTACTAAAAAAAGGAATTCTTTTCACGAGAAAGCTTTTAAACTTAGTCTACCAACGCTAAAGGTCTCTGAGCGACTTTTGAGAAGGCTTAATGAATGAAGGCAAATTGCTTTTATAGTTAAATAGGAGGAATTTACTTAATTTTTTGTTAAAATTTCATTGAATGCGTTGATTCATGTATAAATTACGTAAAATGGTACTATTCCTGCGGTGCTTTCATATTGTTCATTTAAAAAAGTAAAGTAACAGCCTATACATGTCCCACTGCTGGGCAAAGGCCTCCTCTATACAGAGGGTATCAGGGCATATTCCACCACGCGGCCCAACTGCGGATTGGCGGACTTCACATATATTCGAAATATATATATATTTTTTGTTGTTATTTCGAAAATATGCAGGTTTCCTCACGATGTTTTCCTTCACCGCGGAGCACGTGATGAGTCAGCACTTAAAGTTAAAAACTTCATTGGTGCCGGCACCGGGGATCGAACTCAGGTTGCTCGAGTATATTGAATTAAGGCGAGCGCCCGGACACTGAGCTATCACGGCTCATTGTTCATTTAAATAAATTGAATTAAAAAAGTTTGAAAGAGAATTAAACATCTTCCGTGTAGAATAAAGTCGCACTGCTTACTTCATATAATTTTACTGCATTAAAATATTTTACATAAGTTTTAATAAAACTAATTTACGGATTTAATCGCGGTTTATTTTAACTAAGAACATTATAATTTTAAGGGCTAAGTGTAACCAAATAGCTGTAACATTTTCTTTTGTTCAAATTCATTATACAGTAAGATACCGCCTTTTGACAATGTGCTTTCAGTAACAATGGAAATAATTAAATTTTTTAAATTAAAATCAATATCTAAAAATCAGTAATAAAGTATGTAACGTTTTTAAAATGCTTTTTAATTTATTATACCTTATCATAATGCGATCACGACATTGCGAAAAATTACCGTGAATCACCAATAAAACCGGATGAAAAAGAATAATCTCCTGTAAAACATTTTAATAATTTATCATTATTACTTAACATCAATTATCACGTATTACACAATAATCATGATTACAAGCTTTAAAATATAATAAACAACGTAATGAAGCCCTGTAAGCAGTTCGGAAATTACTGAAATGAAAAATGTACTGAAATGTTTTAAAATTCATACTAGAGTAAATCAATGTCCCCTGAGCTTTATTTAATGAATGTGTATATATGTGTATAGACTAATACTGATATATAAGAAGCAGTCTATCTTTCCAAACACTTTCATGAAAATGTCGGTCATTTTTAAAAATCTTTTCGTTCGAATAAAAGCAAATAATATTTTGATTTATGTCGCATGTATCCGCAGCTTTGATATTTTCAACTGATAGGAAAAGGATTGGATTGTCGGGTAAGCTTTGTTTTCACGAGAATCCATATTTATACATATACTCTGTTTAAAATGTAGTATTTCCTTATAAAAGATGATTTATCATCCCTATGAGTCATTTGTACTAAATTTATATTTATGGTATATAAAAATAAACTCCGCGCGCCACTAATTAATTGAGTATGGTGGTAGGGCCACGCAGCAGCGTCGGCTGTTGCAGGAATGGGCAGGCCCGTCCGGGTAAGTACCACAACCTCACAGAAGACCAGCGTAAAGTGGAAGTATGACAAATACTTTCGCGTTTCGTCTAGTGCGTGTGGTGGCCGGAGCCCAATTTTCAACAGGTCGTCAACGCCTCTGTAACCCTCGGGTGTAGCAGATGTCCATGGGCGGCGGTATTCACTTACCATCAGGTGAACCATCTGCTCGTTTGGCAACTTTTCACATAAAAAAAAGAGTTTAATGGAATGATTTAGTTAACATCGGGTGCTGGAGTAGAGAAGACTATTTAGGATCGGGTTTTATGACGATTTTGAGCAGTGGATTGTAGAGGCTAAATAATGGCACTGACGATATTAGTTTAAGGGAGAAATTGTTTGAAATTTCTTTATATTAAATTTTGAAACGGACGGATTCGAACCAGCTTTTTCTGGGTATCACGCTCCGACGCTCTAATTATTTTTGTTTTATCGCTTTTTCGACAATATCAAAAATAAAATAATCTTAAACTCTGATGATATTCCATATTCGAAATTTAATCTTCGGTAATAATTATCAGCTTCCAATTTATCCGAAAAAAAGTCATATAAAAGTGAGTTACGATTTATATCACGTTTAAGTTATTTAAAATTTTGCGGATTTTCATCATCCATTCATATAAATGTCTAAATATTAGAAAATTAAAAACAACTTCAAGGCGATAACATCGTTTTATTTACAATGTTTAATATATATACGCATTCATTTTATTTAATTTCCGTCCGACACTTTGCTGAATCAACGGTCACCTATAATAGCATTCCTAAATATGTAGTTTTAGAAATGTGGATAGTGTATCCGTATTATACGAGTATGCTCTCACTCGGTGAAATTGACAAGAAAGTAGTGACATACAATGTATTTGTTCCGTATTTCTGATCCAAAGTTTTTTTTTTTTTTTTTTTTTTTTTAACTGATGTTTTTGCTTTCAGTCCCGAGACTATTAAAGCTTCATCTGACGCAGAACCGGTGGGCTAGCCAGAACCCACGGGTTTGGGCCCTCCGCTGTGGGTAGGGCCGCGCATGTGCTCATGCGTGCGTTTAACTACGACATGTCATCTAAGGGCCATCGAAGTTGCGAGACCCCGATGGCCATCGACTGTGTTTTTAGCTAATCGGTGGCTGCGGGCGGTGAGAACCGCCCTGCAACGCGGGTGTACCTTGTGTACGCGTTGTGTTGGTCTCGCCGTGCTCGGAGGCGAGTGCGAACTATTGTGTTTGTTGGTACACTAGCTGTGGGTGTAGTGTTATCCGGCGGGACCCCCGGCGGTGGGTCGATGAGGACGTTTCGCGGGCGACGCTTGTTGACGTTCGCGTTTGTGTCGGGTTGGTAATTTGCTGCGCTTACCACCAGAGGGTTGGGATGATGTTCGGCTCTATCGAAGAACCGTTTTGTCAGATCTTTGAAATATTCGCGAATCGTCGGGAGTCTGCAATCGCTGTGCAGATCGACGTTGCGTTGATACCACTGTGCACCGGTTGCACGGCGGATGAACTTATTTTGTACTATTTGCAGCTTGTACAAGCGAGTAGGGCGCGTGTGGGCGAAGGTCATGCATGCGTAAGACATAATAGGTCGTACGCAGGTCTTATATAATAATAATTTGTGCCTTAAGGGCATTTTACTTTTAGCGTTAGTTAAATTGTGTAGCCGGCCGGAGACGAACGCGGCTCTATTACGAACGTTATTAATGTGCGTAGTAAATGACATACGCGAGTCGAAAGTGACTCCTAAGTATTTGACCTTTTTCTCCCAGGGGAGCGGTTGGCCATAAAGGGATATTTGCCCCAACTTTCTGCATTGGCGAGGGCCATTATAAAGATGTGACGGGTAAGTACTTCGTGTGAAGTGAATCGCCACACTTTTTTCGGGATTTATTTCTATTCTCCATTTGCGGAACCAATCGCCGAGGCGGTCGGCGGCGCTTTGGAGTCGAGTGATTAGTATTCTAAGGTTGCGGTCTGAATAAAAGAGCGCGGTGTCATCCGCGAAAAGCGCGAGATTGACGTGGGGGTCTTTGGGTATGTCGCTCGTGTAGAGCGTAAAGAGCAAAGGTGAGAGGCAGGAGCCTTGTGGTACGCCGGCCGTGAGGCGGCGGCTTGTGGAGAGGGTGCCCTCGACTCGATATCGAAAGGAGCGATTCAACAAAAAGGCCCGGATGGTGTGTACGAGCCTATCTGGCACTTTGAGTGTGTACAGCTTGTAAAGCAAGCCGTTGTGCCAGACCTTGTCGAATGCCTTTGCGACATCGAAAAAAAAGAGCCCCTGTACTGATATGTTTCGGGTGGTTTAGGCCTTTTAGGATGTGCTCCGTTAGGCAGTATAACTGGTCGGGACAAGAGTGTCTAGCTCGAAAGCCGAATTGTTCCGTGGGCAGAAGGCCGTTGGAAAATACGTGCTCTTTGAGCCTGTTTAATAAGAGCCGCTCGTAGAGCTTCCCCAGGCAACTGAGGAGGCTGATGGAACGATAGCTAGAGGGCTGGTTGGCTGGTTTATTCGGCGAATGCCGATAACCGTGGCTTGTTTCCAGTCGTCCGGAAAGGAGCAACTGGAGAGTAGAGTGTTGAAAATGGTCGCCAGTAAACAGATAAGCGGCCCAGGGAGAGCTTTGAGAATTTTGTTACTGATCTTATCTGGGCCCGGGGCGGATTTCGGTTTTAAATTTTTAATAATATCTTGGACCTCTTCGGGGGTCACTGAACTTAAAGGATCGCCTTCCGGTGGAAGCGCAGCCCTAGTCTCGATTACACGGTCCACCTCCGTTAGGTGGACTGTATCGGTGTGTTCGCGCGATGGCGTACATTGCTGCTCTAGGTTGTCCGCAAGGCATTCGGCTTTTTCGGAGTCATCTAGGGCTACTGAAGCGTTGTTAGGTCTAATTAATGGCGGTAGAGATTCGCGGGGGTCTGCTTTCAGACTGCGGGCCAACCGCCAGTAGGCGGTGTGCGATGGCTCGATGTCCTCTAGGAGAGTGTCCCACGTTGTGTGTCGGTGTTCCGATACACGATCTTTGACTTCTAGCTGAAGGCGTCGAAGTAGGGTTCGGTTCGATTCCGATCGGTATCGGTCGAAGGCGCGTTTGGCTGCATTTTTAGAGAGTTAAACCGTCGGTCGCCCGACAGTTTCACCGTCCGTTCCGAGTCTGTGACTGCGGAAGTAATGGTTTCTCGGAGACTTGCTATCGCTCGATTTGCGTCATCGAACGTAGCTATCGTCTCGGGTAAGTCTACTAAGTCCTGGGGGTCCAAGACCTTGAGTTTGACCTCAAGACGATGTCAGTCCACTACGGATTTGGTCGGAGGGACCGCGCCGGCGTTCTGGCCCAGTTTACACAGGACGGGCCTGTGATCTGAATCTAGTTCGTGGATTGTCTCTATCGACTCGATGTCGAGCGAGACCTCCTTGAATAACATGATATCTAGGATACTCGGTGTCGCATGTTGGTAGTTGTCCACCGTAGGATACCTAGTGGGAGTCGCAGGAGCGATTATGCTAAAGTTTAAATTATCGGATAAGCTAAAGAGATGCTTCCGTTGTTATTTGGGATGCTGTGGATGTCCCATGAACCGTGTTTGCAGTTTAGATCTCCTGCAATTATCACGGAAGGGCCTAAGTTGAGTAGCGTAACTAGGTCGCTTTGTAATAAGGTTTTGTTCCCCGAGAGGTAGGCTGAGACTAGTACAAGCGGCCTGTGGCCGGTGAGCGCTAACCTACACGCGGATGCCTCTATTTGACTTAGCTCTGGAATGTCGAGCGGGCAACAGTGCAAGGACCGTTTATAATAAATTAGTGTGCCTCCCAGACGGGTTGCTAACCGGTCGTGGCGGACAATATTGTAATTTGCGATTCTGGAATCGCGTACACTAGGTTTCAAGAATGTCTCTTGCACTAGAAAAATATCTACGTTATAATCGCGAAGGAATTCCGCGATTTCGTCCCTTTGACCCTTTATGCCGTTTGCGTTGAAATACGAAACAACCAGAGCCCGAGGTTTTGTTCTACCTGCGGTTGTACTTCCCATTAAGGTGTTTTTATGGGTCTAATTAACGACGCGGCGAAGCGCGGTTTTATTGCGCGGACTATTGTCTTTTACGGTTGGCTCGTAAAAGCCCAAAGGGCTTCCACAAGCGTTTTGTGTTGGCTAATTGCCCTAAGACGCTCGTGGCCAGATGTGGCGGCCGCTATTTTAGCGGACAATACGGCGAGTTCCTGCCTATTGATCCTATCTAATAAGCTGCAAATATTAGCGATTTGCGCGAATGGGTCGTCCTTGTTTTCCGCGAAAACTGACGGAGTTGGCTGCACCTGCGGCCGCGGCGCCTTTTGAGAGGCGGGCAGCTGTTGTGCGATCGGTCGTGAGGCGACCGGGATTACCGGCGCGGTTACCTGCGCGGCCACCTGTGGTTTCGTCCAGGCGTTTGTGACGGGTACGGGCGCGGGAATGAATCTAACGGGCACGGATTTGGGCAACCTGGATTTCGCGGGAGATTTCCTCGCGGGAGTTTCGGGTTCCATTCCGGTGGATCTGCGCAATCTTTCGGCCGCGTGCACTCGGTAGTGCCGTGGTCACCGGTGCATTTGACGCACCTTGGGTGAGCGAAGCAGTTATTGGCCGTGTGGCCAAAATGCTGACAGTTGTGGCACTGTGCCACAACACCTGACTTACGCGGGGGCTCGATGACTAAGTCACTGAGCCCACAGACCCTCTTCAGGTTGAAGATGGCCTTACCTTCCAGGGGTAGGGTCAAGTTCAACCATCACCATGTCCATAGGGACACGGGTTCTGGGGTGTCTGAGGCGTCGGACGGCATGCACAGGGTATCCCTGAGTGCGGATGTCGGTTTTCGCCTTGTCGACATCCGACTCTTTGGGGACGCCCTTGATAACTACCCGAAGTTTGCGTTCTTCGGGCAACGAGTAGGTGTGAAAACCTATCTTATTTTCGTGCAAGTATTTCGTTACGCGGTGGAAATCGTCCGTTGTGTCAAGGTATACGCGGATACCCATTTGTGTATTTTTCGACCGGGGGTCGCGGATATTGTGGCGTTCAAACCACGAACAAATTTGGTGCCACTTAGCCTTCTCCTGAATGATGATGGGTGGAGGAGGCTTTATTTTTCGCTCGGAGGCGGATCCAAAGTGAAAACCGCTAGAAAGTAGCGAATCAATCTGTATGTTAAGGTCACTTTTAGGTTCGACGGCCCCGAACTTTTCGGATGCTAAGATAGCCTTCGGTGTAACTTGCTAACTGTAAACCAGGGACTCATATTATATTGTATTGTGATAGTCGTTGCCACTTTTGCTTCCCTAGTGTGTGTGTACTTTTGCACGCTCGTAAGAAGTTATAGTTACTTGCGTGAGCGTAAAGACATCAAATGCATTTAATAACGGTTTATTATAATAACTTTTGATTATTGGTAAAGGTCAAAAGGTTGTTATTGGTTGCCATGATAGTTACCGTGCATCACGTCGGTTCTGCTATGTGGCGTTACAAAATAAGAATAACTCAATTTTTATCCTCATTGCTAATGCTCTTTGTTTGGGAAAAATACATTAAATGAAATTGATATTGGTGGCCATGGTAATTGGAAGTTAGTCGAAGTAGTTCGCTCTGCGACCAACGTCATATGTCGCTTTTTCACTGTCGCCGTGCGCGCGCGTCTTAAACTTTACACTCATAATTTTTTCAAAAGCACCAAAAGAAGTATAAGTTAACATTTTTTAAAACAACAGGCGCTTTAAATATTTTTAAATTCACTACGGAATAACTAAATTATCAACGAACATTTTCCGATGCATTCATTAGTCAAGCAAATTTAATAAATCATCCTGCTCGTTAATAGACTTTATATTTTAATGTATTGTTGCTAACATAATTCAAATATAGTAACTGCGAACAGTCATAGGTTTATTACATATGTGCATACGAGAACAAAGGCTTTAGTTCAGCGTTTCTCTTTGTGACTGTCATAATGTTCCTTGTTAACTCTCTTCAATGATACAGTACCATTGATTAATGTTATGCAAGAAAGATAAACACAGCGCTTAATGTTGTGAGCTCATTTGCTTCGCGATTTGTTTTTGATATTACTTACTTATTTTTTTAACAATAATAATGAAATGAAATTTTGTGGAGCGGAGATTGCATTACTATAAGTTCTTTTAATGTGTAGTAAATTGTATACTTTTACAAAAACTACAAAAAAAAATAAGACTAAAAATTAGATTATATGGAATAAAATTAGATTATATATTATTAGAAACTATTTTATTTGACAAGAAGATGTTTATATAAAACTTTGTTTGGTGGCAGGGTAGGGCAGGCTAGTACGGGAAAGTACCTCGACCTCACGGAAGACTGGCGTGAAATGGAATAGTTACACTTTCGCTCTTCGTATGGTGGGTGAGGTAGCTTGCCTTTTTTTGAGGTTGACAACGCATTTGCAATCCGTGAAGTGTTGTGCACGTATAGAGTGGCGGTAAACACTTAAAATCAGATGATGCCTGCTCGCTAGCTTACTTTTAACATAAAATAAGCATATGTGTACGCAGGTAAGAAGATTTTTTTATTTTTTATTTTATTGATCGTCATGTCAGAGGTCGCTGTCGATGTGCGCGCGTATTGTAAAAATTCTAATCACATAATTTGTTCCAAACACACCAAAATAAAATGCAACCAAAATAAACTTCAAAAGACTCTTCGGAGGTCGTCTACGAAAGCGAAGCAAGGCGCTTTTGGGGGCGGACTATCCTCAGGGACGATTCAAAAGTTACCTTGTGAGACAGTAAAAAAAAAAAATATTTTCAAAATGGCAAATATTTTCAACTAATCGTTGATCCATTGTGCAAAACTCATAATGTTTTACGTTATTAAAACTAATCCGGAAATAGCTGTGCGAATCGATGCAAACTTTTTAATTAGGTTCAAAGTTTGCGTTTATGCGGATTAAAGAAAAACAATGAAAACGGGAAATTTAATTCTGAAAACCCACGTTATGAAACACATCAGATTTGTAATTATAGATTTATGATACTCGTATTAAAAATCTATAATTACAAATCTGATCTCTTGATCCCGTGGCCCTACCACCGATAAATATTACTTCGTTCAGTTCTTAAAATGGGACCTCTTTTTGTTTTAGACATCAGTATAATATATGTTTTGGGCTACTGGAGCCTAGTTAGGTTACTCTGGAGATGATGTTTCAAATATATTTTTTTATTAAAGTAACATTAAATTATTATGTTTTAAGAGTAATTAATTGTAGTTTTACAAAAACTAAAAAAAAAAGAAGACTAAAAATTAGTTTACATGGAATAAAATTAGATTATATATTATTAGAAACTATTTTATTTGACGTGAAGATGTTTATATAAAACTTTGTTTGATTAATAACCACGCAATCTGTAGTTACATGACAGTTGCCTAAACTTAGATTCACGTCCCTGCAGAGTCAAACTTTCATGATACCAATTCGAACTATATCCCGAGAACTGAAGGTTGCGGCGTGTTGCGTACGCTTTTGACATTCTAGTTATCGGCTACACTTTCAGATGGTCTTTGGCTTGTCCTGATCCTGTTAGGGTATTATTTGTGTTGCTATCCTATTTTGGTCTTTTATTTTATATGCCTACTGTACACTGATATTGCTGCGCTGAGAGTAATTGGTGACTGTTACCTACGATTGTACGTGACGCGTCCAAATATTTGATACCGTAGAAATATTTCGTTAAATAAATTTTAGGATTCCGTACCTTAAAAGGTAAAAAAGGAACCCTTATAAGATCAGTCTCTTGTCCGTCTGTCTGTCCGTGGGTCACCACCAATTTTCTCCGGAACAGTAGGACCTAGCAAGTTGAAATTTTTACCAGATACTGAGGTCTTTAGTCCATATTAGGTTACGCGATAAAATATATGGGCAAATTTAGATTTTCGCAAAAACTTGTAGGCACTAAAATTTACCTTAATTTACCACCTTTTTACTTTTGAAAATTTTCCATTTACTTTTTCGGTAAGTCCTTGCTTTTAACAAAAACTGACGATTTTAGGTCAACCTTTTGCCACTGCCCAATTGTGAAGTTAGTGGAGTTACATCTAGTGACATAATATTTTAATTGAGTGCGGAAATTTCATGTTTCGCGAAACATTTTTTTTTTTTTTTTTTCTACGTTATATTAATGTTTCATCTACAGCACTATGAAAAATTTAAATTGTGTCTCAAAAGTAGTTCAAAAATTTTCTGAACCGTATTGAGGCTTTAGAATGCAGTAAACGCAGCACATTTCTATACAAATCGAAATTCCCGGAGACACGCATTTATTGCGCTTTTATTAAGCTGAAATTTTTCCGTATGAAAATTTCTCTTCATATAGTTTTACTATAAATCGTTAACTATATGTAAAGGTAGATTGTTAAAACGTAAAACAAAAGGAAAAACATTTGCAATTATGTATAATATTTGCTAGTGTATTCAATTACCTGTCACCCACTGGTCTTTTATTGATAGTCACCTCCAGCTTCTTGAGACGAAAATGTGTGTGCTGCTAAGGCTAAAGGATATCATCTGCTTTGCCAGCTCACGCTGTCTAGAAATCCTTACTTATATCCTGACTAATATTATAAACGCGAAAATTTGTATGTATGAATGGATGTTTGTTACTCTTTCACACAAATACTGAATGGATCTTAATGAAACTTAAATGGATTTTAATGAAAATTACAATAATATAGCTTATACATCAGAATAAGACATTTAAATTTATATAGACATAAAATTTATATACATATTTTATCTATATCTGTCTTTCTGTCTGAATGTTACGCCGTCAGCCTATTCTACGCAAACGTAGTCGCGGGCAGCAGCTAGTATTATATACCAACAACGACATAGCTATTAGTCTCGACTACGCTTTCTTCTAATCGATGTTCAAAATGCAAGCCGCTCATCTGATATAGTGTCAACGCGATGTGATTATTTGCGCAAAATTATGAAAAGTGTTGATCCACAACGACGTATATTTTAACTCGTTATAAAAAAATGATCGCTATAACAAAACCTTCCAAAACGCCACAAGATAAAATATAATTTTTAACAGAAAAACAAAACGGACTTCAATTAGGAAACGGAAAGCATTGTTAATACCTATAACATTTGAGGATGACCAGATCAGATCCAGGAAGAATAAAATAATCATCAAAATCGGTTCACGAACGACGAAGTTATCCGCGAACACGCATAAAAACACAAAAATATTTGCGGTTGAATTGAGAAACCTTCTTCTTTTTGAAGTCGATTAAAAACCTCCTTCCTTTTTGAATACTGTTAAAAATCGCCACTGTTAAAAATTGCTAAAAAGTTTATATTAAAGCCTATGAAAAAAAATCTTTTTACAGTGAGAAATTTTTCAGCAAATTGTTTTTCCCCTTGTTTATGAAAACAACGACTGTTTACCTTAATTACGTAGATTGTATAATTTAAGAGTACTTTGTTCATGGTAGTATTAAGTTACGAAAGCGTTTTTATTTGCCTGTAGAATCCTGTTTTATTAGTATTTTATTGTGGTTTACATTATTTACAAATGTTAATGGCTGAAACTGTTGGGATATTATACGTACATGTTTTTTTTTAATTATATTATAGAAATTATATAATTATGTTAATATTATATAATTATTTGTTTATTTACAAAACTAAAATTAATACGACTAGGAATATTGTTTTTATTGTCAAAAAAGCATTATGAAATAAAAAATTGAGACACAAGAAAACAATGAAATAAGTCAGCATTCGGCTGACTTATTTCATTGTTTTACCTAAGGAAAAATAACATGAATAAATATTATAGTTTAAAGTATGTAAATTTAATTAAAAGACAACCACAGCATGCTTAAAATAAAATGAAAAAAAGCAATGAAATATAGTAAAAAGAATAATTCAAAGACTCACTTAATACTAAAAAATTAAACATGATAAAATTAATATAATTTTCCGTAAGGTAAGTAATGTTTTTATGTACCTTATTACCCGATACATGGAAATTGGCCCACTGGCCAAGCTAGCAGATAGGTATGCTGTCGTAGTACATTCCAACTAACTCAATCATACACATGTCGTTCGTCAGATAATACGTGACGTCTGGCGGCCCTAGGATCTTGAACAATGGTTTGAAGGAGAAATATTAGATTAATTGGTATATATAACGTAATATTGCTCATTTAATCCATGCCATGGTATAAGTACATTCAACGTTTTATTATAAATATGGTATAAACGTAGAATATCCCTAGAAATAGATAAAGGTCGTCAAGTCGATGCTATTTACACCGACTTCAGCAGTGCCTTTGATAAAGTTCATCACACGATTCTTATTAAAAAACTTGAAGCTTTTGGTTTGGGGGGTAATGTGTTAAATGGGTTAAAATCCGACCTAGAGAAGCGCCCGCAAGTTGTCAGTGTTAATGGCTTTGAATCGGACGTATTCTACTCTACAAGTGGTGTTCCCTAAGGCTCTCATTTAGGTCCCTTGCTCTTTCTAATATTTATTAACGACCTCTCCAGCCGAATCAAACATTGTAAAACGTCCATGTTCGCCGATGAATTAAAAATTTATCGCACTGTAACGTCCAGCGCTGACTCTTATCTCATCCAAAGAGATCTTAATGCAATTGAAAATTGGTGTAAAGAAAACCATATGATCCTGAATATAAATAAATGTTACCATATAAAGTACTCTAGGAAGAAAAAACCGCTTGTCACTAAGTACGAGATTGGCAGCGTGACGATAAAAGAAGTTAATGAAGTCCGTGATCTTGGTGTAACTATTGACGCTAAATTAAAATTTACATCACATATTAATAACATAGTCACTAAAGCAGCTAAGATGCTCGGATTTATTAAACGCAACACTAAGCATTTTAGACTTCTACGGACAAAATTTATTTTATACAATGCTCTCGTACGTAGTCATCTCGAATATGCTAGTGTTAGTTGAAATCCTTTTTACGCTATTGAATCGCAACGAATTGAGAATATCCAACGTGCCTTCACACGATTTATAGCTTTTCTTACGAGTGGTTTGTCACATCGAAATCCATACCACAAAAGACTTTCACACTATAAGATGACTTCCCTTAATAGCCGAAGACGAATAATCGATATGTGTTTCCTACATCGATTACTTTGCAGTAGCTTCCTCGAAAGTTTCTTCTCTGTCCCACGAACAAATAGACGGAAAACTGGTCATTTGTTTCACATTCCAGTTACAAAAACAAACCTTGGCCTACAATCCCCTCAAGTTAGATTAATTAGAAAATACAACTACTTAGTTAAACAAATAACCGATGTGGATATATTTAATTGCAGTCTGAATAAATTTAAAGAGCTGCTTACAAAACTGTATGTTAGTCATTAATTCTATTTGTAAACATTTTCAATATTTTTAACGTATACTCATATTAATAACACCCACTTTGTTATTTCATGTGTTGTCAATGTTATGTACACCGTCATTTTCATATGTATCAGCAATCAGTTTTTATAATCAAATCAACTATGTAAATGTCCAATGTATATGATGTGGTTGTACGTTAAATAAATAAAAAAAAATAATAAACGTCAAGGTGAACGCGATCCCAATTCAAACTTTTTGGTATAAGCTTTTATGCGGCTTATGAATTAACGTTACAATTACTACAGACAGAAAGCGGCGTATTTATGAGGCTTATAAATTAAACCTCCAATTATCACATACAGACTAATTTACCTAAGCCTTTACCTGGGTCATTATAGTGAGGTTCCTGATATTTTTTGCGTTATCTTTCTTTTTATGTTCTTAAAAATTAATTAACACATTATATAAGCCAATATTTTTTTATTTTCCATCAAAGCTATTCGTATTTCGACCCACTGACAATGCTCATTCTTGACTGGGGAGTTGTTCGCCTTTATCCATTTTATACCCGTGGCAGGTTATCCCGAATAAAGATTATAGAGTATAATGTGTTTTGAAAACAATTTTCAAAAAACTTTTTAAATTGATCATCCCGATCTTTGAATTGATCATTCTGATAAATTCAGAGAGTTGCATACAAGGGCTACAGAAAAGGACAACTAGGAGAAGTACATACTTTTTAACACGGGTAACACAGCGGGGCGCTGCTACAGCTAGTTTGAAATATTTGTTTAAATCTATGTACTATTCATAGTATTACCATGGCGGCCAGTAACAACTGTTTGGCATTTATCTGTAAATCAAAATTATTTAATTAATCCGGTATGAATTGCATTTAATGTATTTTTCACAAATTAAATAAAAGATAACATATATGTACTTAGCAACTATGGCACTAACAACATTATGAGCTACTGTGGCACAAACCACATTAATATCTTCTTGTTGTCTTAGTTCTGCAAATGCCTCCCAAGGCAAACAGTGGTTGATCCAGCCAAAAAAAAAAACTGTTGTCTTTTAAGATTCTTTTATTATTAATCTGTTTAAAATATTCGTAACTCCTTTTGGTGAATTTGGGAAACTAGATGAGAGTGAATTTTTTTGTGAATTTGTCGACACCTGGAAACGAAACCAACACCATAGCGTTACCGTGGCAAACAAGAACAACATTTTGAAATTAGCCTATAATTCCTAGTTCAAATTCAAATTAAAAATATTATTCAAGTAGTCCCTTGCGCATTCTTATGAAACGTCGAAATTCTACGTAAAAAATAATACACAAGTTATTTACTTAAGCGTGAGTCAAATGCATTTAATGAATTTTAGACATAGACTGCTGGCACAGGAGATAAAATTTTTAGTTATTTTTATATCTTGTGCGTACCTAAGTATATACATAACTTTTTTTTTAAATAAACGCAACACAATGCCGGAAACTAAATACGCGGCCGCAGACTCTCGGCGTTGTTACGTTTCCCTTACGCCGTGACACTCACTAATTGCTGTCAGAGGCTTGCGTGTCAACATTAAAAACGAGAAAGGATGCAGGAAGCAGCACGAAGTAATAACACAAACAATCCTTAGAAAAGACAACGACCCCATCCAGGTGTAACTGGAGGCTAGAATGTTACGCAAGAGAGTTCGCTATCCGTTGCAAATTTCTACTTTATGAAATATGCGTAAGCAAGCTTTTAATATAGGACGTTGCCGTCTATTTAACTTTAGGGCGAATGGCTTTCTCTACAGATTTCGTGGTAAGTAATTAAGTAAGGTATTTGACCTTCTTTAAAGTTTAAGCAAGGTATTTTTGTACAAGGTACCTTTAAATTAAGTACAAATACCTTGCTTAATTACTCTACGTGTTCTTACTTACAAAATGATAGTTAAGTTTTCTTGACTTTTATATCCCGTGTTTTCATTGTAAAACTATACAGTAAAGATTTTATTTAATTGCTTATTTTTTTAATTTTCATACCCTCCGAGTAACGTCGTCTAGGCGAAAAAAAATTAATTTGGCCTGTAGGCTAAAAGGCGTTATTTGAATATCTAAGATTAACAGAGTATGACCTTAGGGATCTGGATACTAATGGCTAGAACAAGAAACGAAAATCCGTGTCCTCATAAATAACTACATTACACGTCGTGTTAGTTATACCGTAGTAAATCTTGGTTATTTGAATTTTTCACATAAATTTTGAGGTTATGTGAAAAGAGTAGAAGTACAAAAGATATAATGTAGATCTTTTTATTACCTACAACTTAGCCCTTTAACTTTTTTCCATAGGCCTTATAGTTTTGATATCGAGATAAAACGTGTTTACAGTTAAAAACTCACCCTCCCCCCACTTCACGAACTTTGGTCACCTGTAATTTATTTTTCCTTTCATCATATATTAGTTATTTTTTTTTGTTACAAAAATTATCGACCCTGGTCTAATATTCTTCCTAGGAACATCAGTTGATATCACCCGTATAATCATCACCCGTCTCCTTTTATACTTAATTAATTAAGGGTGATCGAATAAGGTTACTGTGACGAAATATTTATGCTGCAATAAAGAAAAAACTTAAAGCAAACAGGATAGCTGGAGGATAAAGCTCTACAAGCATTAAAACTGTACAACTATAAATTGTATCGAGATTTCATTAAACTCCTATTACCGTAAACTTATTCAAAAATGCGCTTTTTAATACTTACAGTTTATATGACTTAAAGACTATGCTGTTCGGTTTGTGTATGCGTTTTACAAAACTGATATGCACAGCGACTGTAACCTCACGACGATACTCGATCATTCTCTGTTCACAAAGCCGTTCATATAAAATGTTGATCCTTTCTATTCTTTCAACGCATCTATTTCATTCTAAGCAATAATATTTATATCGTATAGTGCAACTAAAGTTGAAGATTTGACGTGATATTTATTTTAGCACGTTTAGATAAATATGAGATTACTATGCGCGCGCACACTTCATAGTATAACTTTTTGACAGTTACCTATAAGTCCAATTGCATTTACCGTCTCAAACAAAGAGTACTACGAGTACACAGGGGATAAAATATTTAGTTATTTTTCTTGTTATATTATTAGGTAAAACGCATGAATATTAAATTGAAAGAAAGTAGCCATGCTGATTTCCCAGAACACTCATTCGTTTTCTACCAACTGTCTATTGTGTTTCTGGAAACAATATTATTAAAGTGCGAGGGAAGGAGTACTAACAATTTTGTTTAGCATTTTATAAATCTTCTGAAATATCTAACAGCGTACGAGATTAGTCCTTCGCAGGTTTTCATGGTGTTCCTTTGCGAGGATATATCTGTCATATCTTATGTAGATACTCTATTATGTTTGATGTCAGATGTATGTTCCACCGTGAATTTTAATTATTATTTTCCAATATAACTACCATCATCCTGGTGATAAAGGTTGACAAATGATAAAAGTTAAATTATCTATAATACAATAATAATTATAATCGTAATCAATGAATAATACTTGGGGTATTGTTGTAGAATGTCCCTTCACAAAGCCATGTTGTTTTGCTGATATTGAGGGAAATATGATAAAAGTAAAAAAAGATATCATTAGGATTTTTTACATTTAATAATGTCGTTAAATATGCCGAGCAAATAGCTACCTGGCTATTCAGTTTGATATTGCTTGGGGATAATTAGAACGGAAATACATTTAAATGTTACATAACTCTTAAAAGTTTTCGAGTTTCATTTTTCTGGGTTCGTGCTATGTACAATCTCTTACATTTTTATTGTTGTCGCGTATGCCGTTTTCTTAGTTCTGAAAAAATTTTTGAATGTTTTTGGCGTCACGTTAATTAATAAAAAAAAGTAAAATTTATTTATGTAAACATTTCTTGGAGCTGGATTTTGAAGTAACCTTTGCAACCGGTCGAAAAAGTGTCTCGTCACTATGGTAGGGCCAAGCAACAGTCTTCGCTGTTGTACGAATGGGCAGGTCACGAATGGTACATAGCATAAAACAAAGTCGTCTCGCTGTCTGTCTGTCCCTATATATGCTTAATATATATCTTTAAAACTACGCAAAGAATGTTGATGCGGTTTTTTTTACTAGATAGTGTGAGTGATTTTATTTTTGGCTTGATGAGCCACTGTTGGCCTTAGGAGCCTTTACAATTTCGCCGGATTTGAGGTGGCCGGGCGCTCGGGGGCCTAACCTGAACCTCGGCGTATTATTATTACGCGTTATGGTGACTAAGCTCGAGGGCTCCCGAGGGAGCCTGGGCTCGGGCCATCACGCTATTATTATCACCGGTTTGGGAGGCCGCCGGAGTATATGTTTGCCGCATTCGCCGGCGAGCGCGGTGTGTGTTGGTGTGCTTGCGTAGTTTTTTAATCCTTTCGATGGCGATAGTCGTCTCATCGTCAGGGAAGTCGAGAACGTGTCGCGGTCTGCGGTAATCGTGGTGGAAAGTACCTAGCGGCAAGGGTCTGTAGGTGGCGGCAACTGTGATTAGCGGATTGGGATGCGCGGCGGCGGTTTCGAAGTATCGGTGCGATGCCGACTTCAGGAATTGAGCGATGGTGGGCAACTCTAAATCGACATGTAGGTCGATATTGCGCATGAACATGGGTGCTCCCTTGGCTCTGCGCAAGAATCGATTCTGAATGACCTGAAGCCGGTGCTTTTGATTTGCTTCGGAGCAATGTGCGCGAAAACCGGACTCGCGTACGTCATAATAGGGCGAACTACTGCCTTGTATAAGGTCACCTTGTTCCAAAGGGACATTTTTGACGTTTTTTTGAGGATAGAGCGGATAGAGGCGACCGAGTACGGACGCCGCCCGGTTCCTGACCCAAGTCAAGTGCTGGTTGAATTAAATTTGGGAGTCGAGGACGACACCTAGATATTTGACTTTGTTCACCCATGGTACCGGGCTATCCATGTGTTTAACGGGGGGTGGATTAAGTACATTCTTTTTGTGTGAGAAAAGGGCGGCCACACTTTTAGCGGGATTGATCTCGATCCTCCATTGCCGAAACAAGTCACCGATGGTGATGGCCGCAGCTTGAAAGCGTCGATGGATCAATTCTGGTGTTCTGCCTGTGGCATAGAGACAAGTGTCGTCAGCAAAAAGGGATGATTATACATATTTGACACTCGGCATCTCAGTAGTGTAGAGCGTAAACAAGACTGGATGCAATACCGAGCCTTGGGGCACCCCGGCTCGAACGGGATGTGTTGTCGAACACACGTCCTCAACTGGATAATGAAAGGTCCGATTACTCAGGAAGTCTCGTATTATGCCTACGTGACGGTCAGGCACTCCGTACCCGTATAACTTGTATACGAGCCCGTTGTGCCAGACTTTATCGAACGCCTTTGCCACGTCGAGGAAGAGCTCTCCAGTATTGTACCCGGGTCGGCGTTTGACTAATACGTGCTCCGTGATGCGGTGCACTTGGTAGGTACATGAATGTTTGGCTCTGAATCCAATCTGTTTGGGGTTGGGGGAGCCCTTTGGTGTCCATAAGGGATCTTAAGCGGGCTAATATTAATCTTTCAAAGATATTCCCAAATGTTTTGAGAAGACTTATTGGACGATATGAGGTTGGGAGAGTGGCGGGTTTTGAGGGTTTGAGGAACCCTATGACATCATCACTTCCATTCGGACGGAAAGAAGCCTTTGTTTATGACCGCGTTGTATATTATTACTAGTATCTGAAGGATGCTAGTAGAGAGAAGTTTGGTCACCTTATTGGTGATGCAATCTGGGCCAGGCGCTTTGCGTGGGTGTAGTTTTCTCTACTAGATCGGAGCACGTGATCGGGGGAACGGGATCGCGGAGTGGCTCTAAATCTTTCCTTTCGACTTCTTCGTTCACCTTAAGGAGGTGTTCGGGGTTGATTGGAAGCAGACTTTCGCCATGCATTCGGCTTTCTCTTCGTTCAGCATTGCTGGCATGCCTAAAGGGCGGATGATAGAGTTATTCAAGGGGAAGGTTTATATATCACCCTTAGGAGGTAGGGGCGGGTTGCTAGTAGGTATACAAACAAAACATTTTCCGATAGTTTTACTATAAACTGATTCTTCACTGAAAAAGTGTGTCTTCAATCGTTAGCTTTTATTGATTTTTTTTTATGTTTGTTAATTTTTAATGTTGCAAACATTTGTTTATTTTTCACTGCCTTTTATTAAATTACTCGATTTGTACGAGAAGCAAAACATTACTCAATTCGTTAGAGCTTTGGATAATTCCATTAAACATTTATGAATGATTCTGCTAAAGGTTTATTTACTTTCCAAAGTGCTGCTTACAAATTTTCTAACGAATTGTGAAAAATTTGCATTAAACATTTTTTGTTTATACAGAACATTTAAATGGTCAAAATTTTTTGTCCATTTGTATACCCATTCTCATTATGTGATAGGTTTTTTTTATAAACATCGATCTGCATAATTTTGGACGATGAGTCAGAATCCTGGAGATGTGCACCAGTGACGCACGTTATGTCCCTAAATAGAATATTAAGAGTAATAAACTCGTAGAAAGGTCGTCTACTTTACCTAAATATGTCTAAATACACCTAAACTAAAACATTAACACTTCAATTTCATTTCGTAAAAGTTTCTTTGAATTTTTCTGTGTTGTCGTCTTTAACTATGGTAGGGCCGCGCACCAGCCTTTGCTGTTTCAAGAATGAGCACGCTCGTCCGTCAAGTGGAAGAATTGTACTTTTATGTTTTCTTTAGTGAGTACAATTTATTTAGGGTACAGAAGTAAATTTTATTTCATGTCATAATCACGTTGATTTTAGATGTTTCAAATTTATTTTTGTTTATGCTTTGTGTAAATTAATCGACTATGTTCCTTTCAAGAAAATATTACTACATTTAAATCAAAACGCTATTTACATTTGCGTTTTATAAAGATAGCTATCTTTTCGCTCGCGGTTTCGTTGCGCTCCCGTTGAAGCACTTATATAAATATCTTTTTTTTTTAAAGTATATTTTTTTACTAAAGAGAATCCTATGTCCTTTTTTGATACCTCTAAGAATATGTGTTAAAAGTTTCATTATAATCGTTTGAGTATTTTTTGGGGTGAAAGCGTAATAAACAGACATACATTCACATTTATAATATTAAGTAGGGATTAATTTCCGCCCGGGTCACTCAAGCTTTGCGTAGAACGGTCTTTGAAAGGCTATATTCTGAAGATGCTTTATGAAAAGTATTCTTAGCGTTCGATGAAGAACACAACATATTTATGATATATTTTACTTCAAAACGTTCTCTTTTGTTGCATTGCGAACGTATGAATGCTGAGTGCCATACAAAATATTAAAAAAATTGTTTTCAGTGTTAAGCTGCTTCGGCTCTGACGATATCCCATGAGGTAGGTGAGATTAAAACAATTTAGAAATTTAATCTTCATCTAATAATGTGTATAGGGGAATATAATATAAATAAATAATCAAGATCCACTTCAAAAATAACACTTAAGAAAACAACACTAAATCTCACAGCTAGCAGTAAAGTTGTTTATGGTTGAGAAGAGCCTTTCGTCGAAAATCCGAACTTAATGGATGATCAAACTTACTTGCTTTGTTTACTCTCTAGTTACTTAAAAATTAGGAATGTTTTCGAAGTGAAGTAAAAAAAAAAAAAACTTATGTACATTCATTTGTTATAATATGAGAATTAATGTCTATATACTAGAATTTCATATGGAAAGTAAAAAACATGTGGAAAAGATGGAGCGATGCGCATATGATTCCCCATTTTTAAAATTGCTTTCTAGTTCCATCGTTTCAGTTTTTTCAAAGTAAAACGAATTTTTTCCCGAATTCGTGAAATACCGGGATTACTATGAGCGAGCCGAGTTAGTTACACGAGTTCCAGTCTTCACTTTCATGAAACACTAGATGTTTCGTTTACAAGTCCAGGTGAAATTAAACTGGGATATTGTATATTTTACGAAGATGTTAAAAATTTAAACGAAGATGTCGCTCGCCTTTAATTCGATATACTCAAGCAACCTGAGTTCGATCCCCGGTGGCGGCACCAATGAAGGTTTTTTCTTTAAGTGCTGACTTATCACGTGCTCCGCGTTGAAGGAATACATCGTGAGGAATCCTGTATATTTTCCAAATAATAACAAAAATATATATATTTCGAAGATATGTGAAGTCTGCCAAACCGCAGTGGGGCCGCGTGGTGGACTATGGCCTGATATCCTCTGTATATAGGAGGCCTTTGCCCAGCAGTTGGACATGTATAGGCTGTTACTTTATTATATATTAAATTAATATTGTGTCTCATATCTTCAGTTCAATATTCATTTGCCTGATAAAATGTTCACTAGCGAGTGATAATTTGACCTCGAGCAAAGGTAACTACTCCGCTCTATGAAATTCAGTTAAACTATAAGATGATTATAGATGAGCCACGCGGTAGCTTCTGATATTACATGAAAGAGTAGTTTCACGTCCCCAGAGGAAGTAAAATACGTGAAATTAGAGCCATAACCGAGGCCCATCCTTAAATTGAATGCTGAAGCCCAATGACATAAAATAAATTTGTATTATCGTGAGTGAATTTAAACGTGGTAGGGCCTCGCAACAGAACCCTCTGTTGCAAGAATGGGCAGGCCCGTCCGGGGTGGTACCACGGCCTCACAGAAGACCGGCGTAAAGTGGAGGCTTTATGCTTCTGCATTTCGTCTGGTGAGTGAGGTTGCCGGATGCCCACTCCCCCCCCCCCCCCTTCTTCTATAACATGCTAGCGGTATCGGAAAAAAACCTACCCCAGGGGGGTACCAGTCCCAGTGGTTCTGGAGAATCCCCCCCTGGGCTGCTGCGACCAGATGACTATTCGCTTTCTGAGCGTAGGCGCTCAGGCTGCCCCACGTATTCTGGGGGGGGCCAAATACCGCTCTCAACTCCCATTGCTCGAGGCAAACGTAGCAGGCTCACTTCGGCAACCCCTTCCACGCTCTCCGTAGATTTGTGCAACATCAGGGGACTCTCTCTCCAACCTTAATGCCGTCCACTACCACCTAGAGACGGCAAAGCCGGCCTTGCTGTTCCTTACTGAGACTCAGATATCTTCTCCGGCTGATACCTCTTTCCTCTCCTACCCCGGGTACAAATTGTAACATTCCTTTGTACCGCGGGCGGGGGTGTGCGTGTACGTCAGAGAGGATATCTGTTCTCGTCGTCTCGGCAGTCTTGGAGGACGGGACCTATCCATCCTCTGGCTACGCGTAGACTGCGACGACCATCCGCGTATCTACGCGTGCCTATATAGGTCCCATAGCGGTAATGCCGAAACTGACCAACTCATTGAGCACATCCAAATGGCTACAGACTCCGTGCTGCAGCAGATCCCATCCGCAGAGATCGTGATTCTAGGCGACTTTAACGCCCATCACGCCGAATGGCTCAGTTCACGCACCACCGATCATGCGGGGAGATCCGTTCACAACTTCGCAATAGCTTATGATCTGACACAACTGGTCACCTCGCCAACGCGAATCCCAGATGTGGAGGATCATACACCTTCCCTGTTGGACCTTCTGCTGACCTCGCATCCGGACGGCTACCTGGTTTCCGTCGATCCTCCTCTTGGTTCGTCGGACCAATGTCTTGTCAGGAGTACAGTGCCCGTTGCGCGCTCTACACGGCCTCGCTTCGCAGGCTGCCGCCGCGTATGGCACTATAGGTCAGCAGATTGGGACGGGATTCGGTCATTCTTTGCGTCCTACCCATGGGGGCAGATTTGCTTCTCGTTGGATGATCCAGACGCCGTTGCTGACTCTGTCACCGATGTGGTGCTTCAGGGTATGGAAATGTTTATTCCATTTTCTGCAATACCCATCGGTGGCAAATCCCAGCCTTGGTTTGGTCGTTCCTGCAAGACGGCATTACGCCGAAAGTGGGAATGCTACCGAGCCTGGGTTGAAGCTTCGGCGTCTAGTGATGTAAAGACCAGCGCATTAAAAAAGGAGTATAACTCTGCTTCTAGGTCCTTCAAAAGCGTTATTGCTAAAGCGAAGTTGGAGCATGAAGTGGATGCGGTGTATATTTAAGTTGTCCTGTTCCACTTACTAAGATAGACTAATCGAGGACTATCACTTGGACTATGTTTCCAATAAATAACACTCGGACTATAAAGCAAACTGATTTAATTAGCGGAAGATAATCACAATACATTGACTAGTCAAACACAGGTAAAGAGAGAGAGCACGAGTATGAGTATAAGTATGAGTGAATACATTATAAATGATGCGAGCTATTTATACTAAAAAGGGTAATCCTTACTAACATCACAAAGGCGAAAGTTTGTATGTATGGATGGATGTTCACGCAAATATTATTGAACGGATTTCAATAAACTTTACAATAATATAGCTTACACATCAGAACAAGACATAGGCTATAATTTATATACAATTTCAATGCAGTCTATCTCCTAGTCTTAATGTTACACCTTCAGCTTATTCTACGCAGACGTAGTCGCGGGGAGCAGCTAGTTAATTGCAATTTTGACTCCCACTTGAGAATGCGTGCGCGCAGTGGGGGTTAAATTATGATGGCTGCTTAACTAAAAACAAAAGGCTCGTGCTCGGCCATCTTGCGATAATTAGCTAATACAATAGATGCACCAGCCGCCATACTGTCGCATAACCGAGTGGGTGGAGCTACTGTGCGTTAAAAAATGTTGATTCGTGCAACAGTAACTACGTCGTGAAATTCGATAGCCAATAGTAGCTTCGCCGCGGACGTCGAAATCACTCCGTCGTAAAAAGAAGGACCGTTGTAGCGGTCGAGTTGACTAGCATGCTACATTATTCCCCCACCGAGACCGTTACTTACTACGGGCGGGTAGTAATCAGGAAATTGGACTACTCGTCCACTTCTAGTCTTCTTGATCGTGTTTCGATGTTGGGCGGCCTGGTGATCCTGTTGACAACTGCATCTTCCCTTGTGATAAAGGCTGGTTTAAGGCGATCAATACTGACTCGTTGCATCTTCCCTTGCACATCGATATCGAAGGTCTTCTCGTTGCGACATAGAACCTTGTAGGGGCCTAGGTAAGGTGCTTGTAGAGATTTACGCATTGGACCAAGGCGTAGGAAGACATGGGTTGCCGTGTGCAGCTCTTTTGGTATATAAAAAATTCTGCTGGTACTGGTGCGCCAGGATGTTGGTTGGGGTGTTAGTTTTGACATATGTGCGCGGAGTCTACTTACTAGGCTGGTTACGTCTACTGCATCGTCTGAAGTGGTGGTTAGGAACTGTCCAGGAAGACGGAGCGGCTCACCATAGACTACTTCTGCAGCTGATACCTCGATGTCATCTTTCCATGCACTGCGGATTCCTAATAGGACCCATGGTAAGACTTCAGTCCAATTTGAGTTTGAATGGCAGGTGATGGCGGCCTTCAGCTGGCGATGCAGCCGTTCAACTAGGCCGTTTGCTGCAGGATGATATGCTGTGGTGACATGATGATTTGCGCCAACCAGCGCCGCAAGCTCCTTAAATGTGTGCGACTCGAACTGTCTCCCACGATCGGTGGTTATGTGCTCTGGGCATCCAAAGCGAGATATCCACCCAGTAGTGAGGGCGGTTGCGCAGGTCTCTGCAGTGATGTCTGGTAGAGGGAACGCCTCAGGCCAACGCGTGACGCGGTCGACGACCGTGAGGCAGTACCCGTTTCCTGAAGACAAAGGTAAGGGACCAATGATATCAAGGTGTATGTGGCGAAAACGACCTGATGGTGTTTGAAACGCCTTGAGTGGAGCAGATGTATGCCTGGTAATTTTACTTCTCTGGCATTGTTGATATTCTTTTGCCCATTGTCGACAGTCTTTTCTTATTCCAGGCCAAACATAGCTCTGCGTTAACAAGCGAACACTAGCTTTTCCTCCCGGATGACTCAGGCCATGCAGTGTGTCGAATACTTGCTTGCGGAAAGCTTTGGTAATAAACGGACGAGGGCTTACCGAGACATCGCAGTATACCTCACAACGCGTTTCTGGTAGCCTTACTTTCTGCAGTATGAGACTGGATCCATTCTTCAGCAGGTTTTGAAGTTCAGCGTCTGTTTTCTGGTCATTGGCCAAGGACTGGTAATCTATGGGCAAATGTATTTCATTAATTCTAGACAAGGTATCTGCTACTGTGTTGTCCTTCCCTGCTATGTACCTGATGTCAGTGGTAAATTGACTTATATAGTCCAGATACCTAAACTGACGAGGGGAACAATTTTCACGATTTTTCGTAAAAGCGAAAGACAACGGTTTGTGGTCTGTCATGACAGAGAATGTTCGCGCTTCCACCATGTGCCTGAAGTAATGGATTGCGTTGTAAATGGCAAGTAATTCTCTATCATATGGGCTGTACTTCTTCTGTGATGGACTTAGCTTCCTGGAGAAGAAAGCTAGGGGTTGCCACAGTTTACCTCTTCTCTGTTGTAAAACTGCTCCTATTGCCGAGTCCGATGCGTCAGTCATAATAGATAGCTCTGCCCGTGAATCTGGATATGCCAACATGGTTGCATTTGACAGATCTTGTTTGCACTTTTGAAATGCATCATGTAGTTCTGAATTCATCTGGATCTGCTGTGAACCTTTGGTCTTTGGACCAGCTAAAAGAGCATTGAGTGGTGCTTGTGTTGCAGCTGCGGATGGAATGAAGCGTCGATAAAAATTCATCATTCCTAAGAAACGTCTTAACTCTTTAATGGTCTTGGGTTCAGGGAAATCCTGTATGGCTTGAACTTTAGAAGTGGTAGGTTGAATACCTGCTGCTGAAATTTTTGTAACCTAAAAAATTCACTTCAGGTTTTTCAAATACGCACTTGTTGGTATTTATCAGAACACCATATTCTGATAGTCTTTTGAACAGTGTTCTGAGATGCATTTGGTGCTGAGTACTGTCACTGCTGAATACTAATATGTCGTCGATGTATCCGTAGCAAAAATCTAGTCCTCGAAGAACTTCGTCCATGAAGCGTTGGAATGTTTGCGACGCGTTTCTCAAGCCATAACTCATGAACGGAAATTCGTATAGGCCGAAAGGTGTTGTGATTGCAGTTTTGGGTATGTCCTCTTCATAGACAGGTATTTGATTGTAGGCCTTCGTTAAATCAATTGTTGAATAAATGGTGCTACCTGTTAAATGATGCGCGAAGTCCTGTATGTGCCTTACGGGGTATCTGTCAGGGATTGTTCGTGCGTTAAGCAATCTATAATCCCCACATGGACGCCAACCATCGCTTTTCTTGCGAACCAGATGAAGTGGCGATGACCAAGCGCTTTCTGAGGTGCGCGCTGTGCCATTCTGCAGCATTTCGTCGAACTCTTGCTTCGCCACTTTAAGACGTTCTGGGTCTAAGCGACGTGGTCGACTGGATACCGGTGGGCCAGGAGTGGTGCGAATATGGTGCACTGTGTTATGCTTAGGAGTAATCGGCATACCTGAAGGTCGAGTTATGTCCGGAAACTCCCGGAGTATTTAATGATACTCGCCAATGTCGGTGGTAGTGCGCACGGATGATATAGCGTCTGAAGAACCCTGATCTGGTACTGTAACAGCAAGTGAAGTGACGTTGTCAATAAGGCGATGATGTCGGCAGTCGACTAACAGGTTGTAATAGCCTAAAAAATCGACGCCGATGATAGGCTTTGAAATGTCAGCAACGATAAAACGCCAGGTAAATGCGCGCCGTAAACCAAGGTCCAATGTCAGTGGTATGTACCCGTATGTGGCGATGATCGTTCCGTTGGCTGCGAACAACTCATACTTAGTTTTCGTACGTGGCTCCCGAACAGCGGATCGTGGAAAAACACACAGGTCTGAACCCGTATCTATAAGATATTGAATCTTTGTTTTGCGATCCGTGATGAACAGGCGGCTTGTTGTACTTAGGCAGTCGGTTGCCGCCACTAATGGCTGCTCTGGTAGTTTAACGCTGTCGCCTTTTGCTTGTAGCTACATGGTGTTTGACATTTTTTTGCTTGATCTCCAAACATATAGTGAAACCAGCAATGGGGATGACTACGAGGTCGATTGCGGGATCGAGAATGATTATGATGCTTTTTATTTCGACTTCTAGATCGTGAGCGTGATCTTCTATGAATTTCCATGCTCTCCAGCCTTCGACTCAGTTCTGCAATCCGTTTTGTTAGTAAATCAACCGAAGTGTCTGATATAGTAGCGGTTGAAGATGCAGGATTAGTACTTGCACTTGCTACTTGCCCGGTTACTGGAACGATGTCAATAATCTGGTCTGCTAGTTCGGCTATTTCTTCCAGACTCATGTTTATTTGTGATGCAACTATGGTTTGTAAGTTGGTTGGAAGTCTACTGGACCATATAGTGCGAATGAAGTCTGAAGGTACTGACGGACCCGCTAAAAATTGCAGGTGGCGAAGAAATTGAGACGGTTTCCTATCGCCAAGCTCCTCATGCATTAAAAGCTGTTTTATTTTGCGTTCTTGTGAAGCGGATAGTCGCCGTATTAATTCAGCCTTAAGCTTTTCATACTTCCCAGTGGATGGCGGAGATACTACTATATCCCTTACTTCAGCAGTATGTTGAGGTTCCAGTTGCGCCAATACGAAATAATATTTAGTAGTGTCGAGTGTAATATTGGAAAGGATGAACTGACCTTCCAGTTGAGCAAACCAAAGTTCCGGGTCGTTGGGATTAAAAACGGGGCTCCTTATTCCAACTCTGCATGCCTCCATTGGTAATGTGTCCTTGTTAGTCTCCATTTCCTTAATCCGGGTCACCAGTGAAGTGGATGCGGTGTATATTTAAGTTGTCCTGTTCCACTTACTAAGATAGACTAATCGAGGACTATCACTTGGACTATGTTTCCAATAAATAACACTCGGACTATAAAGCAAACTGATTTAATTAGCGGAAGATAATCACAATACATTGACTAGTCAAACACAGGTAAAGAGAGAGAGCACGAGTATGAGTATAAGTATGAGTGAATACATTATAAATGATGCGAGCTATTTATACTAAAAAGGGTAATCCTTACTAACATCACAAAGGCGAAAGTTTGTATGTATGGATGGATGTTCACACAAATATTATTGAACGGATTTCAATAAACTTTACAATAATATAGCTTACACATCAGAACAAGACATAGGCTATAATTTATATACAATTTCAATGCAGTCTTTCTCCTAGTCTTAATGTTACACCTTCAGCTTATTCTACGCAGACGTAGTCGCGGGGAGCAGCTAGTTAATTGCAATTTTGACTCCCACTTGAGAATGCGTGCGCGCAGTAGGGGTTAAATTATGATGGCCGCTTAACTAAAAACAAAAGGCTCGTGCTCGGCCATCTTGCGATAATTAGCTAATACAATAGATGCACCAGCCGCCATACTGTCGCATCACCGAGTGGGTGGAGCTACTGTGCGTTAAAAAATGTTGATTCGTGCAACAGTAACTACGTCGTGAAATTCGATAGCCAATAGTAGCTTCGCCGCGGACGTCGACAGCACTCCGTCGTAAAAAGAAGGATCGTTGTAGCGGTCGAGTTGACTAGCATGCTACAGAGCACATTAGCAGAATTGGCGAGAGATTGGCGCGTCTCCCATCGGGAACACGTGCGTTTTGGTCTCTCGCCAAAGCTGTCTTAGGGAATTTCTGTAAGCCATCTTTTCCACCCCTGCACACGGAGGATGATTCGTTGGCCCATGCCGCGAAGGAGAAAGCCGATCTTCTGGGCTCTCTCTTTGCGTCCAACTCGATTTTGGATGACCGAGGAAACTCACCACCATCAATCCCCCAGTGCGACGTTACGATGCCGGAGGTAAAATTCCGGCAAAGTGCAGTTCGCAAAGCACTTCTTTCCTTGGACATTCACAAGTCGAGTGGGCCTGATGGCATCCCTCCGATCGTGTTACAGACATGTGCTCCAGAGTTGGCGCCGGTTTTAACGCGTCTCTTCCGGCACTCCTATACTTTAGGCGTAGTCCCGAAATCATGGAAGGCCGCGTTAGTGCACCCGATCCCTAAAAAAGGCAACCGCTCTGATCCGTCCAATTACAGGCCAATAGCCATCACCTCCTTGTTTTCCAAGATAATGGAGTCTGTTATCAACGGCCAGCTCCTACCTGAGGGTACCCTAGAGCGAGCACCAGTATGGATTTCGTCGGGGTCGCTCAGCCGGTGATCTTCTGGTCTACCTTACACATCGATGGGCAGAAGCAGTTGAGAGCAAGGGGGAGGCGCTTGCAGCCAGTCTGGACATAGCGAAGGCCTTTGATCGGGTATGGCACTTTGTGCCATACCCGATCAAAGGCCTTCGCTTCTTTCGAAGCTGCCTTCTTTCGAAGCTGCCTTCCTATGGGCTTCCCGAGAAATTATGCAATTGGATCACCAACTTTTTGGCAGATCGGAGCATCAAGGTCGTCGTCGACGGTGCATGCTCCGATCCTAAATTTGTCAATGCTGGTGTTCCACAAGGCTGCGTACTGTCTCCTACTCTGTTTCTTCTGCATATCAATGACATGTTGCAAATCAGCAACGTCCATTGTTATGCAGACGATAGCACTGTGGATGTCTCGTACACTGGCCGAGCTAACATTTCTCGGGAAAACGTCTACGAGTGTCGGAACAAGCTTGTTTCTGAGGTCGAGACTTTGTTAACCAAAGTCTCAGACTGGGGTCGACTAAACCTAGTCCAATTCAACCCCAAAAAGACACAAGTTTGCGCGTTAACCGCTAAAAAGTCCCCATTTGTCGTGACTCCTCATTTCGAGAACCCTCCCCTCTGCCACAGCTAGTATCGGAATGCTTGGCGTCGAAATCTCGAGCAACGTCCAGGTCCGCGGTCAATTGGAAGGTAAGGCCAAATTGGCCTCAAAGAAGCTTGGCGTGCTCAGCAAGGCGAGACGGTACTTCACGGCTGCCCAACGCCTAAACCTGTATAAGGCGCAAATTCGGCCCCACATGGAGTACTGTTCTCACCTCTGGGCGGGAGCCCCCTATTACCAGCTTCTTCCATTTGACCGCATTCAACGTAGGGGGCTAGGGTTATCGACGATCAAAGTCTTTCCGATCGGCTTGATCCTCTGGCTCTGCGTAGAGATGTTGGATCACTCTGCATCTTCTACCGCATTTATCACGGGGAGTGTTCTGAGGAATTGTTTGGATTGATCCCGGCGGCTGAATTCCACCATCGGACATCGCGCCATAAACGAAAAATTTCATCCACACCACCTCGAAGTCCAACGTTCCACAACAGCGCGATTTTTAAGCCATTTCTTGCCTCGCACAACCACTCTGTTGAACCAACTGCCGCCGGCGGTCTTTCCGAACCGTTACGACCTGGGAACCTTCAAAAAGAGAGCGTACTCTTTCTTAAAAGGCCGGCAACGCATTTGTGAGCCCTCGGGTGTTGCAGGTGTTCATGGGCGGCGGTAACCACTTACCATCAGGTGAGCCTCCTGCTCGTTTGCCCCTTTTCTCCATAAAAAAATAAAAAAAAAAAAAAAAAAAAAAAAAAGAGTACTCTGTATTGTTTGTCAGTATTTTGTGTAATTGAGCAGGCAGCTTCATTTAGAACAATTTGTCTATGCGCACGAGGTTCTATTTCATGGGGTATTAGAGTCTATCAAGTGACACTGTATAGAATTCGAAACGACGGGAATTTGAAAATGATAAACGCGATAATTCTTAAAATAAATAAATATTTAGGACACATTTTTACACAACGTGTCCTTGTCCCAAAGAATACAATATATATATATGTGTATATATTGTATTCTTGTAGGGTGTGCTACGATATCAGGGGGGTAGTGGGAATTTTTAGCCTCATCCGGCACTGCATCAAAATTATATTAATTCAATGCGGCACGAGGCCTAAGACATCCGGTACCAAGGTAGGTATACCGCCGAGTCCGGGACCATTAGCACCTTAAATATATACAATATTTATCTCTTTCCTACACTGGACCAAACCGAAGTTAAGAGTAGTTCACCTTTTTCCTTGCCGCACCACAGGGAGGTTGCTTGAAGGATGATTTAAGCCTCGTTACGCAGTGAACGTGTTAATGGTTAATTATATGTTTAATGAAACAAAAATCCTGGTTCCTATTTCCTAAGATAACTCTGTACGAACTGCTTAAAATAGCTTACTTTTTAAGTTTATTTATTATACATTATAACATAAAAAGTATGTTTAAGTAAAAGTAAAAGTACCAGCCTTTAAATGGACACTGCAGGGCGAGGCCTCCTCATTACAGATTTTTTTTGGTTATTATTTCGAAAACATGCAGGTTTCCTCACGATGTTTTCCTACACAGTTGAGCACGTGATAAGTCAGCACTTAAAATTAAAAAAATCATTGGTGCCGGCACCGGGGATGGAACTCATGTTGCTCGAGTTTATTGAATTAAAAGCCAGCGCCCGGACAGTGAGCTATCACGGCCTAACATATTTTAGTCAAGTTTACTAAATTAATGATTGCAATTCTTACATTCGTGCAAAACACACGAGAATTGAACTTAATTTACCGATGGGGAAAAATACACATCAAACGCCTTGAGTACATTGAATTAAAAGCGAGCACATGCTTTGCGTTTTCATTTTTTCATTTATTTATCCTTTATTGAAATTATCTAAAAAAAGATGCAAAGGGCGTACTGCCTTTTGGCATTCCCTCCCAGTCAACCTGGGGCATGGTGGTGTGAAATCTGGTAGGTGTAATTATTACCTTTGTTAGCATTTAATTTATTCTTTTTTCTAGCTGTTTCTGTGTATTGAGCCGATTTAAATGAAATTTGGTACACAGATAGTCTAGAGCCTGAGAAAGGACTAAGGCCATTTTTAATTGTAAAAAGAGTAAAGGGTTCTTATAGGGGATAGATATTTATTTACGCGAGTGAAGCCGCGGGCGAAAAGCTAGTTTATATATAAGTCAAGGACCAATTTGAATTATGTCCTGTTAGGAGAGCTCGACGTATGTCATCAGCTATCATGGCTATCTAATATATACATAAAAATATTTTATTACAAACTACAAGTTTCTATAGCCATAGGAATTTCGGTAGAAACTTTTTATAATCCAAGTGTACTATCAATGAAAAATATGAGTTTGCAGTTGTTTGTTCATTTCCCGTTTGCGAGCGTTGCTTATTGTTCTCATAGCAAGTGTCATGCTGAGTCAGAATAAATAAACCTTTTCGCCATTTTATTTTCCATAACCTAAATCAAATATTCATTTGTCTCTACATTTCCTCGCTATACGTTTGTCAGACTAGAGCTTGTTAGTGCAGATTTTTAGAATTAATATTATATTTATTGAAAGTGAAAATTAACACTATTTCATGTTAACTTTTGTAATGAAACTTTTTTTCTGCTGTTTATTATAACCTCTCAAGACTTATCGTCGAGAGAGTATAAGATTCTTGTGACTTTAAAAACAGTCAGATTCGATATAAGAATATAGCTATATTGGCCAAAAAAGGTCAAAATTACAATGTTATCTTCGAATTTCGATGTTAATCAAATAAATGTTTTCTTCTTATTACCCAGCGGTAGTCGTTAGAAAACTTGAACATTTACTATTATTATCTTAAACAAGCTTATACGTTTAAGGTAAAAAATAACGAGTATTGTTTTACTCTATTTCATATTTTTTCAGAAAAAATGTCTCAATTTAGTTAATACGTAGGGCGTCCGAAAATTTTGAGAAAAAAAAAAACTAACTTATATGGATAAAATATTTTCATTAAAACGTTTCAAAGAGCTCTCCACCAGCCTCTATAGTTCTATGCGTCTGAACCAATTTTTTCAGTACACTTTATTCAGTCCACCGCTTATTCCTCTTCCGTAGATTTCAAAAATGTCAATAATCTTATCCTTTAAACGAGCAATTCTTGTATATATATATAGTCGGAATCTCGGAAACGGCTCCAGCGATTTTCATGAAATTTAGTATGTGCATAGATTCGGGGGCGAAAAATCGATCTAGCTAGGTTTCATTTTTAGAAAATGTCCTTTTATCCCTGTTTTCAGGGAATGAAAAATATAATTCGAATATGACAGTAAATTTCGCCGCAAGACAAAATGTTATAATAGCTCCGGTCGGTAATCGAGCGGCCTCAAAACAGACGGCCGTGGTTCGCGTCACGATCATTTACGCATTTATTTTTTTTTTACTTTTTTTTCGATTCCAGATCATTGCTTTCTTTACTTTTATTTTTTTGTCGATTTGTTATTTTGTTATTTTTTTCCCTTTTTTTTTAAGTTCTTTCTTTTGTGAAAAACATCAGTTCATATTTTCTTATTATTACGTCAGTAAGATCGAAAAATATTATGCATATTTCATTACGCAGTAATTTGTATCTGAATGTAATTTCCAAAATACACGATTTACCAAAAAAAAAAAAAAAAACAAACCGAGCAAAGCTCGGTCCTCCGGGTACTGTATATAACACGCGTAGTAAAATAGATCACGGTTAAAACCCGAGCCAATAGGTTTTGACTGCTGTGATAGTTTTTTTACTCCTGTTTCTAACAACCTTGTAGACCTGATGTCGATGGCTCGATGTGAATATAATCATATCCTTTGCTGTGATTGCGTTTGTGCTAGTCGATGGTACGGTAGAAACTGTTAGGAGAGAAAGGTTTAAACGTAACGTGTTACATTTTACACCAATTTGTAATGCCCCGCTTACGAGATTACTCATACACACTTACTTACCCTCATAAATTAATATAAGAATTAAGTTTTACAAAATTTAAACGTCACAAGTAACAGGCAAGCGAGTGAGTAACTAAATTTATGCAAATTATGCAGATCATAACGGGCAATATTACATCACGTTTGTCCGACTGTAGTAGCACTGCTACCTTTCTGTGTGAATTTCTAGAATTTAATACTTTGTTTGCTGACATACTTTTTTTATTGCGAAAGCTAAATAGTAAAATTGCTGGTTTATAAAATCCCGCTAAGAAAACTAAAATAATCTTTTCTGTGTGCCTTTGCTCGTGTTCCAATCTATAAAGATTAAAAATTTTATCTACTAGATCTCTTCTGTCTACACGTAGCATAGGAAATTTGCTAATATATATTTATTTTACTATTTAAGTGAATATCTTTTTGTAAATTTGTCATTTCCTTTTCGCAAGAGAAAGGGGCATTGTTATCATACTATTTGTTTTTTTTCATTTCATAGTCATTCTAGCTCTCAAAGTCCATTGCTTCACTTAGGTTCATAGATCCTCACTGTTGAAATGGTGGACTTTTCAGAATAAAGATGATAATTGCTCAATCAGTTTATTTAATCAGATAAATCAACCTTAATCAAAATTACATGTTGTGCGATGGACAATATAAAAAAGGAAGAGGATCTATGACGATAACTCAGTGTTGCCAGAAGTACAGATACAGATATTTTTCATTCGTAACATTATTTAAATGAAGAGTATAACATTTACTAACACAAATTACAACACGCCTCCTTAAATTTATACTCTTCATATTTTTCATATACAATACACATCAAAAGTTCTTGTATACTAAAACAATCTAAACCCTAACCTATTTCTCAAAAAATTTGTCTTATCTAAACTTTTAGTTAACATGTCCGCTAAGTTAAACTTTGAATCAATTTTTACAAAATCAATTATACCCTTTGCATAGTTTTCATTTACATAATGATACTGTACTTCTATATGCTTTGAATTCTTAGTAAAATTACCATATTTAGCAATAGAAACTGCTCCTGAATTATCTTCATACACTTTTATTGGTTTATCAAATCTTATATTGAACGACTCACTTAACAAGTTTCTAATAAAAAGTACTTCAGTCACTGCTTCTGACATAGCAATGTATTCAGCAAAAGTTGAACACTTAGTTACTGTTCTTTGTTTATGTGTTTTCCAAAATAATCTTATTACAAAACCTGTTGTAGACTTTCTATCTATATTATCTCCTGCATAATCAGAATCAACCATACAATCCAATATTTCAGTATTTACATTATCATAGTAAGTTAAATTTAAATCTTTAGTCTTATACAAATATTTTAAGATTCTCATTGCATATTTGTAATGTGTTTGATTATAACAATTTTGAAAACGACTTAAGTAATTAACACTATATGCAATATCCGGCCTAGTGCCTGTACTAATATACAATAATTCACCTATTATATTTCTGTATTTTATACTCTCATCTATTTCTCTAACTTGTTCTAATTTCAAATTTGTTTCCATTGGAGTATCATACAACTTAGTATTTTTCAGATTATATTTAACAGCCAAAGATTCAATATAATTTGTTTGACTCAAGGTCATGATTTTCCTATCATCGCTATAATCAATATTTATGCCAATATAACTTTTAATTTTTCCTAAGTCTTTCATTGCAAAATTTTCCATTAAACTAAGTTTTACCTTTTTTATTTTATCTTTGTCTTTACAACAAATAAGAAGATCATCAACAAATATTAATATGTATATTGGATCTTTGCTTGCATAATTTACATAAAAACAATAATCAGTTACTTCTAACAAAATTTAATTTTTCAATAAATTTGTTGAAACAATCATACCACACTCTCGGGCTTTCTCTAAGACCATAGAGTGCCTTTTGCAATTTATAAACTTTATTGCCATCTGTTTCATAACCTTTTGGTTGATTTACAAACACTTCTGATTTTATATAGCCATTTAAAAGCGCTGTCTCAACATCCATTTGTTCTATGTATAAATTATTTTTACAACTGTATGACAATAGAATTTTCAATGTTTGCATTTTTCCTACAGGTGAATATAAATTTTCAAGGTATTCCTTTTGCTGGAATCCTCTTACAACTAATCTAGCTTTATAAACATTATCACCTTTCTTTTTAAATACCCATTTGACATCAATAACTTTTTTATCTTTTGGCCTTTCAACAATTTGCCATGTGTTGTTTTTGTTTAAACTATTTATTTCTGAGTCCATCGCTATTTGCCAATGTTTACATTCATGGGAGTTCATCGCCTCCTCAAAAGTATTTGGTACATTTGCATCAATGTAATTAACATAAATAAAATGTGATACAGGATTTCCATATTTCAAAACCGGATTTATTTTTCTTTTAACTCTTTCTTTTATTACATGTTTCTCCCTATTATCGCTTAAATTATCATTATTAACAGGATCATTCACAGTCCATTCAGGAATACTTTCATTATCATCTACATAATTTTCAGCACTATCAGTTTTAAATTCTTCATTTTTATTTGTTTCTAAATCCCTATCCTTTTCATCATCAACTTTTTCTATAATTGAGTATTTTCTTCAACTACACGTACATGTCTAGCGTTAATTATTCTATTATTTAATAAAACTCTATAACCATTTTCATTATAACCTACTAACACTCCTAGCTGGGCTTTGTCATCCCATTTACTTTTTCTTAAAACTTCTGGAACCCTGCCATAAACTCTACTGCCATAAATCTTTAAATGTTCTACATTTGGTTTGTTACCAAAAAATAGTTCATAAGGAGTTTTATTCTCTAATGTATTAGCAATTGTTCGATTTTTTAAGTAAGCTGCTGTTTTTATAACTTCGGGCCAATACTTTCTATTAATTTTAGCTTCTCTCATTAAGCATCTGCCTATGTCCATAACAGACCTATTATATCTTTCCGCTACTCCATTTAATTCATGGACATACGGTGGACATGGTAATAACTCTATTCCCTTTTGTCTAATGAAATTATAAATATCACGATTTAAATATTCTTTACCATTATCACACTGTAATTTATTTACCCTTTTATTAAATTTATTTTCTACTAAATTAACAAATTCTATAAAACAACTTGCGGTTTCTGCTTTACTTTTAATACAAAAAATCCTTGTACATTTACTATAATCGTCTATATATATTAAAAAATATTTTTCACCACCATAACCAGTTGTGCTATGTGGACCATTTAAATCAGTATGAATCAATTCTAATATTTCAGTACTCTTAGTTCTATTATTCTCAAAAGGTACATTAGCCATTTTACTTTCAATACAGTTTGAACATTTCATTTCTGTGCTTTCAATCTTATTTGGCAAACCTTCTACTAATTTATTATTTATTAACTTATTTAAATATTGAAAATTTACATGACCAAGTGCCCTATGCCATTTCTCTTTATCAGTTAATTTTATCACATTTACATACATCTTGTTGGTATTAACTTTTAAAACAAAACTTTTTATACAGTACAAGTTATCTACTTTGTTAGCTACAGTTATTAATTCTCTTGACTGATTATAAATTTTAGCATTTTCATTTCTTGCTACTATTGTGCAAGTTTGGGTTATTTTTGAAAAGCTTAACAAATTGTGCTTAATATCTTTTACAAAATAAACATTTTTGAGATGAACATGTTTTTCAGTATAATAATTTTTAAAATACATTTTTACGCTACCAACTTTAGTTGCTTTTAACATTTTACCGTCTGGCAGTTTTACATCAATGGGAATTTTTAAATCAACATAATTATGAAAACATGTATCATCCTTTATAATATGATCTGTACATCCACTATCTAACAACCAATTAATTTCACAATAATCATTATATTCTCCTATGCTACACCCCGTTAACTGATTTACTTCATTATAACATACCTGAGCTGTCCATGACTCTTCTGTAGAACTTTCTTGCTTAGTACTTGAAGACTCACCTCTTGAATTACCTTGATGTCTATTTCGGCCGCGAACTGGATAAAATACACCTCTGTTGTAACCTCTCTGTGGTCCTTGTCGGCGCTGGCTCGTTGAGTATCTTCCTTGGTAGCTTTGTTGTACTTGAAAATTTTTCTGACGGTGCCAACAGTCCTTCTTGAGATGGCCAGTCTTTCCACAGATGAAACATTGTGTTTTTGTTTTTATTGCAAATGAACTCATATTTCTTTTCTTATACTCTGTGTCACTAGTATTCATACTTTTCTCTTTTATTTTGGACTTGACATAATCAACTGTTCTTTGTTCTTCTGGAATTACATCAATAAAGTCTCCAATATAGCTATAACTTGGGGGTAGGGATCTGAGCAAATATCTCATCTTTTCTGATTCATTTAAATTTCCACCAGCCGCTTTAAAATCATTCGTTGTTTTCTCGAAATCGAAAAAAAAACCTTCTATTGAATCGTAATTATTTAATTTATTTTCTTCCATTTTTCCTCTACATATTATTTGCATAGCAGTAAGTAGACTGCGTTAAATACATTTTATCAAATTTTTTTAACATTTCATATGCTGATGTACATTCACTAATATATTCCAATTGTTTATCCGAAATTGTGCTCATCATTAATATCCTTGCTTTTAAATCCATTTTCTTCCAATCCGCCTCTTGATTTTTATATTTAGCCGGCACCATGCAAATGGCGGGCTCATTACATTCTTTGTATTCTAGTAAAGTTACTAACCTCAGTTTCCAGCTACTATAGTTTACGCCATCGAAGATCGGCAACATTATGTCTTCAATTCTTGCTTGTTTAGTCATTTTAATAAGTATAACGGCTTTGATTGTTTCATATAACTTACAAAACGAGCTTGCCGCCACGTGCCTTTTCTTGATTTTACTATGTACTTCTTGATTTATAATTAACTTGTGGCGACTCATTTGCTACTGTGTAGCACCGCTCTTATCCTTTACACCCTTACTCTCATCGGTCTAGCATTACCCTAATATTGACAAATTACTATAGCAACGAGTGACAATAAAAGATTATGGTTTTCTCAACACGGCTTGTTCTTTGTACTGCATCTTAACTTTTCCCTCCTTCCCTCGTCACCACTGCATTTAGCACCCAAAAAGGATGGCATGTGGCGTCCTTGCGGTGACTACAGGCTCTTAAACGCTCGGACAGTTCCCGATCGGTACCCTGTGCGTCATATAGGTGACTTCAGTCATAATCTGGCTGGTTCTACTATATTTGGCACATTAGATCTAGTAAAGGCCTACCAGCAGATTCCGGTAGCTGGTCCAAATGTTTGCAAAACGGCCATAATAACGCCATTTGGTCTTTTCGAGTTTCCCTATATGTCATTTGGGTTACGCAACGCTGGCCAAACCTTCCAGCGTTTCATCGATGAGATCTTGCGCGGACTAGACTTCGCTTTTCCCTACATTGACGATATTTTGGTATTCTCACGGGATGCTGAAGAGCACGCCAAACACCTGCGCATAATCTTGCAAAGACTGGTGGACTATGGCGTCGTTGTCAATGTGGATAAGTGTGTATTGGGGGCATGTGAGGTAATCTTCCTAGGTTATAAGATAACCAAGGATGGTATCTGCCCACCTGAAGAGAAGATCGCTGCTCTCCGCGAGTTATCGCTTCCCAAAACAGTTCAAGGTTTGAGACGCTTCCTGGGGATGGTAAATTATTACCGCCAATACCGCTCCACCTGTGGATTTTTTAACAGTCAGCAACCTAAAAGGTTCAAAAGCTATGCCCTGGACAGCAGACTTGGAGCGTGCTTTCTACGAGTGTCGCGACAGTCTCTCAGAGGCCACCATGCTTGTACATCCGCAATGAAATGCTCGTTTAGGGTTGTACACGGACGCCTCCAGCACTCATGTCGGCGCTGCCTTACAGCAAAGGTCTGATCAAGGCTGGCAGCCGTTGGCATTCTTTAGCAAAAAGCTAACACAGAGCCAAAGTACATGGCCCGCGTATTACCGCGAACTTCTCGCAGTGTACGCGGCCGTACAGCATTTCCGGCATATACTAGAGGCACAACACGCGACAATCTACACGGACCACAAGCCGCTTCTTTATGCTTTCGTCCAACGCCGTGAAAAATTGCCCCCTGCTCAACTTAACCAACTTACGTTTATTTCCCAGTTTACAACTGATATCAAACATGTGAAGGGGGAAGACAACATCGTTGCTGACACAATGTCCCGCATTGAGGCTATCACGCTCGATGACGATTTCGCAGCCCTGGCAAAAGCTCAGCAGACGGACGACGAACTTAAAACCGTAAAGGTCCATTCTTATTTACAGTTAGAGCCAACCCTCATACCTGGATCCAACATTTCCGTTTTGTGTGATGTGTCAACAGGCAAACCTAGACCCTTTTTGCCAAAACAATATCGGCGAGCCGTCTTCGATCGCCTACATGGTCTCAGCCACCCCGGCGCTCGCGCTTCCGCGCGCCTCTTTAGCGACCGCTATGTTTGGCCAGGCATTGCTAAAGACTGCCGCTCCTGGGCACGCGAGTGTCTCGCCTGCCAGAGCAGCAAGGTAACGCGCCATGTCGTTTCACCGCTTGGCAACATTAGCACACCTTCAGGCAGATTCCGTCATGTTCACCTGGACATTATTGGACCGATGCCTTCTTCAAACGGATTCACTTATTGCCTAACAGCAGTAGACCGTTTCTAACGCTGGCCCGAAGTTTGGCCCATGTCATCGATAACCGCAGTAGAAGTCGCTGATCAATTCACCCATGGCTGGATCGCTCGCTTTGGTGTACCGATCACTGTCACAACGGACCAGGCACGTCAATTTGAGTCCCAACTTTTCAACAGACTGATGGATTTAGGAGCCACAAAACGCGTTCGTACTACGAGCTATCATCCCCAAGCTAATGGGGTGATAGAGCGTTTCCACCGCCATTTAAAGGCCGCTTTAATGGTCACAAGAGTTCTTGGTACCATGCCCTACCTTTCGTTCTTCTCGGAATCAGGGCGGCACTAAAAAATGACATCAAAACGTCAGCTGCAGAAGTTTTGTATGGGGAACCGCTACGCCTACCAGGCGAGTTCCTGGTGGCTAGCAATTCCCCTCAAACCGTGGACGATGATTTTGTTGCACAGTTGCGAAAACGGATGGCAGAACTTCGCCCCGTTCCAGCATCACGTCACACGAATTCTAAAACTTTCGTTTTCAAGGACTTACTTGATGCTACTCACGTGTTCCTCTGCGAAGATTCCGTTCGACGCCCTCTACAGCCACCTTATACAGGCCCCTACAGAGTGTTGAAGAGATCTGAAAAGACACTTACCTTAGACATTTCTGGCCGAAGATCTGAGGTTAGCATCGACAGAACAAAACCTGCGTATATTGCACCTGACCCAGACGGCAATCCGTCCCCTAACAACTTGGCACCGGAGCCCCCAGTCCTTCCGACTCTTTCACCTCCTATTAGCCAAACGGCCGTGCCCATTAAAACGCCCGCACAGCCTGTAACAACCCGGTCAGGTCGCAAAGTTAAATTTAAAGATATTTTAGATTTATAAGTACTAGTTTTTTAATACGTTATTTTTGTTAAAGCAGAGTTTTTTCAATTTTAAGTTTCCAATGTTTATTTTTTCATTGTATAAATTAAAATTCCATTAGTTAAAAATTATCCTAAATAATGTTGCTTGTACTTTTATAATAACAGTGTACAATTATTTGATTGTTACATTTAATACTTGTTTTCCCTTCAATGTGTACTTATTTCTCTCCGTAGGGGGGTGATGTGGCGACTCATTTGCTACTGTGTAGCACCGCTCTTATCCTTTACACCCTTACTCTCATCGGTCTAGCATTACCCTAATATTGACAAATTACTATAGCAACGAGTGACAATAAAAGATTATGGTTTTCTCAACACGGCTTGTTCTTTGTACTGCATCTTAACTATTCCCTCCTGCCGGCTCCCAAAAACTAATCATTTTATCACTTAACTGCTTAACTGCTCAACCACGCTCTGCTACCATGTTGAAATGGTAGACTTTTCAGAATAAAGATGATAATTGCTCAATCAGTTTATTTAATCAGATAAATCAACCTTAATCAAAATTACATGTTGTGCGATGGACAATATAAAAAAGGAAGAGGATCTATGACGATAACTCAGTGTTGCCAGAAGTACAGATACAGATATTTTTCATTCGTAACATTATTTAAATGAAGAGTATAACATTTACTAACACAAATTACAACACTCACTAAGCCCGATTCAATACACAAAGACTATGTTTTACATTGATTAATTATAGATGCAGCTACCAGACTGCAGCCAAATACGTTAAGATCCGTATTGTTTAATTCAAATTCAACCATCAAGGTCTTTGCTTTATGTTTTACTAGCTGCTGCCCGCGACTTCGCCTGCGTAGAATAGGCTGAAGACGTAACATTCAGACAGAAAGATAGATATACATAAAATATGTATATAAATTAAAGCCTATGTCTTATTCTGATGTATAAGGTATATTATTGTAAAGTTTAATTAAAATCCATTCAGTAGTATTTGTGTGAAAGAGTAACAAACATCCATCCATACAAACTTTCGCGTTTATAATATTAGTAAGGATTGTATCAAGTTAATACTATAATATTAGCAGACGCTAGCTAATGTAATATTTGATACGATGTATCGAACGAAGAGGCAGGTCCGTCCAAGGAAGTACCATGACATCACAGAAGACAGGTGTGAAGTGGGAGTGTTATACTTCTGCAAACGAAACGTCGTTTAACGAGTGGTGTAACCGGGCCTTCTTTATTAACTAATAGTTGGTGGTAACGCGTGTGCAACCCCACGGCTCACCAAAATGTCCATGGGCGACGGTTATCACTTAACATCAAGTAAACCGCCAGCTCGCTTGCCACCTTCTCACATAAAAAAGGCTTTTAATTTTGGGAACGAAATTGCAGAATAAAAGCAGGACTTTGGTCCAAACTGTTTATAAAGGCTTAAACTCAACAGACTTAAACCCCGTGATGATATATCTCACGTGCCATGCTCAACCACTGAATCCTTTATTAAAACACCAAAACAATAAAATAAATTTAAAAGTTACCAACGCAATCTATATTAATGCATAAGCTTTCTATGTATTTACATTTTAAATTTAAAAAGTCATAGAAACTAAAATCATTACAAAAAGAAATCGGCGTCGCTCGATTTATTGGACATTAGATGCCGTAGGGATCCAATGATACGCCGAATTGTGTCATAACACGTAGGACTTAAGTCAGGCGTTGGTTAAGTTTAATGACTTAGGTGGAAACCTTTGATGGTCTGACGTTTGATGACGCACTGCCCATTCGGCGCGGGTCGTTGGACAAGTTCATTAAGGATTATGGTACACCCGATCTCCAAATGCCTGTGCAATGTACTCATTGTATCGAATTCACTGTGATTAAGATGCTCAAAGGACCCGCTTCAAGTGAGGGCGCTAGACTCGTGTGTTTCGTGTTCTGACAAAAGTTGATGACCGAGAGTCGATGAGATAAGTTTAGAACTCCAAGTGTCAGGTAATACTTTAGACTTTGGTCAGGTCGTAAACTCATACAAATAAGCATTATAGAAAGTTTCTTTCAATTATATTTTCAGAATATTTGTTGAAATATACTTAGATGTATTGCCGCAAAGCTCTCTGCCCAATAATAGTACAGTTTTATGGTCAATTTTAAAAACAGAATTAATCAAGAGATTATAATTTTTTTTAGTCGCAATTTAGTTCCATCTGCTATTGGAATTCATTTGCATTAACTACATTTTTATTTTATTATCTATAATGTTGTAATTGTAAAATAAAATCTGTCGTATTTTCGAATGAATTTCACTGAGTTTCCTGTTTTATCGAACCATAAACTCAGTCTTTTATAAACCTTTATCTTCAACCCACTTGTTCAAATTGGTTTCCGAATTTTCCACCGAAAATTATTCAACCAAAATAAGCACTAAGTGAAACACAATATAGTTTTATATAAGTAGTCAATCAATCACAGGGCAACCATTAGCACAGTCAGTGGAAGCGATAGCAAGTCGGCGTTTTGCGAAAGCAATTGGAAACTGCACGCTACTTTGTGATTTATATTGTAAAATATGTCTGTATAAGGGCAGGCGATGCAAAATAACCGATATTGGAATGCAAAATAACCGATATTGGAATGTTACCGGGGTTGAAATTTCGATATTAAATCCCGAATCTTTCTGCTCTAAACACTTAAAAGCAATTTTATTATTAAACCACTGATTATGCATTTTATAATGATTGATGATTATCTATTTACGGTTAAAGTAATGCCGATAGATGATATTTATAACCTGGTGAGGACGGCAGAACGTATTCGATTGTTATTGGGATTTAAATTTCGATATTTAATCTCGAACCTTTCTCCCATGAACCCTGGAAAACGTTTGTAACGTCGGGAATTAAAAATCAAAATTAAAACGCGATAAAAACCGTAAATTTGTTTTATATAATAAATACATAATACATTTATCTTAGACTGAATTATTTATTTTGATATTTCGATCACCTAGAGTTTCTGTTATTCTATTCTGGTACTTCATCCATTTAAAACTTTTTAAATGGAGGTTTGGAAACATAAGCATTGGCGGAATATATTCTCTGCTAGTGTTACAAGCAGGCAGCTGCTTATATAATAGTTTTGGTTTAGCACTTGTCATGGATCCAACTTTTTTATCTCTACTTGGTGCCAGTATTTTTTGATAATTTCTTTTATTGATTATTAGGCTTTTACTGAGCTGGTGTAGGAGGCAGTCAAGCCCTGGTCAGTTTCAAATTAAAAGAATTTAATGTAAAACATATTCAAGTTCTCTAAAATCTATTTTAAACTTTCATACGTTTCTCTATGTTTGTGTAACATATGACACCTAAGTCATAAAGTGTTATGATATTTGGCAGGATTTTATTTATTTTATAATAATATATGCGAGTAGTATAAATGAAACACACAGTTTCTGATCGATGATTGATTGCTACGCTATTGACTTCGGTGTCGTGGATTCGATTTCCACACGGGGCAAATATTTGTGTGAGCCACAGATTAAATTGTTCCAGATATTTGTTGTTTGACGGGTATTTATGCCCGAGGAGGTTTCATGTCAGGCAGGCAGCCAATACCGGCATAAGGGCAGGATCATATCCCTGATGGGTACCTATATTTTTATAAGTTAATATTTTTCGTCTTGTTTTTTTCCTCCGATCGTGTACCAATCGTGGTGCGGGATGAATTAATAGCAATATGTGTGTCCACGAATTGACAATTTAAATTATATATATATATGAATTGTTGTCAATTCGTGGGAAACTGATAAACATTAGTTCGAGCATAAATTACGATGTGACGTCACGATAACGCCCGGCAGCCCCTGAGTCAGTTTTATGTTAAAACTTATCCTTCCCCGTTCAGTATGCAGCGATGCAAACTTCTGAAATTTTTTACGCTCCTGGAATGAGGATTGAGTTTCTTTCCGAGAGGTGAAATGCACTGCTTTTAAGTTTGAAAGTTTGTATATGTAGGTTAAATTAGAACAGACAAATAATATTTAAAATAATTGTGAATTAGATTTGATCTCAGTGACCTCATTACGAGTTAGCCCAGAAGTGAACACTATTCATATTGTAAATAGGTATTGTAAATAGGTATGTATATGAACATTTAAATAGCCGCGATACTGAATACAAATTATTTGCGGTAAAAAACTATCCGTAAATCAAATCAAATCAAAGTCAATAAATGTTGAACTTAATACCCTATTTATGATTTATTTAACTATGGTTTTAAATTCAGTCCCAATTCAGGTATAATTCGATTGAGGTTGCGAATTTTATTAATTGCTTTGGTTTAATTTGCTATTACCTATACTATTAATGAGTACCATCTGACGTTGCATAACAATTTTCAATTATTATCATTTTCAAAGCGCTATTTTCAGAATGGTCATTTGTTTTCGAGCCCAATCCTGGAAACACGCAATATACCGTGCACCATATAAGGACAGTCATAAAGTTTTTAACAAATATTACTACTTTAAAATTCCGTACTTCCAATTACAAATACTACTCGCTTTTAATTCAGCATACTCTGTGGTAGGGCCACACAACTGTTTCGGCTGTTGCACGAATGGGCGGGTCCGTCCGACTAGGTACCACAATTTCATCGGACGGCGTGAAGTGGAAGTAATATACTTTTGCGTTGCGTCTGGTGCGTGAGGTAGCCGGGACCCATGTTATTAAAAGGTGGCAACGCATCTGCAACCTTACGGGTGTTGCAAATGTCCATGGGCGGCGCTTATCGCTTAATATCAGGTGAACCGCCAGCTCGAATGCAACTTAGACACATAAAACAAAATACTCGAGTAACCTGAGCAACCCGGTGCCGGCATCAGTGAAATTGTTTATTTTACGTGTTGATTTAACACGTGCTTAGCGGTGAAGGAAAACATCATGAGGAAACCTGCATAGTTTTAGCAATAATAACAAAAAAATATTTCAAACATATGTGAAGTCCACAGCAGGGTCACGTGGTGGAATATATGTGTATGTAAAGAGGATTGCGAGGTTGACTATAAACTAACTACGATGCTACTGTCGTATGGCTACTGTGGGGTAGAGCTAATATAAAATAAGTTATATATCGAGATAATTTATTATTATTATATATAGTATGTGTTATTATGGAACCTTTGGTCAATAATTTCCATTACTACGCTCTTTGTCAAAACAAAATAATGAATAAATTTATGCTATATTTATTTAAGATAGATTTTCTGATATATTTTAATAAGTTTAGTGAGTGACTATTTAAGAAAAAAAAAAACAACAATCAAACGAAAAAAGGTCTTCAATTTGTTTTGTGGTGGACGTGCGGTTAGAAAATTCACGTTTAGACATTTGATGTTTGCAATATGTATTTAAACTAAATGTCCTCATTTCATTTCTACTCTCAGTAAATCATTATTGTTTAAACAAATACATGTCTTTAACATTACCATAAATCAATTATCAATATTTTAATTTTACTCGTACGCACACATTATAACCACGCCAACTGTATGTTCCTTGTAAAATTTTTATTAAAGTAATACCGATGAAATCCGCTCTCAGCCCACTTCGTTATGAAGGATTTGAGCAATCTCTCACTCGCTTTACGGCCGGACGAACACGTCGGGAAGCTTATGGGCACATAATTTAAACGATGAAAGTTTTCAATTGGCTAACTTCTGTCTGCTATATTAGTTCACTCATATATCGCTAACTTTCTGAACGATATTTCAATAGTTAATAATCGTTGACGCGGGAAACGGGTAAACATAAAATAACAACTAATAAAGAAAGAGAAGCAAACACAGCATAAATCTAGCATGAACATTCAAAAGTCCTAAGTTCTTAATTAGAACTGTAGTTATGTAGGTATTGGACTATAAATGTATTTAATAGTTTATAGTATGCATGTTTGCGTTTTTTGCCTTTGCAGATCCGACGGAATTGAGGTGGCCTGGCGCACGAGGCGCCTAGCCTGAACCTCGGCGTACTATTATTACGCGTTATGGTGACTAAGCTCGAGGGCTCCCGGGGGAGCCTCGGCTCGGGCCGTCACGCTATTATTATTACCGGTTTGGGAGGCCGCCAAGCTCTTAGGGCGCTTTGGCGGGCGCTCCATGGAGTGATCAGGCTCAAGGGTCCCCGAGAGGGGACCTCGGCTTGGGCTGTCACTCAGCACGCGTTTAGCATTCCGATTCGAAAGGGCCGGACCTCGGCTCGATCGGTAGCTATTATCTGACTGGGGGAATTACTAGTGCTAACATTATTACCACTTCGGAGAGCGTTGGCACTGGGAGAAGAAGTGGCGGAAGAAACTCCAGCGACGCTTCTATCATTAATAGGGGAAAACCTGCCAGGTACGTGGCGGAACCTAGTATATGTTTGCCGCACTCGCCGGCGAGTGCGGTGTGTGTTGATGTGTTTCTTGAGTTTTTTGATCCTTTCGATGGCGATAGTCGTCTCATCGTCAGGGAAGTCGAGAACGTGACGCGGACTTCGATAATCGCGGCGGAAAATATTTAGCGGCAAGGGCCTGTAGGTGACGGCACCTACGATAAGTGGGTTGGGATGCGCGGCTGCGGAATCGAAATATCGGCGCGACGCCGACTTCAGGAATTGCGCGATGGTGGGCAATTCTAGATCGACATGTAGGTCGATATTGCGCATGAACCAGGGTGCTCCCGTGGCTCTGCGCAAGAATCGATTTTGAATCACCTGAAGCCGGTGTATTTGCTTCGGAGCAATGTGAGCGAAGACGGGGCTCGCGTACGTCATGATAGGGCGAACTACTGCCTTATATAAGGTCACCTTGTTCCGAAGGGACATTTTTGACGTTTTATTGAGGAGCGGGTAGAGGCGACCGAGTACGAAGGCCGCCCGGTTCCTGACCTGGGTCACGTGTTGGGTGAATTTAAGCTGGGAGTCGAGGACGACGCCTAGATATTTGACTTTATTAACCCATGGTACTGGGGTGTCCAAGAGTTTAACGGGGGGTGGAATGGGTATGTTCTTTTTGTGCGCGAAAAGGACTGCCGCGCTTTTGGCGGGATTGATTTCGATCCTCCATTGCCGAAACCAGTCACCGATGGTGATGGCCGCAGCTTGGAGGCGTCGATGGATCAATTCGGGTGTTCTGCCTGTGGTATAGATACAGGTGTCGTCGGCAAAAAGAGCAAGTTCTACATCTTTGACACGCGGCATGTCATTGGTGTAGAGAGTGAACAAGACTGGTCCCAACACCGACCCTTGGGGCACCCCGGCTCGAACGGGATGCGTAGTCGAACACACGCCCTCGACGCGATAGCGAAAGGTTCGATTACTTAGGAAGTCTCGTATTATGCATACGAGACGGTCGGACACTCCGTACCCGTATAGCTTGTATACGAGTCCGTTGTGCCAGACTTTGTCGAACGCTTTTGCCACGTCCAGGAAGAGTGCACCGGTGTTGAGTCCGCGTTGACGTTTAGTTAAAATGTGCTCCGTGATGCGGTGCACTTGATGGGTACATGAGTGTTTGGCTCTAAATCCAAACTGCTCTGGGATGGGGAGCCCTTTGGTGTCCATAAGGGATCTTAAGCGGGCTAATATTAGTCTTTCAAAGATCTTCCCAAATGTTTTGAGAAGACTTATTGGACGATATGAGGTTGGGAGAGTGGCGGGTTTAGAGGGTTTGAGGAACCCTATGACATCGGCTTCCTTCCACTCGGATGGGAAGAAGCCTTCGGTTAAGGCCGCGTTGTAAATTAATACTAGTATCTGAAGGATGCTAGTAGGAGCTTGGTCACCTTACTTGTGATACCATCTGAGCCCGGTGCTTTACGCGGGCGTAGTTTATTAATGGTGTCTATTAGTTCGGAGCACGTGACTGGGCGAACGGGATCGCGAAGTGGCTCTAAGACTTTCCTTTCTACCTCTTCGTTCACCTTGCGGAGGTGTTCGGGGTCGATCGGAAGCAGACTGGGGGAGTATTGAGACTCTAGGCTGTCAGCCAGGCATTCGGCCTTCTCTTCGTCCAGCATTGCTGGCGTACCTATCGGACGGACTAGTGGCGGCATGGTTGTTATGCCGTTACCCTTGAGGGATTTGGGAAGTTTCCAGAAGGCTACGTGGGATGGTTTTACTGAAGTTAGGGTGGAGTCCCATCGTTCGTTTCGTGAGTCTGCTATGCGTGTTTTGACCTCACGCTGTAATTTACGTAGCAGTCTACGATTCGAGTCGGTGGGATATCTATCATAGGCTCGAGTGGCCGCATTCTTGCGTCTCAGCAAGTCTCGCACATCCTCTGGCAGGGCCCAGCGATGGTCTTCCATCGCCGTGACCTGTCTCGAGCATTGCTCGACGACGGTGTTAACGTGGCTTGTAGGGCTCGAATTGCGGTTTCCGTGTCCTGTTTGGTATTCAATTCTCTAGGGATTGACTCTAGTTGTGGAGGATTAGGTTCGTTAAATTTAGATTTGATTTGATGCCAGCTGATGAGTTTTGGTTAGGGGAGCGGCTGTTGCTGAAGGCCCTAGCCGGAGGAGAACTGGTCGGTGATCGGAGTGAAGCTCGTGTATCACTTCCGGTTCGCATAAGGAGAGACTGATGTTTTTGACGAGTGCAATGTCAAGCACATCCGATGTGTGTCCCTCTACGTAAGGAAAGCGCGTATGTTCGACGGGGGCAGCGACTTCAAAGTCGAGCCTGTCGGATAGCGAGTCGAGTGCGGTGCCTCGACTGTTGGTACGTGTCGAATTCCATCGGGTGTGCTTGCTGTTGAAGTCGCCAGCTAGGATGGTGGCTCCTCCTATAGAGAGGAGGGCCTCAAGATCTGAATGCAATATTGTTGCGGTTGGTCTGCAAGGGAGGTAAACTGATGCTATGGTGATAGGAGAGTGGCCGGTTAAAGCCAGCTGACAGACGGAGGCCTCGAGATGCGTGGGCGCGGGCGTGTCTACCGGTACGCAATGGAGAGATTTTTTATAGTATATAAGTGCCCGGGGCGCCGACACGATCGTTCCTAACTATTCGATAATTGGGGATGTTCGGATCCCTTGTCGCGGGTTTCAGGAACGTCTCCTGAATGAGAAATATATCGATTTGGTGGTCGCGTAAGAAAATACGTATTTCGTCGCGTTGCTCTTTAAGCCCGTTCGCGTTGTAGAATGCTACATTAATCGATGGCGGTTTGACTCTGCCATTATTCCGCGTAGCAGAGAGACTGGTGGTGTTATTATTATTATTATTTAGGGGTGTACTATCCATTTTGGGTCCCTAGACAGATAACGCAGCAACTATGTGCTGGTATTGGTTAAGGATTAGGAGTCTTGATGAGAAGTTGCCTTCAGCGTATTGCTGGGCAAAATACATAACCTCCGCCATGTTGACAGTTCGGAGGAGTTGGCTCAGCGAGTCCAGGGGGTTACTTCCGGTCGCTGGTGTTGGTGGGACTGGGATAGGAATTGGAGCCGGCTGTGCGGCTAATTTGGGTGCCATGATAGGCGGGTTAGGTTTAGCCCAAGCGGGGGCCATAGGGTTCTGCCACGCGGGGCATAGAGTTGGGAAGGAGGCAGCCGTCGGTACGGGTGATCTTCTGATGGCCTGAGGGGCCGGTTTGGTGGGTCTGCGCTTTGGCGCGTTGGGGCAGCCGAGGTAGTTGGCTGTGTGGCCTTCTTTTTGGCACAGCACGCAAGCGGGAGGCCCGTAGCTCACTAAGAGTGCCTTATCTTTAGGCCGGGGGCAGTCTGGGGTGCCGTGGTCTCCTAGGCACTTGACGCACCTAGGCCTGGCGAAGCAATTACGGGCTGCGTGCCCGTATTTTTGGCATTTATGGCATTGCCCTGGGAGCACGCCTTTATGCGGGGGTTCTACGACTATGTTGTCTAGTCCTAGCACGGATTGTATGGTGAAGATTTCCTTCCCTGCCGGGGTCAACTCAAGGTGGACCATGACTAGGTCTATGGGAGTGCGCATGCGCCTACTGGTCATGCGATGGACTGCAAGGACTGGGAGGTTTTGGTTTTTGAGTGATTCGAACACTCTGTCGGTGGATATGTTTCCAGGGATCCTCTTAATAACCACGCGGAGAATTCTATCCTCTGCGAGAGTGTAGGTGTCGTAAAACACCTCCTTGTCTCGCAGGAATTTTGAAACCTGTCTGTGGGCGTCGGCTGTCTCAAGCTGTAGCTTGATGCCTTGGGTAGTGGACGTTGCGCTAAATTTGACCCTATTAGATAGGGCGGACTCGATCATTGGCCACTTTGAGGTGTCCTGAACGAAGATGGGAGGTGGCCGCTTGTCTTGCGGCGGACGAGGGGCCGCGGGAGGCGCGGGGGCTGCTTGAGTAGCAACCGGGGTTAGGATTGCTGAAGGCGATGGGGTTGGGATCGCTGAAGGCGATGGGGTTGGAATAGCTGAAGGCGATGATGTCGGTTGGGTGGGCACTGAGGGCCCGGCTACGGCCGATTCGGTCGTAGCCGGGCCCTCAGTAGCTTCGTTAGCACCGTAAGGTATCCACTAGCCCTAAGACGTTCAAAACAGAACCGCTGCTAAGCGCGTTGGTCGGCGCAGTCAAAACTGCACCTCGCAACTCGACTTGCGAGCGGGGTGCCCACTCGTAATAAAAATCACGAGTGAACGCGGCGCGCGGTGCGCGACGACTGAGCGTCCGCGGCGAGCGAGTCGGCACGCGGAAGCGGATAGGGGTGGGGGGTAGCAAAAGCAGAGAGAGCGCGTGCCAAGGCGTGCGTTCGTCTCGACTGTTGCGAGCGGAGTGTGTTTGCGTTTAGTATATTTATATAATATGTATCATTTTATGCTTTTCGTTTTTAAAAAATTGAATTTTAGATTTTGTTTTGCACCTACGTATTATTTTCACTACTCCCAGGGTTGACTAGAGAATACTTATAAGCATTAAGTTTGCCTTTTGTTTGGCCTTATTTTAGGGAGTAAACATGAAATTAAAGCAAAAAGTCTTCGTCAAAGTCAGTAAAGTCAAAAACTCCGGAAATCTGAACCCAATAAAACTCGAGTTCAACGATAGTGTAATTAAGTTATAAAATTTCGAAAAGACTACACCGAATATACATTAATGAAGGCGAATATTGTGTTCATACGAAGTGGGAAAAACACACGTTTCTGAACGTGGGTTTTCCTGCATATTTAACAGCCTTACGGTTTTCGAAATGGATTTAACTTATTAGCAGATTAGCACATATACTTTTGTCCCGATATAGTAGCCATTTTAAGACTGCCGTTACTCTTGCATTAAAATATAAAATAATCATTTAACCATTCGTCTGGTCCCTCAATTTCTGATCATAATATTCGTGCATCTTATGTATTATTTATATTCTGTCACCTGAACTAATGAACTTATTAATTGAAATAAGTGCCGAGTTCCTGGTCGCTTAACGATGTAAGAAAATACTGTGAGTATTAAATTCTCTCACAAAAATACGACTCAAATAACATTTCGAACATGGGTTTTTGATGAAAGTTTATTCCCAACCTCCATAAATGTATTATGGACTTCTACGTTCGTTCTTATTAAACTTACTTTGCCTACGCACTTTGTCCCTGAAGTGGGACATTTATCATGAAGAGTAGTGGCTAGCCGGGGAGCTCCGCAAACTGAGGGCCAAGGACTGTGAAACGTCAGCGAAAAATTATGCGCACAGATTTATGAGAGTGGAAACGGTTATATTTTTTTCAATATGCAAAACTAAGAACTAGATAAAACGCGATACATTAATCACTATGTCAGATTTCCAGGTAGTCCGTTTTCCTTTGACAACATTCGTATCGATTTTGGTTGGTAAGCGAATGGAACCGAATTTGAATAAATGACATTTCACTCTCCCTTTTACGGAAATACGACAAAAAAGTTCGCATAATTAAAAAGGAACCTATACAATGATACGTCCAACGAATTTATATGGGCCTTTGGAAATAATCCTCTTACCGTAATGTAAATTATTTCGTAAGCATCAAATTACAGTATAGCAAGGAATTATATAAATTGCATAACTCCGTCATATATACAGACATTTGCATTTTTTTTTGTTTTTTGTTCCAGTTAAATTTCTTATAGACCTGGTGATAAGTTTATTTATTTATTTATCAACAATATATATATATATATATATATATATATATATATATATATATATATATATATATATATATATATATATATATATATTATATACACAGAGTTAAATGAACAAAAACAATTATTGGCAACATTTGACACGTAATGTCAATTATAGATAGTCACAGCATTCAACAAAAGTATTTGTTATACTCATGGTATAATCCTTTTTGACTAATCTAAAACAAAAAAAGAGTAACACAAATGTAACACAAAAATCTAAATAAAAAAATAAGTCAATGTTATTCTAAATGCGACTCGGTGGTGCCGTTGCTGGGCTATTGGCTTCAGCGTCAGGGGTCGTGGGTTCGATTCCGGATTCACGGAACAGTATTTCTGTGAACCACAGATAATTTTGTATGTATTGACAGAATGTTTTTATGCTCAGATAAGAGATGCTTGGTTTGGCACCGACTCTAAAACTTGTTAAATTTTGTTAGAGGGTCGGTAGGTCAGGTTATACGTAAGATTTTCAAGATTTGATTATATTATATTTAGTATTACCTATTATAAACTTTTTGATCGTGTTAATAGACATTTTTGAAGTCGGTTTTTTTTTTGTTAAAAAACTTTAAGAGATTGAAGTTATGAGTTGTGATATGCCCAACGGATAAGCCGTGTCTCTTGTGGCCAATTAATGTAATAGTGTGTTGGCTAATTAATTAATAATTAAAAATATGAATATTTCAATATTTCAATATTCATATTTTTCTGTTATGTTTAATAATATGAGATCACACCAACTTTGTGAAAAAGCGTTTTATGTGGTGATAATTTAGTTTTTCACATATTTTAAATAGGGGTAAAATTACAAAGCCTTTCCGTGTGCGTGTTTGTTTAGTTCTTAGGGTGAAGATGATTATTGCATCAATATCAAAATAACGTGAAATTTAATCGTGTATATTGCTCCAGAACCTCTATTTAAAAATCAAAAACCTTATACAGAAGTGCGTCAGAAGTAGGTTCGATCTGGAGGATCTATTCTTAGCTTTTCAATCGCTATAATTAGAAAGAGTAAAAGAAGTGAGCCACAGGAAAGTCGAATTCTGTTAAGGTAATTATGTAATATGCTAAAATATAACACGAGACCGTCAACGTATGCATCCGCATCGTGAAAGTAAGCCTTTAATTATAAGCTAGCAAAAATAACTATGAAAATACAATCCGAGGTGTAAAAATTATGAATATTAGTATAACTAGTAGCTTAGTTATAGTATGAACAGTGCCTCTGTAACCGTTATAAAAAAGTAACAATATAGATTTGATTCAGGGTTACGGCAATTTATTCGTAAACCCTTTTTGACCCTCGCTTTGAATAATGTAGTTTCATATATTCGCTGCCTAAACCTACCGTTGAATGAGTAAGACTCTAAAGGTAATTAAGGGGATCCTAATAAAATAAAAACAAACCATCTTATACCACATAAAAAAGAGAAAACAAAAATCTTATGTTGTAAATTGCAACGTGGGAAGAATTCACAATAAATGTGCGACGACCCGAATGGCGTTGTGGCTAGTGTACCTGCCTCCTGCGTCTGAGGGTGTGGGTTCGATCCCCACTACTGGATTAATATTGTGTGATGAACATAGTATTTTTCTAGTGTCTGGGTGTTAACATATGTATAACATGTATTTATTTACAAAAGAAAGTATTTTTAAGTATGTTTATAAGTTTTCTAGTACCCATAGTACAAGCTTTGCTTAGTTTGGGACTAGAGAATGTTGTGTAAAAATGTGTCCTAAAACTTATTATTATTATGTAAATAGTACAATTTAGATTCGTGATAGCTCACTGTCCGGGCGCTTGCTTTTAATTCCATATACTCGAGCAACCTGAGTTCGATCCCCGGTGCCGGCACCAACGAAGTTGTTAACTTTATATGCTGACTTATCACATGCACAGTTTTAAAGGAAAACATCGCTAAGAAACTTGCATATTTTCGAAATAATAACAAAAAATATTTCGAAAATATGTGAAGACCACCAACCCGCAGTTGACCGCGTAGTGGACTATGCCTTAATACCCCATGAACAGAGAAGGTCTTTGTGCAGCAGTGGGATATAGGCAGTATAGCAGTGGCAGTATAGGCTGTTACTTTATTTACTTTGCTATAAATAGTATATTTGTTGGAAAAGTTCCACATCGATTTCAAAAAGCTATCAGGGTGTCATTAGTTTTTTTTGAAATTTAAAAATGTGTAAGTTTTGTTTAAGTTTTAGAAAATTTTTCGACAATTTATTAACTCATTTTAAAATAATACTTTTGTTAGCATAAGAAACGGTTGCAATTCATCATATTAGTTTTATTTCTTTAACTCATTTTTAAACAAAGAGATTATAGCAAATTATTTAATTTGGCGATACTTTCCTATCTTAATCATTTTTCAACTGTGAGCACAGTACATGCTACGTGTTCTAATTTAAGTGCATATATTTTGCACAATTAAAAAAAACCAAAGACATATTATTTTAAAAATAATACTCCACGTTAGAATCTCAAGTATAAAACGTTATTTGACATAATAACATCGCGTTTCCGGTTAACCGAACTTAATCAAGTTACTCGGTTAGTTGCACATTGGTTTATGCTTTAAAAAACTTAAAGGCAAATTAAACAAAAAGCGTTTGTAGGCTATTTTGTATCGTATTCGCTTTTGTAGTCCATTCATTATCTGTACACTGTACGTGACGTATTTGTAGATCAAATACATTTACCATCAAAGTCAGAAAATTGTATGTATTTACATTCGAAACCAATTTGAATATATCCATTGGAGCTGTTTGATTCACCATTCAATGTCACAGATATTGCATGGTGTAACTGGCAAGGCACACCACATACAATTTTAATACAAGCTTTAACGTTTTGTAATCCTCAGGAATAGATAGTCTTTGCTAGTACAATTTAGGGATGGGCAAGTAAAAAAAAATGGATCGATATTTATCGTATCGACATTTTTAATATATTATATTAGGTGTAGAAATAATACACTAAAATCCGCTATCTAAATCTTATTAGATAATAAATAAATCTGAATATTGTCGTCCCTATCTTCTTCACTAAGATATATAATACGTTAAAAATGGAAGAATGAATAAAAATAAAAATGTTATGATTTTATTAAAATTTGTTAAATTCCAGATAGATAAAAAGTTCCTTTTACTGATAACTGAAAAGGAATTGATAAATAAAGCGATTAAACTGAGTTTATCGCGTTAAATTTCTTTATATAGGTATATAGATATTTGAAATATTTAGACGAAAGTTTAAAAATTTACTTCATTTTGAATGAGATAAAATCTGATAATAGTTATATTAATGAAAGTTTTGCTTAAGCGTAAATACAAGAAATTATTAGAAGAACTTAAAGTTAAGGTTTTTTTATTAATAGAACTCGAGAACTAATTCCGTCATTCTTCGAGATATTAATATTAAAAATTGAAAGAAAACGTTGAACTAAATTAAACGATACCCTAAATATTATATTATTAGCAAATCAAGATCAAAGTAACCCCTATCTCAATTAATTATAAGTAAGATTCATTAACAGTTGAAAAATTTACTTAAGCAATATTTACACTGACTTAAATATTATTAATAGAAGTTTATTACTTAGATTAGTAATATACGTCTATTTCTTAGAGATTGGGGGCCATTTAAATTTAAAAAAAAACCTACGTATTATTTAAGACAAATTATCTGTAACTTATAGTGTGTTGAATTATTTTCTTTTAAATTAAATAACGAAGGGACTCTCTATGAAAAGTTTTATAATTACTGATTCAGGGATTTGCTTCTTAAAGTATTACCTTAACACTATAATTATTACCTACTATTTAGTATTTGCTTAGTTCACGGTGGCATATTTTTTTAAATGAACTTCTTTTCTTTGCCTTAATTAATTTGAGTTGTTAGTGGTGAAGTCAAGTCTTGAAGATGTCTTTGAAATACTGATATCCTATTTATTGAATGCTAGACCTTGTAATTGATGGTATTTTAGTTGTACGTAGTTAAAGAACAGAGTCCCTAATACGCTTTAGTTTCCCATTTTTTATTCGTCTTAAAAGTGAATCCGGATGGAAACGCAAACTCTGAAAACTCAGGTGGAGATTTGTTAATCAAAATAATTTTTTAGTTAGTGCACTCAAGCGATTCGTTTTCAAACTAATATGGGAGCGGGCACTTGGCCAATTCATTTGTGCACCATATAGTGCGTTTATCCGCTAAGCGCTTTGTCTGCAACAACCTCGAGCGTCAATGCTCTTCCACTAATCCCGACTACCTACGTAAAGTGCAAGCGGAAGTGGAAAATTGATCCGCGGCACCAGCAACGGACCTCCCTCTCGAACATACTTAAGTTCATGCCTCAAAAACTGCTCCGCCCCCGATCCAGACGCAATCTTCAAAGAAGTAACTTACTTTTTTTATTATTTATTACTCCCTGCCCACTTCATTAGTCATTTGCTTGCTTGTAGCAATATTTAATATACTTCTCGACAGCTGCACCTTCCTCCATACGTGGAAGGAAGCGCATGGCATTGGTATCCAAACCTAATAACCCTAGAGAGAATATATGAACGCATTTAAAAAACTAGGAGGATTAAAAAATGCGTTCATTACTAAATGTCACTGACAGACTATGAACGCTGAAATGGGTTCGAACCTTTGGGAACTAAAATTAAAAATAAGCGCAACGAATCTTTAGTAAGAGGCAAGCGGCATGCTTCAAATATACGACCAATGCAATTATTTTGGCAATTATTAATTAGTTTTTTTAGCAATTATTTTGTGACAACAAGATATAAGTTATCAGCTATGAACTGTTGTAAAATTATGACGTTTTACTTTCGTAACTGGAATATCGTAATATAGTAAATGGTTAAAATCTAATAACTAAAAATACTTTGTGTTATGAATGGTAATCATAAGGCATAAATTGTAGATTCGGGTTTCAAGAACTCCACAAGAACCAGTAAATTGACTCAGGAAGAGATATACAGCAAGAGAACGATATTTAGTAGTGATCCAAAAACTTGAGTAAGATTAAATATAACTATTTTCTGAATATAAATATAACTATTTTCTAATATAGTGAAGGGAAGCCTAGGCTAATGGTTCCTTATTATGTAAATCGAAATAACGATTATGTGCTTTTATTCATCTTGGAAAAAAGTAGATTATTTGGTGTAAAATGAATAATGCGTGTTACTAAGTATATTAGAACCGTAAAAAATTGCAGTTTCGTACTGCTTTCACGATATTTTAGAGATTAAGTTAAGAATTAAAAAGGACGAAAAATGAATGGTTGTATGGAAGTTGGAAACACCGATGCTAGATGCTTTGGTGTTGAGAGAGAAAAGACTACATTTTCCTGCAGAATTTCACCATCCCATCTCGTATTCTGTACTTCGAGAAAATAAAAAGTATGGGTGAACTATTATTTTTATTGTCACACTAATCATACACACTGTTGGTGCAGTCTCTTGCAAAACAGATGTTAATAATTTTCTTCAAAACCTTATCTCTTCCTAGCAGTATATTTTATTCCAAGATAAGACTTTTTTACACCCTTAGGTCGTTAAGCTGTGCCAGAAATATGTTAAACATAACACAATAGTTCAAGTTGGCTTTGCACAGTCAATCTGCTTCTTCTCGGAAATATAAGAAAACAATATGTGAGCCAGGGCTCAGCTCGTATCACTTTTCTAAGAAAACAAGATTGGAAATAACCTTGTTAGCTTTTGCTATTGTTTTCTGATGAAGTAAGAACTTTGAAATCTATCAATATGTTAGAAAGCTGCTACAGAGAACGGTAATTCCAATATTTACAGTTTTCGTCTTATAATAAAGTTTCGTCTTATAGTAAAGGACATTACATAATAGCATAAAGTGTATTAATGAAGTTTTAGGGTGGAAAGCTTTAGGAAAGAAAACGTTGAATCTTTTGAAATAAGCGTTATTTCACATAGCCATGGGACATATTTTATGTGTATATTTATTTGACAGACATTTTTTTTTTTTTTTTGGAGCGTACTGTGGAAACATAACCTACAAAAACATAAAAAAGCTTTTATTTTGGGATTACAAATAGACACTCCATCTTTCTGTATTTCTTTAGTAAATTCCTTTTATAAATCCGCATTGAAAATTGACGGTAATTATTTCAATAGAGTCCTAGAGAGCCAGCCTTAGAATTAAATTGTCTGAATAAGAGATTTTATTTTTGTTTAGATTTTGCGACCAGGTGCGAACGAAAAAGACAGTGGTTTTTCTTTAAGTTCTTTAATAAATGGAAGCTTTTATTATTTTTAAGTTTTCGTCATGTAGAATGGTAATGTTGACCAAAAAAACCCTGGACTGTGCCCGGTCCATCTACACGATATCAGGTTTGTTCGTGAGAATCGTCCTGTCCGTGATGATTGGCTGGTCCCAATAGAGTCTGGTGCGGTCAGTTTCCGGATATTATTTTTAGTACGCCAATTTCCGGGAATCTGGTTACTAGGTAGTGTCTAAGTGTAGATTGACTCATCCGATCTTGCCTTAAAGTTTTTGTGGAGGCTGCACACCTCGCAATTGTGAATGGCGAGGGCGTATAAAAAGCCCCTCCCGCCATGCTTCCGCGGCTGGTACAGTCTCATTACTGACGTTCTCGTGATTTATTTAAATAACTAGTTCATAGTTTACTATTATGTCGGTAGGATCGAAAAATATTATTAATTTTTCACCACTAAGTAATTTGTAAAACAAACGAGTTACAAAAAAAATAATACTGAGCAAAGCTCGGTCATCCAGGTATCCTTTTAAGGCACCCTGCATATGTTTTCAGGAATGAAATATCAAAGCATTTTATTCTGATGAAGATGTAACAAAGAACTTAAAGAAAAAAAAAACTTTAAGAAATTATAAGTCGTTTAAAATTGGAGGAAAAATCAAGTAGAATTATAAAGTTACACCATATGAAACAGTTAGCCATTTAATTTTGTGCAGTATTGGAAAATATCATCACACTATTTAAGATTGAAGATGAAATTATTCTACAAGCCTTCTTGTCTCTAAGTTCTTTATTTACGTTGGGATGACGCACATTTGCATAGTATTATATGTAATTATAGGTAAATAAGCGTCTGCGCAAGCTAAACGTTAAAGCAATCTTGAAAAAGGAAGATTCATTTCACAACTATGTTCATCGTATTATGATCAGGTCTAAGGTATGTAGGCCTATATTTTTTTCCCATTAAAGAAAAGGCTATGTGTACGAGCTACTTTATCATTTTCCGATGATACAGTTGCTACGAACCTCTAATGGGAGGGTGGTTAGCAGATAATGAACAGTATGAGACTTTAAATGAGAATCAATAGAGCTTGTAAGCGTACTTGTTTTATTTTACGATTACTTTCGGATAAATTAACTTTTAGATCCCAACATGTGATAAACACAACTCTCCAGATTTTGCAATAAATGATTTATACAACTTTCCATATGAAAGGCGCCAAAGTTGCGACACGTTTAGAACATAAATATAATTGGAGTTCTCGGGGATCGGTACACTTGACTAAAGTGGGACGAACGTGCTTCTATACTCATTCATGAATATTTCACGTGCATTCATGGCAATGTAATAGACGTTAGGAATGAAGTTTAATTTGACGTAATAAGTGCATGTGCACATATAATATCAATAATTACTTAATTTTTAGGGGGCATCATTAAGTACGATCAATAAAGAGGATATCTAACAGTGCAAGAATATTTCAAATTGGCCCAGGAGACCCTGAGATTAAAGAGTTCAAACAAACAAACACTTCAGTTTTATAATATTAAGTTTAGATTTCCGCTTATTTATGTCCGTCTCATAACTGCAACGGCGACGTCTCTCGTTCGAAATTGTTTGAATGCTAGAAAGGATATAACAATGGATGCGCCAGACATTGTTTCAAATGCTAAAAAACAATGCAGATAAAAGACGTTAAGGTTTTCGTCGGTGTGGCAATCAGCCGTTTAGCTTAGTGGTTAAAGCGTCAGGCCTCGAATGCCGAAGACGTGGGTTCGATTCCTTCTCTAATCTTTTCGTACTTTTTCTACAAATTTTAACGTCTCACCACTACTAAAAATGTTTTCTAGTGTGGTTCATGTCGATATCCGCCGCTTTCTCTGGTTCCTGGCACATTTTATATCTTTTTTTTTTGGTATTGGGGGAAATCTTCAAAAGATACCCTGTCACTTTACATGACAGGGTTATGTGGGGTTCTTACCCACTAAAACCCCCTCGGTGGCCGCCTTCTGTACATTTGGAGCGACTCCGGGATCTCCCACGGAACGCACCGGTGTCCCTCGGTACTACGCCTGAGCACACCTCGGAGAAGGATAAACCTTCTCCGATCCCCTCACCTTCTTGCAGCAACACGAGACCACTTCGTGCTGCTGCCCATCCGTGTCCCCTTTTAGTCGCCTTTTACGACAGGCAGGGGATACCTTAGCCCTATTCTATGAGCACGGGACTACAGGGCTGGGCTCATTTTTTATCTAGCAGTTCTATGGTGAATGGAACCTGAGGAAATTGGGTTCAACGTCATTCTAACAGCCCAATTTTCAAAGTGGTTGTCAACGCATCTACAAACCTTCGGGTGTAGCAGATGTTTATGGGCGGCGATTTTCACTTAACATCAGGTGAACCGTCTGCTCGCTTGGCAACTTTTCACATAAAAAAGACAGTACAAAAATGTGTCAACATGTTGTAGTATTTTAATCTGCCAAAACACGCCATGCACTGCCAAAAATATCGTTGGGGGCGCATTTCGAGGCGCCGCCGGACCAGATGATGGTTTATGGTTTTATGTGCCGAAGCCAGGGTGTCATTACGTATGAGCGATGATATGGCTCTGAGAGAGACGAGCATTGGAAGTGTCAAAATTACTAAGACTCATACTAGATCTCATGAACCGTGATTGTAACAGTTCTCACGAATGACGTATTTCTGTTGCCGCTGTAAAAATAATAAAAAAACAGAATAATAATATTAAAGTGGGGCACTCATACAACGGGCATGATTTTTTGGCCGTTTTTATAAATAATGGTGCGGAACCCTTCGTGCGTTAGTCCGACTCGAACTTGGCTGATTTTATTACTTTATTATTGAGAATGAAAATTTGTTTGTAGAATTATTACTACCTACTCAAGGTCAATCAAGCTGAGACGGGCTTGAAAAATAACAGGATCCATGAAAAGTTCTCAATTTTTTTTTACTTTAATAAAAAGGTGCATGAAGTCACTTAAATTATTTAATTTAGATAGCAAAATGAGGTTAAATTTTAAAGTTGTGTAATTTCTCTGTATGAATGACAAGAAAAACGCTGTTGCAGTTAGTACGTAATTAAATTGATTGTAAAATAGTGAAAAGTTAAAAGTATAGCAAAACTAAATCACTTTGCATTAGCCAGTGCAAATAGATTTAGTTTAGGTATATAAAAATACTGAAAGAATAAATATATAGAAGGTGCAACATTTTTGGGAAAGGTTCTACAGTAGGTAAACAGAAGCACATTTATTATACAAGCTTTAGTGGCAAAGGTAGCTTGGGCGTTGGATTTGAAAGCCTGGATTTAAGTCTCCTTAAACTAATGATATATTTGCAAAAGTCGCCGTCTTACATCTGTGAATCGTTTATTTGTAACAAAGCGTCCGTCACGTTCGGGATTAAATAATCTAGATAGAACGTCGCTAGCAATATTAAGAGTAATAGAAGTAGTTATTGCTTCCCCGTTCTTCGAGGTTAGACTTTTCTGTACTGTTTAACCTGAAGGACGAAACAGTTATTTTGCATTTTCACAGGTAAATTAAATACACGCAACTAACACGAACAATGTCTTATAAAAGTTCTTTGTGATAGACCAATTAAATATCGCAGTGTTGTGTCATTTTTATTAAAATAAACCATCGAGTAATAAAAAAAAAAATTCTACTAACAACAATTGCGTAGTAACTGGTAGTATTGGATTGGTTCCAATTTTGCATAAATTTCTGGAGTCATCTATTACGTAGTGGACGACTTAAGTCCGGGTCATAGCCGCAACAAGACACCGAAAATGGAGGGCTTAACTGCGATTTAATACTCTGGTTTCATTACGATGTTATACATTACGCCTTTATTAAATAATACGAGTATTAGAAATAATATTTCGAAATATATTTTTGTAGTCAAAGGTTATGTAAGAGCCTATGTAAGGTTACTACGCCACGCGGCTAAATGTATGAATTTGTACTATACAAGATACATTGAATTAACTTTTTTACTCTTCATATATTTGCTTATAACTGGATGCCTAAAATTTTAACATACTAACTAGGTTTTGAAAACAATATTGTATTCGAGTTAAGTGGAAAGGTACCTGCTCAGCACACTTGTTACAAAAGACGAGGCCACCTCTCACGCGTTTACAGTAGGACGAACACGTCGAGTTGCTTATAGGCACATTATTTATACGTGGAAAACTTTCCGTCGGGCTTCTTTCGACGGCACATGCATACGTCACTGACATTCTACTCTATTTTTAAATATAAAACTTTATTATACAGTTTTTGAATTCATTCTTCATATGCATTTGATATTAGGTAACCTCTTGTTTTTGTTATTGACTTAATTTAAACTAAAACTTAGTAACGACCTTATTTGTTTTTGAATTTTGCTCTATTTATCCGATATGAGATATATTTGGTAATCAGGAACGTCAGCGCAGAAGAAGTTCAGTGGTTTATTATTGTATTGTATTTGTATAACTGATGTTTTGTTTCAGGCCTCAGACTATTAAAGCTTCATCGAACGCAGAACCGGTGGGCTAGCCAGAACCCACGGGTTTGGCCCTTCAGCTGTGGCCGCGCACGTGCTCATGAGTGCGTTTAACTATGGTGTGTCATCTAAGGGCCATCGAGGGTGCGGTTCGATCCGGGACCCTGATGGCCGTCGACTGTGGTTTTACCTAATCGGTGGCTGGCGCCGGTGACAACCGCCCTGGGACTCGGGTGTACCTTGTGTACGCGTTGTGTTGGTCTCGCCGTGCTCGGACAGGGTTTATTATATTGTTCTTCGCACTTTCCGCTAAGAATCACCTGCGATTATCATCTCATAGGGCTCTTTGAACTCCGATAAATTCATATTTGTACCAAAACTAAATGAACATTAAAGAAAAGCTGACAGGCATTACGTGGAATCAAAGAAGAAATTTTTATCGGAAAAATAGTGCAAGTAGGCCCCTTCACGTGCCAAAAATAATACGCAGCGTTTGTTCGTATAATTTTATTTTAACTTTGCGAAAGACTATGAAAAGCATCGGTTGAGCCAATGCAGTGGGCGACAGTGACATCGATTTGGGAGTGTGCCAATTCGGCCGGAAAATTGCATAAGTTGTTCATTTTGTGTATTGCCAATTTTTGTTTAATACTGTTTGATACATCTGACGACATGATTAACAAATTGAAGATTATTTTACGAAAAACAAATGAATAATATTTTATCACACTAGCACGCAGAGAGTCCTCTGTACTTTTCATCGTGATTAATTAACCTGCCGGCGTCCGTCTTTCCGTCCGATTACAACGTAGGCGTCTTCAAGGCAAGAGTGAATAGGTTTTTACTGAGCTAGCGCGCTTACCATCAAAGGCTGCATCGCCACTTACCATCAGGTGGGATGGCAGTCAAGTGCTGGCCAGTTCTAAATAAAAAAAAAAAAAAATTAAAAAACCTTAAAAATTCCGACAAATCTTTTACTTGTCCAGCGCTTGACTACGAAATTCATCGGTAAAGTTGGAATACCATTTAGTGATAAGTAGCTACGTAGTTCAAAAATGCTATTTAAAGTGGATTGTGGTAATGGTGTACCAATCCAAGTTATTTTTTTTTAAATAAGAAGCGAAGAAAGACAAAAGTGTAAAAATTATATGGGCTAGAGACGGTTATAACTTTGATATTATTTGGGGTCATTACTAAGCTTTTTATATATAAGCAAGGTAGTAGAAAGCCCTTCTCGATTACTCTCTCAATTCTACAAATTACAAACGGAAGAACATGATGTTTTAAAACTTAAATATTTCTGATTTATGACAGTAGATCAAATTACATAATAAAATAATGATTATGAATTTGTGCTCAGGTTTAGCTAATATTAAAACCATAGCATTAAAGCAGTCTTCGTTTAAACCTCAGTATATAAGATAGGTACACTTTTTGGTGATATGGATCTTTGTAACCTCAGCCAAAAGGCCTGCGCCTAAAAGTAAACATACTTAACTCGTGGGGTAAACTAGGCCGAACATGAAAAATATAAGATATATATTTATGTTTTAATAATTTCTTATAAATGACGTAGTAAAAGTTAATATAATGTTCATATATAATATATATAACATATTTTAATGTTCAATCTTAAGTGCAAGGATTAGCACTATAAACAATTTAAATTTCTATTATGTGATTTTTTGATATCGGACGTTAAAGAAGTGAGAACTGTTTTTCTATTGGGATTTTTTAGGGTTCCGTAACCAAAGGGTAAAACGGGACCCTATTGCTAAGATTCCGCTGTCTGTCTGTCATCATGAACTGGTATAGATAGACAGTTGAAATTTTTACAGATGATGTATTTCTGTTGCCGCTGTAATAACAAATACTAAAAAAAAAAACAGAATAAAAATATGTTTAGGTGGGGCTCTCATACAAAAGACGTGATATTTTTTGCCGTTTTAATAGATAATGGTACGGAATCCTTCGTGCGCTAGTCCGTTTTTTATTTAATAAATCTTTAATTATAAATGTATAATCGCATTGCTTTGTTTAAAATCCCCGAAAGAAATATATCAAAACAAATAACATCGTTCGTTGAAATTTAAACTACGTAATAATTGCAGAAAGTTATAGAGGGGCTTAGATAAATTTTAAACCTTTGTTCAAAGGCGGCCATTTATCATGAGAAGAACTAACGGTTTGCCTTCTAAAGCTTCGCACAATTGAGACCGAATGATCGTAAGTCGTCAGCAGAAGTTCATTCAATGTAATTTATCCCTACCGGTGGCGACGCATCATTTATTGTACCTTTAACTCGATATTTTTAAACAATTTTTATTTTTACTGTACTTTATTGGTAATTTCGATAGTTTGGGTCTGCTTGTCTCGTCGCTGTCGCTATAAAATAACAATCATTAACTTTTTCTCCTGTAAAGGTTAAAAGATTAAACTTTTTACTTAATAAATTATACGTCAATTATATTTTTTGTTATGTGAGAAAGTGGTAAACGAGCTGGTGGTTCACGAGCAAGTGATAACCGCCGCCCACGGATATTTGCAACACTCTTAGGGTTGCAAATGCGTTGCCACCTTTTAAAGGTGGGCCCCGGCTACCTCACTCACTTGACGAAACACTTCTAGTTGACGCCGGTCTCCTGTGAGGACGTGATACTAACCAGGATAGAATTGGCCATTCGTTCAACAGCGAACACAGTTGTGTGGACCTACCACAGTTAAATAATGTAAGTCAATTCAATAATTGAATATTTTTATTAAATCCTTTAATTCAATATACTCGAGCAACCTGAGTTCGATCCCCGGTGCCGGCACCAATGAAGTTTTTAACTTTAAGTGCTGACTTATCACGTGCTCCGCGGTGATTGAAGGAAAACATCGTGAGGAAACCTGCATATTTTCGAAATAATAACAAAAAATATTTCGAAGATATGTGAAGTCCGCCAATCCGCAGTGGGGCCGCGTGGTGGACTATGCCCTGATATAATGTTAGGCTGTTACTTTACTTTTTTTATTAAATATAAATCTATGATAGCTAATTGTGCGGGCGCTCGGTACATACCTTCTTTTTTTTGCTTTCTTTTTATTTTTAAATTGTATTTCGTATAAATTGTATTGATTTTGTTTAGCACCTACGTCAAATTAACACTACTCTCAAGGTTTACTGGAAGAGAATGCTTATTAGCATAAAGTTTTCCTTTTTTATTGGCCTTATGTTGGGGTGTAAATAATAATGTAAATAAATACAAAAAAACTAATAACATATAACTCGAAAATCGAACTAAACAACTGAGTTATCGAGACCTATCTGAACCCCTACGTTTTAGTTTGTTGTTGTACCTATTTTCCTCCTCCTCCTCCTCCTCCTCGCATGTCGAACGTAGTAAGCGATATATCAATTGCAAAATGCAATATATATTTAAATTGTGTTCAAGTCTCGGGACACTGAAATAAGTTCGACCATAAAATACGATGTCGCATCGCCGCTGGCTCCGCCTTACTCAATAGTATGAATAAACTTATTCTTTCAAACTGATGAAACTAAAGCACTGAGCAGACTCAATATAAATTATAAAATAACTAATAATTTATTCACTTTATTAATATTTATACAATAGTGATAGCTCGGTGTCCGGGCGGCCCCATTGCTGATACCTTCAGTACAGACAAGGCCTTTGCCCAGCAGTGGGACATGTATAGGCTGATACTTTACTTTTTTTACTTTCAGTGCTACTCTCTGCAATTTAGATGAAACTTCAAAATATGTATGCCAATAAAAGTGTAACAAAACTTTTCATTGGTACGGCACCAAAATTTTAACTCAGATTGCTCCATTATTTTGTGTTAAAAGCGAGCGTGCGCGCTTCTTCATATACCGGTTCATGAAACCATCCGTTGGTTACTCTAATTTCCGAAGAAAATTGAGATCGATCAGCTCCTCTCTTCGCCCTCAGAACTCACATCACTATAAGTTGGTGTTGGCTCGAAATACGAAATGAGTTCCCCGTGAACCATACCTCATTTAGACTTAAGTGCTTCAATAACCTTCACCAACTGCGAAAATACCCGAGACCATCTCGCGAACCACAACTAGGCGAATATTTGAAAATTGGTCAGCCACTGGCGGCCAGGGGCTTGCTGGTTGTTAGTACTGGTATTAAATTGTTAATTGAAGTTTTGAGTTCTGACTTATCACGCCATGTGTATTTCTGAAATGATTATAAAAAAATACATTTCGAAGATATGTTAAGTTCGCCAATCCGCAATGGAGTCACGTGGTGGATGATGCCGTCTGTAGAGAAGATAGGCCTTTGCCCAGCAGTGGGACATGTATAGGCTGATACTTTACTTTTTTACTTTCAGTGCTACTCTCTGCAATTTAGATGAAACTTCAAAATATGTATGCCAATAAAAGTGTAACAAAACTTTGCATTGGTACGGCACCAAAATTTTAACTCAGATTGCTCCATTATTTTGTGTTAAAAGCGAGCGTGCGCGCTTCTTCAGATACCGGTTCATGAAACCATCCGTTGGTTACTCTAATTTCCGAAGAAAATTGAGATCGATCAGCTCCTCTCTTCGCCCTCAGAACTCACATCACTATAAGTTGGTGTTGGCTCGAAATACGAAATGAGTTCCCCGTGAACCATACCTCATTTAGACTTAAGTGCTTCAATAACCTTCACCAACTGCGAAAATACCCGAGACCATCTCGCGAACCACAACTAGGCGAATATTTGAAAATTGGTCAGCCACTGGCGGCCAGGGGCTTGCTGCTTGTTAGTACTGGTATTACATTGTTAATTAAAGTTTTGAGTTCTGACTTATCACGCCATGTGTATTTCTGAAATGATTATAAAAAAATACATTTCGAAGATATGTTAAGTTCGCCAATCCGCAATGGAGTCACGTGGTGGATGATGCCGTCTGTAGAGGAGATAGGCCTTTGCCCAGCACAGAAGCATATATAGGCTTTTTACTTTTCTTTGTTATTTTATTTTAGTTTTCTTTGTAATTCTTGCTTTAATAAGAAAAATAATGATGGAAAACGTTTTTTTTTTGTTTTTTTTTTCGTTTATTCTCACCTTTTCCGAAAAACTGTTCATTGTAATAACTTTTTTACTACTATTATTTCCATGCTATGAAAGCTGTGAATTTACTATTTCACATAAATCATGATTTCATTTTTCAATTTGGCTTATACTATATACTATTGCATATTTTTATAAAACTGTATTAAAATATTCCACCGTAAATGTAAAAAGACAAGTAAACGTTTCTAAAGGTAGGGCTTGAATGAAAGTTTGCGGCAAATTAAAATTTTTGCTGGTGAGTTTCGTTGATGTTTGCGAAGTGAAAATTTCACAGCATTTTTTTTGTTTTATTTACGCCACTTTTTAAGAATTACAACAATTTTTTTAATGGTACATTAGAAACTGCTAATTTCCACTCAGATTTTTAAATTCGATATATTTTTTAAAATACTTTAGCCACATTGCAAAAGATTCTGGTCACTAATTTAAGAAGTAAGCAAAAGAACAAAATACATTTTTGGAAACAATAATTACGAGTATTTAAAAAACTCGTATTGTATAATGACTAATAGCTTTAAATAATGTCCAATTTATCAAAGTAATAAAGAAGTTTTTGTCATCATGGACTATTATCTACTCATTTTTAGGGTTACTCGTACCTAAAGGGTAAAACAGGACCCTATTACTAAGATTTAGTTATCTGTCTGTCCATCCGTCTGTCACCAGGCTGTATGTATGTCATGTACCGTGATACTTAGGCAGTTGAAATTTTCACAAATGATGTATTTTCTGTTGCCGTTATAAGAACAAATACTAAAAAAACAGAATAAAAAATATTTAAGTGAGGCTCCCATACAATAGTTGTTTTTTTTTTTTTTTTTTTTTGCTGTTTTTATAGATAATGGTACGGAACCAATCATGCGCGAGCCTAACTCGCACTTGGCCGGTTTTTTCCGTTTTTTTGGAATCAGCACACCTAC